>BSBN01001333.1:0-653585 GCA_027924645.1 Cunninghamia lanceolata
GAAATTAAGGGGGGAGCATGCTCATTTTTTTATTTTTCAAGATGCGTCCACTTTGAAAATTAGTAAAAAATCAAACATAAACTACGTGATGTTAGATAACTTTCCATTGGAGGGGTTTGTGAAATACTTAAAAAAAAATCAACATTTTAGGGGGATCACACCTAATGCTATGTTAAATTTTTCTAACAAAAACAAGATCATTTTGTATGCTCCCTCTATTTGACCCTCTTAATCTCCACCATTTTAAAAAATAGTAGTTTATAAACTAGATTTTGAGCACTTCTAATCTTTTTCTTATCACATCTTCATATTTTAAGTATGGCTATCTTGAATTTCTTGTCCAAGATTAGTTTTTTACTAATTTCAAGAAACAGATGGCCACTTTTGACCCCCTTTTAGCCCCCAATTTCCATGCACATACCCTAATATTCTTAAGAATGAATAAACATTGAATAAGAGTCCAAGTGGGTTCATTAACACCAAAGGAGGATTTATTATTTCACCCACATGTATTGATCCTTTTGAGCTACATTGGTCTGATCTGATGTCTCTCAAAATCCCTAAGACCAAACTAGTGTTGAACTTTTGTAGGATGGTTCTCTTAATTTGTGAAGAGTATCAACTCACATCTATTCCTACCATTGGATATTGGGTCCATCTACAAAATTACTTTCATAGTTTTTGTTAGTGTAGAGTTAAGTTTTCACTTATGGTTAATCACGTAGGTGGTTTTTTCCCGTATCGGGTAGTTGTTCACCCATCACATATTTCATGCCTTTAAAAGGCTTGAATACTATGTAATTTATCATCTCAGTATATATTTTCATCTCTAGTGAAATAGCATTGTGCTTCTCTTGTTTGTGAAGATTTATTTGCAGGTTGTGCTCCTGAGAGGTGCTTGACACCAACATGGTATCAAAGCCTTCAAACTGCACCTTCTTCCGCCATTGATAGTTTTCATCCGAGTTGTTTTGAGATCATTTATTTGCTGAAGTTTTTTCAGCATTTGAAATTTATTAAATTTCAAAGTTGCCTTATTACCGTTGTTCTTCATTTTCATGTTGCTGGTGAATTGATTTGAAGTTGCTTCTATTGAAGAGACTCGGTGATTGGAGAACGATAAAGGAGGTGTTTTGGCTTTCTCATTGGAGGTGTTTTTGTGAGGTGTTGATTTTTCCTATTGAATGCATGTTTCAGTGCATTAAGGCTACGATTGAAGTTTTTTACAGCATGTTTTAGTGCATTAAGGCTACAATTGAAGTTTTTTACAGACCCCTGTGCATTGTTTGAAGGTAGCATTCAACTTTCCAGGCTGGCGAATGAGCCCTTGGAAGGCCACGCTCAATTCATTAGAGGATACGAATATCTGGTTTTTATGTTTGAAGAGGTGCAAATTTCCTCTTTGGAGCCTAGAGGCCGTGATTCTTCATCAGCCGGGTGCGATTGGTTTTTGGCAAGCTGCACTACATTTTTTTCAAACTTTATACTTTATAAATTTGCAGTGAAATATTTAGGGTTTCATGATGTGCGTGGGGAGGCGGGCCCTACCTGCGCTAGCTGTGAATGTGATTTGGGACTTTAGTCCCACATTGGGAGTGCGCATACTATTTTTTGCCCTCAAATAGCCAAGCATCCTTTCCCTTAGTGTGAGCAAAGGCTCACATGGCTTGGAGCCTCATACCCGCGCGTGCTACCATGAGAAGTGGTGAATAGGCACTTGCCTGTGTGGTGCTTGAGGACTCTGGTGTTCATGTTGAATTGGTTTGCCTTTGAGGAAGAATTGTGACTTACTAATTCGGCCCCTTAAATTTTTGCCTCATTTTTTTCCAAGGTACAAAACTTGATCCTATTTTTTTTATTTTGGAAAAGTGAAAAGCAATTTTTTAGAGGCTTTATTTGATTTTGATATTTTGGAGGATTAGTTTGGTGCCATTTTACTTGACATGGCTAACCCTAACTCATTTGAGCTTTTAACTCCTCATAACTATCACACATGGAAGATTAAAATGCATAGGTTGCTCCAATCTAAGGGTTTGTGGTCTACATTGAATGAACAAAAACCCACACTTACTAGGGAGTATGCGATATTTTCTCACACAAATAAGTGTGATGAAGCTATGGGTTTGATAGCTTTGCATGTTTCTGGCAGTTTTCTTTTTCACATTCAGGAGTGTAATACACCCAAGGAGGTATGGGATAAGTACAATAGCTTGTTTCGTAAGATCAGTGAGTTATGTTCTTTGCAATTAGAGGCAGAACTGACCTCTCTTTCCCCTGATGCTTTTCCTTCCATTGATGATTATCTAGTTAAATTCAAATCTGTGAAGTCACAATTGGTAGGATGTGGGAAGGATAAAATTGATTTAAGGAGTCTATTTCTTGATTTTGTCTAAGTTAAAAGGTCCATTTGTTGTTTTCTCCTCTACATTTTATTCCACCATGGATGCTTTAGGTAATGCTTTCACTATGCCCTCTTTTGAGACTTTTTGTGATTGTCTGACTAGGGAGAAAGCCAAAATTTCTCAGTTAGATGATTCCTCTAAGAGTCATGCATTAGTTGCACAAGCATCATAGAGCAAAGGGAAGAAGAAACCTACGGCTAAGATAGAGTCTAGTGAGTCCTCCACCTCTTCAAAAGAGGACAAACCTAAGAAGAAGAAGCCTAGTTGTGTGTATTGCAAGAAGAAAGGTCATGATGAACAACATTGTTATACTAAGAAGATTGATGAGCTCACACACCTTCTTCAGAAGAACAACATTTGGTTGCCCTCATTTGTGACTCCTTCTTCCACAACTTCTCCTACATCTTCATCTAAACCTACACAGTCAGGGAATGCGAGATATGTAAATGGGGTGAAAGGTCATGAAGACAAGCTCAAAGGACATGCATTGGTTACTTCTACAGTACATTCTAGTCATGATAGATGGTTTTTGGATTCAGGGGCATCACATCACATGGGTTTTTCTCCCTATCCTTTTTTGGGTCTTCATGCTACAGATACTTCTAAGATCTTGTTAAGGGATAGTAAGCTTTTGGATGTTGCAAGGATAGGCAATGTTGAGATTGGTGATGGTTGTTTCAGAGATGTACTTGTATTCCTGATTTGTACACAAATCTTCTTTCTATCTATTAGATTACTCGTGGAGAGGTGCCTAAGACTGTAGAGTTCACTGCAGATTCTATTTTCATTAGAGAGGCTAATACTAGCAAAGTTATTGCGGTTGGTAAAGTTGATCATGAGTCTCATCTTTATGCCTTTTCACATGTTGTTGATGATGATGATTATGAGCCTTGCACTCCTCTTGCTAGTGTTGGAAGCATTTCCTCAAGAGAGATTGGTCATTTGAACTTTGGAGTTCTTCAAACCTATGTTGATTCTACTCCTCCTCCATCACCCGCTTCTTCAGATTTGGATCCTACTCTTGAGCAGGTTGATCATAGTTTTTTAGATCTTGCTTTATTGGATGAGTATCTAGCAGGTATTTCAGACTTGTTTGTGGAGTCTCATCTTGCAAATTTGGAGACATATTTGAGGGTATATCCCTTCTTCTTTTTGATCACAGTACTCACATTGTTGTCACATCATTTGAGTCTTTGGAGATTGTTTTAGAGTTTCTACATGGTCTTGTTGATCCACTTTTTTCAGTTGAGGTCGAACCTGATCATGATGTGACATTTGGTTACAAGGAGGCACCAGGATAGTTCTCAGAGGCATCTTTCATATTGATTCTTCCTCTCCCTTCTCTTGTTTCAAAGTTGGAGTTTCTTTTGCATCAGTGGTTGGACTTGTTTCTCCTAAAGGGAGACATGTTTGTAGACATTGGATATTCTTCTGTCTTCAGACTTACAGGTTTGGCACAAGAGCTTCTTCATTATGGGGGGATTTTCTGCATCTCTATTCATTATGAGGGGGGCTATATAGTCTCCTTCTTTCCTTCCTATGGGAGGATCATTGATTGTATATACATGATGTATGTAGTCCTTGAGGGTGTTATCGAGTCCTCCATCCATGCATCATTTTGTTCCATTCATGCATCATTTTGTTTTGTTTTCTCTTTTGGAGAGGGGTTTTTTTCCCACAGGGTTTTTCTCCTTTTCTTCATTTGTGAGAGATTTATTTTTTGCATTGTAAATAGGTACCTAACATGGTTGTGTAGCCAGGACCCATATTGCATCTTGTCCATATTACATAATAGTCTCCCTAAGTTGCACTTAAGGGGGGGTGTTAGTGTAGAGTTAAGTTTTCACTTAGGGTTAATCATGTAGGTGGTTTTTTCCTGTATCGGGTAGTTGTTCACCCGTCACATATTTCATGCCTTTAAAAGGCTTGTATACTATGTAATTTATCATCTCAATATATATTTTCATCTCTCGTGAAATAGTATTGTGCTTCTCTCGTCTGTGAAGATTTATTTGTAGGTTGTGCTCCTGGGAGGTGCTTGACACCAACAATTTTCTTCAACTCCAAATAGTTTCCTTGTTGTGGTCATAGGTGAAATTTTGTAAAAAGCATCAATTTAGTGTAGTGTTAGGTCATCAAGAGTGTTATTTTACAAAATACATGTCATGGCACCAAATTGATAGTTCTAAAATTTTCATGTGGGCTAGAAAACATCATGATGTAGGAGCATCCAGGTCCATAGGCAATATTGCATCCCCAAAAATATTTATATGTTTTATTTTCAGTTTTTGTCTTCATTTTGGTGTTTTTTTATGCTTAGTAGCTTGGTCATCTTAGTTCTTCAAAGGTGCTTTAGAAATATTTTAAATGGTTCAAGTGAGCCTTAGGCTTGCAACTATGCTACAAGATGTCTTAGAGCCTTTATAATAGCCCAAAAATATAGTAGATAGTTCTACAACCTCAAGGATTTTGATTTAAATGATACTTTGTTAACTACTCAACAAAATTACAAAAGTTTTTACAGCACATAAGACCCAAAAATATTCTTAAAGCTTCCTCAAAAACATGTTGTAAACATATATCACTTGTAGTTCTATAGTTTCTACATATACAGCTCCTAAAGCATTTCATGTAGCATCATTTACAGCTTTTGTAGTAATCTTGAGTACCATAAGTCATCACCAAGGCATTTAGACATCATTTAATCAACTCTCACGGTCCTATTGAGGTACCAATAAATAGATCATGTAGTAGGAAATAATTGTTCTTGAAGTTGTAATTACATAGTTCCTGAAGCAGAATTAGCATAGTCCCTGAAGCAATTTCTAAAGCAGTTTAAAATTCATCTTGAAGCATCATGTAAATGATTTGAAATGTCCTGAAGACATCTTGCAGCACAATTGCAAGCCTAATGCTCACTTGAACCATTTGAAATCTTTTTGAAGTGCCTTTTAAGAAATAAGATGACCAATCTATGAAGCATCAAAAAACACCAAAATGGAGACAAAAAATAAAAATAAAACATGCAAATATTTTGGGGATGTAGGATTGCTTGCGGACCTAAATGCTCCTACATCACACCGTAGGATCCATCTTTCCATTTCCCACATGTTCTAGACCTTCCAATCTACATCAATCAAATGGTGCCTCTTAAGAGACTTGAGATTAACAAAATGTTAAACTTTGGTAGGATGGTTCTCTCAATTCATGGCAAGTACAAATGTCTCATCTATTTATATAGTTAGAAATTGGGTCCATACACAAATCCTTCCATATATTTTTCCAAATTTGAATATGGTTTGTTCATGGTGGAAATGAACCAAATGTCACAAAAAGTGTTAATTTGGTGCAATTTAAGCCATTGAGAGTGTTATTTTGTAAACCACATGTCATGGTGTTGAACCAATAGTGCTAATATGTTTGGGTGAATTAGTTAACACTAGATGAGACCTCATTCTTTTTCCCATGTGTCCCATGTTGGAAAGACATTTGTCATTGCACCAAAAGGTCAACCTATTAATGCCTGATACAACTACCAGAGTTAATGAATCCACAGGAGGCGGTTAAGCCTTGTCACGAACCCAAGCGCTGCGCTACAAAACACAAGGAGACCAAGGGTGCACACCTTGCAAGAATCCCCCCAGCGCAAGTGAGGGGTTCTAACCCGTGACCCAAGGTCTGATATGAATTGTTGGAAAGACATTTGTTTTTGCACCAAAAGATCGACCTAGTAATGTCTGATACAACCGCTAGAGTTAATGAATCCACGGGAGGCGGTTAAGCCGTGTCACGAACTCAAACGATGTGCTGCATAGTACAAGGAGACCAAGGGCACACACCTTGCAACTTCCTAAAACTTCTAAACTACATCAAGTGGATGATGTCTCTCATGAGACCTAAGACAAAATAAGTGCCAAAATTTGGCATAATGGTTCTCTCAATCTATGGAAAGCATGATCATCTTGTCTATTAATACACTTGATTATTGGTTTCATGTAATGCCTCACACATATGTTCCTTGTATGACCACTTCCATATATACCTTGTTTCTAATACTATACTTATCGATGATGTTTTGTATTTCCATCAGTGTACTTTATTGATGATGTTTTGTATTGGCATCTAGGTCTAACTATGTATTATAGGATGGATACATTGTGACTTTGTATGTTGGACTATTGCAATATTTTAGCTTCATTGTTTTCTCTATATTTGTTTATGTGATTGATTTTTGTTATCTATTTTAGCATTATACTTATGATGATTATCACTTCCTACATTTGTGTTATCTAGATTTATGATGTTTCAATTTATGTAGCTTATTGATATATTAAATTGTATTGATGTTATGCCACAGATGTTTATGTTATACTTCAACTATCATGTATGGAGTAGGTATGCCTAATGTTTTATTGAGTGTGTAGGCACAAGTTTTTCCCCAATAGTGGTTATTTGGAGATAGTTTGGTTTAGGCAAATATGTTATGTATATCTTCCCTGTCTCACTCTATTCGAGTTGCAAGATGTTCTTTGTTGATACTTGTGAAATTGCAATTTGAATTAGTATCAATTCTAGATCCATGTGCTATGAATAAAACCATGAAGTACGTGTTCTCTTTATGTGTATTTTTTTAACGTATGGGTTTTGTTGCATTTTATCAATTTCTACATTATTTATTGTGAAGTATTTGCAAATGATCTTTATGTTTTAAACGTAAAATTGATTAATTTAATTATCATCATGGAATGGCTCTATGCATTTTAATATTGTGATATTTCAAAATGTATTTGTGAACTAAAATATTTGGGATTTATGCCTTAGTTGATTTGATTAAATTATATGTGTTAATTCATTTGGGAAAAGAATTGCCTTATTTGTAATTAAATTTGGAATTGTTAGTAATGTTGGTATTTTCCCTAAATGTAATATATATGTTAGTGGGAGTAGTGGGAAAATATTTATTTGAAATATCCACTTGTGAATTATCTTATAATGTGGAAAATGAAATAAATAGGTTTAGGGGATTTTGGAAATATAGAAGGATAAGAAAGGGTTTCATTGCTCATTGTTCCTCTTTGCTTAAAAATTGCTCTCTACCTCTTTATTTATGGGCTTGATTTGGATGTAGATTTGATTGTTTTATGGATTGCTACACCTATGAAGAAGAAAGATTTGGGATTGCTTGCTCCTTGTATGTGTGAAGTCAAAAAGGATCTCTTCAACTTTGTTTGAGAATATTGCATTTGTAATAACAAGGTATTCATCTAATTATCTTGAATCATGCTTGTTGTTCATATTTTAAATCATTCCCACATTAGGTGGATAGCATATAGTATTCTATTATTAGGTTGCAATGAGAAAAATTAAATCTAGAATAGATGCATTTCATTTATTTTTGAATTATGTTTTCAAATTTGGAAAATCTCATTTTCATGCCATTATGCTAGTGAAATTTCTCCAATTTCTTATGTGATGAAAAAAGTGTGATATTGTGCACATTAGAATCACAAGGGTATAATTGGATTTAATAAATTATGAGATTTTATTTTTGGAAAAATTTTATGGTTCATCAATGGTGAAATGTGAATAGTGTTTGTGCTCGAAGCATGAATTTATGAAATTCAAAATATAGAACATGTTATTTATTTTTATTTTGTGAGATGAAAGGTCTCATGTCAGATATGTGAATTATAATCTTTTGGATACGAGTGTTACATGTCTTAACCTCATTTTCCATGCCTTGACTTTTTAGGCCAAGTTTGACTTTTGGACATAGGATTGGATACTAATGTTAGGGGTAGAGTGGAATCATACCGCCCTTGTAGAATTGGGGATGTCTCAATACAAAGTGTCATATGAGTAACATAAATGAGATAAAAGAAATGGTGTTCCAAACATTAAAAAATGAAAACTAAGAACTTGAAAACTTTTCTTACACCAAAGGCCTTGAGGGAATCATGTAAGATAGTACTAAACTTCCTTATGTTGAAGCCCTAAGGGAATCATACAAGAGAGTATTGTGGACATAACTTGCATTGAAATCCTATATGGAATCGTGCAAGACTAGTACTATAGATATAACTTGCACTAAAGACCATAAGGAAATTGTGTAAGATAGTACTAATGTCATTACTTGTATTGAGCCCTAAGGGAATTGTACAAGATAATGATCACACTCTATGCTTGATACTTTAGTAGTATTTTTCTTATTTTTCATTAGGATGTTATTTCCTAATATGTCCTTATGATTCTTGCATGAGTATGATGTTGTGCCAACTCATTGCTTGACTTGGTGATTATTACCATGTTTTTATTATGTGCTATTGGATGGAGATCATAACCCTTGTATGCCATTATGTAATTGATTGCAATGTGTGGTTCCATATTTGTTGTATCATTCCCTATATTGTATTATGTGTGTGTATGATTACCCAATCGAACGTCTCTTAGCTTAGAGGGGTGGACCTAAGGGTTCCACATGGTTGGGTGGCATCTATCCACCATTAGGGCTAGTTGGGTTTATGGATATGATTGAAGAGCATGAAATCCTCATTTCTTGCCATGGCATGGTAGACCTTCATTGTACCATTTATTGAGAAATTTGTAATTAAGGGACTTTTGTCACTCATTGGCTTAGTTTGTATTGGATCCATAATTAAACTTGTAATCCATGACAAACCATCCACTTTTGGGATGGAAGCTTCATTTGCATTCTTTTAGTTATTCTATTATGATATGTTTAGAAATTACATTTTGAAAAGGAATATTATGTTATGCTCATCCTGATATATTGTGTAGATGTAGTTTACTTTCCATGCTATGTTGTTTGATATCATATTGTACACTACTTTGATTATGATAGAATCATGATTCTTTGTATTATCTCATTTCTTAGAAATTGTGCCCTTTTGGGATTCCTCCATTAGATAGTAGAGAGCCCATACATGCTCAAATGATTAGTCTGTGTAATTTTTGTGTAATATGTAAAACAAGGAATTTATGCCTCGTTGTTTGCAAAAATAGAGTTTGTTATTTTTAGACTTGTATTTTTATACAGGTTGCTAGTTGCATTTTAGACTCTGATGTCCAAATTGCAAGGCAACAGATTTAGATTGCATTTAATTAGACCCTGAAGTCTAAATTTTAACCTTGGAATTGATTTTGCATGTTGTCAAATGCTTATTGAACTTTGAAGTTTGAAATGCATGTTGTTAGTTAGCCTCCAAAGTTTGATGTGAGAACATGTTGGAGTTAGACTTGGCCTTGAAATTTTCATGAAATGCAAAATGTAAATTGAACTCCAAATTTTAAAATACACAATGAAAATCAAATTCTTAGGCCCAAAGTGATCAACCAACAAGGCTTGGGGTTGGCATCAAAATTTGTATGATGCAATTTGTAAATTGAGACCTAAAGCCTGAATTATAGGTTTGATAGAATTTGATGTTGGGTGGGTGTTCAATGGTTGAAATTTGTAACTCAAATGCCAAATTCTGATGGGTTGATGTTTGCAACTCAGACTCCAAAGTCTGAGGTGTTACAAAATGCAACTTGTACCTTGAATCTTGAGGTCTAAGCTAAGGTAGTTGTGGGTGTTGTTTGGTGGTTGGGAAAACCCTCATCTCCTCCTTGTCTTGTAGTTTGTTCTTACAAAAATGACCTTGACCTGTGCTCATTTAATTCTTCTACTAGTGTCACCATGCACCTAGTGTATTGGTGTTCATGCCAAGTGTGTCATTGTTTGGTTTTGTGCCTCTTGCGCATGAAGAAGTGCATTATGACTTGTTGTATGTTACTCTTGTATTGTGAAAAAATTGTCCGTCCTATTTTTATCCATCAATGTTTTGGGTGAAAGTTTGGGCATTATATTCCATCTACAATATTTTTTCATAGATTTTTCCAAAGTTCCATATGTATGGTTTGCTCATGGTGTCAATGAACACAATGTAGCATAAAGCATCAATTTTGTGTAGTATTAGAATGTTGAGAGTTCTAGTTTGAAAATGGAATGTTATGGCATCAAATTGATAGTGTTGGCATGTTAAGGTAGGTTGATTAACACTAGAAGTGGCCTCATTCCACCACTCACATATCCTAGACCTTCTAGGGTACATCATTCAAATGATGTCTCTTAAGAGCCTTGGGGTTAAAAATGTGTAAAACTTTGACAAGATGTTATGCACAAACCATGGCACCTACGAGCATCCTATCTAGATCTACATCTAGGCAATGGAATCCTATATAAAATATTTTCACAATTATCACAAATTCAAAGTGGTTTATGTGGTGGGAGGGTATCAACTATTACATAAAGTACTAGTTTGGTGTAGTGTTAGAGTGTGAGGAGAGTAATTTTGTAAACAATGCATCGTGGCATGAAATCATCTATGTTAGAATGTTAGGGTGGGTGGGTGAATACTAGATTATACCTCACTCTACCAACCATGTGCCGCTATCTTTTTAAGCTATATCAGTCAGACCAAAGACCAAAAATGTTATCTCATTGTTTGGCCTACATTGGTCAAATGATGTTTACATTGGTCAAGTGGGTGAATGTTAGAGGAGGAAAGTAATTTTTTCAATCACTATTATTGTTTTCTATCTCTTTGGTCCTTACACCACCCACCCTCTTTATGCACTTTCCTTGTTATATATTTATCATGGATACACAGCATTGTACACTTGATAGATATAGATGTACACACATTTCACCTTCACGTATATATGATGACGATGCATCTTCTCCTATGCCTAGTGATGGACTTGTTAATTTGGGATTACCTGTCTATGAATATTATTCTAGTGATGATCATTATAATGATTACACTTATTCTATCACTAGTGATGTGATTCTACATGATACACCTAGTTTATGTTCACCTTCACATGAGATTGTTATCTCCCATGTATCTCATGGTAACTTAATTTTTTATCTTGTGACTCATGGTCTATTGTAGATATGTTTAGTGATGAGCATAGTGATAGTCCTTTATCTTCTTAGGATGAGGTTGATGACTATTTACTTTATGATGATTTGGTTTATGATGTACATCCTTTTCCAACACTAATGATAGAGTCATTTAGTGATAATGGAGATGCAAATTTACATGTTAAATCTTTCTTATACTCATATTGTATAAGTATATACATAATGATCCTACATTGACATGATTGAATTTGGTGATACCTTGGTTGAGAGAGCTAAACAATGGTGAAATTCATGTCATGATTGTTATACATCCTTCCATGCCTTGTCATGTGCTTTAATAGATTACTTTACTATAGGCTTTAGACCATGTGTTACTCGTGAATCTCATTATTCCCATTCTAATGACTCTATGTCCTTTATAATTATGAGAAGCAAGAGGGAAAACAAAAACTAAGAGGTGAAAAGGGACATGGGGAGAAGGAAATGGGTGATCAAATGGAAACAAAAGGGATGGGAAATGACTTGGCTATGGAGAGGGATGAGTGGAGAGGAATAATGGTGGGAAATAGAAAGGAATAAGGTAATCTCTAATAGGGATTGGAAGGAAAATTGGCCAAAATGGTGGTAGAAAGGCAAAATGAGACCTAGAGTCACCAAAACACTTGTTCAGTTGTCCACAAGCCTCAAAAAATTAGTGCAAAACTCCAAGATATTGCTATGAGAAATAATCTATAGCTCCAAAGATGAAAATACAAGAATATAACTTGCTCCAAAAGAAGAAATAATAGAGGAATTGTGAATTATAGATATAAAATGAGGAAAAGGAGAGGCTTATTTGTATATATTTACTTTGTTTTTGGAAAAGAGATCAGTAAATAAATTTGGGATTTAATTTTGGAGGAAAGAAGAGCAAAGGACAAACATGCCCTCCGCCCAACACTAGGGGGACATTTGACCTTTCATCTCAAGGACTTCAACATTCTAGGACAAGATAAGGGGATCAAAGGCCATCAAATTGTGGTGGTTCCAAGTTCAATTAATCCATGACATGCAAAATTGAAGGAAGGGAAGGGAAAGAGTTACTACACATGAGGATATATATGAACATTAAATGAAGGGTTGGAAAAGGATAATTACCACCTAGGAAATTGGGAAAAAGGTTGCATAAGGGTTAAGGAACACATGGGAAGGGGGAAAACACATGGGAAAGAAGAAAACTAAGACTAAACAAGGGTTTAAAAAGAAGTGAAAACACACACCAGATGGGAACACTAAAATGAGTGCAAAACAAGTAAATAGAATTGCAAAGTATGTAATTTTTGTTATTACATTGGGAACCTTTCCTTCCTTAAATGAGATAAGACCAGCTCTCCAACTTCAAATTCATCTTATTTTCTCTTGAGATCAACATGTTGCTTGTATTTCATTGTACTCTTCTCTAAATTTTCCCTTCATTTGTTCATGTAACTCATGTATATACTTAGAAAAATCCTCTGTTAAAACATTTTTTCTTCCCAAATCAACTATACTTCTCAATTCATCTACTCCTCCAGGGCTATACTCATACACAATTCGAAAAGGAATTTTCACCATACTCTTGTTAGCTTTGATTTGTTGTATGTAAAATCAACATGTGCCAAAGTATTATCCCATAGGCTTGGTATATTCCCAACTAAGTATCTCAACAATTTTTTGAGGATTCTATTGACAACCTTAGTTTGCCCATCTATTTGTAGATGGTAGGCTAAACTAAAAATCAAGATAGTGACCAAGTTTCTCCACAAAGTACACCATAAATGGGCCAAAACCTTCATGTCCCTATCCAAGTTAATGCTCTTTGGCAATCCATGTAATCTTAGTACTTGTCCAAAGAACAAAGTAGCTACATGAGTGGAATCACTTGACTTATTATAATATAAGGTGTGTCAATTTTGAAAACCTATCTATAATAGAAAACTCAGAGTCATTACCTCTTTGGGTTCTTGGAAAAACAAGAACAAAATCTATTTCAATATTCTTTCCCTTGGCATCTTGGCAAATTTAAACCCAATTGGTTAGGACCTTTCACTATTTCTTTTAGGTATGACACAAACATCTTTGGTTTGAACACCCTTGATGGAACACCTTTGTAAGATATTATTAATATTATGCATCTACCTCATATTACTCTTAAGAGTTCCTCATTTTCGGGTGTCCACTTACATGAACCACTTCATGCTTTGCATTCCTCTTTATGAATATACTTTTCACAAATTTGTTACTACTTCAAGTACTTAAACAAATTTTTGAATTTTTTATAGGTCTAGATGATAGTGGCTTATTGTTCAAGATCATAAATTAGATGGATTTATTTATATATGATTTTTACTCACCTAGGGGTAAGTGCATGGAAACGGGGGGTAAATTAGTGGCCAACATCAAGAGATTTTTTAGCAAAACATGTTCGCATTATGAAAAACATAATGCATATGTGTTTTAACATGTATGCATTTTAATGCCTTGAATTCAATTTTTTTATTATCCCACCCACTTAGGCTTGGATTTCCAAGCCTAAGGGTTGGACATCTCTTATGGCTCCTAAATTCATGTTTTCAACATAAAACAACTTGAATTCAAACTTCAACCTCATCAGATTTACATGTTTTACAATAAAATTTTACAAAACCACCACCAAAATAAAGAGCTACTTCTTAGCGTTCTAGCCATACAATTTTTTTAATATTTTGAATAAGTTAAGGTATTTATTTTTATTTTCTTTGAAGAGTGTCTTTATAGTCCTCCAGTACATGTGTATTGATTTTTTTTAACACTTGACCCACTTATCCAAATTTGAAAAAACATATATAGGATTCTTCTAAACTTCATTCTATACACATTCAAAAAAGAACATTTACATTTTTAATTAGTTTTGTGCAAGTTATGTGACATGCACGCTCAATGTTGTAATTTTTAGGATGCATCCACTTTTAAAAATCATAAAAAAAATATTCAATAAATAAATATATAAAAATATACAACTTGTAGTACTCACTCTTGGCTATATTTCCACCAAATGGTTTTTAAAAATACCTAATGTAGCAAAAAAATAGGGGGCAGACACTAGACATTGTTATATTTTAGTGATAAAAATAGGAACACTTTTGTGTGAGCTCAACATTTCACCCCCTTAACCTTAACCATTTTTAAAAATCTTTAATAATTTAGAAACTAGATTCAGAGTACTGCAAATCTTGTTTTTAGAATATATTCAAATTTTGAGTGTACACATCTCGAATTACTTGTCAAAGTTCAGCTTTCGCTAATTTCAGGAAAAAAAAAAGTGGCCATGCACTTATCCCAAGTGCCTTTCCCATTGGTGGCAACATTAGGGGCATTTTATATCCCTTTGTAATTTATGCTTACATGATCTTACCTTCTGATAATTAAAGTTTTATATTTGTCATACTTATCTCTTATAATTCTCACATGTTTATTGTAACCATGGCTCCATCTTATACTAACATGTTTACGATGTTTATAGTTAGCAATGATTATCATGATGATATCTCACATATTGTTTGTGCTTATAATATTTCTTATCTAGCATTCATGGCTACTCTCATTTGATTTATAGCCCTACTTAGGGGTAATATTAGGGACACCTTGCTTCCTGTGATTCTATAGTTTCTCATGATCATATCTTATTATAAATGCTATAATATTTTCATAAGATACCTTTATATTCCTACATATTGGATTTTACATTATTACATCATCTAATATAACTTTTCTCCTTTCCTCCAACTTACCTATATCTATTGTACACAAGTAATTAGGGGAGTAGGGGGGCATATTAGGATGTACTAGAATTCCTTTAATGAATACAGTTATAGTGACTATCCCACTATCATTCAATTTAGGTGGAACCATATTGTTATTACTATTATGAGCAATACCTTATTGTTGCCCCTAGGCAACATCTAACGCATGTTGAGGAAAAGTTATATTGAATGTTAATTATTCCTAACCTGTAGTACCTTATTATTGCCACAAGTAGTATCCTATCTTACTTTTTGTCCATAGATAGTTAGCAAATATGTTTATATACCTCTAATATATTTTTAAACGTGCTTGCAGGATTCTAGGTAGAGCACTCATTACATAGAAGTTCAAATTATTTACTTTCGTGTTGAGTATTTGTTTGACTTTGATGTACATTTTCACAATACTTCACATCTAAGTGAAAGAACCTTGGAGCATAATGAAATGGTGACACTTTTCACCTTTGTTTTGGACTCACTTTGACTCATATGTACCTAATGCAATGACTACTATAAAAAATGATGTATTTCATGTGGAAGTTAGAAAATAACTTGATCCTAGCTTAATTCCATTTGCACTCATTTCAAGGATCTAGACCCACTCCTTATTTATCTATCCATCACCTTGGTTTCTATTTGTAGATTGCAAAATTGACCTAAACCACCTCCACAATTTGCAAAAATGAACCCAAAATTCTAAATTCAAATTTAAAATTTTGGGCCATAAAGTTTCCCTCCAATTAGCCATTATGAGCTAACTTAAATTACAAAACATTGGAATTCTATACTAGGGTGTTATATTTAAAGACAAACCCATATTCATTTGGAACATCTAACAAACATTTAGCAGATATCTAGCACCTAGCAAGAAAGTTTTGTTATTCACCAAATCATAATAAGATCATTAATAACTCCATAGCGTTGTAATTATATTGCATGATTGATTGTTGTCTTTGATAATTGTACCAATTCATTAGAGGAATATTGGACTAGTCTAGCAAACTCCTCAGATCCACACCATTTTTTTTTAAATGCGGGTTCCAAATACAAGCAAATCACTATTTGCAAGTTACAAAATGATTTTGCAATGATGGAAGTGAACTATTTTATGTTCAGTTAAACAAGATTTTAATTGATTCACATTTAATTATTTGATAAGCCCTAACTTTTTAGAGAGGGAACAAATCAAATGAAAATATCTAAAAAAATTAAATCAACAATGAACCAAAAACTAACTTCATTTATTATTTTATTTTATTTTATTTGCATATTTATTTTAAATAATTACCATCCTCAACTCTTAATCTTAAAATTATTTATGTATCATGCTAATTAATTGATTTACCTTGGGTTTTATGTAAGTGATTTTTCTTTTCTTACAATATTCAAGGAATTTAAGTATCCTATGTTCTAATGGAACTAATGATATAAGGAATCTATATATCACGAAATGAAGGCTATGTTTGATTTTTAATAAACAAGTGCCACCTAGTGGCGAGTACATGCCTTGTAGTGCCTTGTAGTGTTATAATTATAGTATGTGTTTTAGTTGTAATTATAGTAGTATTTTAGTTTTAATTTTTTAATTCATTAGGTAAACTTCAAATTTACTTTTTGTCAAACCAACAAAATCGTTATTATTTATAATTATAATATTAATTATATTATTAATATTTATTATAACACTTGATAAATTATCTTAATTGATATTATAGTATTATAATATAGTATAATATTAATTGATATAATATTTGACTTAATTTTCTTCTTAGAATAAATATTTGTTGTATAGACAAATTAGATTCCAATAATGTTAAACAAATAATATTTTTTAAAGCCAATATAAATATTATAACAAAATTGTAATATTTATAGTATAATTTATAAATGTTTTTAGTTTAAATATTAATGAAATAGTATAATTAATTATTTATTGATAATAAACAATGTCTATATTATAAATATGATAATAATATATTTATATTATTACATTATTCTAATGTTATAATAGTTTTATATAGTATTATATTATATTTTTATTTTTTATTATATTGTTCTATTATATTATATTTATGTTTATGCTTATTATTATATTATTATACAATATCATTATAATATTATAATATCAATTAAGATAATATATGAAGAAGTGTTAATAATGGATATTAATAATATTATTAATAGTATTATTAATATTATAACTATAAATAATAACGATTTTGTACCTTTGACAAAAAATAATTTTAAAGTTTAGGTAATGAAGTAAAAAATTAAATTCTAAAAAATTGATGATTTTTCACTCTCAGAATTATCGTCATCCGTTTAGGCATGACTTAACTTGTGGGAGGTAAGATCCGAATTTCTCTCCACATTTATAGGTGTTTGTTGCACTCTCCGCAAAGAAGAGGTCATTTTTTTTAGCCAATCACAATAGAGATAAATCATTTTTCAATGATTTTTTGTTAAAATTTTATCATCTTGATATAGGAAAAGTCCAAATTTATATCAAATTTGCCTGACAAGATAAATAATTTCCTGTGTAGAAAAATAATCCTTGTCGAAGGGAAGTACTAATAAGTCAACTATTGATATAAGGAATCTATATATCACCAAATGAAGGATATGTTTGATTTTTTGGCCGATAGGCCATTCTATATGTGCACACATCTTGTAACTACCAAAAATTTGGTAGTCCCATTATTTTTTGGTCGTCCAAAAATTAAAAAAAATTAGTCTTCCCAAAAATAATGGTTGTCAAGAACTAAACTAAAAAAATCCTTTTATTATTAAAACTAAAAACTTTTCCTTTCAAGATTAAATCTTAAACTTATTAATATATTTATTAGTTATTAATAAATTTTATAACTAGATTTTAAACATTGAACATAAATTTTAATAATAGATTGCATTCACCTACATACAAAAATTTAACTTCCCCTGTTTTATTGTAGATCCTTGTTATGTAGTCCTACATAAAAGACCAATCTCCTTGATTCTTTCCATTGGCGGCCCCTCTGATTTGGAGAAAGTTGTAAAACCTTGTTAATCAAATCAAACCCTACTACTAAACTCCAACAAGAAGGGATTTTGGAAAAACCATGTTTCTTCTTCCTCTGCATGCAAACCAAACCCTCCATACCTACAAAAAAACATAAAAAGAAAAGAAAAATACAGAGAGGGTTTCTCTACAAATTGAAAATAAATAAATTTATTTCTCAATCTATCACGAATCCATCTTGAAATCAAATTATTTATTCCTTCATATTTAAATCCAACTTTCATCAAATCCCTTCATATTTTCATCCTGCAAAAGAAAACAATTAGAATGAAAATGAAAAAAATGGTGTAAGAGTAAATTTTTTATAGCAAGATTTAATATTTTTGCATGGAAGGATATGATAAAATAAAAAAGATAATTATTTCTTTATTTATTATTTGTAGTTAACTTGAAGTTCTTTTAGTAAGGGATTGTTTTATTATTTGTTTAGATCATGTTTTTTTAAATTTATGAAGTGTAATAATTAAATTAGGATAATGTGTTTTTTATTTATTTATTTTTACTTATTTGTCTTTTATCATTTATATTTAAGATCAATTTTAATTTTAAATTAAATAAACTAGATTAAGGACTTATATTTATATTTCTCTATATTTTATTCTAAATATAAGAGGAAAAAATATTTATATGCATTCCTTAATTTTTTATATGCCTTTTGTGCAAGTTTTAATATTTTTCTAAAATTAGTGCTCCACCACCTCCTACATTATTATTTTTTAATAAATTATTATAAAATAGATTTTTTTAAATAAAATAATATAAAATACATAATTAAAAATAAAATAAAATAATTAAATTTTCAATTAAAAATAAATACCTTATAAAGCCTGTTTACACAGGTCACAAACCTTAAAGCCACGGCCCATGTAAAGCAGGTAGCCATTTCTTATGGCTTAGGCCTTATTAACTTTTAAAAAATCATTTTCTTATTAAAACTAAAAACTTTTCCTTTAAAGATTAAATTTTAAACTTATTAATATATTTATTAGTTATTAATAAATTTTATAACTAGATTTTAAACATTGAACATAAAATTTAATAATAGATTGCATTCACCTGCATGCAAAAATTTAAATTCCCCTATTTTATTGTAGATTTTAAATTCCCCTATTTTATTGTAGATCCCTATTATGTAGTCCTACCTAAAAGACCAATCTCCTTGATTCTTTCCATTGGCGGCCCCTCTGATTTGGATCATGTTTTTTAAAATTTATGAAGTGTAATAATTAAATTAGGATAAGGTGTTTTTTATTTTTTTATTTTTACTTATTTGTCTTTTATCATTTATATTTAAGATCAATTTTAATTTTAAATTAAATAAATTAGATTAAGGACTTAAATAACATTAAATTAAAGGTTTATATAAGATTTTATTAATAGGTTTTAAAATTTATAAGTTTCTTACATTTAAAATTATTAATTTGGACTAAATTTTATTTATTCATTTCTTCAATACAATAATTTATTTTATTTTATTTTAAATTTAAGAATATAAATATTTAGATATCACCAATCCATAATTTTTTAATTATTTATGCAAATAGGGTTGGCTTGAAAAGCTCTTAGGTTGCTATAGCATCAAAATCCAATGAATAAGGTATATATAAGTAAAAATTATATATAGCAATGAAAGAAGTAGAATTAGTATTAAGCGACAATAATTTAATAAATAAGAAGTATTAAATAAATAACTAAACAAATAATTTATTATAACCATTGCATAGTGTAGACACCCAAATTTGTCCCAACTTTGTTCATGTCTAACAACACATTGTTAAATCATAAATCATTAAGCCAATTAATTAAATAAATTTTATTTATTTAATTAAAATCCCATTCTCATCCACTTAGCCAATTAATTAAATAAATTTTATTTATTTAATTAATTTCTCAATCATATCTTATCCCATTTTATTCATTTATCCAATTAATTGAATAAATATTATTTATTTAATTAATATCCAACTCATATCACAACTAATTCAAATATTTTATTTTGAATTAATTCCTCCCCTTTTATCACATTCCAACACTTGTCCAGTCAATCATGTGTTGTAAGACAACTTTCATTTACAATCTTTCACATGCACAATTAATGGAATCTAAATTTAGTAACTTTCAATCCTAGCCATTCACATAGCCTCTGAATCTCCACCGTTGATTGATCTTGGCTAAGTCCTATATAAACACCCTCTCACTCCATATGAGACATCCAGCAATCATATCCAGCCATCATATAGCACCTACATTATCATCTTGAGCATCTGATTATCCATTTGAGCTTTTATCATCCATCATGGCAGCTTTCAGCTTTGCAATTGTTCATTGTTGAAGAAGCAGTCCACATCCCTCAAACAAGGAATCACACGATCTAGGTGATGTTGTGCTTGAATTGCATTGTTCTTTGATTAGATTCCTTGATGATGGTAGGGTTAGGGTTTCATGACTATGTCTGATCTGCTACACCTGACTTTCACCTATCACATTTTGGCACGCCCGGTGGGACTCACGTCCTTGATTGACTTCATTTTTTGGAGTTGTTTTCTTTGAAGATCAGATTTTGCAGGTGCTTGCAGAAAATTTCGGTCGCTTCTGAACGAAAATCTGCCGCTTCTGAATCTCTGCACCGCTTTTAAGCTGGAACAGGCCGCATCTACCTCTCTGGATCGCCTTTAAACAGACAGTCGTCGCCTATGGTAAAATCGTATCGCTTTTGTTTTTAAAAGGCTCACCTGTGATTTTCGCGGTTGCTTTCGACTGTATTTTCTGCTTTTGACCTAACAGTCGCCGCTTTTGCACATAATCAGGTCGCTTTTAACCTAACAGTGACCGCTTTTGCACATATTGGCATCGCTTTTGATCTGATAGTAGTCGCTTATACACTGATGTGAATCGCTTATAAACTAAGAGTTATCGCCTCTGCAGGTTAGGGTTTCGACTGTGTTCTTGCAGATATAGGTCACTTTTGTCTTGCAACAGTTCGCTTCTGGGTATAGCTGGATCGCGTATGAATCGATAGAGGCCGCGTTTGAATTTATTCGAATCGCTTATGGACTGATAATGATCACCTGTTAGGCTAGGGTTTTGTTTGTCGGCTGTGTTTTTACAGATACAGTTCGCATCTAGCCCTCAATTGATTGCTTCTGGCCAATACGCATCGCTTATGAGCTGACAGGTGTCGCATACTGTATTTTCAGCGTCGCATATGATCCACAGTCTCTCACCTCTGGTATAATGGAGGTCGCTTTTGATCAGCAGTGAATCGCATCTGGTAAGTTTAGTTGTTTTCAAATCTGTTTCAGTTCCAATTCAATTTTTGGCTATTAATTAGGTATTTGCGCAGCATCTTATCGATTTGTCCAAGAAAGAAGGTTATCAAACTATTAACATAGCTATTGCAGATTCGATCGGTCCAAGATTTGTGGTTTTTTTTCACTAAATTAGGCATATTTGGGCTTGGTGCTTAAAATGAATCATTGTTTGCTCCGTGCTTGATTTATCTTTTTTGATTGCTTGCATGTGCCTGATTGTAACCCAAATTTAATGACAAAAGTATCCTCTCCCCTTGCCTATCAAATGGATCTTGGGTGTATGAGAACTTGTCATTATCTTTAGAGGGCCTACCTTCCCGGTGTGAGAAGGGATACAACCCAAGCGGTAACGGGCTAAAGCCAAGTCCTTCCGAACCGCTATATAAGAAAAGTGTTTGTGTCGAAAGCCACAAACAACGGGTGCAGTTGCATTATACCGACAGCCAACCTCCCCCAAAACCCTTCAAGGCGCAACCCTTGGAGGCTGGGAGACTCCATAATGGAGAGTAGCGCTGCCGCATGTATAGCCACCCGAACGGATGCCCTTATTAGCAACTTTGTGTAGTAGCCAAAAACCTTCTATCTGTTGACACAGAGGGCAAAACCCTTGAAGCGGCCCTGATTCATGCGGTTCTTAGCCGAGGTAGCAGGGACAATCTAAAGGTTTGGAGAGGGTCAAGCCTTATAAGAAACCCGAATCTTGGTATGCGTGAGAAGTGTGTGAAAATGTAAGGAGGAGCCGGTGCTACCAAGATCCTAGAGCTACCCGCTTTGAATAGGCGCAGCTAGGGGATTCAACAGATACTATCCTATTCTAGCCTAGGTTGTATTAGTTTGTGCTTGTTGTGAGTGTGAGTGATTGTTATCACTGTTTTCTTGCTAAAAAACTACAAAATCAGACAACTTTTGGACAAACACAGTCGCTTTTAAACCTAAACTGCTCGCACAGATCATAGACATCGCTTCTGAAATGTAATAATTCACTTTTAGTCTGACCTGTGTCACTTTTAAACAACAGCTACCCGCATATTGCTTGAACAGAGTCACTTTTAAACCACAGTTGATCGCCTTTGTCCTGAACAGAGTCGCTTTTAAACCACAGTTGATCGCCTTTTTCCTGAACCAAATCGCATCTGAACCATAACCGATCGCATCTTGTCTGAGTCAAATCACCTTTAAGCTGCAGTTAGTCACCTTCTGTCTGAACGAGCTCGCCTTTGAACAACAGACTATCGCCTTTAGGGATATTTGAGTCACCTCTGATCAACAGGAAATCGCCTTTGAACCAACAGTCGTCGCCTATGGCATAGCATTCGCTTCTGGTTAACACTGTCATTCTCTGTTGAGCCTAAACCAGATCGCATCTGAGCTATCATTGATCGCCTTTGGCATCCTTTGAGTCGCATTTGAGCTATCATCAGTCACCTGTAGCTAAAATACCTGTAAACCTCAGTCCCTCAGCTAAATTAGCTACAAGTCTAGCCTGCTTGAGTCTTAAACATCAGCTTTCAAACTTCTCTTTGATCAACAGCAAATACCTGGACTTTGTCTCCTATTTTTGAGCTTATCAATCAATCACAACTCATGAGCTTTCCATCTTTTTGAGGCCCCAACCAGCAAGTCAGACATCAACACAATCATTTCAATCAGCAAACATCCTTCAGCTTTAGCTTCAGCCAACAACATCCTTTAGCTTTAGCTTCAGCAAACAACATCCTTTAGCTTTCGCTCCAATAAACATCAACAGCAAACAATCTTTCCCTTGAGTGTTTGAGCTATCCTCTAGGGACAACCAACAACAACTGAGCAACAACAACTCAGCCAAAACAAATCAACCAAGCAAATTAGCCAAACTAGCAAACCAAAACAACAACCAATCAACCAACCAGCCAACTATCATCTTTTGGGTCTCAAAACTTTGACAAGCTCAACTTCATCATCAACATCATGCCTCAAACTAGGAGTCAATATCGAGCTGAAATAGAAGCCAAATTGAAAGCTGAAATGGAAGCCAAATTGCAAGCTGAGATGAAACAATTCACAACACCTCTTAAGGATGCAACTCAATTCACAACTGGTATGCCTTCTCATATGTTTATACCTCAAGGATACACTATTGGCGAGTCATCCTCACAATGAATGCAACCTCCACCATCCTTGGAAACTTTCGAAGAACAATCTCAAGACGACTCATCAGAATTCCAAGATACCTACCTATGGGACCAAGTTGAGAAACTCATGATATCTGAGCCTGATCATTGCTTTCTCCAACTTGCTCGCATGGGTGCTAAACTACCAAAAGACTGTGACATATCTGCTATTAGAGAACAAGATCCCAACACTACTGCTGTTGTTGTGAATAGACCATCTACTATAGTCACATCATCTCCTACTACATCGACATCGTCCTCGTTGCCCATTGTTGCTTCATTTGAGCTACCACGATCAGAGCATACTTTAGAACCATTGATAGTGCCCACCAATGTGCTCCCTCTCATGTCACAAAATCTCAACATTCCACCTTTCCATGTTCCTCAACATATCTCTCCTTCTACCATGACTGTTTCCATGCCTCAAGTAACACAAGCTGTCCATGTAACACAAGCGCAAATACTTCGAGCATCACAAGCTATTCCCATGTCTTATAGTGTGCAAACCTCTCAAACCACTCCAACAACACATGTTGTCCATGCTTCACACCCATTACAATCCACTACATCTCATACAAATACCATATCCCATATACCAACTGCTAATACCTCCATGCTATCATATAATCCCAACGTTAGTCTCATTGACATGAGTGATCCCCCCATTTCTCAAGCCAATCTGAACAATAAGATTGCTTATGTTGATCAAATTACATCCATGTCGTCATATTCTTCCAATCCTTCACGCACCATCAATCCATCCTATGCTACCCAAAGCGTTCCTATTGTCACCCAACCTATGACACATACCCATCCTCATATCGTCCAAAATACAAATCCAAATGTTTCTGTCGTATCTACCAATCCCTCCATTACTTACCATGTCATGAATCAAATCCCAACTTCCCAACCATTCGCTACTATCAATCCACTATCCACTTCCCATGTGATGCACACCCAATTGCCGCTTGTGTCTCAAGGACAACAATCCTCCAACACATACATGTCACATACCAATCCTTTGACATACATTGTGGGTACACAACCGCAACAAACAGTCACAACTCCATATATCCCACAACCACAACCACAATATATCTCCTATCATACTCCACCCCCTTTGTAACAACAGCAATTATCTTTAGCAGATGTTCAACAGATGATCGATGAAAGGGTAGGACAAGGCAAGAAACCCTTTTCTCTCGAAAACATATGCGCCTGTCCATTTGACAAGTCTCTTAATATGATACCTTTTCCACCACATTTTGAAATCCCACAATTTGATAAATACAAAGGGAAAGGGAATCCGGAAGACCATCTTCGAGCCTTTTTTGTAGCATGTCTTGATGTCTCTTATGACGATACGTATCTTTTGAGACTATTTCCTCGAAGCTTAGCAAGACAAGCTCTTGAATGGTTTTCTCATTTACCCCCGGGCATCAAATCTTTTGCGGAATTAGCAAACAAATTTTGATCACACTTTGCCTTCAACATTGAACATGAGGTAAACATGAATGACCTTGTCAATACCAAACAGCGCAACGGTGAACCCTTTTCTGCTTTTACCCAACGATGGCATAATATGGCTAGCAAATTATCATGGGAAATACCTGAGAAACAACAGCTTGACATCTTTGTTCAAAATCTTCATCCTGAGCTGTCATTCCAACTACAATTGCAGAGTGCTAGCACCTTTGACGAACTAGTTTCCAAAGGAGTTATTATTGAACGAGCCTTAATTGCCAAGGGCACTATCAAGATCTTTCGCGACAACAAAGATTCTCCCCAAAATTCCAATGATAAGTCTCGCTTTTGGAACAAGAACAAGAATGTTGTCAATGACGGTATTGTAGACACAAAGAATATTCAAACTATGAGAGCTCCCATCAACATTCAAGCAGCCTCTACACCAAGACAGCCTTTTCCACAACGAAGAAACCAACGCCAAACTTCCAATCCACGCTGACAATTTACACCATTAGTGGAACCCATGGAAGTTATTCTTCAAAAGCTACTTCAAGCAGGAGACATTATTCTACCCGATGCACCACCAAATGGTGAACCACTCTTTCGAGCTCCTTGGTACAAAGAAAATGAGTATTGTGATTACCATCGAGTTAAAGGGCACAAAACAAATGGTTGTATGCGCTTAAAACATGTTATCCAAGACTGCATTGATCAAGGTTTAATCAATGTCACACCTTCAATAGCTCAACCTGCTCAACAATCAACATCAAACTATGATCTAGAGACTTTCAAGAATCCACTTCCATCTCATGATCAGACAAATAACCTTCAGGCTGGAAATGCTATTCTGTATAACTATGCATCATCTACCATTGGCCGCATTGACCATGCTCGCATTTCTACCATTACCGTCCAAGGGAGAGCAACTGATTGTGCCGTAACCACACGAAGAGGTCGAGTTACTATTCAAGGAGTACCTCCTCACTCTCCTCGATCTCTCTCTAACTATAACCTCTTGGATCACCTTGGTAAAACGCCCGCACACATATCTATTCTTGAGCTGCTCTGCATATCCCCCGCACATAAAGCTATCCTTGATAAAGCCTTGCAAGAGTCTTCGGTGCCTAATAATATTAATATCACACAATTCCAATCCATGGTCGCTAGCATTGTAGCCCCTTGTCACTTGACCTTTTCTGACAAAGATCTTCAGCCCTCCATTCATCCGTCACACAATGAAGCCCTCCATATTGAAGTTTTTGTTAAACAACGCCGTATCAAACGAGTCTTGTTCGATGGGGGAGCTGGTTTTAATATATGTTCTTTGAAACTTATCAAGCAATTGGGATATTCTGAGAAAGATGTTGACACCTCCAAGGTTATTACCATCAGAGCATAGGATGACGCTGAAAGAGATACCGAAGGGATTATCTTATTGCCTATTCAAGTTGGGCCGGTCATTACCGAAACTCGCTGTCAAGTCCTTGATATTGATCTTCCTTACAACATCATCCTTGGACACCCTTGGATCCATACCCTTAAAGCAGTTCCCTCTACATACCACCAATGCCTTAAATTTCCACATAAGGGTGTTGAGGTTACCATTCCAGCTGATCCCAATCCATTTGAGTTTTACCGTGCCTTTCAAGCTAAATATCAGAGTCTGAATCGCATTCCTATCAACACCGAGGCATATCCGTCTTCATCCTATATAAACCCATCCGATCTTCTCAAGCCCTCATCTAGCAAAGCCACTCCCAACCTCCATATCAAATATACCGAACATGGCCCTGGTGAATACAAATTACAAGAGTCCTATTGCGTTGGTACCCTTCCATTATCTCCTAAATCCCACTGTAAGCCCTCTACATCCAAGCCAACTTCATCCTCCGCTGTTATCAAAGCTCCCCCTACAGTATTCATTAAAGGTGGTTTCTTGGATGATGAAGACATTGAGGACATCAACTCTTGGATATTCTTTGATGAAAATGACCAAGTCTAACTTGAAGTAGAGCGATACAACAATGGGTTTCGTATCATAAAGAACATGGGCTATAAAGGACATGGCGGCTTGGGATCACAGGAACAAGGACCTACTGAGCCTATCATTGTGTCTAAGAAGTTTAATAAGCAAGGCCTTGGTTACCAACCAGAGGTACCGCGACCCAAAGACATTAAGTGTATTTCTGATATTGACGTTGGACCTTCTTCGGTAGGAGAGACTTCTAACTCGGATACTATCGATGACTCCTCCCTTCATATCACCGACCTTTTTCAAGAACATTCCATCTTCATGTTTTCTGCAACCTCTTCTAGCCATCACGATTCCTCCATTAGCCTTTCACTCGTATATCCTGACCTCATCAATTGGGACCAACAGGGGGCACCGATATTGGATACATTTGAAAATGACGAAGCCATTGCAGAATTCATGGGTTTGAGACAAGGTATTCCATTGGGTGATCATAAGGCAGGTTTCATGATGGATTTACCTAAACTAGCATATTTTGGCGGAAGTATCAAATCCTTCAGTCGCAAAAGTGAAATAAACAAAATTCAACAAAATAGGTCACTAGGTGAAAACTGAAAGGCGCCTCTTGACCGTGAAAAAGTAAAAATAAAGGACATATCCGAAGGTGAAAACCTCTCTGAGGCACCTGAGGATGAGGGATTTGATCTTCCTGTTGTCATTGATTACCATGAAAAATCAACTGTGCTAGTTGAAAAATCACAAGACATGAACTTGGGAACAGAACAGAATCTGAAGATTACCTTTTTGGCAGCATCACTGTCAGAGCAAGAACGAAGAAACTTCACAGCATTTTTTCTAAGAAGAGCTATAAATTTTGCATGGACTTATGCAGACATGCTAGGTCTAGATCCTTCACTTGTGGTACATCATTTAGCAGTATCTCCTGATGCGAAGCCTGTCAAACAAAAATTACGCAAAATGCATCCACAAGTTGCCTTATTGGTCAAAGCAGAAATTTAGAAACTATTAGAAGCAAAATTTATCAAGCCTATTGATTATCCAGAATGGGTTTCAAATTTGGTGCCTGTATCAAAACCAGATGGACGTGTTGGTTGCTGTACAGACTTTAGAGATCTTAACAAAGCTTGTCCTAAGGATGATTTCCCACTACCAAGCATAGATAACATTGTAGATCTTACAGTAGGACATGAAATGCTATCTTTGATGGATGGATTTTCAGGTTATAATCAAATCCGAATAGCAGAGGAAGACCAAGATAAAACATCCTTTATCTGTCCATGGGGCACATATTGCTGGGTTGTAATGCCTTTTGGTCTTAAAAACATTGGAGCTACCTATCAAGGAGCCATGACAGTTATTTTTCATGACCTTTTTCATACTATCATGGAAGATTATGTTGATGACATCCTGGGAAAATCCAAGACAAGAGAAGGACATCTACATGTATTGGCACAAATCTTTGATCGATTAGAAAAATACCAAGTCAGACTAAACCCAAAGAAGTGTGTATTTGGTGTAACATCAAGAAAACTATTGGGATATATTGTGTCTCGACGAGGGATAGAAGTGGACCCAGCTAAGGTAAAAGCTATCATAGAAATGCCTCCACCAACGAATCTCAAATAGCTCCGCAGTTTACAAGGTAGGCTACAATCTATCCGCAGATTTATCTCACAACTAACAGATAAATGTCATCCTTTTCAACATCTTCTTCGGAAGGGTGAACCTTTTAAGTGGGATGAAAAGTGTCAACAGGCTTTTGATAAGATAAAGGAATACTTGGCAACACCTCCTGTGCTAGTACCTCCGATACCTGATCGTCCATTACTGCTCTATATATCATCAACAACCGCAGCATTGGGTGCCCTTCTGGCTCAACATGATGACTCAGGAAAAGAACAAGCCATTTACTACATCAACAGAACCCTTGTGGGCTATGAACTCAATTACTCATTCATGGAAAAAGCTTGTTTAGCATTAGTGTTTGCTTCCCAAAAGTTGCGACACTATATGCTGAACCAAACGACAAAGCTCATCTCTAATGTGGATCCCCTCAAGTATCTCCTTTCAAAAGCCCTTCTCACAGGGAGATTAGCGAAATGGGTTATGATCTTAAGTGAATTTGACATACAATATGTGAACCGCAAAGCTATCAAAGGACAAGTTATTGCTGATCAATTAGCTGCAGCACCCATCACAGATATTCAGCAAATATATCCCAAATTCCTTGATGAAGGATTGTTTAATTTGAATTCTCCAGCATGATGGCAACTATACTTTGATGGATCATACACACAACATGGTTCTGGAGCAGGTATCTTGTTTGTCACTCCCCAAGGAGATTGTATACCTAAATCATACAGAATAGCATTCCCATGTACCAACAACATAGCAGAGTATGAAGCTTTAATCACAGGCTTGCGCATGGCAGTACAATGGGCTATCAAATAGTTATGAGTCTTTGGTGATTCTCAGCTGGTTATCAAACAGGTCTTAGATGAATATCAAACGAAAGACAAGAAGCTTCTCCCATACAAGCTAATGGTGGATGATTTCAAGAAATATTTTGAGGATATTACCTTTGAGCAAATTCCCAGACTACAAAACAGAGCAGCAGATGCCATGGCTATGATTGGATCTCTTTTAGACATGCCATCTAACACCTATAAATGTGAGTTCTTGGTTGAACAACTTTTGATCCCAGCATTTGAAGTTCCACAGTCTGAGCTTATATGTGAAATTGTTGGTCCCAACTCGTCGTGGTACAAGGATATATACGAGTATCTTCGCCATCAAACCTTTCCACTTCAACTATCCAACACCCAGCGCAAAACCTTTATCCGTCGAGCCTCTCGTTACACTATCTTAGGAGACACCCTTTATCGCCGGAGTCTTGATGGTATCCTTCTTAGATGTCTTGATTCCGAGGAAGCAAAAACAGCCTTATGTGAAGTACATGAAGGTGTCTACGGTTCGCATTCCGCTGGCCCTAGCCTTGTTAAGAAACTTCTACGAGCAGGATACTATTGGCCAACTATGGAAAAAGATGCAGCACAATTTGCAAGGAGATGCCTACAATGTCAGAAACATGGAGATCTAATACATGCACCAGCACATGAGCTTCAGCCTATTGTCACTCCATGGCCTTTTTCACAATGGGGACTTGACCTCGTAGGTAAAATCCATCCTACTTCATCCAACGGTCATAAGTTTATTATTACTGCCACTGAGTATTTTACGAAGTGGGTAGAAGCCATACCAATGACCTATATCACAGGTAAACAAATAGCCAAATTCATCCTACATTACATTATCTGCCGTTATGGAGTTCCTCAAGCTATTGTCACAGACAATGGTTGACCTTTCAAGAACCAAGAGGTTAGAGATCTTTGCAACAAGTTCCATATTCAACATAGATTCTCTACGCCTTACTATCCTCAGAGCAATGGTCAAGCTGAAGCCTCTAATAAGACAATCATCAAGATCCTTAAAAAGACGGTTAATGAAGCTGGTCGAGATTGGCATCTGCAACTGCATCCTGCATTATGGGCATATAGAACAAGCATCAGAACTCCCACTGGAGCTACACCCTATGCTCTCGTCTATGGCACTGAAGCTATTTTGCCTATTGAGGTTGAGATCCCCTCTTTGCACATATCCTTGCAACATACTATCTCAGATGAAGAGTATCGAGTATCCAGACTCCATGATCTTGAGCTATTAGATGAACGCCGCCTTACAGCATTGAACCATCTTCAAGTCTATCAAAACTGGCTACGCCGCAGCTACAACAAAAAGATCAGAGAACGCAAATTTCAAGTTGGCGACCTTGTCCTTAAAGAAAACCAAAGGAATCAACAACATCGAGAGAAACAGGGCAAGTTTGAACCCAATTGGCTTGGTCCTTTCATTATCACAGCAGTCTATGGATCAAGTGCGTACACTCTGTCAACACCTGAAGGCATTCCCTTGGATGAACCAGTCAACAGCGTTCACCTCAAGAAGTTTTATCCATAAATCTCAGCTATCCCCCAAAAAACCAAAAAAAAAAAACATAAAAATAAAAATAAAAAAAAAAACAAAAACAAACAACAAAAACAAAAAAATATATACGATAAATAATCCATCCTCTGGTGAAAACCTGGTAAATAGGTGCCTTGGATAAGTACCATAGTGAAAACCTGGCAAACAGGCGCTATGTGTAGTGACCAGCTTCCCTCATCTGTTTGGTTCGTTTGATCATATTTCCCCACTTCATCTTGTATAAACCATAATCATAAGCCATATCACCATCCCACACATAGCCTTTCGTCTTCATCCTTGTCTTTGCCAATGCTAGCTATCATATTTGCGACATTGTCACAATATCCATATCTTTTGGCACCTTAGCATCTTGGCCACATCTTTTCTGCATTGTCGCTTCTACATAATAAACCTCATCCCGCACTGGGGGCATTTGTCGAGTCTTATTTGGAAGTGGATACTGTTATCTCTGGCTCATAACACATTAAACAACTCAGCTTACAACACAACAAACCTTATCAACTTCAGCTATGGCACATATCCAACAACAAATGTGACTTAACGACTTGCAACCAGGACCCATATCTTCGCAATTTATCCCCATTCATCCAACACTTGCAACAAACGTCGCTTGATCAAACATCCACCCAACTAGCGACATCAATAAGAACTACATACAGCTCTATCGTTGACGCCTTGATCCCGTGGATACAGGGTATGTAGGCAATCTGAGATGCGAAGGAAGCACTCTGATTCAGGCTAAGACGATAAGCCCTTCATCATTCATCTTTCATCTTTCTTCTAAACATCCTTTAATCTTTCAGCTCAAATTCTATCTTTCATCACTTACATCATCAATAAAACCCAGAACTACATATTCATCATGTCTCATCTTCATCGTAAATGTGCTTTGATCTCGTGGATACAGGGTATGTAGGCAGTCTGGAATACGAAGGAAGTTTCCAGTACTCAAGCACAGATGATCCACCCCATCTTCTTCATCTTCTTTCCTCATCCCTCTTCTTCTCTTTGATTAGCTCAAACAAGACGCAAACCATGTGTATATTGAAAGCTCAAGCATTTTAACCAATCAAAAGTATGCCAGAAGCTATTTGTCTACATGCCTTAAGCCAACATTTGCTATAACAGTTTATCAACAACTTTAGCCTTCAACAGGATGTAGCTTTCCTCTTAACAAGGCGCCAGCTTGATCTATCCAAGAGCACCCAAAATTTGGCAAGAGAACGTGATGACAGTATCTTTTGTTTTATATTTTGATTTATCTTTTGTCCCTTTTCTATGCCTAATCAAGACTGCCTTGATCCATTTATATCTTGGTAGGTTGCGATGAAGTAAGGACTGGGGCATGGTCATATAGCTTTCGTATGCCATGTTTACGGGATGATCTTATTCTCTTCCTATGCGTATTGGTATCTTGTACGTGTTGGGATTAGCATCTTACATATCAATATCTCTAGCATCTGAGAAGCTAAACAGTCTCTTATGCCTTTGAGACTATTCTATGTTAAGACTAACTCCATACATATAACCAGCAAGTTATCATTATGTGTAGTGGAGATAAGCTCAAACCATTGCTTGTAGCGTCAAAGTCCAACACTAGCTGTTATTCATATCTTGTGTATGTTGGCTCAACATCTTGACCTCATGCGTTCAGACAAGATTGTAACACGCTAGTTGCGCATTGGATACCTCGACACCTTGGTCTCTTATACCCTGGTGCATAACATCCATATGCCATATCAAACATAAGGACTGCATTTCTTTTCATTTTGAGCAATTACTTGAAAGCTGCCCATCATCATCCTACCTCTTCATTCTATCTATCCATTCTATCATACTCAGCCAAGATCGATAATTTCCATCATCCTTTGTCCATGTTCCCGCTCCTGCAAAAACAAGTGTGTTAGCCATACATAAGTCCATCATATATATCTTTCATTACCATCTACCTATATGCATACATATATCCATATCCTTACCATTTACATATTCATACATTTTCTATTTATTACCATTTGCATAAACATCCATCCATAATCCATATATAATCCATACACATAACATGCATAGCCATCATAATATCAACATCATAACCATTACAACATCATATAGATCGCCAAAACTGCCATATATATATAAATGTGTGTCAAAATACAAGTGTCTACAATACAAGCTGAGCCCTGAAAGAATGAATGTACACAATCGGCTCTAGGCCTCATCATAATACAATGTAAACATGGTATGCCCTAGTGACTACTGCCAGCTCCCTCGCCCTGACCACCACCGCCACTAGGTCCTGTACCTGGTCCTCCATCTCTCGGTGGCCCCATCACTGAGGCTACTGATCGAGATCCACCTGACCTCCATGAACTCGAAGCCCCTGATCTGCTCCTGAAGCTAGGCTGTCTCTGCTCTGCCGGCACAGCTCCATAGTATAAGCCTCTGTAGTACTCAGCCTCACCCTGTACTCTCTGAAGCTCTGCCTGTACCGCTGTCAACTGTGTGGCCAAATACATCGTAGCTCCATCAGTCCCCAAGGCAGCCACTGCTCTATCTAGCTCACTGGTCATCCCCTGCAGCTGCTGCACTGCCCTATCTCTCTCCGCTCGCAGACCATCCCTCTCTGCTCTCATAGCCTGCTCCTGCTGTATCGCAGTGTCTCGCTCAAGCCTCATCATCTGCTCATGCTGTCTCACTGCATCTCATCTGCTCATGCTGTCTCGCTGCATCCCTCTCTCCTGTCACTCTAGCTAGAGCACCGTCATCCTGTCCATCTCCCCCCTGTGCTCTCAACTGTAGCTGCGCCTGATAGGTCTGTGCCTGTGCTCTCGCATGCCGCAGACTAATCACGGCCTGATGTCTATCCATCTCCACTCTCCTTAGCCTCATCTGTGCCTGCTGCCTCCATCTCCTCTCCTCTTTGATCCGTCTCCACAGCTGCTGAATACCAACATCATCACCTGCTCCAATCTATGCCTGAGGCTGTGCTAATATAGCAGGCTGACCTGGCACCTGCCCTGGCATCTGTATCCCTGGTGCAGCTGGCACAACCGCCTGTGCTGGTGGAGCCCGTCGTCGTCTCCTCTGAACTGGCCTCTCCATCCCAATCTCTCCTATCTCCCCCTCCCGTGTCAACCGAGTCGGCCTAGCTGTCGCCCAGTATACATCGTACTCTGGCAATGTGCATGGATCTGCAGGACCCTGTCCCCACTGCCATGCTACTGGCTGTAGTCCATCTCTCTCTGCCAAAGCTGTGTCCACCACAACCTCCGGACCCCAATCAAACACCTCCTGCCTCGTCCTCCCAAAAATGGCATCACCTACTGGTACTGCCTGTGCCTCTCCAAACTGTCTCAGGGCTCTCTTTGGCAGATAGCACTCTATAATATATACGCCGCGTCCAAAAATGTATCTCGCCTGTCTAGCATAGACAAGCTCCGCATCCTCCTCCTCCCACTGCTCACATCCCAGCCATGGCCTCCATACAAATCTATCTACCTCATCTAATCTCCTCCGCCAGTATACCACACCTCGGCGCTGTCGATATGTCAATGCTCCTCTATACATCTGTGCAAATGGCTCTCCTGCTGCTCTAGCCACCCATTCCTCTGGTCTCGTCACCGGAATGTGCTCATACGCCCATACATGTAACACTGTCACTCCTGCCGACATACTAGCTCCAAACATATACGCGCAATCGTGCAGATAATGATAAAGCTGTCCCAACACGCACTCTGCCCATGCATATCTCGTGCCATAGGAAAACATGCCCTCCATCACTGTCCCCCATCCTACAGGAAATCCTCTAGCTCTCCTATCACCCACTAGCCATCTAATGATAGCCACTACCACCCGCTGTAATCTGTCACAGAGCTCCTCCATCCTCCCCATCGGAATCTCTGAACCCTCTGCTCCGATGTCTGGTGTCCCAAACAATCTCCTGAATGCAGCTGGACCCATCTCCGGATCATAATCCACACGATCCCCATCTATCGGAATCCTCAATATCCGGAATACATCCTCTAAGGTGATGGTCGCCTCTCCTGTCGGTAACAAGAATGAACTGTGCTCGCTCATCCATCGCTGTCATCAGCCCTCGATGTGCCTGAACTGGCTCTAATCGTGACACATGCTCCAAGCCCAGGATCTCTAACACCAGTAGCTCCTCTGCATCTAATCATCTCACCAGCCGTAAATCTCTCGGATGTGGCTCTCACGATAACAATGGCGGTAGTACATCCTGCATCATCCATTTACCCTTGTCAGTCCATTCCGTTAGCTATCCATATCAAAATCTGTTTCTCTATTTGCTATTTTACCCTACATCTACCATAAGCGGTCCACTTTACCACATGCGCTTCTTCCTAGCTTATTAGCGACCAGCCTTTCTTTATGCGCTACTGTTTTGCCCAAAAGTGAGCTCTTTTGCACATGCGCCCCTGTTTTCACTACATGCGAACTATTTTATCCTATGCGCTTACTGTTTGACCATAAGCGAGCTCTATCTCTATAAGCGTTTCCTCTTACTGCATATGCGCGCTATATTCTACATGCGCCTAGTTTTTCACTATAAGCGAGCCCCCTAAGCATATGCGACCATTCTAGCCTTAAAAGCGCGCTATTTTCCCTATGCGAGTCATTTCTCTCCATACGCGAGCCGAACTCCATGACGCGACCTCTATTTGCCTATAAGCGAGCCCTTTCTAGCCATAAGCGACGCATATTGCTCTTTCCGCGCTTTTCGCCTGCATTTTTCCCGCCGACGGGATGCGACCCCTTTTTACCTATGCGACCTACCCGCGCCCATAAGCGACCAGAATTACTACAAGCGATCTCTATTCCTACATAAGCGACCTAAATGTGCTATGTCCTAACCTAGTCGCTTTTGGTGACGTGTGTGAATTAATTACGCTTTTAGGCTATTAATTACACGCTTTTGGGAAAAGTTTTGAAACATACCGGTGCGCCTGCTCCCTCTGGTCGTCCATGTGTCCTCACTCGCTCCGCACGATGATCCCTGCGTGGAATAACCATCCTACTAGCTCTGCCACTCTCACTCTCAGGAGCTCTGGGTTTCTCTAGTTTCTGAGCACAAATGAGCCTATTTGCCATTGAAGAACCTACTTATAGCCCTTCTCCAAACCCTAATTCTTCCCTACCACAGCCTATTTTCTTTCATCCAACTCCCATTTCCTTCGCGTCAGCCTTCTTTTTAGCCTTTTTTTCTATCGAGCGCCAACCCAGCCCTTCCTGGTTAGCCTGGCTTACCTCTCGAGGGGGCATCACCTGCCAGTTACACTGGGGCATAACTTGTTTATCGAACACATATCGTATCTTCTTTGACACAACGTTCTATCGAACATTGTATCAAAGAGGGGCAAAATGTAGACACCCAAATTTGTCCCAACTTTGTTCATGTCTAACAACACATTGTTAAATCATAAATCATTAAGCCAATTAATTAAATAAATTTTAATTAATTAATTAAAATCCCATTCTCATCCACTTAGCCAATTAATTAAATATATTTTATTTATTTAATTAATTTCTCAATCATATCTTATCCCATTTTATTCATTTATCCAATTAATTGAATAAATATTATTTATTTAATTAATATCCAACTCATATCACAACTAATTCAAATATTTTATTTTGAATTAATTCCTCCCCTTTTATCACATTCCAACACTTGTCCAGTCAATCATGTGTTGTAAGACAACTTTCATTTACAATCCTTCACATGCACAATTAATGGAATCTAAATTTAGTAACTTTCAATCCTAGCCATTCACATAGCCTCTGAATCTCCACCGTTGATTGATCTTGGCTAAGTCCTATATAAACACCCTCTCACTCCATATGAGACATCTAGCAATCATATCCAGCCATCATATAGCACCTACATTATCATCTTGAGCATCTGATTATCCATTTGAGCTTTTATCATCCATCATGGCAGCTTTTAGCTTTGCAATTGTTCATTGTTGAAGAAGCAGTCCACATCCCTCAAACAAGGAATCGCACGGTCTAGGTGATGTTGTGCTTGAATTGCATTGTTCTTTGATTAGATTCCTTGATGATGGTAGGGTTAGGGTTTCATGACTATGTCTGATCTGCTACCCCTGACTTTCACCTATCACACATAGAAAATAAATTATTGATTAAACATAATTGCAAATATTTTATATGATGTGTTGATAATTTGTTTAATTTTTAGATTTGATTTGATTGCTTTATTTTTTAAAAATTAGGGTTAGAGTTTATAATTGTATGTTTATCTTAACTCAGATTTAATTTCTAATTTTACAATATGATTTTTATAGTGCTTATTGATGGCAAAAAGGACAGAGAAGAGGCCCATTGCAGAGGAAAAGGAGGTCATGACTGACAAATCTATAGAAAAAAACAAGGTTTCTAAGATTAAAAAGAAGGTACCTACAAAAGGTCAAGATGACAAAGGTACAAAAATAAATAAAAAGAATAAGAGGATCTTTAAGATCTATTTGTTTAAAACTCTCAAGCAAGTGCACCCAGATATCAATATTTCGAGCAAATCTATGGTAATTATGGACAAGTTTATCAATGAGATCTTTGAGAAAATTGCAACTAAGATAGCCAACTTTGCTCGCCATAACAAAAAGAATATCATCAACATACGAGAGATTCAGACAACTGTGAGGGTTTGTCTTCCTCAGGAGCTTGCAAAGCGTGCAGTCGCTCACTGTTCAAAGATTGTTGCTGAGTTCATGAAGGCTTGATCTTTTGTCTCTATTTTGAATTAAGTTTTAGTTTGTGTAAAGGGTTATTATCCTTAACTTTTGTATAAGCGAAGTCTCCATAAATTATTTATGAAGGAATTTTTGGTTTTAGATTATTGAATCTTGATATTAAAATTTCATATTAATCTTTCAAATTATGTCTTACTTTTTAAAAATAAAACTATAATTTTATATATTTCCATTTCTAAATTAAATTATATGTAGGCTTAACATATGATTGTTTTATTTTTAAATAATAATGTATATTAGTTTGTGTAAAGGGTTAGATTAAGATTTTTTAATAAATGCTCATAAAAGCTAATATGAGAAAGTCCTTTAAAGTGCAAGTATAGATCATACTACATAAAAAAATTCCTCAATATAAACTAATATTATAGTTATAATATTTATTTTAAAGGGCAAGTAGAGATAATTACTTGGTATTAACGAGACAAGATTACTTGGTATTAGTTGGTATTAATCTTATCCTGATTTAATAAAAATTCAAAGATATAAAAATATGAGTAGAGAAATACAAAAGAAATATTGTGGACGTTAAATGGAAAACCTAACTAAGCATCTAATACTTTACCTACTCCCAACTACTTCCTCACTTAAGACATAAATAATTTAGATAGAATAACATATAGCCAAATTATGTAATGTTAGGGATACAATTAGGGTTAGGGTTACAGTTACATTTAGGGATAGGGTCTACAAATAGAGTTTAGGTTAGGAGCAGGGTTAGAATTAGGGTATTCAAAATGTAATATTATTCTAAAGATCAAAAGAAGGTACATAAAGTAATTATTTGAGGATGATCGTAGATTCACAAAGGCTTGAAGTTGCATACTCTATACAATTTTCAAAGAGGCTACTAAGGGTAGTGAACACAAAAAAAACCTTTAAGTAAAAAGGTCATCCTTATTTTTTATTTAACTATGCAATTCAATTATTTTACACTTTAGGGTTAGAATTAAGGTTACTGTTAGAATTAGAATTAGGGTTAGTACTAGGGATACAATTAGAGTTAGAGTTACAGTTACATTTAAGGATAAGGTTAGAATTACAGATAGTGATATAGTTCCGGTTACAATTAAGGTTCAAGTTAGAATTAGGGTTACAATTTATTACAATTAGGGTCTAGAAATAGGGTTTAGGTTAGGAGTAGGGTTAGAACTATGATTAGAATTAGGGTTAGTATCGGCCTAAATGTTAGGGTTAGGTTTACTTTTAGAATTAGGGTTAGGGTTTGAATAAGAATTAGATAATTAGGGTTAAAATTAGGATTAGGGTTAGGATTATAATTAGGGTTGGGGTTTGGGTTAGGGATTAGAATTAGGGTTACAACTATAAATAGGGTTAATGTCAGAATTAGAGTTAGGGTTAGGGTTAGAGTTAGGGTGAAATTTAGGGTTACGATTAGAATTAATGTTAAGTTTAGGGTAATTGGATTATAATTAGGTTTGGGTTAGGGTTAGAGTTAAAAATAGAATTAGGGTTACTAAATTAGGGTAAGCATTGGAGTTATAGTTAGGGTTAGGGTTAGGGCTAGAGTTAGGGTTAGAATTCAGGTTAGGGTTAGGGTTAAAATCATAGTTAGCATTAGGATTAAGGTAATGGTTAGAAATATGGTTTTTGTTAGATTTAAAAATAGGATTAAAGTCAAGGTATAATCATGGTATGATTAGAATTAGGGTTAGGGTTAGGGTTAGAGTTAGGATTATGGTGCTTATTAGAATTAGGGTTAGAATTAAGGTGAGTCACTATTAGAGTTAGGGTAAGAATTAGAGTTAAGGTAAGCATTAGAGTTACAGTTAGGATTAGGGTTATGGCTAGAGTTACAATTAGGGTTACGGTTAGGGCTACAATTAGGGTTACAAGTAGAGTTACAATTATAGTTAGGGTTAGGGTTAAGGTTAGGGTTATGATTAGGGTTATAATTAGGATTATAATTAGGGTTGCAACTATAATTAAGGTTACAATTAGATTTAGGGTTATGGTTAAGGTTAGGATTATGATTAGGGTTATAATAAGGGTCAGGGTTGGAATTGCAGATACAATTAGGGTTAGGGTTAGGATTAGGGTTAAAATTATAATTACAATTCAAGTTATAGTTTAAAGAAGGGTGATAATTAGAATTAGAATTAGGGTCAAAACTAGGGTTAGGGTTATAATAAGGGTTAGTGTTAGGGCGAGATTTAGGGTTACAATTAGAATTAAGGTTAGGGTTACGGTTACGATTAGGGTTGATTATGATTATAATTAGGGTTGGGTTAGGGTTAGAGTTAGAAATAGAATCAGAGTTACTAAATTAGGGTAAGCATTAGAGTTACAGTTAGGGTTAGGGCTAGAGTTAGGGCTAGAATTCAGGTTAGGGTTAGCGTTAAAGTTAGGGTTACAGTTACATTTAGGGATAGGGTTAGAATTACAGATAATGATATACATATACAAAGTAAACAATAAATTTCAAATACGCACATAAAGTGAATGCCAAAGTTCATTTATATAAACATGTGCACACACACTAAATACAAAGCTAAATTTCAAACCTACCCACCCACACAATGAAAGACAAAGTTCATTCACACACACATGTACACTTGACACAAAGTGAACATCAATATTTTTGTACACACATAGAGTGAGTGCCAAAGCTCATTCACACACACATGCATGCATACACAGAGTGAATGCCAAATTTCATTCAAATACATAGGCACACACTTCACACAAACTGAATGACAAAATTAACTTTCACACACACACACACACATACACACTTACACAATTCACATGAAGTTCAAATGCCAGAGTTAACTTTCAAACATGCACACGATGAATGTTGAAGTTTATTCACACACACACACACAATGAAAGCCAAAATTCATTCAAACACAAAAAGACTCACAATGAACACCATTGAAGTTTGTTTATAGACACATTCCACACAAAGTTAGCTCATACACATTTTACACACATAAAGTGACGTGTAGGATTGGACTTGCTTCTTTTTATTTTCTTTAGGCACCAAGTTTGTGGGCAAAATGACATGTGATAAATGCTAATCCACTAAATACTACACATAATAACTTTCAAATAAAAATATAAATGTATATTATTTAGTGATATGCCTATAAATATTTGTGCCAATCGGCCATTTCATAGCACCTTTGGTGCTTTTACTAATTAATAAATAAGTCAACATAGATTCATAGGTCAAATATACTTTGACTACAAATTAGTATAAAATGATAACAATAAATTACACTATATAGTGTGTTGTTATCCTTAAACTATATACTTCCCACACATTTTAAAAAATATATAAATTTATTTTAGATAAATAGCAACATAATACTTTATTATCTTAGGTCAGCTTAAAAGAGCTATTCTTAAATATCATCCATCTCATCAATCAAAGATCAATTTTAACCAATAAAAATAGGACAAATATTTACTATTTTTTATTGTGAATGAGGTGTAAAATTACTTATGAATAATATTTAAATAGAGTAGCTTTTAATACACTAAGTTTCTGAAGTGTTTTACACCGCGGCGTTTTTATAAAACTCTAAACAATTGCGTTGACAAGTCTTAATAATGTTTCTTTTGTTATCTTTTAACGCTTACTTGTTTGAATCATTCGCTTGTTGAATCATTCTGCCCTGCCTTACAAAATTCCTGCCTTGAAAACGCTTCGAATTCAATCGCCTTGTTAATATAAGGCAAACAAAGATCATATCCAAAATCTATAGTTTTCTTCAATCATCTGCAAAGGTCGATCGATGTATTTGCATTCGATCGAGTGAGAAGATCAAAGATATTGAAGGCGGCAGAGAGGACTAGATCATAATTCAAATTTATCCCCAAAAAAAATTCCAGAACTCTTAGTTTCTCTCAAAAGCCTCGCCAACGATTGTTATTGTTTTGGTGTAAAGTCGTAGCGATTTTGAAAGAATCCCTCGATGGCAGCAACAGCTTCGGTACTTTTCCGTCCAAATCCGGAGGCCCAAATATTTTTCTCCACGATCTCTGAGAGCGTTAAAAATGCAATGAAGGATCGGCGGCCATGGATGGAGTTCATAGACCCCAACACATTCTCCAAACCGGAGTCTTTTGCCAAGGCAGCCACCAGAATTCGCAAGAACTGGAGCCATTTCCGCATAAATTATGCAATTGTGCTGTGCGCGGCAGTGGGCTTCAGTCTAGTATTGCATCCCCTTTTGCTGTCTTTACTGATGATTGTGCTGGGGGGAAGGCTTCTTCTTTACTTCCTCTACAGTGGGCCTCTGGTGTTGTATAACAGGCACTTAAGCCAGTGGGAAATTTTGGGGATACTGACGATCATAAGTGCTGCGATTGTGTTCTTCTCTGATGTGGTGTCTGTTGTGATTTATGCTGCCATGCTTGGATTTGTGATCGTTTGTGGGCATGGGGCGTTTCAGAGCAAATGAGAATCTGTTTCTACACAAATCTATTCCTTTTGCCTTCAATCTTTTGGTACTCAGGTCTTCCTAACATGCCTAAAGTAGGCTCCCTTGGGAAGAAATGTAGCCTCCTTGTAGTTACTGCCATTGAAAATAAGTTTGCTTGCAATGGAAATACATATATTTGATTTCTACATATGTGTCACTGTAGAGCTCCTTGCTGCTCGTATGTTGTTTATGAATCAAAGGTTTGATATTTTGAAAACTGAGCTCCATGATATTCCATGTGAAATTTCTTGCCACTCTCAAGAGGCGAAGTCATTGTGCAATACTAATTGCAGACATGCAGTTCAGTTAGTTATGTGAGTATGTGTAGGCACTTACTGGTAGGGTCCACTGCACATTGTCCAATAGGTTATAGGGGGTTTGCTCTATCCAAGAGCTAAGCTCCGGATCGCTGGACTAACCTGCCGATTCCTCTCGGTTATTAAAATAAAATAAAATAATAAAATATTGTCATGTCAGTTTAGTGGGAAGAGAAATATCCTTTTTTCCCACAAAAGGGAATTAAAGTGATTGTATGGCTTCCACCTTATTCTAACAGTTAGTAAACACTATACTAAACATCAGTGCGTTGGGGTTAATGCAAGAAGAGATAGATGGTATGTTTTTAATTTTGATTTCAGTCAAAATAAGATTGACAAAACATCAACTAGGTTAATATGTGTTTGTGGAGGAGTTGGAAAAGTTGTTAATTATATAAAGGAGGTTGTGGATTTGAATTTAGTTACATAAATTTTATATAGTTGGTACAATAATGTGTTGGTTGTTTATGTGAGTTAGTCGATGTAGGAGTTATTATTTGGCAACTCTATAAGTATTCATTTTTGCAAGTTGTTGTATGGGTTGATCTTTTGAATCTTATGATAAAATGTCACCACAAAAACACTTTTTTGCACTTAAACCTCATTTTTCCCCTTTAGTGTATTGTAGTGTCTTACATGTTTTTGTGTTTCACATGGCGAGGCAAATATTGGGATTTGATACTCTAGAGCTTGGTTTTCCCAAACTTTCTCAATTTGCAATGCCCTCTCCTACCTTCCTAACTCTAATAACACCTCCCATTCGACCTCCAATCTTTCATATAGTCATTTGGAGTTCGCTTTTGAAATATCCTCACACTTTTGCATAACAAAACTTTGCCATTTTAATTCCTCACCCTTTGTAACTCCATACAAGCCACTGCTCAACCTCTTTTTATTGAAACACTATCTCTACTCAAACTTAGGAATGGTGTGGACATTATTTGCATGTGTGAAGCTAAAAAAAATGACGAATCTACTAAGGACAACATTTCTCTCTTCATCAACTCACTCTCGCTCTATAACTTTGTGTTCCAAGTTGGATTTTTCTTGTTTTGTTTGTTTGTTAGCTATTTGGTTCATTTTCTACCATTGTTAGTGTGTGTTTTGTACTTCATTCTTGTTATTTCTCTTGTGTTAGAGTAAAACTTTGGTTGAACTCGTTTATTTCTATCTATCCCTTATTTTACCTAAATATTTGTTTTGAGTGTGTGTGTATAGATGTTTTGTGGTCTTAGATTCTTATACCTCAAACCTCTAATCTTCAAGTCCATATTATGTAGAGGACCCTACACATCCTCTTTTGGGCTCGATTTTGTCCATTCTAGCCCTATTTTAGCCATCTATAGGCTACTAACATAGGTTTGCATTTTCTACTCAACCATGTAGCACCCCTAGAAACCCTTGAAAACTTCAATATCACTTTGGTGCTTGATTGGCTTGCCTTTACCATCACTACAAACTCATCTATGTTGTTTCCCTACTTTGCAACAACACACCTGAAGCATAGAATCCATCCTTTTAATTATCCCTAGATTGTTCTAGGTGCATATAAGTGCTATTTGAGTTTGTGGACCAATTGCAAACCACTATTTTTACAATTTGATAGGCTTTGCAAAATCCTCCTCAACTATCTTATTTGTTGTCCTAGTTTCAAATCTATGACATCACTTTAAAACACATTGTAATAGATCTTACTCAACAAGTACCTATAGAAATCTAATTTTGAATCACATCTTGGTATATTTTTTATCACTATTCTAATATTTCATGTTTTTGACTATCAAAACAACCTATTAGTTTCCATTTGAATGTTTTATGCACTAATGATTTATATTCCAACTAAATTTTGAATTGGGAATGAATCTAGGTTAATTACATAACACTTTGAATGCTTTAATTTCACTATTTTCATTAGTGCATGTTGTAGTAGATACAAAATAAATAGCATGCATACTCAACAAATTAGAAAACTTGTAATTTTGCATTTTTTTACTTGCAACTTATCTTTTTGTTCTCACAAAAAAAATCTTATCTGATTGAAAGTGTGGAAACTAAGTAGCTTGCATTAGTGAAAATCCATATAGGAAAATTTTATATTAGATATTACATCTATTCTAGTTGTATGTATCTTATTATGTTGAAAATACAAAACATTGCACTTCTTTACACAACTTACTTTCTTAGCTCAAAATTACTTTCCGTGGTTGTTAGCATAGATTTTGGAATCAAAATATCTACAAAACTCCAAAAATATTAAAACATTTCAAAATATGCAAACATAGAACAACCTTGCACCCATCCCTTGCATTATGATGTGCCCTAGGATCCATTTAGACATAACTCAAGAATTATGAGAAAAGGGTTTTCACTCCTCTCATGCCTATCCTTCTCCTTGAGCAATTTGACATGCTTGGAGAACAATTAGGACTCACCAAAACACTAGAGTTACTCCATAGCGTAGGTGAAGACACATGCATCCTCAACATGTGCCTCCTAATGATCTCCTAGTTTCTTGCCCTCATGAACTACAAAATCATCCTAACCATTCACTATGGGGACCTCCACTCCACCTTCTCATGCCATGACCTTAAGCAAAACCTCTTAATAACACTGAAAGTCTAATCATCTCGACCAAGGAATAATACTAAGTTATCCTTCTAGACTTTCTTGACCCAAGTTTATGAATATGAATCCTTGGTCAAGTTTCTAAGACTTGCTTCACTTAGTTGCATAGTGTGGTGTTGCTATATAGGTGTACCTGGTGAATCTGTCTTTTAGCTAGATTGACTTATCTATCTCCAAGAAAACTCCTTGGTTGTATAGGGTCTCATTTAAGGCATCCTCAGGGACTCTCTTCATTGAGATTCTAAGAGTCTTGGGTTTGATTTCTCTTTTGTATCTCACATCAACTCTCTATGGATTGTTTTGGCTCAATCACAAGAAGTTGCATGGTGCAAATTTCTTGCATACTCACATAGATGATGAATCTAATGTTGATACAATCCTTTTTGTTCACCATTTTTTCATTGGACTCTTTTGCTTCCCTTAACTTATTCTCTCTCCCTCCCCTTTTTTTGGCTACTCTGCTTCCCTTGAATATGGTAGGCACAAAGGGACCCAACCCCTTTAAGGTGATCATAAAAAATGATCAAGAAGACTGTTATGATCAAAATTATATCGACTCCCTTTTTAGTGTGAAGGGAGAGTATAGTGATTGGTATAAACATGTAATCCATTCTCATTGATAGGTTGAGATACCTAGGCCCTTTGACAAGTTAGGCAATTTCTTTACTACAAAGGCGAGACAAATAAAGTAGTAGCTCTCAATGTTGAGAAATAAACTAAAGGGTCTTGCTAACCAATGCAAATAGAGTCAATCCATCAAATTGAATGTTCATTTGGACTTGCAGCAGAATCCTAGCTAAGAGGTGTAGATCAAGAACCACACTGGTGCAGTCATGGTTAGGAGGGTCCACAAGATGAACAGTCCAGACCGTGCAGCAAGAGTAAACATAGCGGAAACAACTCAAAGATAGGATGTAAATGCAGATTCAGTCATTCAATATATCATATATTCAAAATATAAATAGGCCGGCATCATGCGGGCTTACAATTAGGGCTCTCTGGCATGATTCCTTAATTATAGAATATACACACTTGATATAGCTTTGAAGCGCCTTCGCAAAGAATTCAAACTATCAAACTATCTCTATGTGATTCACTATCAATGACTACTTTCCAATACATCTATTACATGAATATATATCATCTCCGGAACACAAGATTCCTCTGCGTCAGCCAAGGAAGATCACAAACTCCAATGAAGAGTTGTAACGTGTGTACACAGATAGGTCGGACCTAATCATATAGAACTCCTTTGCCAATGAATGAAACAACGTGCGGATCTCAGGGAAGGTCAGCCACGATCCAAACAACATTGAATGATGTGTCATTTAGCTCTGCAAGTCTTCACCTTTAGCTTATTGTCTGAGATTGTCAAGATGCTCTGTTCTAAGAAAACAGTCGATCTTTTGATAGCGATATCTTTCTGGTACCTGATCCAAATGATCTAAATTTTGGATATGATGTGCATGAAGGTGTCTAGATGTTGAGTCTAGTTTCACAAGGTCTGAAATGAAACTGCAGCAAAATGCAGACCAAAATACTGAAACTACTACTAACTGAACTGACTGTACTGAACTGGAAAATGAAAGAAAACAAACTGAAATGCAATTGTTTTTGGTTGATGCAAGATTGCTCTTGAACCAGGGATGCTCCTGCATCAAACATCTGGGGTTGTTGAAAAAGTGAGTCCCTCACTTTGTTGGGGCTAGAGAAAAACCAAGACAGTCCACCTCGGCCTGAGAAATCCAAGATGAGTCTTCTTCCGGTCTGCCTTTCCACTTCTCAAGATATTCTTTGTATTATCTTCCTCTGGTGTTATGTCCAACTCTGTTGTCCAAGATGTCCTCAATCTGCTCTGGTGCTTGTTGTGGTAACTATTGTTTCAAATCTTCTTCCATGTTGTCATTGAACTCTCCTTCATGATACTGATGTAGGTCTGCAATGTTGAAAATAGGTGATATACCCAATGTCTCTGGTAACTCCACTTCATATGCATTTCCTGAATCAAATTTCTTGAGTATCCTACATGGTCCAAACTTCTTCATCTTCAACTTGTTATATGTCCCCACTGAAAATCTTTCTTTTCTCAAATACACCATCACTTCATCTCCAATTGCAAACTCTTTGTGTCTTCTCTTCTCATCTACATGCTCCTTATACTTACTGTTCATTTCCTCCAAATGCCTCTTAACCTGATTAGGCATTGGGTGTGTGCAAGAAGTTGTTTCCACTTTTTGGCTAAAAAGTGGAAGTGTTTTCCCTGATTTTTAGAATTTGTCACATTTGACCTAAAAATTTGAAGCACTTAAAGGTGGAATCTTGGAAAAAGTCACTAAATATGAAATGTAGTACTTGGAGTCTAGTTTCCAAATATGTAATTTTTTCAATACCCAAATGATAGAAATTGATTTTGAATAGGCGTTTCTAAAAACCACTGTTTAAAAGTCATTTTTTTTTTACTATACCATGTTCGTGTACATCATCCATATTTTGACCTAAATAATCATATTTTTCAAAATCCTTTTGGGAAAATATTTGTAACTCACTGAAGCACGTTTTCCATTTTTTTGGTAATTTTTTATTGAATATTTTTTTATTATTATTTTTTTATTGGCCATTTTTGGTCTTTTAAAAAATCATCGTGTACATCACACATAAGATGACCTAAACTTAACATTTTTTGAATTTTTTTTTTAAATTGAAAAAAATTGTCTAAAGTACGTTTACGTACAATTTTTTTTACAAAAAAAATATTTTAATAAAAAGTTATTAAAATACTAAAAAACCCTGATAATTCAAGTTTATGGACCTATTTCATCATAAAATTGATTTAAAAATAGAAAAATTAATCCAATTGTAAAAACAATTACATATTTAGAATCTACACTATCTCATCTATAATGGGTTTTAATTTCGTCAAAATATTCTGCAAAATAGACCTTCAGATATATGCCCAAAGTCACTATTTTGTTGTGACATTGACAGGACCTTCAAGTTGCAGGTCAAACCAAGTCCAGAGGTCAGGTTCGGGTCCCCAAAGCATTTCCTGAACCGGGTTACAAAGCAAAACTGAGTTTAAAATTCAAATTTTAGATAATGGGATCCCGTTTCTTACTCCATCGGTGCAAAATGAAACGAGATCCCGTTTATTATTTGTCCTTTTTTTTAATAAGACTGTACTGTGACAGTCAACCCCGCAACTTGCTCTACAGTACAGCCGACAGCGACATTTGCAGCATTCTCTACTATATTTTTTTCTTTTGCAGGTCCATCAACTTGGAATATTATTTGAATTTTGATAGAAGCCATCATTGAGACACTGTTTGAGTGAAATTTTGTTGAATTGCTACTTGTTTGAAGGACTTGAACAAAGAAGAAAGGCTTTCAAGTTTTTGACATTTATTTGTACATGCTTCATAAATTTTTTAATCATGGGATCACAAAGTCATAATAAGAGGAAAGATAGGAAGCTATTAACCCCTAAAGAAATTGAAGCAAAGAGAGAGGAGGCAAAAAGACAGAGATAGAAGCATAAAGATTCAATCAATGAATAATGATGAAGCATCCAATTCCACAACTATTGAAGATAAAAACATTGAGGAGACCATGGATGTAGACGATGCAAATTTGCAAGAGGTGAATGTGGAAACTAATACGATTATACAAACTACTCCTGGTATGTCTTCAAATCCCTTTGTCAATGCTATGAAGAATGTTTCAATAGGCACAAATCTAGGTACTTCTTCAAATCCACCTTTGAATGAAATGGAAATAGTGTTGATAGGAGATTTAAAACAAGCTAGATATAACAATGTTGAGATTGATAATATTCATAGAGATCAAAATTTGAAACAAATTGTTGTTGAAAATGAAAATAAAAATCCTTTTGTTGAAAATAAAAATGAAAACCATTTTATTGTTGAAAATGAAAATGAAAACCGTTTTGTTGTTGAAAATGAAAATGAAAATCTTTTTGTTGAAAATGAAAATGAAAATCTTTTTGTTGAAAATGAAAATGAAAACGAAAATCCTTTTGTTGAAAATGAAAATGAAAACGAAAATCCTTTTGTTGAAAATGAAAATGAAAACCATTTTGTTGTTGAAATGAAAATCATTTTAAAGTTGAAAATGAAAATGAAAATCCAGGATGTGATGTTGAAAATGAGAATTTTTTTTTCAAAATTGAAAGAGATGTTTTGGATAATCTTCCTAGTAAAATTTCTTGGAGACAAATAAGAACACATGCCAATAGATTATACAAGGAATTTTTTTATTGTAAAAAACTATCATTTCAATGTCAACTAAAAGCAATGAAAATATTAGGCATTTTTGTTAAACCAAGAAGAAAAGATCAATCACCAAAACATGTTGTCTACTGTTGCTAGTGCCATTGAGTCTATTGGAAGTAATAGTTGATCCAAAGATAAGAATGCAGCAAGATGAGCTATAACAACTGCTATAGTGAATAAAACAACTTTGAATAGAAGAATGGTAAGCAGTATTAGTGGAATTCTAAAATACATCCTAAAATATTGGTAAGAGCGGCAAAAAGAAGACAAAGTATAGAAATGATCCAATTAACCAATGTTGGAGTTTTAGTGGTTGACTCCCTAGATCTGACATGAAACTGAATGTTGAAATCAGATCTTTGATCGAAAAATATTGGCATGATAATACTAGGGTATCATCTAATGCTAGAGATGTTTTAAAATTAAGAGTGGGGTCCAAAGTTTGCGATCCTCATCCAAAACACCTATTAGATAAAATGCAAACTGAATTTTATAGAAAATTTTGTGATGAATTAGTGTTACCTAGTAATATTAAAATAAGTCAAAGATCTTTTGAAAAATGCAAACCATGGTATGTAAAGATTAATAAGCAATGAATATCTTGTTGTTGTAAAACACATGTTCAATTTCGTTATTATTATGATGTGTTTCAATATATACGTTGTACTTTACATAGTAACATGATTATACAAGAATGTGATATTAATATGCCAACTAAAGCAATAAAAGAGTTTATATCAAGTTTCTTCTGTGAAAGATCTAATGAAAAATTATTTTATTTAAGTTCATGTATTTCTGGACAATGCATTAGTTGTGGCAATCTTTCTTTGCTAAGAGTTTGTATGCATGAAAGTGTTGAAAATAATTTTGGACAACAATTAGTGGATGTTAAAAGATTTAAGAATGTTGAATATTCTTTAAAAGATGGAAAATTTGGAAAGCGTTGTGATTTAATTATAGAAAAGGTTAGTGTGCATGCATTCATATCAGAATTTAAGAGTAAAATTGTACCAAAATATGTCAAGCACTCTCAACAAGCTCGATGGCTTAATGGACAATTTCGTGAATGTAGAAACACATTTCCAGTTGGTACTATACTATCAGTGGTTGATTTTATGGAAAACTATACTTTAGCTCCACAAGAGGAAATTCAATCACAATATTACAATTCAGTGCAAGTTACTATGTTTGTTCATATTATTTATAGACATGCAGATGATAGCACAGAGAATGATAGAAAAGTTTTGAGGGAGTATCATTTCTATTTGAGTGACAACTGGTTACACTCATTAGAGTTTGTTCAATATTGTTTCAATATATTTTATACAAATTTAAGAGAAAGAGGAATCCAAATGACTGAACATCTTATATGGTCAGATAATTGTACGGGGCAGTTCAAGAATGCTCGAATGTTCTGTTGGTTAAGTAGGGTTCACAAGGAGAATAATGTCTAATATATGTGGAATTTTTTTGAAGCTGGACATGGTAAAGGAGAACATGATGGAGCTAGTGCGTGTGTTAAAAGAATTCTTGCTAGACAATAATTGAAATTTGAGGATGCAGTAAAATTTAAAGATGCACGTGGGATTGTAGATTGGTGCAATACAAGATTATGTACACCTGGATCAAGCGAGTACTCTACAGTTCGTTGATTCTTTTGGTTGGTTGAAGAAGAAAATATTCTACCTAGACTTGATTTCCAGACAATCAGTGGATCTACTAAATGGCATTCATTTAGGAGTTTGAATGCAAGTACATGGACTATCTAGACAAGGGAGCTTGCATGTTTTTGTCAGTTTTGTATTTCAGGAGATTGGGAAGCATGTGAGAATATAGAATGGGTTGAAGAGTGGAAGCAAAGACAATTGACACTTGCACAAGCACATGATCAAAGTGAAACAACAATTGAAGACAATGATCAACTATTTCCATCAGACGATTATGACCGTGTTTCAGACCTTGTACAAGAAGGAAATTTAATTCAAATTATTTCATTTTATTTCACTTCATTACTAATTTGTAGTGCTTTTATTTATTTATATGTGTACATATGAATCCATGTATGTTGATTGGTCAAATTTTATGGACATGTGTAGGTTATTGAATCAAAATTTGTTTGCAGAACATGTGTATGATGTTGTTGCACCGAAGAAGAATGAAGAGGAAATAGAATATTAGTTGGCTTGTTGTGTGGAGACTAAACATGAGTTAACAGCACCTCGAGAAGATGATGATGGCTTTCCTTATCCAACAAGTTTGGTGATCCCCTTAAGACATCCCCTTAAGCAAATTTTGATAACATGTCTTTGATCCCCTTAAGCAAATTTTAAGAACTTCTTTGATCCCCTTAAACAAATTTTAAGAATTTCTTTGATGATGGCTATCATTATCCAATAGGTTCGGTGGTGGTTGTTGGCACTTGGCTACGGAAATACCTAATAAGGAAGAATGGTTTGCCTACATTTGAAAATTATGAAACACATAAGAAGATTATACACTACTCACATTTGGTGTTGGCAACAAATATAAAATTGGAGAGGTATCATGGAAAACCTACAAATAAAGAGCTATGGATAATTTCTATGGAAGACCATGAGACAATCATCGATGCATTGGAAAAAAGAGAGGATGGAGATGGTACAATGGAATAAGTAAATACAGGTAAATATAGTTAAATAGATTTATATTGTTCTTTTAAATTCACTAAATACATGTTTTGATATTTCTTGTGTGTTCTTAGTTGAAATTGATTTAAATTGTCCTTTTATATCCTTAGACTATCATCACAAATTCATCACATACTTTGAAACAAAAACTTGAGAGGATACAGATTAAACCTATATCTACACATGTGTAAGGCACTTGTAAATACAGGTACAAATTATATATATCTAGATAGTTTTATATAAATTAAAATACATGTTTTGATGATATATTGATAAATTGCTTATATTATTTTTATATCAGGTGGCGTGAAGACCTACTACATTCCCCACAAGTTTTGGATTTTTTTGAGATGGCATAACCACATTTTGTAAACATTATTTTGAGTTGGCATATATGTACATACACAATCACATTATTACACATTTTGTACACAAATTTGTATACATGTGTATGTACACAATTTTATACTCTACACTTTTATATATCAAAATTATTATTCTATATATTTTATTTGTTAAATGCGCATGTTTTTCTACTTTGAATTTACTTTAAATTTGATTTTATTATATTGTTAAGTTTGGTTGCCTTGGGCAACTTCACCAAATTTTAAGAACTTTTAAGATGTCCCCTTAAGACATCGTAAATTAGGACCCCTTAAGACATCCAAAAAGTTAGCATCTTTGTAGGTTAATTAACATGGCCAATTTGAAGTTGTTAATGGACCACAGTACATCCTACATGCAGTTATGTTACTTCTATGTTTCAATAACCATATATCTCTCAATCCAACCATTAAACTATCATCTTTATTCTATCCTTAAAATTTCTTCCTTATTTGACATGCTCAATAATGAAGATGAACTATTATATGTCCATGATGTGAATCATACATGTATATGTCCTCTCTATGTTAGCAATGATATGAAATTAACATATGTCACTACATCTAAGAGAGGGACTCAAAACTACATGGATATCACCTAATATACCTTCATCAAGTCTAATAATATACATCATATCTAGAATGATGTAATTGATTAGTATTGGTCCTCAATTGCTTTCAATTGCTGAGTAAGAGTGGCTTTGATTAGATTTGTCTACTCAAAGATTCAAATTGAAGGACAATATAAAACAAGATCATTCTCACCCTTCTCCTTCTCACCTTTATTTTGCAATTTTCTTATAAAATCTATTAGATTGGGATTAAACTTAGTATTCTAGATTAGTATCTAGTCTAAGATGTTAAATTTTTACCATGTTTGAAATTGTTAAACTTCATTGGTAGGACTTATATGTATTCATGTATGAAATTATTAATGAATGTCTAAAACTGAACATGTACATGTTTGCTTTATCTTTCTTGCTAAGTAACAAGAATAATTGCAAGCAATGCCTTGTGTTTCATTCCTTTGATTTCATTGGAGCCCCTCATATGGGACAATCTACATCTACCACTATGTTGTTCACACAAACCAAATTTTCTGATAAAGAACCTTGGGGGAAGAAGTTCCCTTTCAAGTAGGGAACAACTAGTTTCATATATTATTGTGTCAAAATATGCATCAACAAGTGGTGAATCAATTTTGCACATCATCAACATTATTCTTCTATTGTTGATATTAGAACTAAGTAATTAATTCCTCATTTAATTATCATATTATTACTATCAATTTATCAACTTGACTCTAGATTTTATCTGGTTTAATAATGCTTAATTATTTGCATTAGATTAATTAGCCTAGATAATTTCTGTAAATCATTTATTTATTTACATTTATTAGTGAACCCAACATTGCTTACATGACTTAAGGTTCCCCCTTAGGGTTTCTCTTTCATTAGGGTTTTTTAGATCAATAATTTCTAATTAGTTTATCATATTTGGATATCTTGTTAGGGTTTATATGCTCTATTCTATTGTACTTTATAGTTATATCTTTATTTAGGTTTTCACGGATCATTGATATATCTAGTCTTTTACCCACTCTAACCACCATTACTTTTGCCTTCAAGGTTTGAAACCTCTTGCACTCATGTCTACTTGTGAATCACACGTATATGCATAACATATGTTAGCATATTCTTGAAGGCCTAGCTAGACAATCACTTGTATAAATACATGTGCTATATAATGTATAGATAGAGAAGTTCATACCATTAAATTGTGGCATGTATAACACTATACAATTCTTCTTTCATCCAATACAATTATATTACAAAAGTCTTATGCTCATCTTGAATGTGTATTTGCATACTAATCTAGAGTTTTTTATGGATATTCTACAAATTCTATAACATAACACACTAAATTACAAGTTCAGACATCCTCTAATCCTCCTAGGATTCAAATCAAATAAGACCTTCAAAACATGTTTTTTCAAGTCGTTTTTTTTGCATATACAAGTTTTGGAAAGAACTACTCATAAATTTGTTAAAATGAAATACTTTTCAACCAAACAAAAGAGTACAGAGGAAACTACCAGACCCCCAAAGGGTTCTAGAAAAGTCAACATGAGGATCCTACCATAGGGGAGTAGATGCCACCACAAAACCCATGAATCTAACACAAAACCCAAGATACCACTATAATTCTAAAATTTCTCCTAAACTATAAAGAAAGATGAGACTTTTGCATATGTTTTCTACCATTACATACTAACCCTCCATATCTAAATTTTACCTTTACAACCTCTCTGCATTGTTAAAGAACCACTATTAATGCAGAGGAACCCACAATTGGTCCTACCACCTAATGAAAGGATTTTTTGCAAGGATACTACTAAAACTAAAACTTAGAGACCATACCTTTTGGCTAGGAATGATTATAAACCTATGCTACAGTCCATTGGAACACAAATTAACCCAACAATAAGATTTAATTTTCAAAATCTGAAAACAATATTTTTGAAAATAACATGCTAATTTCACCATTGCTTAAAATGTACATAAATTATTCATTTACAACTTCCTTTATATAAAGTCACAAGGGGAAGATTACAAATATATAACCTTACAAAATCCCCAAGCTCAAGATTGCTCCTTCTAACACAAGGAATCTCTTCAATCTATGCTTTTAGTTGAACAACATAAGTGTGGTAGTCATTGTAGGGTTTAATATTTTAAGTTTGTTTGTCTTGCATACTATGAGAGAACCACCCTAGAAAACACACATGTACAAATCACAAATAGGAAGTATGTATAGTTTAAGTTAGGGCTTATGTTAGTTTTTTTGTATGGAGCTTCCCCTTCTAATTTAAAGAACAATTTTATCATACACACTATTTTATTGTGCTGCATTAAAAAGGTGTGAATTAAAATACTAAAAATTTTGGTGACGACTCAAAAATGGCAATTGATGACCAATTATAGGGAAATCTACACTCGATGGCAATTAAAGCAGATATTGATCATTTTCATTCAAAAAATGTTCTTCGGTAATTGTATCAAAACTTGTTGAATTTATTTCAAGTTTAAACTTGAATAACCACTACAAGCACTAGTTGATGTCATGTGTTCATGCATAATACATTGAATGATTTCATGTGTTCACATAATTATAAACTATAAATAAAACAACAATATCCACAAGAAGAAAACAATGCCTACTTTGCTCAAATTCTTTGAGATCAAGAAAGGATTGTTGATGGAAGATCCTAATGTTACAGAAGTATGTCATATGTTCTTTAAAGGAGACGAGGTCACACAAGTATCCAAGAAGAAAAGTTGCATTATAATTCTTATCATTAATCAAGAAGATGCCATAGATGATTATCAATAAGGTTTCTTATCTTTGTATTCAATTGTTTATCCAAATAACCCACACAAGAAGAAATAGAGGAAGGTCAGGTTGTATAAACTCCACGTCCATGTTCAAAAAATATACAAAGTCCTATACATTCAAAATATAAATTCCATGTTCAATAATATATATATATATATATATATATATATATATATATATATATATATATATAAAGTCCATGACAAACAGTATATAACATAGTCCATGAAATAGTCAAATTATGTAGCCCATATATATATATATATAAAGTCCATGACAAACAGTATATAACATAGTCCATGAAATAGTCAAATTATGTAGCCCATGAAATAACCTATCACATACTATCTCTGTAATCAAGAGTCCTCTTCACACCATGCAAACTACTCAGATGACCTGAATCACTCTGTAGAAGAGGAAGATTTAGATGAAATCAGATGTAAGATGATTAAAAATGATTTAATGACAATTTTTCAATTTATAATTTATCATAAAATTAAATTACTGTGTGAGGTTGAGAGGCATGCTCTGGTCCACCTGGACCTGTCTCTACATGCTCTGAATCAATCTATTTAATACAAGAGAAAGTTTAAGTTGAAATTAGATGTAAGATGATTTTTAAAATGATTTAATTCAATTTAATTTATAATTTATCATATTTAAATTATTATACCATAAGAGGAACTTGTTGTGCATCCTCTATTCCAAGACCTGTCTCTACAGGCTTAGCTACATGACATGTCTCAAGCTATAAAAGAAAAAGAATTTTGAACACATGTCAACATATATATCTATCAAGAAATTTATTTTAAGTTCACAATGTATATTTTAATTGACTTTAAATATAATCTAAATTTTAAATTATACCGTATCAGGCTGCCCATCTCCTCTGTCCTCCTGCTCTGCATGTGTTGTGTGTTGATGAAACGTGTCACTGACAAGCTCCTACAAGGTCATTTATAACTTAGCACATGTGTGTACAAATTAGGTTTTAAAACATATATATAATTGACTTATGTACATGTTATAGGTACTCAATTTTTGTTTTAATCTATTTAAAAGACTTGTACATATATTACATGTAGACATAGATATATGTTTTTGAACAACCTGAAATGCAGTCGACTCCTGATATAAACTTGGATTATCCAAGTGTGCTGCAATGCCCATCCTCATTGTTGTGTCAACCTGCATAGACATATATTTTTAATATATATTAAATAGTACATGCGCGTTTTCAGATATAGTGATATCAAAATAGAAAAATCTAAGTATATATAGTTTTTTAAAACAATATACATACTGTAAAAGTGTTATGTGAGATGCCCAATGATGGAGGAGCGCTCAAGACACCCTCAGATGGAGGATTCAATGTGGAAGAACCCTAAACCAGTTCATAAATATTTAATGTACATACATTCAAGACTGAATTACAAATTAATATTAAGTAAATAAAATTAATATTTAAAATATAAATCATTCAAAATGTACCCCAAATGGGTGCCCGAGATGAACAGGTGTCGATGAAAAATTAATTCGATCAATGGTCCCTATTGCCATCATCTACACCAAACAATTCGATTGTTAAAATATTACAATTTAATTGATCTATATGTTGATTAAAAACACATGCTTAAAAAATTGTTATAAATTCAACATGTGTACATAACCTATTTATACCTGTGTCGAATGATCAGTGGGATGATCCTTAGCAAATAGATAATCAACAAATGATTCACCCACATTATCAGATGATGCATGTGTAGCTGAAGTGGGTGCAGCTGCCTAATAAGGTCCATAACACAACTGATTGCAACTCGTACATGTATGAGGCATCGACACATGTGCAGTGGTACCAGGACCCCTTCCATCATCAACTCCTCCATGGTCTCTAACCTGAGCTACCATCATAGAAGTCTGCTCATCTAGGCTACCTAAGAGTGCACTCAATGTGCCTAGTGTGGATACCACTACACGATGTTGGAAGGGCGAAGGAATGGCAGCAATAGGAGGGTTAATAAGAGGTTGAACAGGCACGAGTTGTTGGGGATCAACCCGTGCCCCCAACCTCTGTTGTGGCATGCCACCACCAATACCCTGGAATGATCTAAAACCAAAGTAGTTGGGTTTTTTATTCATAACAAACTCTGCATATAATTTTCTCAAAAAATATAAAGGAACCTCACAATTAGCATGAGGTGGATAATCGAACACCATCCACCATCTTTCCCAAAAAATGGTAGACATTCCTTCATGCCTACACCACCTGATTGATATTCTTTTCTTATTTGTAGGAATAGGTTCATTTGTAATGGGATGTCTAAAATATTGTGCTAAATGAGCTTTTGTGATTTTAATATCCAAAATAGCCTTATAGGAGAGGCCATTAGCATAAAATTGGCACCTCTCCTCTCTCCATTTCTGGAATCCATCAAAGTTTGAGTCAATAGACCTCATAGAATCTACAATGTTTTGCATCAAACCTGCAAAACGTACCACGTGAGGTGGCATGAATTGTTCATTGCGAATGGAATTCAATTTTTCTTGTATGGAATCTACATTTTCATCAATTATGGCTCGTAAGCGAGCCTGGTCAGTTCCAGGTGGGGGTCCAGGTGGGGCATCTGGAGCTAAGGCATTTGGGGGTGGGGGTGCGGCCGGATCGTCTTGTACATTGAGGAAGTCCTCAACATCAAAGTGAATATCATCTAGATTCATGATATATATGAAAACAGATATGAACCTGCATATAAACATATATACATATTTGCATTAGATAAATTATATGTATGTTTCAAGAAATTACACTTGAAATAAATTTAAATTAAACATACATATACATACATGCATGTACAAATTTCAAAATGTAAGAGAGCTATTATATAGTGAACCAGATGTAATTTTCAAATTGAAATCAAGGGATTTTCATTCGAGAGCTAGATTTTGATTCTTATAGTGTGTAATGCCCCTCAATTTTGGCTTGTGTTAGTTGATAGTTTTCCATTGCTTTTAGACAATTATGAGATGAGATAGACAGAAATTTGAGAAAAATCGTCACGAGGAAGCTGAGGAAGTGGGAAGCTAAAGAATTTTTGGAGCCTGGGATTGAAATTTCTGGTATGCTTACTTGTTCTTTTGAGCTAGTTTGATAGATTAGTTTGCATCTCTGTTGAATTTCTTGTGTGTTCTTTTTGAACTTGTTTCTTTATTTCTATTTTCCTATCACCTGAAGATCCTGTAGCTTTGAACTTGATAACTTGGCCTTGTCACCCAGGAGTGCTTTGAGAAAATCTAAGTTGGTCCTCTTCCTCCATCTTGTTGAAACCCCAGCTGATCCATATGTAAAATCTGCAAAGTTTATCAAACAAATTAATCATTTGAAATGGTTCTAATTAAAATCTTTCACCAGACTCCATTGCCAGAAAATAAGATTTTAAAGCCAGGCAATGATATGAAATTTCTATGGCATTCTATCAATATTTTACCTCTGTTATACACCTCTCATATCCTCTACTTTGTCAGACTATGTTAATGTGTTATTGGGTGATTTTGTTTGATTGTAACCTGCAGCCCACAAACCACCTCTATTGTCGTCGTATGGCCTCAACTTAGCCTTTCTTGAATTCCAAATTGCATTTAATCTTTGCCTTTGATTTAATTTTTATTTAAAACTTAACTCTACTCCTTCTCTTGGCCCTTGTACAACATTTTGCTGGAATTTACCAGTCCATACTAAAAAAAAAAAAAAAATCTTGCTCTGGTTCTATTAAAATTGCTTCAATGAAAATATATAATATTAAAAGAAATTAAATATTGCTCTTCAGCCAGTTTAGAATTATTGATGTTAAAACCTTTTTTTTCTTGCCTGAAAACACATACTTATTGGAAGTCTTTTTACCAAAACCTCTTACAGACTCTTCTTGCAGAGTAGTTTTATGACCCTCTGTTTCTCTACAATTTCTGGTGTCTAAGTTGAATTCTTGAATTTAAAATGAAATTTCTTGAATTTTTTTTTACCTAAATGGTTGTGCCTACCTAGAGATTGTGCCTTTCTCTCCTCTTTCAGCCTGCCTTGGTTGATCTTTGACCTCTGCAATAAATAAATTCATGTCGTTTCCTGGCATTGTTGCTTTCTTTCAATTTTTTTTTAATCTCTGTAATTTCTTCATTAATTAGCATATTGTGTAACAATGAATAGATTTTCAATTTTATAGTTAAAAAAATGTAGTAAATGAGTGGTTCTAGGAAGTTTCTAAATCAACTCCATGAATGTCTATTAAACTTGCCTTTATAATTGTTATTTTGTTGTAGTTAACAATTGTTAAATACAAATTAACTTGCTCTTTAGAAAATTAAAATGATAACTTTTGATTAGTCAAACATACATATATATTTTGTTAGGATAGATTTATATTAATTTTTAGAATAATTGCTCTTATTAAATATAGATTAGAAATAGAAGATGAAGGATTATATTGGATTTTTAATTGACTATAGTAGTTTTTAAGCAATGTTAGATGGTGTACCATTTTAGAATCAAATATATTAAGTTAAGTAATTATATTCTTTTTATTTTGTTGAGATATAAATTGGTTAGTTATGACTTAGCAATATACATTGTTTTAATAAGTAAATATTAAATTAGAGTTTTACTGTAATGGTGAATCAAATATTAGATGAAATTATATTTCTAAAATAGAATAGCATTTGGATTTTATTTAATAGTGTTTCCTAGATTAAAATTATTCTATTATATTGAGTTGATTTTAAATATGGACTTGCTTAGAAGTTCCATGGTTAGGGAGTAATGATTTTTGAATAATATTCATTATTAATATAATGAATTTCTCTTGTTAGTAATAGTTTAATTAAAACTGATGTCAATTTAGAATGTATGCAATTGTAAGCTAAGAATTAGGGAAACTTCTATTTTTGAAACTCCTTGAGCAACTCATAAATCTTGCTTTGTGCTTTATTCTATTTGTTTTCTAGCGTCGTGGATCATGTGTAAAGAAGATGTATCTCTCTTGATTCCAGTTTTGCACCTGTATCGAAGACGGACATTTGTACTATTTGTATTTAAATCTTTTGTATCAAAAGAAATCATTATGTAATTAATGTATCCAGAAAAAGAGCTTTTGTAACAATGAAACTATGTAATTCCTCTTGTAAGAGAAACTATTTGTACTTGTAATTTTAGTGCAAACTTCTTGATGTATTTGGATGTCGTAATGAAAGATGCTAGTTGATGTATTTGATTAAACTATGTATGTTGTTGGTTATTGTTATATTTTAATAATGCAGCTATGTAATCCCTAGAGATGTTAGTTTAACTTGTTGCTATTAGACCATGTTATGTTTTGTTATTACTTCTTTTATATATATATATATATATATATATATATATATATATATATATATATATATATATATATATATATATATATCACCCTTTCTATTGCTTAGTTAAACTTATCTTTAGGGTTGCATGGCAGGGCATTACATAGTGAGGGAGACAAGAAAGATCAATTTAATACTATACAGATCAATTTAATACTAGGGCTATTAGGACTACCATAATGAATTTGTTCTCAAGGTTTACATTATCATATGTTAGGTCCAAGGTTTCAATTTTGTTAATTTTTCTATGGAGTTGGCTATTGGTTTGATGTTAAGTACTCATTCTAGGAGATCCAACATTTCCTATGGCAAAGCTACAAATAGTTTGTAATAGTTTTGGATGAATTTCTCTAACTAAATATGACTAATAAGCTTGGTCAACAAACAATAGTCATGCTTGCATTGGTTTGAGCATTGGATCAACCATGAATTCATAAATTGGATATGTGTTCAAGAGTATGTGAAAATTTGAGTGAATCCTTACCATTTGATAGGAAATAGGAAATCATCATGTGAACTTCAGTATCTTTTATAATGTTGTCATGACCATTAAGGACTGAACATTAATTGTTATTAAATTCCTAGATTGTTATATGGACCTTTAAGATAGCCTTAAACCAATAACAGACTTGTCATGAGGGACAGTGAACAAAGGGACAATGAAATTGTTGTTAAGATGTAAGACTCCTCTAGAGATTCAATTGCATTATCTAGATAATCAAAGAGACATAACCATGTGGTAATGATTAAATCTTCCACTTTTAAGATAGATGATGAGGTAAGAAGGTTAGGATGCTTTGTTTAACTTGTTATTGTAGGGATGATCTAGCTAGAAAAAAGATATTAGTTGATGGTGAACTAGCTTGATTTTGTTTCCTATTTCCTATTTGCAATTGTTGTTTTCTATTTAGTTGTTAGTCACTTGACTCTTATGTGTGTTATTTAGCTTCAGACTAAGCCCATTTAATTAGTCTAAATAGTCTTAATTTGCACTAGATCTTAACACTAGATGATTGTCCCAAACCTTAAGAACAATTTAAAACTCTATTTTACTATCAATATATATCAATGAAGGGTGAATGTCTAGGATTAGGTGGATGGATAATAGGAGGAAATGGATTAGGATTGGGAGTGATCAAACTTACTAGAGAGGGATGGCATATAGGTTTGTCTTTGTAATATAGTTCATAGTATCTATAGAGGTCATTTAAGAGAGGTGATTTAAATTTAGGATGTGAAGTTGGAGGATTAGATGATGGTGAGGGTAATGAAGGGATTGATGGATTAGAAGGTGGATGGACCAATGAATTAGGATTGGGATTACATGGTGGTGTTGGGATAGGACTAGTAGGCTCTTGGATAGGCATTCGATTGGATGATGATGAAGGATACCCATAGGATGCATTATCTAGAGTGGTGTTCCCCTTGTCAAAGGTAACATAAGGACTTAAGGACACTTTATCTTGGTGAAAAGGGTAACTTGGACTTGCACGTTCTTGTTGCGAAGGAACTTGATAGTCTTGTAAATGGATTTGATGATGAGCTGAAATGTTGGAATAAGTAGTTGGATGATCTTTGGGTATGGATTGATATGGATATTGGTTGATATTGAAATAAGTGGGATAGGTTGATGTAGAATTGACATGTGATATGTGGATGGACTAGGTTGGTATGATGATGGAGGTGACACATAGGATTGAGGTGGAATTTGTTGATGTTGTGGTTGTGTTTGTTGGGTTTGGGATTGGTGGGTGGCTAGGAGTTGTTGAATGAGGGCTTGTTGTTGTGCTCGAAATTGTTGTTGGGCTAGGATCTTTTTCTCTTGTGTTGGGATGGATTCCACATATGTTGAAGTCTTTGTATTTCATCTTGTTGTTCAAAATATGCATCATGATCTACAAGGTTCTCATGATCATTGGTAGGAAATTGGGGACCTCTTAGGATTGTGACTTTGGGTTTGGCATGGTCAACTTGGAGAGGTTGTGTGGCATATCCCTATAAGAGGATGAAGGGTGATAGGAGGTTGTAGGATGGCTAAAAGCATTCACATGACGATAATGTTCAAGTTTATCAAGATATGCATCATGGTCTACAAGGTTCTCTTGTTCAAAAGGTTCATCATATTCTACAAGGACCTCACAATCATTGGTACCAAATTCAAGACCTCCTATTATGATCGGGGGTTTCCTATTGATTATGAGTTCAATAAGCTTCTTTTTTATTGTCACAACCATTTTGGACAAAAGAAATGAATTAGAACAAATGCATCTATGCTATTGAATGATGTCATATAAACCAGTGGACTATCATACCACCTAGTTAGAATCATAATGAACATCTACTTGAGACTATAACTAGACTTGGAAAACTACCTTGAGGTGGATATCTTGTGCATGCCACATGATTTGAAAACCTAAATTTGGTGAAGTTGCCTATGGCAACTAAATTTGATAATGGAGATCTAGGATTGACTACTAGTTGCCTAGGACTAATCTGAGTATGAAGATGAATATATTATGATGATTTGTAATTTAAATTTAATGAAGAATTTGATGCTTTGATTAACTTGTGATTGTAGGGATTCAATCTAGCTAGAAAAAGATATTAGTTGATGGTTCTAGCTTGATTTTTTTTCCCTATTCATACGTATTTGCAAAATTATTATTTTCTATTTAGTTCTTAGTCCCAACTCTTATGTGTGTTATTTAGCTTGAGACTAAGTCCATTTCATTAGTCTAAATAGTCTTAAAATTTGCACTATCTTAACACTATGATTATCCCAAACCTTAAGAACAATTTAAAACTCTATTTTAGTATCAATATATATCAATGAAGGGTGAATGTTCAAATGCATCTATGCTATTGAATGATGTCATCTAGAAACCAATGGAGTATCATACAACCTAGGTAGAATCATAATGAACATCTGCAAGACTATAACTAGACTTGGAAAACTACCTTGAGGTGGATATCTTGTGCATGCCACATGATCTGAAAACCTAAATTTGGTGAAGTTGCCTATGGCAACCAAATTTGATAATGGAGATAGGATTGACTACTAGTTGCCTACCTGACTAATCTGAGTATGAAGATAAATATATTCTAATGATTTGTGATTTAAATTTAATGAAGAATTTGATGCTTTGTTTTTAACTTGTGATTGTAGGGATTCAATCTAGCTAGAAAAAGATAAATTAGTCAAGATGGTTCTAGCTCGATTTTGTTTCCTATTTCCTATTTGCAAAATTATTTTTTTCTATTTAGTTGTTAGTCCCAACTCTTTCCTTTTAAGAAATATATCAAATCTAATTAAATATGCACAAAATTTTGAAGTTAATTTGATGCATTTTCATCAAGAGGACCAAGTATCAACAAATTCAAGAGTACATATGGATCATAGTGTTGGAGATCACAACAAGTGTTATTATCCTAGAGGATCTTATGTAGTAGTCTACTTCTACATATACAAGTTTCTGTTAGGAGAAAATATCTTTTGCCAAATTTGTATAGAGTTGTCTATAGTGTGTTCTAGGGTAATCAAATGATGTAAGTCACAATTTAGAGGGTTGAGGGATAAGTTTGTGTTGAGTCTACAGGAGGTGTTTTCTTACATAGACCTCTCCATAATCTAGGTGTCTCCATGTCTAACTCAAATGTTTCAAGGGATATTATATCCAAATTAATGATAACATTTTATATATATGGCTATGAGATCCACGATCATATCAATGTTTGGTAGAGAAAGGTTATCTTTAGGGTATCCTTTTTTGATGTCTCAAAAGTTAGTGCAAACATGAATTCCCTTAGTTTTCTTTCTAACTAAGACCACATTAGAGACCCATTTAGGATAAGTAATAGTTTGAATGAACCCCACATCCAAGAGTTTATACAATTCTTCATTGACCAAGAGGGCTACTTGGGGGTGCATTTTGCGTAGCTTTTATGGAATAGGTTTGGCATTGAGGTGAACCACAAGATAATGCATGACTAAAGATGGAGTCTCAAGGCATATCACCATAAGACCACATGAAGAAATCAGTGTAATCTTTAAGGGTGATGGTTATGCCTTCTTTGATGTCAAGGTGTCAAGGTCCAATGGAGCTACTATCTTAGAGAGTTTAGGGTCCTCTTCTATTCATAGGTTGATGTCTATAGCATCCTCAACAAGGAGAGGGGAGTCATCTTGTATCTGAGTGGTATCTAATGGAAGGTGAAGTTTGTCATTGAGGAGCTCTTGGGAAGTGTCCATTTTTATTATATCATTTTAATCGATCACGAGTTTCTTCTTATATCTTGTTGCTATTCTACCTACTAGGGTGCCTTAGGACTAAAGGGCTCTTCTTTCTCTCCAAAATAAGCATAGGTGTTAAGTATGGTGGAAAAGTCTTTCTTATGATTACCATGGGGATGTGGTCTTGACACTTCATAAGTTTCATGATGGCTTCATCATTTTGGAAAACATCAAATCATAAAGGGTCGTGTTGGTCCCAATCGATAAGCTTAAGGTATTATAGGTCTAAGGAGATGGTGAGGATAGTGACCTATCATGAAAGAGGTTAGTGGTGGCAAGATCTTCGTAAGGATCATGAGTGGGGCCTACATCAATGTCATTAAGATTAGGGGAAGCATTACCAATGAGATTAGGCTCGTATCACAATTAACATCACGATGTTCATCTCAAGGGCATAACCTAGCTAGTGAGGACAGCTACAAGTGTCTCTAAAGTTACATTTGTTGGCTTGATTTCATTCTTGATTAGTTGGCTATCACAAAAACTGTAAAATCTTCTCAATTCTTGATTAGTTGGTTGTCTCTAAAGGTTTGATTATGAAGGAAGTGATAAAAGTTTTATTATGGTTTGTTGTAACTTGTTTACATGACAGTTACCTATTCAACAATGCCTTTAAAATACAATGACATACATTGATATAAGTAAATTTTATAAAAACCAAATATATATATCATCCCAATGCTATATAAATTTTGACAATTTGTTCAAAATCTCTCCTTTCATATGATACAGTCGTTTCAAAATTTCAATTGTATTTTACGGCTAAAATGTCTAAATACAACTATTCAACACTCAAGTTGAAATCAAATTTTGACGGTTTGTTCAAAATCTCTTCTTTCATATGATATAGTATTTTCAAATTTTCAATTGTATTTTATAGCTAAAATGTCTAAATACAGCTATTCAATTCTCAAATTTAAACAAAATTTTGACAGTTTGTTCAAATTCTATCCTTTTATATGATAGTCTTTCAAAATTTCAATTGTATTTTACAACTAAAATGTCAAAAAATAGCTATTGATTTCATAAACAGAAACCATAAATAACAATCTACAATTTAAATTTTGATTGTATTTTACACACAAAAAAGGGAAACTTCAAAAGATTCATTGCTAAATTGTAGAAGTGGAAAAATCCACTTACCTGTTGTTTTGATGGTGAAAATCGTCTTCCTCAACTCGGGATCCTGTTCTCAGCTATCGCCTGTCATTGGGAAAAATGGGGTCGCAGCCATTTTTTTTTAAATTTAATACTTTTTAAAAATGGGATCTCATTTATAAATGGGATCCCGTTTCATAAAACGCGATCCCGTTCTAAAGGGGATCCCGTTTTATGAAACGGGATCCCATTTTTTGGTTCTAGGTTCGAGATCCCGCTAAGGAACGGGATCCCGTTTTGGATTTTAGGGTCAGTATCCTGATCTAAAACGAGATCCCATTTTTAGTTACCCAATTTCAATTTTTTTTCTAACTCTGAAACTTCCACCTTAAGTGGACACAACTTCTTGCATTTACCCCACTATCTCCATGTGTCCTACAAATTCTTCTACTTCTGCACTCCTTTTGTCTTCCATACTAATATCTCTCAACTCTACAACTCCTCTAGGGTTGGTTCCTGTCACAATCTCAAATGGTGTTCTTCTGGTACTCCTATTCACTGGATTATTATATGCAAACTCTACTTGTGATAGAATCAAATCCCAATTTCCTGCCTTCTCTCCAACCAAACATCTCAACAAGTTTCCCAAACTCCTATTCGCTACCTCTGTCTATCCATCAATCTATGGATGAAATGTTGAACTAAACTTCAAGTTTGTCTTCATCTTCTTCCAAAGTGTCCTCCAAAAGTATCCCAAAAATCTTGTATCTCTGTCTAAAATTATGCTCTTAGGTAATCCATGCAATCTTACAATCCCCTTGAAAAATAGGTCAGCCACATGCACTGCATCAGTTGTCTTCTTACAAGGTATGAAATGTGTCATCTTTGAAAATCTGTCCACCACTACAAATATTGAATCATGTCCTCTCTGTGTCTTCGACAATCCCATTATGAAATCCATGCTTATGTCTTCCCAAGGTCTCTCCGGTACTATCAAAGATTTGTATAACCCAATATCTTGACTACTTCCTTTTGCAACTTGACATATTCTGCAACTCTGCACAAACTTCCTTACATACTTATATATGTGAGGCCAAAAGTAATTTTCACTCACCAAAGCTACTATGTTATCAATGCAAAAATATCCTGCCAATCCACCACTGTGCTTCTCTTTGATCAAATTATCTCTCATTGAGCTCCTAGGTATACACAAATGGTTTCCTTTGAACAGCATATCCTCCTGACAACTTGACATATTCTGTAACTCTGCACAAACTTCCTTACATACTTATATATTTGAGGCCAAAAGTAATTTTCACTCACCAAAGCTACTATCTATCACAACAGGTTCCTTACATGCTTTCAAAGGTTATGCAAAATCAAGATCTTCCTCATACATGTTCTTCAACTACTCAAATCCTAACACTTCAACTCTCATCTCTGTCAACAAGTTCCTTCTCCTGCTCAATGCATCTGTAACTTTTGATTTTCCACTCCTATGCTTTAATACAAAAGTGTAACTCTACATGAACTCTACCCATCGCATATGTCTCTAATTCAACTTTCCTTGACTGTTCAAATACTGCAAAGCTTGATGATATGTATACAACACAAACTTCTTAGGCAACAAGTAATGTCTCCACTTCTTCAAGGCTTGAATTATGGCATAGAACTCTTGATCATAAACTGAATATCTTCTTCTTACATCATTCAACTTCTCACTAAAATATGCTACAGGTCTACCTTCCTGACTTAACACTGCTCCTATTACATTTCCACTTGCATCACAATCTACTTGAAATACCTTATTGAAATCCAGTAATGCCAATACAGGTTGCTCTATTACTTTCTACTTCAGCAATTCAAAACTTTTATCTACTCCTGATGTGCACTTAAAGTCTTTTCTACCACCTCTTATTGTCTCTATCATAGGGTTACATACTGAATTGAAATTTCTAATGAACTTCTGGTAGAAACTAGCTAATCCATGAAATGATATGACTTCTCCAATACTCTCAAATGTAGGCCATTCAACAATTGCTCTAACCTTCTCAGGGTCCATCTTCAATCCTTCCGCAGAAATTACAAATCTCAAGTATACCAATTCTTCCTTCATGAAACTACACTTCTTGATGTTTATCAACAATTTCTCTTCTCTCAACCTCTGCAATACTTGTCTCAGGTGCCACAAATGTTCTTTTGTCTTATTGAAAATTAGAATATCATCCAAATATACAATAACAAACTTACCTAATAATTTCTTCAAAACTTCATTTATCCACCTCATGAAAGTACTCGGTGCATTTGTCAGTCCAAAAGGCATCATTAACCACTCATACAATCCTTCATTTGTCTTAAGAGCAGTCTTCCATTCATCTCCTTCTTTGATTCTAATCTCATAGTATCCACTCTTCAAGTCTATCTTTGTGAAATATTTTGCTCCACTCAAACAATCCATAATATCATCCATCCCAGGTAAAAGAAATATATACTTAATTGTGATCTTATTGATTGCTCTAGAGTCTGTACACATTCTCCATTCTCCATCCTTCTTCGGTGTTGGCACTGCAGGTACTGCACAAGGACTCAAACTTTCTCCGATCAAACCTTTCCTCGATAATTCTTGTATCTATCTGTTCAATTCTTCATTCTCTGCTGGTGTCATTCTGTGTGCTACTTTGTTAGGCAAACTAGCTCCAGGTATAAGATCTGTGTGATGACTGATACTCCCAATTGGTGGCAATCCTTTAGGTACATTGTCTGATATGATGTCTTCATATTCTGTTAGCAACTCAGATATCTCCTTCGGTTGTGATTCTTCAATCTCTATCTTTAGGTTTTCAGGCTTCTTAGGAATCAAAGCATAACACATGTTCTCACATCTCAAACCATCCAAAAAATTCCTTCCATCTACCAAACAAATTTTAGCATTCCCACATACTTCACTCTTAGGTTCATCTTCTAAAGGAATCAAAGTAATTCTCCTTCCATTTGATGTTATAGTATATGTATTCTTTCTCCCATCATGTATGGCTTTTCTATCATACTACCATGGTCTACCCAAGAATATATGGCATACATCCATAAGCATAATATCATACAATACTTTATCATGTTATGATCCAATATGAAATTTCACCAAACATTGTTCACTCACTAGTACCTTATGATCATCCTGAATCCATGCTATCTGATATGGCTTAGGGTGTTTCAATCTTTCCAACTTCAATCTAGTCACCATCTCCTCTGAAACTAAATTATCTGAACTACCACTATCAATTACAACTTTACAACATTTACCTCTTGATTTGCATCTGGTTCTTAACAAACTCTTCCTCTGCGGTGGTTCCTCATGTGTCTTTGCTTGAAATAGTGCTCTCTTCATGACTAATGATTCTCCTTTTTAGGTTTACCAACTGAACTCGGTGATCCAACATGTTCTTCTTCTACATAGGCTGCTCTTCCACTATTCTTTATCTTCTTGCTTGTACTTCCTTGATTACATTCAAATGCTCTGTGTCCTTCACCTCCACACTTAAAATAGGTTCCTCTGAATGTTCTCCTATTAGGTCCTCTTCCATCTCTTCTATATCCTTCACTCTGGTATGAATTAGGGTTTCCTCTGCGGTAGAAAGTTCTGTCATCTCTTCAGTATGCATTGTTATCTTTGTCCTCCTTCTTGAATGTGCTTTCTTGTCTATTCTGCTTTGCAAATGATCTTTCTCCTCCAAAAAATGTTCTACCTCTCTGAAATTTACCTTCTCTTCCTCTCTATCTCTATTCATGCTTCTTTTTCAATTTTTCTTCAACTTTCAGGGCAAACTGATATGCTTCTTCCAGAGATGTCATCCTCACTAAACTTAGTTCTTCTTGAATATTCAATCTCAGTCCATTGATGTATCTGGCCACTTTATCCTTGCTTGCTTCAGTGTGTCCTATCCTTATTATCATCTTATGAAATTCTTCAGTGTACTCGTTCATAGATTTCTCCTTTTGTCTCAAGTTTTGCAATATCTTCAACAGCTCTAACTCATAGTCAGTAGGTATAAACTGATTCTTCAACTTTGTCACAATTTTATCCCATTTTGTAATCTTTTCTTTTCCTCTTATGTTTCTATCCAACTAGACTTCTTTCCACCAAATAGAAGCATGTCCTTTCATCTTTGTCTTTGCAAATTTCACCTTCTCCGAATCTTCAATTTCTTCATATTCAAAGTATTCTTCTAGGTCATTTATCCAATCAGTCAACTCCTCAGGATTCAAATTGCCAATGTAGTTTGGTACATCAACTCTAGGTCTTTTCCCAATATTTGAAATAGTTCGCAACATCTTCACTTGATCTGATTCTTCTTCTTCATCTCCTAGGGTTACTTCATTTTGATCAGTGGATTGAAATTCTTCATCATCATCACTTTCAACATTAGGTCGAGGTGTTAGTCCTCTTCTCTGATCTTCTTCAATAGAATCCAAGTGAACTCACATTGTTTTCATCATTTCCATCATCTCATCCATTCTTCCAGCCATAGTACCAACAACAGGTATTCTCCTCGGCAACATCTCTTCCTAGGATCAAGTATAATTGCCTCAAATTCAACGATCAAGCTACAAGACCTGACAACTGCCTCACAAACGGTGATTGATTGGAAACACAGGTAGTCTGCCTTGGATTCGGTGATCTGTCCATAGTAAGATCTTATGGAATGCCTCACAAACTTCACTCAATTCACTCACTTTGCTCCCAAAGGATTCAAACTTTGATCTGATACCACTTGGTGCAGTCACGGTTAGGAGGGTCCACAAGGTGAATAGTCCAAACTGTGTAGCAAGAGTAAACACAACGGAAACAACTCAAAGATAGGATGCAAATGTAGATTCAGTCATTCAGTATATCATAGATTCAAAATACAAACAAGTCAGCATCATGCGGCTTACAATTAGGGCTCTCTGGCATGATTCCTCAATTACAGAATATACACAAGATATAGCTTTGAAGCACCTTTCGAAAGAATTCAAACTATCAAACTATCTCTATGTGATTCACTATCAATGACTACTTTCCTATGCATCTATTACATGAATATATATCATCTCTGGAACACAAGATTCCTCTGTGTCGGCCAAGGAAGATCACAAACTCCAATGAAGAGTTGTAATGTGTGTACACGGATAGGTCGAACCTAATCATATAGAACTCCTCCGCCAATGAATGAAACAATGTGTGGATCTTAGGGAAGGTCAATCATGATCCAAACAACATTGAATGATGTGTCATTTAGCTCTGCAAGTCATCTCCTTTAGCTGATTGTCTGAGACTGTCAAGATGCTCTATTCTGAGAAAACAGTCGATCTTCTGATAGCGATATATTTCCAGTACCTGATCCAAATGATCTAAATTTTGGATATGATGTGCATGAAGGTGTCTAGATGCTAAGTCCAGCTTTGCAAGGTCTGAAATGAAACTACGGCAAAATGTAGACCAAAATACTAAAACTATTACTAACTGAACTAACTGTACTGAACTAGAAAATGAAAGAAAACAAACAGAAATGCAAATCTTTTTGGTTGATGCAAGATTGCTCTTGAACCAGGGATGCTCCTGCATCACACACCCTTTCTAAGGAGTTCATATTCATGAAAATGATCAACCCCAAAACTCTTAAACTAGAGGTCTAATAACATTAATCCCCAACAAGGGCACATAAACATGAACACTAGATAAATATTCAGGGGAACAGTAGGTTAGGGTGTCCCTAACTCTATCTCTCAGATGAGATAGATGGAACTAGAAGCATGACAAATGGAGGACAAGATTTGATTATAGAACACAGAGAATGCTATTATGCAACATTACCAAACTTATAAGAGCATTATATTTCTACTACTAAGGGCCTTGTCACTTCTTTTGTAGATCATATTACGTAGTTAGAGACTGGTTGTCACTCGTCTTCTCCCAATTAGCATGAGAATTAGTTTGACCATGAGATCCCTACCCTAGATTGGTATGTAGCTAACACAATTTTCTTCTAGAAACTAAAGTGCCATCAAAGAATTAGTTTGACTCTTTGAAGACATGTAATATCCCATTTAATTTTTTTTGTTACATCATACCAAGAAATTAATCTTTTTATTATTACATTTCTACTTTTTTATTATTACACTTCTACTTGATGTATGATACAATAATTGGCAGCAACACTTATATTTAAAATATATGTTTCTTTTTGGACTTATAGAGACGTGTAGGTTGATTTATGAATTTCTAGCAATATAATTAATGTATTCTCCTACATGTGTATGGTGGCAACTCACACAAGGGTAACCATAATTTTCTCTTGTATTATGTTCAACAGACAGAGGAATTTTTGTTAGGGCTAGGTTGCACTTCCACTTACTATGATTTACTAAGACTTGGCAAACCAAATACAAGTTTAATGTCAATTCTTGTCCCCCTTAGTGTTGTGATTAAACCTTAGGATAACAACAACAACTCAAACTCATGAATAGAAATATATTATATATGATCGCCCAACTGCCTCCAAATATAAAAGGATGCCTTCCTATTCCATAGGTAGTAATGATGCAACCAACACAAGCTACAATTTTATATGTACAAAATTCCCTTGATTTGTACGGCTTCTTGAAATCAACCACAGAGCTGCGATCTAAAATTCAATTACAATAGGCTCTATACAAGTAGTCCTTAGAATTACCAAGATAATCTTCAATAACAAATTTAGCAAATAAAGATATAACTTAGAATGATTTCACCATGAATTCACTATGCCTATCAATTTGAAGCTCTTGTGCAATCTCTGGGTGAGATTGCTCCAAATTTGAATCAAGGGTTTTCATCCACTAATCTAGTGATGGAAATCAAGGGGTTTTCATCCTCCAATCTCTTTCTATGAGGGGTTTCATCCTCAGATTATTTGAACTGAAGTCCAATGCTCAACAAAGAGTAGAAATTAGAAAATAGAATTATTTATCAATGTCTGCCTCCTTCTCCTTGCTTGGCCTCTCTTAAATAGAATTTTTTTCCAAAAGTCACGACTCTTCATATTTCCTTCATGACCCTTGATTGATTTTTGAGAGGAATTATTATTAAAATAAAATTTAATATTTTAATTTTACTTTATTATAATTTCATAATATTACTTAAGCGACCCTTTTATTATGACTCTCTTAATTAATTATTATTAAATTATTTTAATCTCATTTCAAAAAGGGTACATTACAAGACATCAGAAAAATTTGCATCCACACATCCTTTAGGGAACTCCTTACATGTCAATGCATCATTAGGAGCCTAGATTGAATCTTGGTGAATAACTATCTAGATGAAGTTATGTGTGTGGAAGCTTTATTAGGCAAAATAGTACAAGATTGAGAGTGATAAAGAATTCAAATAGTAAATGTATTATTATTTATCTATTCAACCTATACATGGCATACACTTGACAAAGATGTATGAATGATATCTTCTAATCTATCTAGATATTTGTCACATTTATTTTCTTGATATTGATCTCTAAGCTATAATATAGATACATATATATAGATTACATGTCATGGAGGTTGACAGTCATTTATGGAACTTGTGAACCATCCATATGAAAGTGGAACCATTTTCGTGTATGGCTTCTCATCTCCTTATAGTTGTATGATGTTGAATCATTTACTTGTAGGTACCTGATGTGTTGGTAGATGACATAGTATAACATGAGCCTTTGGAGTGCCAACTAGATTGTTGAATTAACTACACTATCTAAAGTCTAAAGTGTGATACTAAATATAGTGCAATAAGAAGCAATTAAAGTGATATTTTGTAGTTTGGCTAGGATGTGTGATGGACCCTACTGAAACTATGGTTGAAACTATAGAAGGTTTAATATAATTATGGTTACCATAGGATTGTCTGACCTATATGCAAAGTGATCTATGCCATTATTGGAGTATGTGTGGTACTTTCTAGAGATGAATGCATACTTAGTGTGTTATTGTGAGCATCTGGAAGATGCCCTAGTGTACCACGAACCATGAACCATGGAATTGTTCACATAATTATCACAATCCATGATAATGGTATTTGACATTATCACAAGAACCAATGTTGGTAGATCTTCCTAGATCTATCACCTCTCATTGTGAAGAAATAATCTCAATTACATTGAGTCTAGGAAGTAAGTGTGGAGCCTTGAATTATAGTTTTTTTCTCAATGAACCATTTGGCTTGTTGTAGGAGTATAATCTACTCTAACTACTTTGTCAGAGGGATAAAATAGTTGTGTAAAATGGTTTTGATATTTTGATCTATCTTTGGAAATAGGTCATGCATTAGTTGGAGGTGAAGTGTGAAAATTTGAGTATGTATAGTTGTCTAGCACAATCTTCTTTGGAGTTGGTGTGACATGTGTTAGGCATCAAATCACTTCATGACCTTGGTATCTCTTACTACTCATTGATACTATCTTGCAAGGATTTGTGTTGTACATACACTTGTGACTCTACATATATGGATGTCCAAGGAGTACATTATAGATCTCCATTGGCACCACATCACAAATGATCTCCTCCTAAAAATGATGAATAGGATATGAGAAGTGGTATTTGAGAGTAATGTATGTACCTTAGGTGTTTCATGTGATGAACCATCCCAATTTTTAGGGCTATAAATGAGGCATGGTTGGAAAATTTAGCCACTTGACAACTATTGTAGAAATTAGGTTCTTCATGCTACCACCATTAATTATGAATCCAATGGCTACTCTTCTAGCCACATCTATGAATGGAATAGCCACTATTAGTTTCTCATGTTATTGCTTGTGTAGTGTTGACTAGGATGTTGGGATCTATGTCAATGATTTCATCTACGGTCTTGACATCATCATCCTTTGTTTCAACCCACATAAGTAAAGTCTTCTAAGCATGGAACTCTATGTTAGAGTGGTTGCTTCTTTTATGTCTATCACACCATTTACCTATCCTAGATATTTTTCTCTTCTTCAAAGATGGTGTATTCTTTTGTGAGGTGGTTGTAGACAACTAAAATTCAAGACCTCATCCTAACCTAATTCATTTCCTTAGTCCTATCCATTCCCACACTAATTAATTAAATGAATTATTTAATTAATTAGGCTATCCTTTCCCTATCAACTAGTTAAATAAATTTTATTTAATTAGTCCATCCTAACATAAGTTAATTAAATAAATCATTGTATTTAATTAACTAGGCTAATGTCCTAACATTAGTTAATTAAATAAATCATTTTTATTTAATTAACTAAGCTAATGTTCTAACATTAATTAATTAAATAAAATAACTGAGCTAATGCCATCTTATCCAAAATTCACATCACCTTTTCTTCTAATTAAAATTCATATTCTAGCTAACATCCATTTTAATAATAATTTTCAGTCCATTTCATCATATCCTAAATCAAATCAATTTTAAATCCTAGCCATTAATTTGCTTAACCTAATCCTAACCATCCATCTCTTAATTCAAAATGAAATTAATTTTCAATCTCCACCATCCATTATCCCAAGGAAACCTACACCCTCCATTTCACACATGTGTGAGATCTCTTACTTGTCATAATCACACATCCACATGTCATTCTCACACATCTGTGAAATCAATCACTTTTCATAATCATGCATCCCCATGATTCTTCTCACACATGTGTGAGAGCTGCCAACCTCCACCCTTCATTCAAATCAAGACAATATCCACATTTTATTTTTCTTAATCTATGTCTAACTCATTTGCATCTCTCCCAAGATTCCACTTGTAAGATTCTCATTTCTCCATGCAAACAGATTAATCTCCACCATCTAATCCAAGATCAAATCCTAGCATTCTATTTCTCGCATCTCAAATCTATAAATCCATGTCATCCTCAAGCAATTCCACATGAGCAACATTTTGCAGGTAGATGTTGCCACATTGAGAACATTCAAGAGCAACTCAACATCAAACAATCAAAGAGCACATCGACCACCAAAGTTTGCATCTTGAAATTGCATTTGTTTGATTTCGTTTTTTGATTTTCCATTCCTTGTTTACTCAATTAGAAGTAGTGGTACTAGGATTTGAGTAAGATTCACGTGTTTGTGTTTTCTTGCATATTGCTCCATTTTTACCACTTACATTTGACATGCGGGCAGTAAATTTTAAAAGAAAAACATTTTTTTAGTAGGAACACCTATTTTAGTTTATATTTAGTTTAGTTTCTTTAAAAAATATAGTTATTTCAAAAAAAATGGTTTATTTTCAAAAAAAGTAGTTTAATTTATTTCAAGAAAAGAGGGAGAAAACTTATTTAGCCTATATAAAAAAAATTTAAAATGGTAGCCATTCTTTTTTTACAACATAGTTCAAAAAAAAATGAAAATAAACTTTAACAAACAAAAATAAAAACACAAAACATAAATCTTTGAAAATCAAAATAAAAAATCAAAAGTTTAAATTTAAAAAAAAAACCCACACATGCAGACCCTAGCCCACACCCCCCTTTTTAAAAACTAAAAAACTAGAAAAATAAAACCAATATGGATAATTAAATACAAAAAAAATTAACCCCCATACCCTTGCGACCTACTCTCACCCCACCCTATCCTACCCTCATTGGCCCTGGCCTACACTACCCCAACACACCCCCACGCCCTACTCCCCCTTCCCCCTATGCTTCACCATGCCTCACTCCTCGTGTGCCACACCACCTTCTACACTCTTCCTCCCATGCTCAGCCTCATCTGCCCTACAGCTTGTCCCTTTGCTCTCACTCAACCTCTGTGCTCATGTCGCTCTGTCACTTCCCTATTGCTCTCAACCTACTTATGATTTTCCCTCCACCCAATCCTATCCAGGTCACCACCATCCTATCACCAAGTTGCTACCTCTCTATCCACCTCCACCAACAACACAGTCCACAAGTCGCCCACTGCCCACTAGTCTCTATACCCCCTCCATTGTACTTTTAAGACTAGAAGTGCAACTTCAAATGATGTTTTCTCAACCATACGAAGGCCTTTTATAGCAATTTTTTTAAATAGCCTAGAATTTTATGCTCTACACAGTAGTGAACTTAGTTTATATATATGATCCATAGTTCTTCCAAAAAACTAATTTTCCCATTGCCGACCTTGCATTGTCACACTTTTTTAACTTTCAAACTACCATATCTTTCACAAACGAACCTAGATTTGGGTGTGATTTTTTTAAAAGTGCATTATTTTCATACTCTTCACAATGGTCTAACCTTTTTGATCTTTTGTTGACTTCTATTTTTGAGTGTTACCATCGCCACTTCATGGAATTTTGATCTCATGATGCTCTAACGTTTCATCTCATTATCTCTGTTTGTTGTTATTTATTCTTTTTCTTATAGGTTCAAGACCAATTTTTGAAACTACTAATGCTTTTATTTTGCAGGTTCACTTGTCAAAGATTATAATTTTAAACCTCTTTCACACATTTCATTTCTTTTTAATGGAAATTAATCTTTGTTTCTCATGTCTTCTTTAGATTAGTTGCTTATGTGTTCATGGAGTAAGTGTTGTGTATGCTCTCCTCTTGCACTGCAAGGTGAACTTGAAGATCAAAAGCACCCTTTTCCACTTGCCTTATGCAAAGGGGCACTTGTGTATGTTATCTTATCATGCCTTAGGGTGATCTTGGATATAAAAAATAAGTGTCACTTTTTATTTTTATTTTTAGTGGGCCTAGCTTGGATTTCATCACCAAGTGGCAACCTAAACCCTTGTGTTCCAGTGGGGTATGTAAATTTGGGAGAGAATTGAAAGAGTCTCCAACTAAGGGACATTTTTCATTTTTGGCTAAGCTTGCAAGGAACTTTAAATAGGTTTGCAAAGTGAAGGTAGAGAGTGGGTTACCCTCTCACACCAAGTTGTTAGACATACCCCTCATTTCATAGACTTGGGCCTCATGTACCTTTAGATAGAAGGAGGACACACCTAGAAAGCCACATCAAACCTAGTTAGAGGGCTTTGGTTGTACGCTCTTGTGATGCACTAGTAAATAGTTATCCCTGGGAAGTTACTCACCATGTGCCCCTAGAAACAAGATTGCAAGTCACGTATGTTATTCTCTAGCACCTTAATGTGATCTTGAGGATCAAAATTGGTTAGTGCCTCCTCATGGGTACTATTTTTTGTGCCTAGATAAGGCTATAGCGGTGGGCTCAGAAATGCATACACACCCACTTGAATAATTTAGGATTGTTGGCATTCTTGCTTTGTGTTATACCCAACCAAAATTTTTGCTTCATTAAGGCATTTTGAGAAAGTCTAGAAAAAATTTCGTCAAAAAAGTCAAAAAGTCAAAATTTCTAAAATAACAAATTTCTATTTTTAGAAAGTTTCTAAATAATAGACGTCAAATTATATTTTCTGGGTTTCTTGAGATACGAATGTTGGCAAAAATTTTCAAAAAATAGAATCTCCAATTCAGATGTCGTGCCTGATTCTAATTGGTCGATTTTGCTTCACAATCAAGGTGGTCCAGATGAAATCTACAAAAGATCAAATTTTCTCTACTGGGTCAATTCAGCTTTTTTCAGAAGGCAGAGCACGAGCTCCGGAGTCAGCAATGGAAGAAGTTTGTCTACCAGAAATTAGTTTCAAGTTTTCAACGTTGTTCCAATGACGCAGAACTCAAATTTGACTAAGGCACAAAATTTCAAGCGCCCCTGAAGGCCAAGGGCACCCAGTATTTCATGCCTTAGATTTTTTTCACGTTTTTCAAGAAAATGCTAAAAATACCTTTGTCAGTCAATCTTGGGATGAATAAAAGCAGTCATTTTGATTAGAAGGTCCCAAAAAGCTAGAATCCACGTCAGATCTACCTAGGCTATCCAGTTCATTCATCATCCAGTGGCGATTGACTGACAGATCGTCGAAATTGACATCAAGAAGCAGCTGTCGGCACGTGAAACAGAGCAAATTGCAAACAGAGGTTGGAAATCCTAAATTTGGCTAAGGCACAAAATTCCAGGTGCCCCTGGAGGCTAGTGGTGCCCACTTTTCATGCCTTAGAATTGATTTCACGTTTTTCAAGAAACATCAAAAAAGTCTCCGACAGCCTGTTTTCAGGAGGTCAAACTTAGTCAAATGCTGATGAAAGATGAGATTTCATCACAGATGTGTTCAGACTACTTAGTTCACCTCTCATCCTACCTCAACAGTCCTCTAGACGACAGAAAACGATGATCAAACAAGACCTGTTGGCACGAAAATCGAGGGATGCAATAAAAAATTAAAAATCACAAAAAAATCTAAGGCACAAATTCCTAGGTGCCCCAGGAGGCCTAGGGCGCCCACTTTTCTATGCCTTAGAATATTTTTTAGTTTTTTATGGAAAACAACAAATCATCCTCCGTCAGCCCAGTCAGATTCACTGCAAATCAGTTTGACGCATTTTCCAAGGCAACCAGAGGGTACAATCAGTTCAATTTTCATCAGGCTTTCCTATTTGCTAGATCATCTGACTCAATTTTACTCTGACAGGCAGAAATCAACAACCAAACAGGGGTCTATAGTCACTGGAATGTGCACGTAAATCAAGAATTTAAAAAAGTTGAAATTTTTTAAAAAATGGCTAAGGCACTAAAAACCAGGTGCCCCTGGAGGCCAGGGGCGCCCAAGATTTCATACCTTAGAAAATTTTGATGTTCGACAATGTTTCCTTGCAGTCATTTTCTGATCTTTGTCCGGTGACAGGTTTCAAAGGTCAGATTTTTAGCCAAATGGCGTCAGATCATTAGTTTGACGATGGGGATGGAATCACAGTTGATAAATCTTCAAGGTGCTATGATTAGTCAGCTTTTTCAGTCAACGGTGATAGTTTGTCATCTTGTTGAAGTTAGGGACAGGCCATACTGGAGTCAAAATGAGTGCAAAAGTGTTGAATCGAAGATAAAATTGGCTAACACTTTTGCAACCTCGCATGTTTGATGACATCATCAAAGAAGATATTTTTTGTCATCCACACATGAAGCCATAGGCAGCTATAAAATAGGGATTCTTCCTATTCGAAGACATCCACTTGGATTTGCGCTTTAAAAGATGCTTTCTTCATGGATAAGATTGAAGCTTTATTCTGTCACAAAGAAAGCTACTTTTTTATGCCCTAAAGTTCTATAAACACAAGCTTTGGCTTCTTTTATTTCATTATCTTTTGCAGGTTACATCTAGAGGAAGCTTTTTATTTTCTTTCCAAAAAGGTTCAAAGGCTCAAACGAAGTGTTTTTTCAATGTTCTTCGTAGTTTCGGGATGAGGAAGCAGGGAGGCATGCTTTTTCAGGGTCCTTTTTTCTAGGGGATCATTTTTCAGAAACAGGACCGAAGCTTTTTCAATTTTCATCGAGATGGGTCCATCCAGAATTTCATCCTCTTGAAGATTGGGAAATTTGTTTTTTTTATATCTTTTTTTTGCTGCTTTTTTCAGGAAATCCTCCGCTTTTTCAAAATCTGACAATCTGGATTGCTTTGAAACAGAATTGTCTACAAAACCCATGTGCCAACTTTTTCGCTCACATTCTACTTTTCAGAAGAAATCAACAAGTAATTTTTAGCCTTTTGTCCAAGATTTTTCTGACATAGGTGTGTTCACAATCATTCTTCAAATCTTTCAGTATGTAGTACTCTCCAATAGAGATCAAGCCTAAAATGGCATTGGTTCACGATTACCTGAGAACTTTCAGGACAGACTCGCATAAAGTACTTCCAGTGATCAATTTGCATCCTTTGGAAGATGCAGGAAAGAGTATTATCAGGAATCTAGGTCACTCCGGGTTGCTTGCAACAACTTCATTCCCCATTTCAGTGCAAAGTATCAAATTCGTAATTGCTTGTATGAAGCATTACAATTCAATTACAAGAGAAATCTAATGAGCAGATGGAAATGTGCTTTTTAGCCTCGGGCCAAACGACATTGAGAAGTGTTTTTCAATACCAATATGGAGGGAGAACTTGGTTGTTTCAATTGAAGAATGCAAGAGGGTGTGGCACAATGATAAAGAAAAATATCAGAAAAGGTTGCTCAAAAGTGGTTGAAAGAAAAGCAGAATGTTTTGCCAAAGAACATTGGACGTGGATGTCTTCAAGGTTTTCAGAGCCAATCTTGGTAGAAGTACCTGACACACAAATGTGAATCTCTTGAAGTTGCAACAGATAATCTGAAAAAGAGAGTGTTGAATGATGGAGAAGATAAAGCAGCCCTTAAGGCTGAAAATAGGCAGCTGTGGCAATATATTTATCAATGGATGACATCACCATAAAGCAAGAATGTAGATGAGGATGTGACTCAAAAGAAAGCAATTTTAACTCAAATGCTTTTTGTTTTAAAGCATTTTCTTTCATCCAAAGTTCATCCATTCTTTATTTAGAAAGAAATCGCTTTGTATTAGTTGGAGTTTTCTTTACTTTAAAGCAGATTGCTTTAAAGCGTTTGTTAGTTGTAATCTTTGTCTTAGAATAGAAATAAAGTGTGAGTTGGCAAGTTAGTTAGGGTTTAATCAAGGAGATTTTAGGGTTCCCTACTCCTTTGATTTTAGTATAAATAAGGGTAGCCTTGCTCGTTGTAAAGGAGCTACTTTTGTGATAGCAAATTCGTTGTGCCTCTTCTAGCCTGCAAATCTTGTTATTCCAAGTGTTTGTTCACTCTGTGTAATTTGTTTCCAGTGTTTGATCGCTTATTGCATGCTTGCCTTTTGCTACAATATTGATGTCTTGGAATTGTATCCAATTTATGATATTGGAATGGAAGTCTCATGCCTACCTTTGCTTTTATTTTCTATCCCATTAATCATTAAGTTTGTCGTCAGATGTGTGGCTTAAGTAAATTTTATTTCAGCCTTCATCATTAAAGTACAATGGGTCTTGTGGTGTGAATCTAGGAGAAGTTTATTTAAGTTTTTTGTGTTTAAACAAATCTTTCCTCGTCCACTTTTGATTTCTGTGCTCTGTGTTTACTCAAATAATCAAAAGCATCATTTAGCTTAAGCTTAGCTGTAGTTAGAAGTTTATTAAAAGGAAAACCTCTTCTGCAGTGAAAAGAGTTTTATAACCTTGTGCTCGCAGCTGAGAATCAAAAAGAAGATAGGCAAATTTAATTTATTTATCTTTTCAGCGAACATCAGCAAAAAGGGAACTCCCCTTCACAATAGGAGAGCAGTTTATCTGTGCATAGCTTTCTGTTTCCAACTCGCATTCTAGAGGTGCGAATTAAAACACCAACAGTTTTTTGGTGCCCATTGTGGGGCACAAGGCATAAAACTTCAAGCAACCTTAGGCTTATGTCACGGGAATGACTCCCTAGCATCCTACTGCTCTAGTTCAACAACCAAATCTTACACCACCTGCTATTCAACCAAATCTTGTACGAGTGGAAGGAGAGCAAACGGACATCATTAGTAGCCTAAGGAGTTTCATATTTGAGCAAAAGGAAAGTCCTGGTCAGTGGATAAATGCAGCTACTATTCTTGACGAAGAAGAACACAAAGCAGATCTTGCGACTGGAAGACCTGAATTACCATCTCCCATGTCGCAATAGATAATCCTGGCTCACAGGGTTTATTCAAGAAGGGGAAAAGGCAGTGCTACGGATCCTTTCTTCCAAGATCTTGTTCCTACAGAAGTTGGAGAGGCATCCAACATAGTTCCTGAAGTCCAGTTAATTCCTGAAGTCAAGCAGAAAGAACCTCAAGAGGAACTAGTAATCCAACCTAGAGCGATGGGTGATGCAAATAATAACAATCACAATGATCAAAATCAGAGATGACCACCCCCATTGCCTTGGGGTGATAACACTGGACCTTTGGCCCTGCAAGCACATCATGAGTTACCAAAGGGGTCAAGGAAGCACTTTCCCCGGTTCAATGGCGATAGGACTCAACATCCTAATGAACATATCTCTGCATTCACAACAGCTTGCGTCGTTTTGCATGTATCACATGAAGATATTGATGTGCATCTCTTCGTTGAGACTCTCGTGGGAAATGCTACCAATTGGTTCAATCATCTGAAACCAAGCCTCATTACAAATTGGGCGACTATGAGCGAGAAATTCTTAGCAAGATTCAAACCTTCCGAAGATGGATAGATTATTCGCCCAACTCTCAAATTCAAAAATGGAAAACAATGAACCGATGAGGGAGTTTGTAGCAAGTTTTAATCACCTGGTAACATGTCTTTCTCATAGACTTAATCCATCTCTGCAAATTCTGTTGAGCAGTTTCATTAATGCTCTTCCTTCTGAGATAGCCTTTTGTTTGAGATCAGCTAATGAAACAGAATTATCCAATGCGCAAGAAAATGCCATCAAGTTAGAGCATGACATGATTACCTCTGGCAAGATGAAGACAGATTCAATCAAACCTCTCGTTCAAAGTTCTGTGGATCCACTGCTACAGAAGGTAGCAAATGAAGTGACTATTATGAAGAGACAGTTGCCTACTCAGGGGCAACCTACACAACAGCCATATCAGTCACCACAACAATACCAACCGCAGCAACAGTACCAACCACAGCAACCATATCAGCCTAAGAGGAACAATTTTTAGCCTTTCAATAACTACAGGCCCAAGTTGCCAGCACCTCCACCAAGACAAGCAGTTGATGCTGCTCAAAATGCAGTGTTTTGTTCCTTTCATGAAACTAATGCACATACTGGAGCCACATGTCCTGAAAATCTAAGAATGAATCAGATCATGGGATATGCTGATGCTGCACCACTTTCCAACATTGTCCCTTCCCCAAGTGCGAACGTTGTTTTACCACAGATGGACAACTTTGATGGTAACTCTACTACGGGATACTTCCAGAATGAACCCATTTTAATAAAAGAAGAACAAGAAGATCTTCATCAATATTCTCTTGCGGTGAATCATGAAAATCTTTCTACACCTGTGTTTACATGTGCTCAGCATTTCAAGGAACAGAAAGAAGAAGAGGATAAACTGAGATCAAAAGAAAAGGGGAAGGAAGTGGCTTCCACTTCCATTGTTAAGCCACCACATGACAATGTCAAGGCTGCTCAAGATTCGTCTTCGGCGAATTTTGATATAGTGGATTCCATGATGAAGACAAAAGTGCATATTTCTCAGCTAGAGTATCTTCAAGACCATCCAGATCAGCTGAATAGAATTGTTAAGTATGTCAAGAAGGAGACTGTCATGTAACCTACATTGCTTGAATCCTCTATTCCAGCAGAAGAGAAGCCCAAGCCTTTCTATATCTCCCTATATATAAGAGGCTATAAGTTGAGCAATTGTATCATTGATTTACGAGCCTCAAACAATGTCATGCCTTTACAAGTAATGAATGCATTAGGACTCTCGTGCACCAAAATGTGTGACAAGTGTTATTCGCTTGAGTCTAAGTCAATGTCGTTGGTCAAACAATTGAAGGATGCTCAAGTACGGTTGGTGGCTTATCCCGAGAAGACAATAATGATGACTATCTTGGTAGCTGACATTCCAGCCAGTTACAAGATGTTGCTAAGTAGAAGCTTCTGCAAAGATCCTAGAGGAGAAATATAGTTGGATTGGTCATCTGTGACCATTCCATTAAAGAAAGGTAGTTTCAAATTGGAACCAGAAACCAAGTCACGATTCATGGTAGTGAAATCTCAGGATCCCCAAGCACAAGTGCTATATCAAGAAACGGGTCCTTGTACATAAGTTATGCTGTCAAAAATAACTGAAGAGAATCAAGAGGTTGTCTGCATGATTGGCAAATCAAAGGAAGAATCTGAAGAAATGTACAACTTGCAAACTTTCTTTGAGGAAGAAGAAGTGCAACAATCTTCTCAAAAGAAAAATTACGAGGAAGAAACCAAATATATTGCAGAGAACAATAATGAATTAGATTTGTTTTTCTCATCCTTTGAAGGTTGGTTTGAAGAACCTGTGTCAAATAAATCCAAAGAAGAGACCAAAGAAACGTTGCAATTGGAGCAAGAACATGATCTTCTCCATTTTGAAGACGATTTCTTCCTAGAGGAATTTTTTGAAACTAGAGATCATATGGAAAATTCATCATTGGATCTCAATTGTTTTCTACATCACTAGGAAAATAATTCTTCAATAGAAGATATTACAGATTTTTATTTACAATATAGCTCATCTTCACCTTTGTCCCAAGAATCCTTCAGACGCAATAGTGAAGAAGACGATGTTGAATTCATCTATGAATCTGTATGAGGAAGAGACTTCACTGATACTAAACAGCCAACACAAAATGCAACATATGAGGAAGTATATGGAGAAGAAGAGTTCATGGAATATTCAGTTTTGGTCACTAAAGAGGATGATATTGAAAAGTTAGAAATTCTTGACAAATGTTTTGTGAGATACGCCATATGTGAAATTGATCAAGAAGATGAAGAAGAAACATATAGCACATATGAATCTATCTTTGATCCTACTTACCTATCAGAAGAAGAAAGGTACGTGATTACTGAAGATGAGACACTACTGGATATCCGCAGCGAAGAAGACTACTCTATAGAGGATGATGAGATTCAAGATAATGAATGGCAAAATGAATTGTCAGGTGAAGATGTTACCCATCAAGTGTACTTTGAGAATGATCAAGAGCTCGAACATCCAGATCTATTTGACTCTGAAGATTGGATGGATGAAAACATGACCAATGAAGAAGAAGAAACTCCTGAAGCACTAGAAAAATGGGTGACGATAGTTGTGGATCCAATAAGCCAAGAATTAGTAATGAGAGTTGTGTATGAGCAGCTTAGACCTTTTCCAGAAGATGATACATTGACTGAGTTCAAAGTTGCATATGTTCAAGATATAAATGAAAATCAAGTTCTATATATGGTGATTACCATTCCCACAAGCATACTTTGGCCACACAACATTCCTACATATCTTCAAAAGGAGGTTCTATACCTTCATCTGTTGCAGAGGTTGCTTGCTTTAGAAGAAGATGCTCCACCCGATCTTTGGCGTATCAACCAGTTCCTCCTAAACTTCTCATGGCCTGAACGTGAATACCCTCCGGAACCATGGCTTTTTGAAGAGATGTTGCAGAGAAGGAGAAGCTCTGTGCTGTCAAGAAAATCTTCACAACTAAAGAGAGATGGTTCTTACTTTTTCAAATTTGTTGATGGTTTTGTCTAACAATCTTTGTTCTTCTCATCCTTGCTCAGGAAAAAGAGTGTTTGTGTGAACACCTTTTGTTCTCATAATGTGTTTCCCCTTTTTGTGATGTAATCATTATGTTGTAATGTTTTTCCCCTTTTTGTAATGTAACAGTTGTGTTCTTTGTGTTCTGGGAAGTTCCAACTCTTAGGTGATTTTAGGAAGTCCAGTTTTAGGTGATGTAGGGAAAAGTCTTGTTCTTGGTGATTAGGAAAGTAACCTGACTCTATTGCCCAACTGACAAGGCACTGGTCCAAGATAGAGAAGTCTAGAGATTCTTGGTTCTCCTATGCTGTAAGTATCCAACATGGTCCCCAGACAAAGCAAATTGTTGTACCCAACCAAAATTTTTGCTTTATTAAGGCATTTTGAGAAAGTCTAGAAAATTTTTCGTCAAAAAAGTCAATAGGTCAAAATTTCTAAAAATAGAAATGTCTATTTTTAGAAAGATTCTAAAAATACACGTCAAATTAGATTTTTTGGGTTTCTTGAGATACGGATGCTAGCAAAATTTTCTAAAAATAGAATCTCTAATTCAGATGTCGTGCCTAATTCTGATTGGTCGATTTTGCTTCACAATCAAGGTGGTCCAGACGGAATCTATAAAAGATCAAATTTTCTCTACTAGGTCAATTCTTCTTTTTTCAGAAGGTGAAGCATGAGCTCCGGAGTCAGCAATGGAAGAAGTTCGTCTGCCAAAAATCAGTTTCAAGTTTTCAACGTTGTTCTAATGACGCAGAACTGACGAACAGTCGTCAATTTGGCAGAGAATGCAAAATGGAGCAGGATGGATCCGGAAAGAGAAGAAAAGTTGGAAATCTTCAAATTTGACTAAGGCACAAAATTCCAAGCGCCCCTGGAGGCTAGGGGCACCCAGTATTTCATGCCTTAGATTTTTTTCGCGTTTTTCAAGAAAATGCTAAAAATACCTCTGTCAGTCAATTCTAGGATGAATAAAAGCAGTCATTTTGGTCAGAAGGTCCCAAAAAGCTGGAATCCATGTCAGATCTACCTAGGCTATCTAGTTCATTCATCATCCAGTGGCGATTGACTGACAAATCATCGAAATTGACATCAAGAAGCAGCTGCCAACATGTGAAATGGAGCACATTGCAAATGGAGGTTGGAAATCCTAAATTTGGCTAAGGCACATAATTCCAAGCACCCCTGGAGGCTAGGGGTGCCCACTTTTTCATGCCTTAGAATTTTTTTTCACATTTTTTGAGAAACGTCAAAAAAGTCTCCAACAGCCTGTTTTCAGGTGGTCAAACTCAGTCAAGCACTGGTAAAAGCTAGGATTTCATCACAGATGTGTTCAGACAACTCAGTTTGCCTCCCGTCCTGCCTCAGCAGTCCTTCAAATGACAGAAAATGATGATCAAATAGGCCCTGTTGGCACAAAAATCGAGGAATGCAATAAAAATTTGAAAAACATAATTTTTTTCTAAGGCACAAATTCCTAGGTGCCCCAAGAGGCCTAGGGCACCCACTTTTTCATGCCTTAGAATATTTTTCAGTTTTTACGGAAAACAACAAATCCTCCTTCGTCAGCCCGGTCAGATTCACTACAAATCAGTTTGACACATTTTCCAAGGCAGACAGAGGGTATAATTAGTTCAATTTTCATCAAGCTTGCCTGTTTGCCAGATCATCAAACTTAGTTTTACTCTGATAGGCAGAAATTGACAGCCAAACAGGGGTCTACAGTCACCAGAATGCACACGCAAATCAAGAATTTAAAAAAGTTGAAATTTTAAAAAAATGGCTAAGGCACTAAAAACCAGGTGCCCCTGGAGGCTAGGGGTGCCCAAGATGTCATGCCTTACAAATTTTTTATGTTTGACAGTGTTTCCTTGCAGTCATTTTTTGATCTTTGTCTGGCGACAGGTTTCAAGGTCAGATTTTTAGCCAGATGGCGTCAAATCATCAGTTTGAGGTTGGGGATGGAATCACGGTTGATAAATCTTCAAGGTGCTATGATCAGTCAGCTTTTTCAATCAACAATGATAGTTTGTCATCTTGTTGAAGTCAGGGACAGGCCATATTGGAGTCAAAACGAGTGGAAAAGTGTCAAAACGAAGGAAAAATTGGCTAACACTTTTGCAACCTCGCGTGTTTGATGACATCATCAAAAAAGATATTTTTCGTTATCTCACACATGAAGCCATAGGAAGCTATAAAATAGGGATTCTTCCTATTCGAAGACATCCACTTGGATTTGCGTTTTAAAAGATGCTTTCTTCATGGATAAGATTGAAGCTTTATTCTTTCACAAAGAAAGCTGCTTTTTTATGCCCTAAAGTTCTATAAAGACAAGCTTTGGCTTATTTTATTTCATTATCTTTTGCAGGTTGCATCTAGAGGAAGATTTTTATTTTCTTTCCACAAAGATTCGAAGGCTCAAATGAAGTGCTTTTTCAGCGTTCTTCGTAGTTTCGGGATGAGGAAGCAGGGAGGCATGCTTTTTTAGGATCCTTTTTTCTAAGGGATCATTTTTCAGAAATAGGACCGAAGCTTTTTCAATTTTCATCGAGATGGGTCCATCCAAAATTTTATCCTCTTGAAGATTGGGAAAAAAACAAATTTCGGGAAACTATTTTTTTGCTTCTTTTTAGGAAATCCTCCGCTTTTTGAAAATCTGACAATTTGGGTTGCTTTGAAACAGAATTGTCTACAAAACCCATGTGCCAGCTTTTTCACTCACATTCTACTTTTTAGAAGAAATCAGCAAGTAATTTTCAGCCTTTTGTTTAAGATTTTTCCGACATAGGCGTGTTCACAGTCATTCTTCAAATCTTTCAGTATGTAATACTCTCTAATAGAGATCAAGCCTAAAATGACGTTGGTTCACGATTACCTGAGAACTTTTGGGACAAACTTGCATAAAGTACTTCCAGTGATCAATTTGAATCCTTTGGAAGATGCAGGAAAGAGTATTATCAGGGATCTCGCTCACTCTGGGTTGCTTGCAGCAGCTTCATTCCCCATTTCAGTGCAAAGTATCGAATTCGTAATTGCTTGTATGAAGCATTACAATTCAGTCACAAGAGAAATCCAATCAGCAGATGGAAATGTGCTCTGCATCCTCAAGCCAAACGGCATTGAGAAGTATTTTTCAATACCAATATGGAGGGAGAACTTAGTTGTTTCAATTGAAGAATGCAAGAGGGTGTGGCACAATGATAAAGAAAAATATCAGAAAAGGTTGCTCAAAAGTGGTTGAAAGAAAAGCAAAATGTTTTGCCAAAAAACATTGGACGTGGATGTCTTCAAGGTTTTCAGAGCCAATCTTGGTAGAAGTACCCGACACACAGATGTGAATCTCTTGAAGTTGCAACAGATAATCTGAAAGAGAGAGTGTTGAATGATGGAGAAGATGAAGCAGCCCTCAAGGCTGAAAATAGGCAGCTGTGGCAATATATTTATATCAATGGATGACATCACCATAAAGCAAGAATGTAGATGAGAATGTGACTCAAAATAAAACAACTTTAATTCAAATGCTTTTTGTTTTAATGCATTTGCTTTCATCCAAAGCTCATCCATTCTTTATTTAGAAAGAAATCACTTTGTATTAGTTGGAGTTTTCTTTGCTTTAAAGCGTTTGTTAGTTGTAATCTTTGTCTTAGAATAGAAATAAAGTTTGTGAGTTGGCAAGTTAGTTAGGGTTTAATCAAGGAGATTTTAGGGTTCCCTACTCCTTTTATTTTAGAATAAATAAGGGTAGCCTTGCCCATTGTAAAGGAGTTACTTTTGTGATAGCAAATTTGTTGTGCCTATTCTAGCCGACAGATCTTGTTATTCCAAGTGTTTGTTCACTCTGTGTAATCTGTTTCCAGTGTTTGATTGCTTATTATATGCCTGTCTTTTGCTACAATATTGTTGTCCTAGAATTGTATCCACTTTATGATATTGGAATAGAAGTCTCATGCCTACATTTGCTTTGATTTTCTATCTCATTAATCATCAAGTTTGTCGTCAGATGTGTGGCTTATGTAAATTTTATTTCAGTTTTCATCATTAAAGTACAATGGGTCTTGTGGTGTGAATTTGGGAGAAGTTTATTTAAGTTTTTTGTGTTTAAACAAATCTTTCCTCGTCCACTTTTGATTTATGTGCTCTGTGTTTACTCAGACAATCAAAAGCGTCATTTAGCTTAAGCCTAGTTGTAGTTAGAAGTTTATTAAAAGGAAAAACCTCTTCTGCAGTGAAAAGAGTTTTATAACCTTGTGCTCACAACTGAGAATCAAAAAGAAGATAGGCGAATTTAATTTATTTATCTTTTCAGTGAACATCAGCAAAAAGGGAACTCCCCCTCAAAATAGAAGAGTAGTTTATCTGTGCATAGCTATCCATTTCCAACTCGCATTCCAGAGGTGCGAATTGAAACACCAACACTTTGTCTTCCCCCATTTGTCTAAAACCCCTATCAAACCTTAAAAATATAAAATACAAAGAACTGAAATCCAACATAATCAACACAAACATCATGGACCACTGGTTTGATGAGTTTATTAAACAAGCAAGAACTCCCTCGCATGAAGCCCATGCAAAACCCAAAATAAAAGTAAAAGCAAAAGCCATGCATCCATTAGATGAGCTCCTTTATCGAAATCAATCCAAAAATCCCCTTGACAATTATGATGATGAGAGCCTTATAGATCAAGATTAATTTATCCCACACCACTCGCTAATTGGACTTACATTTGCAGCAAAATTAAAGAGTTGCAAGTACATTTACAATATCTTACACCTGTTCCTTCCCCTTCAACAATCAGATGGAATTAGTCAGCATTAGTAACTACAATAATTTCCCATCCATCCTCTCCTAAAACGGTCTCACTAAAATTTGATAAATACAATGGCCATGGAGATCTTATTTCACATGCAAAAGATTTTTATGTCCTAGCAACCACTATCACAATTGAAGACGTGATTTTACCCAAAATCTTCCCAACAAATTTGATAGATGATGTGTTAGATTGGTTTTATGTAATAACACTTGGGTCTATCTATTCCTTTGCCAACCTTGTTCAAATCTTCACTAGTCACTACCAATTCAACATAAAACCCAAGGTCTTTTTCTTCTCTTTACTTATCAATATATATTTTAAACCTTTGAATGGTGTGATACAACTCCTTTATTTTAAAAATCTCTTACCCCGCATTCAAGACAAGTTAGTTTTCACTAAATGCCACTCATTATCCAAACTAGCTTTACAAGCCATTGAAGTTGACCATATACTTGATGAATATCGATAAACATTTTCATCTTACAAAAGAATATGAAAAACCATGTTACTTCCTTAAACAGTCCTCAAGAAAACTTATTACCCTTTCTCATTGAAAGAGGATTAATCCATTTTCCAATAAATAAGCTTAGAAGAAAACCAAAATATACCACACTTGCATTATCTTATGCCTATCACCGTAAGCTTGGATATTCCACAAATTAATGCCATACCTTAATCAAATGAATTCAATATCTTGCTCACATAGGCCTGCTTAAAGTACACTTTATAAAAGACCCTAATAATATGTAATGAATAGACAAAACTGATTACACTAATACATTCATGACACGTACGTTTCTTGATCCTAATCATACAAAGTGCCCCAATATAAAGATTTACATGGTCTTTCAACACTTAGTTGCTTTAGTTGATGATGATTACAATACAAGACAACCTCCACCTTATATGCCATGTTCATAACCACAATCTTGTACATAACCCCTTTTTTCTTTATTTTATGTGTTCCTATCTCTTCTTTGTTGCTATGCATTGAGTAGAGTTAGTGTGTGATGTCTATTATTTTCTTTTCTTGTCTATTTTGCAATATGTGTTTCAACCCTTTCTTTTATATTTTTTGTTGTCTTTCTATGCACTTCAAAGTATATTGGGGATAATTCAAAGTACCAATGACCATGAAACCCTTAGTCATGTTGACCTAAAATGTTTTGTTGTATCATTTTTGTCTTTCTGAATCATCCAAGAACCAAGGACCATGATCAATTGATTTCACAAGTGATATCTTATATTTATGCACAATGAAAAACCAAGTATTTGCCCAATCTACTTTTCCTAAATATTCTTGCTTGTCTTTACATTCAAATATTCATGAAATATCCTTAAGTACTTTATCCCATTCCCACCTAGCACTTACCATGATGCATGACATGTTATAAATTACATAACACTTTGGATATTTGATCCCTTCATCCTCCCCTCTATTTACCCATTCACTCTACATTTACCCCTATGTTGAGCACAATGTGTATCATCAGGTTCATGTGCACTATCCCCTCTATACACCCTGATATCTGAAACTCATCTATAAATCCTAGAACGTCATAAGTGGACAACCATTTCTTCAAATCCTTCCTCACATCCCTAGAGCCATCAAAAAATTCAAAAGCATGTCGATCCCAAAAATCAATTTTAGAAGGCAATGTCCATGGATAGCTAGCTTATCTCCTTGGTGATGAGCCCTTGCATGTTACTCGTTGCATGGGTTTAGGTCATGGGGGTGGCATCCAAAAAACAAATCAAATAAAATTTTAAAAAAAGAAGCATGCAAGCTTGAAAGATGCATTGTAAAGCTATATCAAAATTACTTAAAGGCCTTATAAAAATAAAAAATAAATAACTCTCCCAAGATTGAGGATTCCTAGTTATTCCCCTTCTATACCTATTCCCAATCCCCCTTCTATGATGAATCCTTAGCTAGGATTTCTTTATTTCATTCTATTTTTACCCATGACCTAAGAAGTACACATAGAAAGTGCATATTCCCTCTCCACCCATCCACTTCATGATCCCTATATGATTTCCTATTGCCATAAATCCCTCAAAATACAAAGTAAACTATGGCTAAAAACTTGAAACAACTCATGGCAATCCATTACCCCTTGCATTCTAGTCCACATTAGTATCCATGTTTACCACATGCTTACCACTTTTCCATCCATCCATAAAAAGCTAAGAATACAAAGAAAAATGGACCAAGGAAATCCTTTGGTTATCCTAGTGCATAAATAATCGAAATCACTTTGAAGTTCATTTATTTTCAATCCTTGATCTTGAATGCTTTAGAAGATCCCCTTTGTCATGTTTCGCCTTTATTGATCATTTATGCTCTTTTTGTTTCTTGTTTCTTTTCACCTTATTACCTTTTGCCTTTTTACTTCATCCATTATTGTCACAATTTGCCTTTATTCTTTCTTATTACCTCTTGTTTTCCACTATCCATCTTTATCGCTTGTTACCTTTTTATTGTTTAGCCTTTTATGTTTTGTTATTCTTGTTGTGTTCTTTCTTTTGTGTTTGAGTGACATCCTACTATCAAAAGTTGGAGAATGGTGAGTCACTATTTGGTCGATATTAAACATGCTACTATTAGGACTAACTCCAACCAAGATTGTGAGATGTGGTTCATTTTTCTTGTTGTGGTTTGTTTTCCTACCCACTTTTCCATATTTGCGATCCTATGCATCCCTGACCATCTTTTGTGAGCATTCTTTCAATGACCTCATGGAATCTATCTTGGACCTCGTTTTTCCTATCATTTGATCTATAACTATTGGTGTTTCTATCTCTTATCTATCCTACCTATGCTATACTTGTTATCACTGGGAATTGCACCTATATGCAAGGCTGGTAAAGCGCTGCAATTCCGTGTAACATGGGACTAATTTAGGTTGTGGGTGCCCTATGATGAAATTAGACCTCCAGATTATGGGTTGGTTCCCTTCAAATGTTCTATTGAGATGTATGTTTTTATTATTTGGGAAAAGGGAATAAATAACTAATTGAAATACAAAAAGATAAAATGGTGATGCACCTGATTTGGGTAAAAATAATGCAATCTGATCCACAATATTTGTCCAGAAAACTGACTTTTACACAATCCAAACTTGGCATAAATACCACAAAAGTGATTCTAAGGAAGGTTTGAAAATAGGTTTTTATGAAGGAATTGGTTTTTTCACAACACAAAAAGACTATTTCTGGTTAACACAACCTAAGACCTGTGATAAATATATGCTTTAATGCTATAAACAAGGAAGTGAGACAATAATTTTAAAGGTTTAATGATAAAACACGGTACAATTTCATCAAAATCACTTCACCAATAGCACTAAAAGGAAAGGTAATTCAATTGATCTGAAATAAACAAAGAAAAGTTCTGCAAATAAGACAAAAATATAACCTGTAATTTGTTGATCTCTCAATAAAACTATAAAAAGGTGAGCTACAAGAATTCTCCAATCTGTCTGAATCAGAATGAGAATCAAGAACTAGCAAAAACAAATTTTTCTTTACAATATATAGGTTTTGCTCTCTCTAAGAGGCATGCAAAAAAAAATGGACTTGCAGATAACTGCCTCTAAAAATACTCATTCCCGAGCAACCTCCAAAATACTCAAAATTAGGGCCTAAAACTGCCACAAATTGAGCAATAATAGCTTCAACTTGGGTCTCTCCATATGCTTGACCAAAAAGTTGACCAAGGACCCTAAAAATACTCCTAAAAGTCATGCAAAACCTCCTAGGTGGCCCAATTAACTCAACTAATCAATTTGCATGATTTTGCATGAGCAAAATTGATTGTGAGTAAATAATGAAGTAATAGAAAATTACTTTATTATTGGTTACAATTTGCACTATTTTTTATTTTACAACTTGTGAAAAATAATAAAGTAATTTGGAAAATATTACTTTATTATTTATTTACAATTAATAACTTTGTAAAATCGTGCATGATTAGAAGAAAAATAACACTTGTTATCACTCCACAAGCACTAAGGAAAAAATAATATCACCCTTATATCTCCATGCATAGTATATGCCTTCATGCATAAATTTTATCTCTCATCATAACATGATAACAAACACCTTATTACTCCTACACATTATATCAATATGCATCAAATGTATCTTCACTTTATATCTCCATTGCATCTTTAAACTCAAGGAAAAATACAACTCCATTATGCATAAAAACCCCATGCATCAAAATACTCCATTATATCTGCACCATTATACTGCCACCATGCATAATTGCTTACCTTGGAAAACTCCATTTCAGTCTCATGCATGCCATGTCTGAAAACGCACCTTCTTGGCTTTGTTAGCCACTATGCATAATCAGGAGGTATCCTTACCTTTTGATTTTTTGAATAAGGACAAGGAACCCAAAGCATGTGTATTTTTTGTTCCATGCAATAACCGACCACAAAGGAATCTTTAAAAGGTTTATAAGGCATGAAGCCTTTCTCTCACATCATATCAACCCTCTTGACTTAATAAAGATTAAGCTTTAAGCTTTGTTTGTTGGCCACTCCATGTAATGATGGCTAGGAAAAGGGCTTGACCATGGCACTCCTTTGGATAAGGTAATTATTTGTTTTTGTAAGTCAAAAACACAGTTGGTAAAAGGGAACTTTGAACAAAAGTAAAGAAACAACCCTAAAACTGCACCTTCTTCATTTGGTCTCAAACCCTTGTGGGAGCCACATTTAATCCACATGTTTATTTATCTTCAAACTAGAAACAAAACTTGTCCTATACCTGCACAGTGAACAAACAAGTTAGCATAAAAAGTACTTGATAGCATTGACTAATTTTCTTCATGATTTCTTCCTGATTTGTGTCATTATCTGATCTAATTCTGAATGCATGATGTGATAAGTAGATGTCTCTGTTTGATAAAAGCGTGTGATGATTTTAAACATCCAGAGCACTAACAAGGTTGTCCCCAAAATTTTGCTGGTTCAACTAATGATGGCTTGGAGTGAAGACCGAAGACTGAAGACTTGAAGGCCAGCCTCAACAGCAACCTCCATCATCAGGCAATGATGGATGTTTAACCTTATCATGTGTCCATTTATTTTCCTTTTATCAAACAGATGCATAGCTTGCATGTCTGCAATTGCTCAGTCTAGTTACTCCCATGGCTTGTGTGGGACACATTTGAACACTTCTTTTAAATATGATCAGTTAATTTCTCTTATGCATATGATGTATATGTATTTTTTTTTCAATCAATGCATGAGATAAAGTAACAGATACTTGAATGTATGTTCAAAACATGACATGAAATAACAGTGCAATACAAAATATCCTTCTTTCTTTTACTCAAAACTGATTAACTGAATAATCGATTTAACTTATAACTCCTGAAAGATCAAACTATATAGAACAACTGTATTTCTTGAATGTTTGATTTCTTGACAATCAATTCTTTTGTCATGATAACTTATCAGTCCTGATTAGACTGATGGGTTATCCTGACAACTGTATATCCTCTTCTACTCTATCAAGGCATCAACCATTCAATGAATGCATAACTTTGAAGTTTTCTTTTATTCCTTCTGAACAACTACACTTAGGCCCAACTATTTTTAAGTGTGAACAAAAAATTAGTAACATTTCTGGCGACCTCTCAGGGGTGTTTGCCTGCTAAACAGTTTAGAACCAGTAGCCTAGTCTTTCCATTGGGCATGGAGTCATTTCTGCCCTGAACTTTAGAGAAATTCTGCAACTCATACTAATTGAAAACAACAGCAACAACTAACTGAAAACTGAACTAAAACTGATTTGCCTAAAACAAAATCAGCAACATGTGCAAAAGCATTTCTTGGAAACAAAACAACAACTAAACTAAAGTTCTACCTACCCTATTCTAACCAGCCAAAGGTGCTAGTCAAACGAATCCATTAATTGTTTGATTGAAATAACTTCCCTTCCTCAACAGGTAACATAGATTCACATACTTATGAGCAGCTAAAAATTGATGAAGTATAAGAAAGTACTAAATAATTTGTTGCAATGCTTGGTAAATAATGTAGAAAATTTGACTTACCGGCTAAACCTGATAATGCAAACCTCTGCCATGGGGTAAAAAGATGATCTAATTCTGTTGTTCTGAGGCTGAATTCTGCTCTGTGGGTACATTAGCAATTTGTATCTTCCTTTTAAGCTCTCTATCAATCAGATCCCTGATTGGATAGCCTCTAGCAATGATAAAATTTTTGCTAATGATTATGATGTCCTGATTCAGATCTGCTTTCCTATTTTCCCTTGTAATGTCAATCTGATTTGAAAAAGTTAGCTGAGATGAAGTAATGTTTACCTCCTTGATCTAAATAGGCTGATCACATATTGTCGACTCACATAGCATTAGATCATTATCTATGTTAGAACAAAAATCCTCTATAATCTCATAAAACACACTCTCATCCAATTGATATTGTTGTATTGAAACTATCTGAGCTTCTTCACTCTGTTGTTCAAAACTTTCATCTTGCATGATGTGCTGCCATATCAACTCCTCCTCCATGGTTAATAAATCACCATCTTCTGTTAAAACAGCTAATAACTCCTCAAAATTATCAGGCTCTTGAAAGCTACTGGGGACAGGTGATAGAATATCTGATTCCAACTTCAATATTTTAGTGTTCTCATGATTGTCTTCATTATGCTCTTGGTAAATCAGTAGATTTACACAATTACTTGCATCTTCTAGCTGTCCAGTTGCTTCTATTTATGTTATGAGCTCTTCATCGGGCACAATAAAAGAAGGCAATTGATTAAATAAAAAGAGTAAGTTTTCTGCTTTGTCTAATTTATTCTCACTTGGAACTTGGGCAGTTTGTCTCTGCAACTAGGAATTTTGCCCTTCCAATATTTGTGACCTAATTTCATTTCTCTTGTAAACAACATTAGAAAAGCTTTCAAACAAATCAAAATGCAAAGGATTTGGCATCAAACTTGAACTATCATTCTTTTCATATGCTTTAAGCTTATTTTCAATTGGAGGTACAGTAAAAACAGCAGAAACATCTTGCACCACTGCTGATTTTTTCTAGTTAAAATCTGGAATTTTGATTGGTTCAAGTTTTATCACTACTTTTTCCCTTTCCTGATTTTGTATTGGTATGGAAGAGGTAGCTTTGATAAAACTTGGTATTCTATAATCAGGGTAGTTGGTACAAGAAGGCTGCCATACTTGTTCAAAAGCCTGATGATTTGATTCAGGTACTTGATACGGCTGATATTGAGGACTAATAGACTAATTATGAATGTAAATAGGTTCCTGATTACAATCAAAATTCCTGAAACTTGAAACCTGATATCTACTAACCTTATTTTGAGAATGCTAATCCAGAATGAATGTAGATGTTTGGATGTTCTGCTTTTATATTTGTGCAAGCAAATACTTCATCTGTGCTTCTTTTGCTGCATATTTTCTTGCAAGATCTTCTTGGAATTGTTTCCTTTACGCCTCTAATTCCTACTCACAGAGATAGGCCTGATAATTCATTTCCTGCTGCTGCTGCTGATACTCTTGTTGCCTCCTGAACTCTTCTATCTACTTTGTGATTTGTAACAAAGTGTTTTTCGTATCATTCATGTTGTTCCTTATATCTTCAACCCCTTGGGACTAATTTTGGATATGAAAATGTTGATATGAAGGATGAGCAGGGGTGGGTGGGAGGTAACCATGTTGGGCCTAATTATTTCTTTGCAAATCAGAGGAATTAGGAGTGAAACCAGAAGTATGGTTGATCTTATATGGCTGATAAGCAGAATTTTCATGATATGATGGATGATATGGCATATTTCCATGAAGGAAAGACATGTTTATTCATTCAAAAGGTCTAATCTATCAAACCAGAAAGATAGAGTCGCCAAGTATTTCTAAATAAATCTCTAAAAAGGTTGTATAAACTGCTGATCATACCAAAAACAACAGCAATAAAATAAGTCCTTTTGAATTGAAAATTAGTTCAAAGTCCCACCGGACGTGCCAAAACTGTTATCACTAGGAATTGCACTCGTATGCAAGGCTGGTAAAGTGTTGCAATTCCGTGTAACATGGGACTAATTTCAGGTTGTGGGTGCCCTATGATGAAATTAGACCTCCAGATTGTGGGCTGGTTCCCTTCAAATATTCTATTGAGATGTATGTTTTTACTATTTGAGAAAAGGGAAGAAATAACTAATTGAAATACAAAAAGATAAAATGGTGATGCACCTAATTTGGGTAAAAATAATGCAATCTAATCCACAATGTTTGTCCACAAAACTAACTTTTACACAATCTAGACTTGGCATAAATACCACAAAAGTGATTCTAAGGAAGGTTTGAAAATAGGTTTTTATGAAGGAAATGGTTTTTTCACAACACAAAAAAACTATTTCTGGTTAACACAACCTAAGACCTGTGATGAATATATGCTTTAATGCTGTAAATAAGGAAGTGAGACAATAATTTTAAAGATTTAATGATAAAACACAGTAAAATTTCATCAAAATCACTTCACCAATAGCACTAAAAGGAAAGGTAATTCAACTGATCTGAAATTAAAAAAAAAGGAAAGTTCTGCAAATAAGACAAAAATATAACCTATAACCTGTCGATCTCTCAATAAAACTATAAAAAGGTGAGCTACAAGAATTCTCCAATCTGTCTGAATCAGAATGAGAATCAAGAACTAGCAAAAACAAACTTTTGCTTTACAATATATAGGTTTTTCTCTCTCCAAGACGCATGCAAAAAAATGGACTTGCAGATTACCTCTAAAAATACTCATTCCCGAGCAACCTCCAAAATCCTCAAAATTAGGACCTAAAACTGCAAAAAATTGAGCAATAATAGCTTCAATTTGGGTCTCTCCATATGCTTGATCAAAAAGTTGACCAAGGACCCTAAAAATACTCCTAAAAGTCATGCAAAACCTCCTAGGTGGCCTAGTTAACTCAACTAATCAATTTGCATGATTTTGCATGAGCAAAATTGATTGTGAGTAAATAATAAAGTAATAGAAAATTATTTTATTATTGGTTACAATTTGCACTATTTCTGATTTTACAACTTGTGAAAAAATAATAAAGTAATTTGGAAAATATTACTTTATTATTTATTTACAATTAATAACTTTGTAAAATCGTGCATGATTGGAAAAAAAAATAACACTCCTTATCACTCCACATGCACTAAGGAGAAAATAATATCACCCTTATATCTCCATGCATAGTATATGCCTTCATGCATAAATTTTATCTCTCATCATAACATGATAACAAACACCTTATTACTCCTACACATTATATCAATATGCATCAAATGTATCTTCACTTTATATCTCCATTGTATCTTTAAACTCAAGGAAAAATACAACTCCATTATGCATGAAAACCCCATGCATCAAAATACTCCATTATATCTACACTATTTTACTGCCACCGTGCATAATTGCTTACCTTAGAAAACTCCATTTCAGTCTCATGCATGCCATGTCTGAAAACACACCTTCTTGGCTTTGTTAGCCACTATGCATAATTAGGAGGTATCCTTACCTTTTGATTTTTTGAATAAGGACAAGGAACCCAAAGCATGTGTATTTTTTGTTCCATGCAATAACCGACCACCAAGAAATCTTTAAAAGGTTTATAAGGCGTGAAGCCTTTCTCTCACATCATATCGGCCCTCTTGACTTAATAAAGATTAAGCTTTAAGCTTTGTTTGGTGGCCACTCCATGTAATGATGGCTAGGAAAAGGGCTTGACCACGGCACTCCTCTGGATAAGGTAATTATTTGTTTTTGTAAGTAAAAAACACACTTGGTAAAAGGGAACTTCGAACAAAAGCAAAGAAACAACCCTAAAACTACTCATTCTCCATTTGTTCTTCCTTCTTCAGAACTCTACAACTACATTAAGCTGGCTTAGGGTTTGAATGCCTTCATCAAGGCTTTGGCCTTTCTCCCTTCGACAGCTCTTCTTGGTTGTAACCTTGGAATTCTACACCGTCAATGGAGAAGGTGATGGAAACAAGGCAGATAACTAAGAGGGGGGGTGAATCAGTTATCTCAAAATTTCTTTAACTTCCTTTTCTTTTGTTAAAAATCAGTGTAGCATCAAATTATATAAGCATATGTGATCATAAGAACAGAAATAAAATCAACACACATAACACAAGGATTTTTACGTGGAAAACCCTGTTAAGGGAAAAACCATGGGGTGACTAACCCAAGATTGTATTCTCTATTGAAAGAATAAAGGAGTACAAAATGGCACTTGCCAATTAGGGCTCACTGCCTAAGCACACTGCTCACAAAAGGCACACTGCCTACAAGAGACTCACTATCTACAAAACATACAGAAGGTAATCAGGTGTTTGAACTGATGAGAGGCATCTACAAATGCTAGAGTTCAGTTCCGGTTAGGCTCAATACATTGATCTGATGCACTTCATTCTTCCTCTGTTTTAGTGTTGTTGCTTTGTCACATACCGGACTTGAATTGTTGCTTTCACACTTATTCCTGCTTTTCTTCGCACTTTATTTCCTCCCTGCTTCACCACACTTCCTTACAAACTGGAATCCATCTGGTATATATATCTGCATAAAGAATTTCTATCAACTTGCTAGTCGGCATCAAGAACACTGCAAGTAATTACTCTATCGGTTGAATCTAAGCTTGATTTGTGATGCGTATCAAAAACATAGAGAAGTCATCAATCATGTCGACCAACAATGTATGATCCCACAAATTATTTGATCAACATCATTTACTCATCCGGATTGAAGTCTGACACTCTGCCGGTCAGTTCTTCCTCTGTCTGCTCTACCTGTCTGGAACCCAACACGCAGATGCTCATATCTTTTTCATGCTTTATCACCAAAGGCTAAATCTCTAGAATATAGTAGTCATGATACCCTTCTTGACTTGTCCTAGTCTGCAACTTTCTGAGTTACACCATCTAAGAGATCCGGACCTGATTGTCGGACCTTGTTGCATACTCTGTTCTTGTTCACTGGACCAAAACAATCTTCAATCTGACTTCTGGTATAGGCATACTATGTACTGCGGATGTGTGGGATAGACTTTGTTTCCATTAATGACAACACTCATGAAGCCACACAGTGTCTCTTTCCAACAATCTCCCCCTTTGGCATTGATGGCAACACTTAGTTAAAAATGGCCAAGTGTCGCAGTAACTCCCCCTTGGTTGATGCTCTATCTTTTGCACTATTATACCAAAACTCTCCCTTAGCTAGATTCCACATTTTTCACTGCTCTTCACTCCCCCTTTGACATCAGTGGCAAAGGGCGGGATCCGCATACCAAAATTTGCAAAAATTATTCTATACATGGCCGCATAAGTATATATGAATCATATGTTATACTTACATATACTTAAGTATATCTGCAAAGGTGGCCTTCAACTGTACAAACCAGTGGCCTAGCTCTGCTTCATCGTATCTAGAATGGAGATGTGACCACTCAACAAAAATGCATATGCTTCTGCCCTTTTTAAATCTACCGGATCACTGGTCCGAGCTGTGGTCTGGGCATTTGTCAAGGCCTCATGCATTGCCTCTAACTTAGGGATAATTATCCCTCTGAGTTCACTCATCCTATTTATTATATCCTTCTTTTCTTTGTTCAGCCTCTTTATTTCATTTATGATGACAATGGCTTGGCATTCTTGATTCATTAAGAATATAGTGAGAGGATCAAAATTCTGAGATAAACTTGACAGTTTACCTTCTTGTTCTTTCACCTTCTTTTCAATATCCTCTGTCACTTTGGGCCAAGATAGGCAAAATTTGTACAATTCCCCACCATCTTTAAGAGCATTTTCAAGGCTCTTTATTCCAATGTCTAAGGTCCTCCTATCGTTAGTAATCAGTCCTTACACCTCAAAGAATCTTTTTCCCAAAAACTCCTTCCAAACCTTTGCTTCTGCCGATTTCTCTAAAGATTCAAAATGAGTGCCAACAAAATTAACCAAAGATTTTAAGTTACCGAATGGAGAGGCCGAAGGATCCTTTTGGAAGGATGGCATGATCTTCTCTAGCATCATGGATGCAATCTCCAACAGCTCACATTCTTCCATGTGAGATTTCAGGAGTTTTTCTTTTGCTTTGGCTTTTGCAAAAGATTCTATTTTCATTGTTTGGACCGAAGAGAGAAAGTCAAAATTTAGTGGTCCTTGAAATAGCTCAGGTTCATCTATCTCCATCATTTCTTTGTTCAATAAATTCTTCATTGCCTCTGCAGTGTCTCTTGCCTGAGATTGAGTTTTCTTTTCTTTTGGGATCTCAGAACTATCATCATAGGTCTTCTCTACTTGTTCTTCTTCTTTTCCCTTTACCTCCTCTTCTTGACTCACTTTCTCCTCTTTTCTTCCTTCTCCTTCTAAATCTGGAATGTCTACAGTGGGATCCAGAGGAGAGATGTTACCTATTTTTACTACTTCATGAACTTCCTCTTCCGGAATAGAGGAATCCAAGTCCTTAGACTTCTCTTCATCTATCTCTTTTGATCCTTCTACATCTTTGTTAGAAGATTCTTCATTGGTCACATTTAATCCTTCAACATCCATGGTAGAAGGTTCTTCAATTGAATCCTCTATAACAAGAAGATAGAATCTTTTGAAGGCATTCCATAGAATGTCTTTTGTTTCTCTTGCCACTTGGTCAGTTTTTCCAAGCATAAGTTTATTCATTCTTGCTTTACTCCAGAATTCATCCTTACAGTCCTTAAAGATCATGTCCATTTGTTTTGGAGTAATAGAAGGATAGAGTTGAATTGCAATCTATTCTCAGATCTCTAAGTCTTTTGCCTTTGCATTCTCTTTTCTTAGTTCAAGTACCTTCTCTAGACTTTTGGGAATTAATGATATAATTTCAATGAATGCTTTATTGTAGATGTTCAGGTACTTGACAGTAGCTTCTTCCAAAATTCTCTTGTTTGTGTCACTGTATTCATCATAGAACTCTGTTACTGGCTGCAGGTTCCCATCCACAATGACTACCTTGATGATGTCATCAATGGAAAGAGCAGGCTTTTCAACAAATTCTTCCACCTTTTCTTCCTTATTTTTACTGGCAGAGTATTCTCGGATGTTTTCTTCTTCATTTTCTTGATTTCCTCATCAGATTTTGTTTCTTCATCATCTTTGAGGCTTGTATATGACCTTGTGGCTTTGGTCTTTGTCCTCTTTTCTCCTTTTCCAGATGTCTTGACTTCCAGTTTGGTGGCCCTTGAGCTTTTAGGAGTGGCAGGTGCAGAGCTCTTGGAGGATCTAGTCCGGGAGGAGGCTTGTACCGGAACACTTCCTTTCTTTGCTTCTTGTTTCTCTTTCTCAGCCTTCTCCATTTTCTCTCTGTTTGCATCTACTGCCTCTTTTGATATGCCAAACCTTTTGGCAATTTCCTCAACTTCCCTTCTAACGTTCCTCTTTATTTCTAGTTGTCTTAGCTCAACATGTATTTTTACACTTAGTTCTTGAAAGGTTCCAAACCTTTTTGCCTCAGGGTCCTTAGGCTGGCTCAACAGGTGTTGAATATGTAGTTCTAGGACTTTCTCATCAACCTCATATCCCATTGGCATTATCCACACTGTTCTAGGCTCAACTACCTCCATTAGGCATTGATCAGTGTCAACCATGAAGCACATTATATCCTTGTATTTCTCAACTATGGATTGAGGTATTCTCTCCCTGGCTTACATCATGCTTTGGAAGTTCTCAAAGCAACCCCATAGAGCTGTGTTTTGAGCTTTAGCATCACCAAGTCTCTAATCTGGATTGCAACTGGTTTATCATTTTGCCATACCCAGCCATGTGATCCGGGTAGCTCATTCACATAGTAAAAGAATAGACATAGTATTAGACATCCATATTTAAAGGAATTTTTCTTATCCTTTTTGATCTTCTGCAGGTTATATAATAGTTGATTTAGGAGAAGATCACATAGGTTATAATCTACATTTTCCCTTAACATCTGATACGCTGCATATATTGCAGTCCCAGACACAGAATTCTCCCTGCTAGAATGATAGATCTTATACCCAATTATCATTGAGGCAAATTTGACATCTGGATCTGTGATGTCATCTATGGTCATTGCTCTCTTGTCAAACTTAGATCTGGTGGCTTCAGTTACTGTCTAGTTTTTGACATATTTAAGTGCAGGTAACCCACCGGATGAGTGTAGTCCAGTTACTGCCCTGATGGCATCTTTTGTTATCTTGAAGGGCCTCATTAACCACATGAAATTATCATGCATCCTGCTTAGGACATATCGGACCCAATCATCTTCTGCAAAATAAGGGAAGTGTATGCAATGTCTGAAGTGTTTATCTTGAAGGGACTTGTATTGAGGTTTGAGTTCAAAACTCTCATCTATTAGCTGTTTGTGATAGATGTCCATCAATTTAGAGTCTCCAAATTCCTCAATGTTGGCATGAATATAGACCCTAACATCCTCTACATGCAATACCCCATGCGGAATGCTAGAAAATGTGCTTAAAGGATCACCTTCTAGAGATTTATAGGGATGTTTCTTGAATTTAGGGTGCGACCTATCAGTGATCCATTGGAGTAGCCATCTTGCAAAAGATTTGGAGAGAGATTTTCAAAATAAAAGTACCTTTTTACGCTTTAGGGTTCGAAATAGGGGCCAGAACAAATTGTTGGTTGAGTTCGATTTTGCAGTTGATCTTTGAGTGAGTTGTAGAAACTTTGATGCAGAGCTCTTCTTTTCTTCTTTTCAAATGCAAATGTGCAAATAATAAGTGAATGAACTCTTTTAACCTTGCATAAACCCTAATTTCCTTTTGTAATAAATGCACAACATAAGTTATCTAGTTGCCCTATTTTGAGAGAGATCTTCTTGAATCACTGTGTTGAACTTAGAAACATTGTCAGTGATGATTGACAATGTATCTTCTTTTCTTCAATCATGCCATGGATCTGCAGATCAAAGTATTTCAATTTTGAATCATACCGGATCTTTCTGTGAAAATCCTGCTTTACCAGATGGCTGTCAAACCAGATCAATCTTGAATGATTAAACTCCTGCAAAACTCCATGCAGATCTTTCATATTTTTACCGAGGGTTATATAGATATTTTTCTGAGAACCCCTTAATCCGTAGCATTCCGTGTGTCGATTTTAGGCACTAATTGACTGGCTAGGGGAATTTGTTTTTCTCTATGACTCCCCCTCAGCCAGAGCTCATATGTTTAGTTTCCGGAAGGAATATCAGCAACAGATTCCGGTGCGGATCCATCTCCAATATTTTATGTACTCTTCTTCACCCAAATCTTGCTCATCTCCTTTTCAACTTCATCCACATTTACTTTACCTTTGCCCTTATCTTGTTTTTTATTATGTTGCACCGGACCCTTTTTATCCTATTTTTTACTTCTACAGAATATGGCAATATGACCGGATCCATTGCAATTGTAGCAGACAACATTTCTTTGCATATTTGATTGATATCCTCTTGATCTACATTGATTAGCCATATGTCCCATTCTATTGCATGCAAAGCATCTACCATTGAATGAATTTTTTATTTGCATATTTTTGCATTCATGAGATTTGTGACCATACCTTTTGCAGTTGAAACATTGTCCAGAGAAGGATGGATTAGTCTAATTCATTCTCCTTCTGCATTGAGTTTCTTTATGATCAAATTTTTTGCAATTGAAGTAATATCCATTGAAGGATGGATATATTTGAGCATTTGGTTGCCTTACCGAAGGTCTTCTAGGCATGTTTCTTTGATTTCCTAATCCAAAGTTCTTCTAACCAGATCTGGAGCTTTCACCTTTCTCATATCCCAAGCCGCACTTATCATCTACCCTCTTTTGGCTCTCAAGAAGAACTTCAAGTTGGGCTGAACTTATCTTGAATTTCTCTTTGTATTCATTTGTTGTTTGAAGATTTTGTTTAAGAGTGTCTATCTGATTCTCAAGTTGTTCTTCATTATCTCTAGCTTCTTCAAGATTAAATTCAAGATGCATGATTATTCTGTCCATTTTGTGGCAGTCCTCTGTCTTCTCCTTGAGGGATTGTTTTAGATTATCTTCACTTTTCCTTTTTTCTTCAATTTCTTGGGTGAATCTCATAACCCCTGATTCCATTTCATGCCTTACAATAATGACCTCTTTTGACAGCTTCTCACATAGCTTATTTTTCTCATTCAGATCTTCATTAGTATCATTGTCTTCACTCTGATTGGCTAATTTTTGAAGTAGTTCCTTTTTTTTTCACAGAGATACTAAGTTTTTATTTTAGTTCATTTATGAAATCATTAGGTTATTTGAGTCTTTCTCTCAAATTATTGACTTCAGAATGAGATTGTTCAAGATCATCTAGGGCAGACTGAAGTTGTTCCTTCATACCATATATATCCATTGAGATTCCCAGATCTTCCTCAAGCTGTTAGGCTTTGTTTAGAGGAACTTAGCTCTGATACCAATTAATGGAAACAAGGCAGATAACTGAGAGGGGGGGTGAATCAGTTATCTCAAAATTTCTTTAACTTCCTTTTCTTTTGTTAAAAATTAGTGTAACATCAAATTATATACGCATATGTGATCATAAGAACAGAAATAAAATCAACACACATAACACAAGGATTTTTACGTGGAGAACCTTGTTAAGGGAAAAACCACAAGGTGACTAACCCAAGATTGTATTCTCTATTAAAAGAATAAAGGAGTACAAAATGGCACTTGCCAATTAGGGCTCATTGCCCAAGCACACTGCTTACAAGAGGCACACTGCCTACAAGAGACTCACTGTCTACAGAACTTATAGAAGGTAATCAAGTGTTTGAACTGATGAGAGGCATCTACAAATGCTAGAGTTTAGTTTTGGTTAGGCTCAATACATTGATCTGATGCACTTCATTCTTCCTTTGTTTTAGTGTTGTTGCTTTGTCACATACCAAACTTGAATTGTTGCTTTCACACTTATTCCTACTTTTCTTCGCACTTTATTTCCTCCCTGCTTCACCACACTTCCTTACAAATTGGAATCCATCTGGTATATATATCCACATAAAGAATTTCTATCAACGTGTTAGTCGGCATCAAGAACACTGCGAGTAATTACTTTGTCGGCTGAATCCAAGCTTGATTTGTGATGCGTATCAAAAACATAGATAGAGAAGTCATCAATCATGTCAGCCAACAATGTATGATCCCACAAATTATTTGATCAACATCATTTACTCATCCGGATTGAAGTCTGACACTCTGCCGGTCAGTTCTTCCTCTGTCTGCTCTACCTATCTGGAACATAACACTCAGATGCTCATATCTTTTTCATGCTTTATCACCAGAGGCTAAATCTTTGGAATATAGTAGTCATGATACCCTTCTTGACTTGTCCTAGTCCGCAACTTTCTAAGTTACACCATCTGAGAGATCTGGACCTGATTGTCAGACCTTGTTGCATACTCTGTTCTTGTTCACCGGACCAAAACAATCTTCAATCTGACTTCTGGTATAGGCATACTATGTACTACGGATGTGTGGGATAGACTTTGCTGCCATCAATGACAACACTCATGAAGCCACACGGTGACTCTTGCCAACAGAAGGTAACACCTGTATGAGTTTTATATTAGTCATTTTATTGATCTGTGGTTTTATCCTTTCATGGTTGCGGCCTTCTTCTTCATTCATGGCTCTCTATTTGTTGTGCATTCTTTAATACCTTCTTTCTTGTTTCTTCCTTCATGGTCTTCATCTGTTCTTGAAAGTTTAAGGCCACTGTGAGGCCGTGGAAAGATCTCTCCTCCTGTCAACAAAAAGAGGTAAGCACTTGTCACTTTCATCTCTGTAGCTTCATTTGTCTTTGGTTTTACTCTTTGCAAAATGACAAGTCTATTGGTAGACATGGGTATTGCATTTTATAGCAAAAAATGCTATGTCACTGTTGGCCATGACTGTATATATCTTCTTTTTGCCTTGACCTATCTGTATCATGCAGAAAACCTGAGGGTTTAAGGTTTTGATATGAGGGTTTCCTGTTTCTTGCACTTTTTAAGGCTTCAACCTTGTCACAACCATGCTCCTTCTAAAAAATAGGCACCAAACTATGTAACTGTCGAGGGTTTGTTTAGTTTTGAAACTAGGGTTTTAACCCTCTTTACACAAAAATTCCTTCATAATGCCACGACCATACTCTTTCACTTTATCTCTTTCTCTTTTGACTATAAAGAAACAAGGGTTTGATATATTTTTGAAAAGATCTTGTTTAGTTTGCAGATGGGTATACCTTCTATCATGAGAAATCTTGCTCCTCTGGCATGGCTATGACTGTATCATCACTCTATTTGAAACTTCTTAACCGCTTTTGCAAAAATGATATTAGGGTTTGATCTTTTATCAGATGGGTTTATTCTTTCTTTCAGATGGGTATGCATTTTCTAGATGAGCAATCTTTCCTTCCGTATAATACCTTCTTGATTGTGGTTTTTCTCCATCTGTTGGTAAAAGCATAAAAGTTGAAGTTTTAATAAATGGAGTTTTACACAACATCCTCTTCTCTTTCTCCTTTTGACTGTCATGGCATTAATGATGATACACTTCCCTTATATGTCCCACTGTAGCTACTGGGTATAAGCAAGTCTTGATATTTTGTATGATAACAAATCTTTTGACATTCTCTATGATAACTATTATCATTTACTTCCATTTGCATGAGTATCATACATTGACACTTCTGTGAGATTCTCCTATAGCATAGATGGTCTCTTTAGCTTATTTGCATATCTCCTCAGGTTGCTAACTATAATATGATGGATTGTTTGTCATGTGGCATCATCTTTGACTGTGTACTTGTCTTTGTTGCTTCTGGATTTATACTTTATCATAGATGTTATGTTCTTATCTCTCCTTGCACCTGTAGTTGTTTGTATATTCTCAAAATGCGCCTATAGCTTAGATTGCATGCTCTTATCTCTCCTGCTTATTTCATCACTTGAATGTCTATTGCATCGTATGTATCATGCATCTTTCTCCTACAGCTGTAGCTGTCCTTGTGCATTTTTAAGGTATACCTGTATCTGCCTTTGTCAATAATGACTACTTATCTTATCATTTGGATTTGACAGTAACATATATATCAAGCTTTTTTTCTTCATCTTTGACCATGGTAATTGACTACTATGACTGCATCATGATGGCATAATGGCAAAAAAGCAATAGAACTATTTACCTTGTGAATTTCATGTTCTTTGTCTATCATCACTATAGCATCTAATATAAGTCTCGTTCTTCTTCTCTATTGTTCCTCCTTCATCACTGATGCACCTCTGTAGATGGATATGGCAACTTATGGTATATCCTGATATATTCTGACTGTATCTTGCTTTGTAAAAGCCACTTTATTGATCCTGTCCTGACTATTCATGGTGAAAGTGACTGTATCTCTCCTTGATCTTGCACTGTATCTCTCCTTAAGGCATGGCACCTTCTTGACTACACCATGGCATCAATGTAGCTTTAGGCATGGGGAATAAAGTTTGTCAAATCAAAACAATGATGAAATGCATGGAATCCACCTTGTTTATCCTTAGATTGTTGTATTCTTTACACTCCACTATGCTCTATGTATTTGAATCTTTGTGTGCTCTATACATGACAGTCTCTTGCTTTTGAATATGTACTTGACTGTCATGTCAGTGATGACATATGTAGCTACTCCATAGCTTGTTCTTCTTATAAGGTTTCTGTTACTAGGTGACAGTCCTTATCATTTGATGAATTGTAAGCATGTTGTATGTATCTAATATTTGCATCTTTAGCCTTTAGCATGTGGAAGTTACACCTATCTTATGTATCTTGTGAAGTTTTACTTTATGACAGTTAAGTTGGAATTTTGTTTATGATTGTCTTGCCTTCCACTGTTTCATCTACTGTTCCATGTGGCATTTTGTTTGACTATCTTTATGAGACACTTGCAACTTGAATGTGATATAATTGTTTAAACTTTGATCATCTTAAATAGTATGAAAACAACATAAGAAATACCTGGTATAAAGTGTTGTTTCATCTTACTCCTTTGTCATAATGAGATGACCCTTCACATGATTTATTCTGCAACTTGTTCAAATGATACATAAGTTCTTGTATCCTTCTTTACTGTATCTCTCTTCTTCTTTACTAGGCACAATATTCTGAAAAATTGTATCACCTCCTTAGATGACTATAATTTGATTTCTGCTTTTTTGTCTTTTTTGTAAATCTTGACTCAGTCATGTAACTTTGATTTGCTTCAATCAATTGTAATAATGTCATGATGACATCTCCTTTATGTAAGTTGATTAGATGATGCATGATATAGTTTAGAATGATGCATCCTATCTTTTGATACTCTTTTCAAAAAATGAAAAGAAACATGTTGGGCTCAAACCCTTGTGGGAGCCACATTTAATCCACATGTTTATTTATCTTCAAACTAGAAACAAAACTTGTCCTATACCTGCACAGTGAACAAACAAGTTAGCATAAAAAGTACCTGATAGCATTGACTAATTTTCTTCATGATTTCTTCCTGATTTGTGTCATTATCTGATCTAATTCTGAATGCATGATGTGATAAGTAGATGTCTCTATTTGATAAAAGCATGTGATAATTTTAAACATCCGGAGCATTAACAGGGTTGTCCCCAAAATTTTATAGGGTTAACTGATGATGGCTTGGAGTGAAGACTGAAGACTTGAAGGCCAGCCTCAATAGCAACCTCCATCATCAAGCAATGATGGATGTTTAACCTTATCATGTGTTCATTTCTTTTCCTTTTATCAAATAGATGCATAGCTTGCATGTCTAAAATTGCTCAACCTAGTTACTCCCATGGCTTGTGTGGGACACATTTGAACACTTCTTTTAAACATGATCAGTTAATTTCTCTTATGCATATGATGTATATGTATTTCCTTTCTCAATCAATGCATGAGATAAAGAAACAGATACTTGAATGTATATTCAAAACATGACATGAAATAACAGTGCAATACAAAATATCCTTCTTTCTTTTACTCAAAACTGATTAACTGAATAATCAATTTAACTTATAATTCCTGAAAGATCAAACTGTGTAGAACAACTGTATTTCTTGAATGTTTGATTTCTTGACAATCAATTCTTTTGTCATGATAACTTATCAGTCCTTATTGGACTAATGGGTTATCTTGACAACTAGATATCCTCTTCTACTCTGTCAAGGCATCAACCATTCAATGAATGCATAACTTTGAAGTTTTCTTTTATTCCTTCTGAACAACTACACTTAGGCCCAACTAATTTTAAGTGTGAACAAAAAAATTAGTAACAATACCTTCATTTACAGTGGTTCCATTTGCATTATGTCATCATTGCCTCATCCTTTGATCACTTAGTGGTTCATCTTTGGACCACCCCTTGGGGGAATGACCACAGAAATCCCCCTTGTGTCTCATCATTAATCATCAATCAATTTCTAGCAGTCTCTTCTCGTAAGCCTAACCATTATTGTATTCTTTTATCTATTCCACGAAACAATCTTGAGCCTCGTTGCCATATCCATTCAATCCTTGTCAACAACTTCTCCTAGTGATCCTTCATCACTTGTTCATCTTTTGACCACTCATAGGAGCATGACCCATAATATCCTCTTGCTCATTACTTCATCATCATTATCCCTTAGGGCACAATACCTAGCTTCCCTTGTGATTATTTTTGAGCTTGACCTAGACTCACACATCAAAATTTAAGCATCTATACCTTTGGCAACCACAAACAATGTCCAAAACAAAAGTTAACAAATAAAAACAAACACAATCCAAACAACAAAGAAAAAACATTAATTAAGCACTATTCTATTTCACTTTATGTTGGTTGGATATCTCACTCTAATCTCTTTCACTAATCAACATAAAGGGGGGCATATATCTCTCATAGCTCTCTATCTCTCACCCATTTTGATAAGCAACCAACTTCCAAATCACAACCAACCTAGGCCTGTCTTATCCAATCAAATCAATCAATGACATCATAACCAAATTCAATTAGGTTGGATACCATCTTTAGCCATATGGTGGATCCTGCAAAAATGCCACGTTAGTCCAACTAACTTCAAAAATGGTGTGGCTCCTACCCAAAATTTTGTATCCAACTAACCAACTAATCCAACCAACCCTTTGGGTTGGCTACTATATTTAGCCACGGGGTGGCTCCCACCAAAATGCCACATCAACCAAACTAAACCTACTCATCATCTAACACTTTTTCTTTTTGTCCTAGCCATGCCCCTCCTTTAGTTTTTTATTGCTATCCAAAGTTTTCCAATTAATCGTGTTTCCAAGGTATCCATTATCCATTGATATTAGCAGGTCACTACCACATTTTCTTCAGTTTCTTTTAGGGAACAGATCTTCATAGATCCCTTTTGCCAAAAACAAATAGTTAGAAGTTTCAAACAATCCACATATTCATCTATTTACATGTATTTATGTTTATAAATTAAGTTTGTTGCACTTTCAATACACAAGTGTAGCCTTCTAGTCTAGTTATCCTTTCCTAACTATTTTTATTTGTGTAGTCTAGTTTGTTTTTGTTTAGCATACAATGACTACTTTTTCCTTGAGTGCTTTATAGGAACAAGTACATGGACCAACACACAAGTAATGAAGAAAGGTATCTCTCCTACTTGGTATCCATGTATCCTTTACATTTAATAATTAATGTTGATGTATTCTTTCCTTTAATAATTTCCTCCTTAGCTAGTCATAAGCCTACTAAAGTGGGGGCAAAATGTGATAACATAATTTGCATACCCTTATCACACTATTTATCACCATTTTAGCTCCACTTCCATGTGTGTTGTCACATCTCGTTTTATGGACTATATTATTACTCTAGATTAGTGAACATTTACTATGATTATTTTTACTCTGAGTAAATTCCACATGTGTGAAGGTAATTATGGTGATGTTATATTTGTGTGAATTGGAAATTTGATTTAATATTAAATATTATCGATGTGATTATAATGTTTTGCTTCGACTATGTTTTGAGGAACTAACCTATTGACGTCAGGTTGAGTGTGAATGAATGCAGGTACTTGTTGAAGACAAGAACATGGTTGAGGTAGAGATGTTCTAGCCACTTGGCAAGAACTATTTGGGATGGATAACCCTGATGCACTCACACACTCACATAGTCTCATGTCATATTGCACTTTCTGAATGATCTTATTATGCATTATTAATTAGTCGATAAATGTGATTGATGACTTGGGAGTAGATAAATATGTGCTTTATTTGCTACAATAAGTCTAATTCGAATGCATGATTTAGTCATAAATATTAATGATCTTTCAATTTATATTTAAAATGGTTTATTTTATATTATTTAATAATAAATAATAATAAGTCTTTTCCTATTAATATAAATATTATTGATTGAAAAACAATATCTAATTTAGACTTAAAACAATTATGTTTAATTACAATAGATATATATTATTATTATTATTATTGCAAATACTTCTTGAGTTTATTTAAGTGATTATGCTTTATTAAAAATAGATAAATTGCATTAATATTATTATTATTATATTTAGAATCTAAATAAAAGACTTAAAAGAAGTTATTGTCATGCAAATGACAGAAATATAGAAGTTACTATCATGCAAGTGACAGAAATTTAAATAAGATTATTTTATTCTATTCTTTCAAAAAGAAATGAGATTTTTTGAAAAGCAACGATGCATGCAAAACATCGGTAAACATCTATTTTTAGAAAAGAAAAGAAAACCTAAAAATATGGGACACCAAGTTTAGGAGCATATTTTTAATAAAACAAGGGTCAGCAGAAAGATGAGGGGGATTATTATTTTCTGAGCATTGACAGGACAGAGGAGGACGTTTATTCTTTGGCAGCGACAGATAGAAGAAAGGAACATCGACAACAACAAGAATTCAACCCTTTGGCAAGCAAGTATAACCAGGTATTTTCCTTGCTTTAATTGCAATAATTTATGGTTGTATATGACTGTTAAAACCATAACAATTTTGGCCTATGAACTATTCTTCTCTAGTCTGTGTTACCCCTTTGGGTGGCTAGTAATTTATAATTTCCTAGTCTATGATTTAAAACTCCCTGCCATCAGCTATCTTTTGCTTTGCAATTAGATTTTGAGTCAACCATCAGTTTGATCACCTGGGTTCTATCTTTCTTGCCATTGGGGATCAATCTTCTATTTGTAGGCATTTGGTCTCTTTTGTTTTGCTCGACCTGCTTTAGATTTCATCCCTGCCGTCAATCTCCTTTAACCCACAACGTTTGATGTTGGTTTGGCCTACCAAGCATGCATGAAGTTGGGTAGCTATCATCTTGCCGCCTGTGCCTATCATCCTATCGCCTATTCTTGTTCGTCTCTACTTTTCTTTGCTTTCTTGATATCATGCTAAGTAGATCGATCCTTTTCTTGGTCATTGTCTCAACTTTTGAAACCATAATTTAACAAGTTCTTGGTCGCTGTTAATTAAATCTATGACAATCTTAGAACCTTGAAGCTACTTTTTCTATTCTCTGTAATAAGATGGTATTAGCTTTGCAGACCTATTTTTACTTCCCCTGTAGTTGTTATTGTCGCAGTCTGGTATTGTTGTATCAGAAGTTCCTGTAGCTGTCTTTATATCTATTTTTATTGTTGTTTCAGACCTAAGTAGTTACTGTCGTTAGTGCGACAATAGCCTGTTTGTGAGTTTACATAGCTTAGTTCCTATCACACGTTGTTTAATGACTGTATATTACTTCTGTAACAGACTTCTAGGAATTTCGTTGCTTTTATTTTAAACTTCCTGTCATAGTTGTGATAGTAAGGTTGTTGAATGACTTAGAAAACTTATCACATTATGAATATTTGAATGAAGTATGAACTAGGAAATACAATCAATTTAATAGTCTTATAGATGCAATTTGTATGATTAAATGATGAATTACTTTCTTGAAAACTGTGTTTTCATGATTGATACTTTGGAAAGGGGATTAGAGATGGATTGTAGACAAATATGGGTTGTTATTTATTTTGAAAACAAAGTAGATTATTAGTTATGAGTGTTTGGGGTTACTTTTGGGATAGGATGTTGAATGTGGATTATCAGAGATGGCTTTTCCTCTTTTCGGGAAATGAACCTGTAACTATTTTCTAATGCTTAGGCCTAATCGAGGAGTCATTGAAAAAGATGAATATTTTGTCTAGCAAACTTTATTTATATATATTTCTGCCACATCCTATTGTGAGACAATTTTCATAACATTATTTAGATTTGCACATTAGACTTCAGGTTGCATCAGGTGTTCCCTCTAGCCAGTTGTTTCCAGGTAGCTAGACATTTCGTGCAGGGCTGGGTTTCCTTCATGTTATGAAGGGATCCAAGGAAGTGTAATTGCTTCATGGTTGGGTGGAAAAGTGCCTAAGCCATGTTCCCGTCTCTTAGCTCGTAGGAGAACCATGTGGGTTTATGGCGACTGGAGGTTTTGTTTGATTTATTATACTTGTTGCACATGTTTATTGTATCTTGTAATTGGATGAATTATGGCATGAAAGCCAATGGACTTTGTATATTCTTTTATAGTGCTAGCAGTTGGATTAGGCACGTGATTTTGTAGGATTTAATGACTTTTATTGATTCATATTTATGAGATTTATCTTTTACTTGAGATGATGTAATTAAGTGGATTATTTACTTCATGTAACTTTTGTGATGGTTTGAGTACTTTACATGTGTGTTGTGTCATGTATTCACCATTTCTCCCTAGCCTATATTGTCTCCTAGTCAAGTTGTTTCCACTTCCCTCTGTTGTCCTAAGTCCTTTTTTATGTTTCCTAAGTGACGTTTTATGTTTAATTGTTAGCCCCACCCAATGTCCTAACCTTTATTTTATGTTTCCTAAGTTTTTGACTCCTTCAACCCCTTGTTTACCCCTTAGTTTTTCATCACCAAGTTTGTTTACACATGAACCCCACCTTCCCCCCTCCTAAAGCATGTCTGGATGAGTAAATTTTCCACCTAAATGCTTATTCTTAGATGGCCACCTTACAACTTGAGCTTCCCTAGAAAATTGAGCTCAAAATTCATATGAGGTCATTGTCCACACTTGGTCACCCATAAAGTCGGCTAGGTCTTTTCATCCTCCTATAAAATCCTTCAAATGGGATCTCATTTAATGCAATACCTACCCACATCCAATAAGCATCTCCCAAAATTATCTCATCAAATATATGAATAGGCCCAACCTTTTCCTCGTTTTAACATAAAAATGTAATTTTTGGTATAGGTCATCAAGGTTTTCCATTTTTACCATGAGCATGACATTTTTGCATTATGTAAAAAAATTCTAGAGAGTCATCTTGTAGCTCCCACAATCATAATATTTTTATCTTTCCTAGATAATTTGCCCTCTTCAATTCTTTGTAGCTAGGTCCTAGTTTTCTATGGTTTAAAGCAAGGTATGGATTTATTTTGATGGGTTTTACATACAAATGAGTTTATTTTTCTAAGGTATTGTAGGTATCCCTTCCATTTGATCTCATTTTCCATCCCAAACCTTTCCTTGTAGGCTAGTTTACATCCATTCTAGTGCATTGATCCCAAAAATCAAAGGTTTTAGCCTAAACCCTTACAACCAACACTTATGCTTTAGTATACTACTCCATTAGAGTGTCCTCTTTCATTCCTTTTCAATCACCCAAAGTCTATTTTCCATCTGGGCATGTTATATGTCAACCTAGTGTGATTGTGCATCCATTTTACCACCCTTTTAAAGGTTCAAGTCAAATCCAACCAAAATTTCTGGTAGTGATACTTCAAACTTAGGTTTCCCATCACTATATTAGTCATCTATCAATCTCCAAAACCATTTATGATCAAAACCAATTTGTTTATTCAAACCCTTCCTCCCAACACACTTGCTTGCATTATTTCTATAGAACCTTAAGACTAAGTTTTGACCTTGTTTCATTGACTAAAAGTGCTTTAGGCTTAGTTTATTTTCATAAAATAGTTTATAAACTTGTTTTATAGCTTACATATTATGTAGACACATGTTTGAACACTGACAAGTGAAAGGAAGCAAGGTACGTGGAACACACTTCCTACACCAATCTAATGATGGAAGTAGAGTGCAAATTCTTTAAAATCCTTACAATTACAGTTATGTTATATGTCTAACACAGAGATTATAGCAGCAAAACACAACACAAGAATGCAAGAGACACAAGATGTACATGGGGAAAACCTTTTCAGGTGAAAAACCCCACACTCCAGAACCTGCATAATGTATTATCAAAACTGAAATGTTTACAATACACTTGCAATGCAAGTTCTTCCAGGAGTCTTCAAATGTTGTTTTTGGAGTAATTTCAGCAGCATAACAGTACATGTATAAACACTATGCATACTACTACTCCAAACACCTCATTATATAGAGTTACAAGGCATAACTGAGAAGCTTCTAGAGGTGGGCGTCCATCTTAGCCACATGGCCCATTTCACACACCCGAGGACACTTGTCCAACATGCATACACCTCTCTTACATCTGTCATACATGGCAGATTTGACTTCCCAAGATGGGGTGCTCCAGTCTAAAAATAGGCTATGATAGATGCTCTTACACATCTTATAGTTGTCATAAAATCTGTCCAACATAACAACACTCAATGTTGTAAGAGAATCTGTCATACAAGACTAAATATAGCATATTCCTCTTACAACATGTCATAACCCAAATTGGGCGCCCAAAGATGCCTTTCCCACATGCAAAGATGCTCTCCGACACTTGTCTTCACTTGTCATAGGAATCTCTATACTTGGCTCTTACGCGTCATAGATTCTGTCATACAAAATAACTCCTCTGTCATGACACATGGCATATTAGTGCCACCTCAAATGGGATGCCTAGATTCTCATGTATTTGACTTGACCATCCAAGTCGTATTACAAGTAAGATGACATGTCACAATGCCACCTCAAACTAAATGACAAAACAAGATGTGCAAGTAAATACAAAATTAGGCAATTAAATAAATGAATAATCTAAGAATCAATGTTAGGAATTGCAAGGTTGAGACACCTTAATTCCCAACATTATCCCACTTGTCAAACACCTTGCAAGAGCCAATAGGATGACAATATTTAACTACTAGGGGCTAAGAGGCCCATAGACTTCGAACACCATCTGAACTTATCTATGCCCATAGGTTTCGTCAATGCATCTACAACATTCTTCAAAGTGTCAACCTTTTCCAATATCACCTTCCCATCTTCTACCATATCACGAACAAAATGATACTAAACATCAATATGCTTTGTTCTGGCATCAAAAGTAGGATTCTTTGCTAAGCAAATCACACTCTGATTGTCACAACAGACAGTAATATGTCTTGTATCAAGACCAACATCTAAACACAACCTCTTAAGCCAAATGGCTTCCTTACAAGCATGAGTAGCTACCATGTACTCTGCTTTTGTCATGGAAAAACCAACCACAGGTTATTGCTTACTCATCCAACTAATAGCTCCACCAAACATAGTAAACACGTAAGCACTGGTGGATCTCCTGCTGTCAATGTCACATGCCCAATCAAAATCCACAAATCCATGAATACTTACAGAATGCTAAGGTTTTGTAGGATAACCATGATAAAATAGGGAATACTTGGAAGTACCCTGCAAATATCTAAACACTCTCTTCACTACATCCTAATGTACCCATCCAGGATTAGCCATAAACCAACTAAGGACTCCCAGTGCTTGGGTAATGTCTGGTCTTGTATAGACCATAACATACATCAAGCTGCCAACTACACTAGAATAAGGTACTCTACTCATATCCTCCATCTCAGAAGGAGACTTTGGACAATCATCAATAGATAACTGTGTCCCCTTCATAACAGGAACAGTCAATGGTCTGTAATCCACCATACTGAATCTCTCCAACATAGCGTTAACATACTTACTTTGGCCTAACCAAAGTTTTTTGTTTGCTCTGTCTCTTCTGATCTCCATCCCCAGAATGTACCTGGCTACCCCTAAATTTTTTATTTCAAAGTGTGTTCACACCTAAGACTTCAAATCAGAAATCAAACCTTTACCATTCCCGATTAGTAACATATCATCAACATACAAGGCTATAATGAGAATGCGATCATTGTCAAATTTGAAATACACACATTGATCTGATTTCGATCTCAGAAATCCAATACTCAACACAAAGGCATCAAACTTTTGGTAGCACCTCCTAGGTGATTGTTTCAAAGCATACAAAGACTTCTTTAACTTGCAAACCATATTTTCTGTACCTTTCACCATGTAGTGTTCTGGTTGTGACATGTAGATCCCTTCCTCCAAATCACCATGGAGGAAATTTGTCTTCACATCCATTTGTTCCACTTCTAAGTCATAAGTTCCTGCAAGAGATAACAGGAACTGAATAGATGTCATCTTTGCAATGAGAGAGAAAATCTCACCATAATCAATTTCCCTCCACCTGAGAATACCCCTTCGCAATCAATCTGGCCTTATATTTCTCAACACTGCCATCTGCACCAAATTTCTTTTTGAACACTCATTTACATCCAACAAGTTTCCGTCCTTCAGGCAAAGGCACCAAGTCCCAAGTTTTATTCTTTTCCAAAGAAGCCATCTCCTCTTCCATGGCCTCCTTCCAGGAACTTGCATCTTTCATACCCATAGCCTCTTTCACAGTTCTAGGCTCATCAATGTTAGAAATCAAGGCAAAAACACAACTAGAATCAAGCAATGAATAACCAAACCTCTCAGGTTGCCTCCTAATTCGTGTGGACCTCCTCACAAGCTGAGATGGAGGTTCTTCTTCTTCTTCTAAACTTTCAGAGTTGCTGGAGCTCTCCTCAGCATCAGGTCTAACAAGGTCTTTTAGTTTAGTCTTCTTAGGGGTAGTAGGAAAATGAACCACTTCCTCTTTCTTTTCTTTTTCTTCTGGTTGTAAAACAACAGGAGAAGGAGTTACCTCTCTAAAAATAACACTTCTACTATACAAGACTTTCTCAGCCACAGGATCCCAAAGCTTGTACCCTTTCACACCGACACCATAGCCAATGAAGATACACTTAATTGCTTTGTTCTCCAATTTTGACCTCTTCTCCTTAGGCACATGTGCATATGCCTCACAACCAAAAACATGAAGATGTCTCAACGAAGGCTTCTTACCAGACCACACCTCCATGGGTGTCTTATCAATGAGCGCTAAAGTAGGAGACCTATTAATCAGGTAGAAAACAGTGGCTACAGCTTCAGCCCAAAACTTCTATTTGAGGCTAGCTTCACTAAGCATACTCCTAGCCCTCTCCATCAACATTTTGTTCATCCTCTCTGCAACTCCATTTTGCTAAGGGGTGTATGGAGTTGTCTTATGTATTTCAATCCCATGTTCTTTACAGAACTTATCAAACTCTGCCGAACAAAACTCACCACTGTTATTAGTTCTCAAACACTTAATCTTTTTACCAGTCTAATTCTCTAGAAAATCTTTAAACTCTTTGAACAGACTAAAGACTTCAGATTTGCTTCTGAGAAAATAAACCCATGTCCTTCTACTGTAATCATCAATGAATGATACAAAATATAATGATTTAGAAATCGAAGGAACATTCATAGGACCAAACACATCAAAATGAATTAGATCCAACACACCAGAAGACTTGTGATAGAGTAAAACTAAACACAGTTTTGCTTTCCATATACACAATGTTCGCAAAAGTCAAACTCGAGATTACAATCATTTAACCCCTCGATGGAGTTTTTATTTTTCAGGGCTTTAAGACCCTTCTCACCAATGTGACCGAGTCTCTTATGCCACAACATTGTCTTCTCAGCAGGAAGTTTCATTTCCAAAGCATGAGCACCCTTAAGTACCCAGAAAGCACTACCATTAGAAGTTGAAGCAACACATTTCTTCGTTATTGGTTCCAATGGTGAGGATGAAGAATCTGAAGCTCCTTTCTTTGAAACAGAAGAACTATTGCACTGAAAAGTGCATGCATCCAGCTGAAACAGAGTAACTCTCCGAGTACCCTTATCAAGCACCATAGCTCCTCTTGTCATCTTGCATCCTCCACTTGAGAAGACAACCTGCACACCTGCATCATTCAATTTACCTATAGAAAGAAGGTTTCATGCTAAATCGGGGATGTTCATAACCCCATTGATCCCCTTCACTCCTCCATCAGGGAATCAAATCAAGACTCTTCCACAACCAACTATCTTCAAGTGAGAGTCATCACCCAGGTACACCTTCCCACCATCGAACTCTTCATACTTTGTGAACCAACCTCGATGTGAGGTCATGTGGAAGGAAGCACCAGAGTCTATCAACCACACATCTTCCAATGCACGGGTGGCCAAGGCAGCAATAAATGCATCACCATCATCTTGAGATTTGTCAGAATCTGAATCAGAGGTGTTCTTTTTTTCTTCTTTTCCTCCTTACACTCCTTTCAAAAGTGCCCAGATTTACCACAGTTCCTTGGACTTTCTAAGAGATTTGGATCTCCCACGGGATTTGGATTTGCCCTTTTCAGCTTTCTTCTCCTTCTTTTTCCCTTTCTCCTTGGGTCTACCACAAACCGCAAGAGCATCCTTAGTCGACTCAGAAGACTTTCTCTGCATTTCTTCAGATAACAATGAAGACACCATTTCATCCATCTTGAAGGTGGTTGTAGTACTCCCAATGGCCATGACAAGGTGGTCCCATGAGTCTGGCAAAGAACAAAGCAAGGTCATACAACGATCCTCCTCCTCCATTTTCACACCAACGAAAGTCAATTGTGCAACTAGCATGTTAAAGGCATTCAGGTGATCTGCAACTGATTCTCCATCTTCCATCCTTAGAGAATACAGCTTCTTCCTCAGGAATAACTTGTTTACCAGGGATTTGGCCTGATAAACATCACCAGGTTTCTTCCATAGCTCTTTCGTGGTCTTCTCTTTGTGAACATTTAATAGGACAAAATTAGCTAAACAAAGTCTCACAAGACCCTTAGCTTTACGATCTTTGAGATCCCAATCTTCTTGAGCCATTACCATTGGTTTTGTACCAAAAATTATTTCCCATAGATCTCTATCAACAAGCATTTCCTCCATTTTATGTTTCCACAACTCGAAATTGCTACCATTAAACTTTTCCAACTCTATTCTTCCGGATGTGCCTGCCATCTCCTTCCTACAACAAGATTATAGAATACTCTGCACAAAGTCCCACTCAAACGAAGATCAGTACAAAAAACCCTTACCCAACAACTAGGACCAAAGGTGATCAAGCTTTGATACCAACTGAAAGGAAGCAAGGTACATGGAACACACTTCCTACACCAATCTAATGAGGGAAGTAGAGTGCAAATTCTTTAAAATCCTTACAATTACAGTTACGTTATATGTTTAACATAGAGATTACAACAGCAAAACACAACATAAGAATGCAAGAGACACAAGATGTACGTGGGGAAACCTTTTCAGGTGAAAAACCCCACACTCCAAAACCTGCACAATGTATTATCAAAACTGAAATGTTTACAATACACTTGCAATGTAAGTTCTTCTAGGAGTCTTCAAATGTCGTTTCTAGAGTAATTTCAGTAGCATAACAGTACATGTACAAACAATATGCATACTACTACTCCAAACACCTCATTATATAGAGTTACAAGACATAACTGAGAAGCTTCTAGAGGTGGGTGTCCATCTTGGCCACATGGCCCATTTCACACACCCGAGGACACTTGTCCAACATGCATACACCTCTCTTATATCTATCATACATGGAAGATTTGACTTTCCAAGATGGAGCACTCTAGCCTAAAAATAGGCTATGACAGATGTTCTTACGTATCTTATAGCTATCATAAAATTTGCCCAACATAACAACACTTAATGTTGTAAGAGAATCCGTCATACAAGACTAAATATAGCATATTCCTCTTACAACATGTCATAACCCAACTTGGGCGCCCAAATATGCCTTTCCCACATGCAAAGATGCTCTCCGACACTTGTCTTCACTTGTCATAGGAATCTCTATACTTGGCTCTTACGTGTCAGATTCTGTCATACAAAATAACTCCTCTGTCATACCACAAGATGCCGACACATGGCATATTAGTGCCACCTCAAATGGGACGCCTAGATTCTCACGTGTTTGACTTGACCATCCAAGTCATATTACAAGTAGGATGACATGCCATAATGCCACCTCAAACTAAATGATAAAATAGGATGTGCAAGTAAATTCAAAATTAGGTAATTAAATAAATAAATAATCTAATAATCAATTCTAGAAATTGCAAGGTTGAGACACCTTAATTCCCAACAAGGGGGTTGACTAAGGAAAGCTCTCCTTCTAACCCTTGTTTTTGTAGGGTCCACCATTAGAGAAGCTTATATTGCAGGTTTTTTCTGCAAACATCTATAGATTATCACATAAATAAATAGAGAATCATCATGAATCCATTATATACATTTAAAGACATCAAAGTTTGCATACTCAACTTCCTTGAGGTCCTAGTCGTTATAGGAGGTCATGTCCTTCCTACTGGCCATCCACCTTTCAACTTAGCCTTCCTATTGGTTGTCCATCTTAGGACCTAGCTGCCACTTCTCCATTTTTTCTCTAAATCAGTTCCAAAGTTAGTTAAATCAATTATAGATGTTTCCAATGCCTTCCTAAGTCCATCTATGTTAAAACAATAATGATTTTTTAGGTATAAACATATCATTGTGTTGATTTGGTTTCAAATGTAGCACTTTAGGTTTGCACCTTACAAGTATGAAGATTAAAACCTTGGCATACTTCCTTCATGTTGTCTACAATCATCCCTTTTGATCACAAGTCTTCATCTATCTAGCTATTAGGTAAAACTACATGTTCATTTCAACTCTTACATTGACTCATCAAAGGTTTGTTATTGATTAGTGTTCCTCTACTGTGTGTTTAATATGAGTTTAATTGATAGAAGAAGCATTAGACAAGCCTTAAGGGACCCAAAAAGATTCAAGATTACATCAACTACCTGGTCATAGCCACGGAGGACCTAACCTTCCTATTGGTTGTCCACCTTTGGACCTAGCCACCGCTTTTGAGTTTTGACCCTAAATTTCACTAGAAACTCTAGAATCCAATTTCTAGCACTTATACCAACTATCATGTACTTTAGTCCAAGTACATCTATTACTCCATTTTCTTATTTTTTATTATCATAGCATAGGTTAATCCTACAAAATAAAGGGTTAGATGACATGCAATCAATGATTAATAGAAACCTTGCAAAAAACACAAGAGGATTAGCCCAAAAAAGCACCAAAAACACCAAAAAGAGGAGTTAGGGCTGTGAAGGATAGGCTATAAGAAATAACAACAAAGGTGCTTATCTACAAACGTAGGTGCTTGTCCATAATGCAAGCATTGAAACAAGCCTATATGCATCGAAACATAACCCGCAAGTCACAAAAGGATAAAAACACCAAAAGAAGATTAGTACAATGGGCATGGGTCCCACCAGGTGTGCTAAGAATGTGTACATGCAAAAATAAATATAAAAGAACAAACTAAACCAAATTAACTTACTCTATTCACAATCACATGGAACCACAAATAAATTCTCATCCAAAGCCTCCTTGTTGCACATAAGCAAGTGTGGTTGTGTCCAAGGATGAGTTGTGAGGACAATTGAGATGTCAAGTGCTCATAGCAACAGAGTAAATTTGCATTCAAGTGAGTTGTTAAAATGACCTATGGGAGGTCCAATTTATAGATTTTTTGGAGAGTGGATGGAGGGATATGATTTATTTGAAGGATCAAGGGTTCACATTGTTTGAGAGGATTGGAGGCATGAGAATCCTCCAAGTGGCATCATTTGGATGGTGGTCAAAGGATCTCCCAAGATTCAAGGGGAATCAAGGGTGGAGATTTTCCTCGGAGGAAGTGGATGGTGAGAGATGAAAAGTAGATTTTTGGAAGGATATGAAGATCTTGCCCATGCTCCAAGTACCCCTTATGTACAAGTCAATGTACATATTGAATGTCATGTGTACCCCTATAGGAACTTGTGCATATATTACCTTTATTAATCATATTTTGGAATGTACAGATGATTATGGAATGTTAATGATGTGAATTTGACAACTAATGAAAATGCACAAAATAGGAAATTAAATAAATATTTGAATTTATTTAATTTTTAGATGGGGTGAGATGAGCTTGGATAAATAAATATTTGGATTTGTTTACCTAAGGTTAGAGTATAGAAGAAGGTTGATTAATTGAATAAATAGTCCTATTTTTTCAATTAATTACAAGTGAATAGTGATGAATAGGGATTTAATTAATTACATAATAAAAAAATTATTTAATTAATGTTAGGATGGAAATTAGATAATTAATCGTCTAAATATGATTTATTCGATTAATTGTAGAAGAAATAGTGGGTGATGACCTAATTAAAGGTGAAACGGTGATGAGATGATTTTATGTGTCTATAATGTATTTATACAACTATGCATATATGTGTTTATACAATTATATATACATGTATACATTTTTATACACACAAATATATACAACTTTATAGACATAAATATATACAATTGTATACACATACATATTCACAATTATATATGCATACATAATTATATACACACACATATATAGTTGTATACACATACATATATACAACTGTATACACATACATTTACACATTTTTTCCTACAAATATACAAAGTTGTAAATATTATTTATAGTTTTTATTTTCACACATTATATACTTACTTTTGTTATATTTCGACATGATATTTTCTAGACAAATTTTTCCAAATGTATATACTTCTATACATGTTTATATGCAAATTTTTATACATACTAAATATAATGTAACTCTAGCTTGTTAGTGTGAACATGGTACTTTATCTAACTAGTTCATTTCCTAGCTAGTTGTCCACTTAGGTCATTTTCACACTAGGTTAAGTTTATTTAGGGACATTTTCACTTTATCCCATATTGGTTGTGCTTTTAGTCTCTTGGGTGGAATATCCTATATATACCCAACCATCGCTCTCATATGAGCATCTCATCTCATTGCAATATTGTATGCTTTGCATTTCCTACTAAATAGAATATAGTTTATTCTATCATTTTGATTTTATATTCATGGGTGGCTTTACAGTCAAATCTTACACGGTATTAGAGCAGTTGTGAGTTGTGGGTTACCATTTTAGGAAATCTGGGAGTGTAGAGATGTTATTTTCTGAAGCACGTGAGTATGCTCTTCTCTTGCATTCTTAGATGACCTAGAGAAACATAAAAGTGTGGAATAAATATTAATTTCTGGGGGTTCTTATTTTGACTTGCTAGTTGGGAGGTTATTCAAAGCTTCCTAGAGACATTCTGAGCTCGCCATCAAGTTCAAAGGAGATGTGATAGTCAGATTTGCCTTTTATTTCATCCTAGTTGAACATCAGAGGCTAGATTTGTAAGCGAGAGGTTCATTTCCAAATCCAACAAGGAGCCATCATTTCAGAACATTTTGGGTCAAATCTAACCCTACCATCGCGCTCAAAAAGTCCAAAAACCCTAAGATCAATTGTTAAATCATTGATTTTGGACAAAGTTGCCAAGATAGGCAAAAACAATTGTCCAGGGAGTTGTAGGCCCCCATGAACAATGCATGTTTGCATGTTTTTCCAAAAAAAAAAAATAATTATAAAATCTTCAAAAAAATATTATTTCAAAAAAAATTATGTACATTGTAGTTTTTATTTCAAAAGTTTCATTATAATTTTTTAAAAGAATTTAAAAAAAAAAATCAGTACTAAAGGGTATCAACAGCCGTCGAAGACTTGTCAGCCCCTATACTAGGTAGTAGGCTTGTGAGAGTCCTTTGGATTTGGGCCTCGCACCTTAGAGCAGGTAGCAGTTCCAACTTTGGGCCTCAAACCCCTCTATTGGGTCTGTGGTGCAGCCTGCATGGCCCCCAACCCTATTATTTGGTCTCTCAAGGCCTTCAATTATGTGCCTCCATGAGTCTCATCCTTTGTGCCATATTTGGCAAACCTGCCAAATTTAGCAATTTTTTGGCTCCTCCGACAAATCTAGCTAATGTTCTAAGTTTAGTAGAGTCTAAACCATTTGGTGGTCCTCCAACTTTAGTAAAGAATATTTTATCTAGAAATCCTCTACATTTAGTGGCACCACTAACTTTGGCTGCAAGAGGACTCTTCAAACTCAACCCCCCTCTCCATTGATGCTTTCGTTTTTGTAGCTCAACTTCAGAGGCTAATATCTTGGGCTCACAACCTCCTTTTCTCAGGTAATCTTTCTTTATTTGGGTGTATTTTTTCATGCTCTACACATTGGTGTAAATGATTTATGATTTTAATGCATGGATTTTTCATAATTTGTAGATTCTCTCAAGTTACACTGCGTAGTTCTCATTTTGATAACTTCAAAGGCTCATAACTTTCACTTACAATCTCAAATTGAGGCGATTCTTTTTTTGAAAGTGCATGATTTTTCATGGATGTCATAGTGGTGTTGTTTATTTCACATGGATTTGCTCCAAAATTATACTTTCAACATTATCCATTTTTTAATGATTTGTAAAGCATTGAAGTCAAGTCCACTTTGTATTTCTTGCTAATGGCAATTGTAACTACAATAAATATAAAGTGCCAAATCATAACTTCTTGGGGGGTCTTTTATTAAGTGATTCTAGGGGGTCTCTTGGTGTGTGTGTGCTTGTGCGTCTCTTTCTACTTGTGCACTACTTTTCCTTCAAAAATGGGTCACTTTAGTTTCCATTGCTTACTCCATACAACTAGAACACATGGCAGAATGCCTTAATGCAACAAGGTTATATAACATATGTTGAACAAAAGGTAACTGAACCAACAAATGATAAGGAAAATGTACTTTGGATGCTTGAACATACAAAAGCTCTTGGTTGTCTTAGAAGTTTCATTTCCCTTGATCTAATGTTTCAAATCTAGAAGCATGTACAAATTCACATGATGCTTGGGAAAAACTGAAGACATTATATGATAAAACTAATGAAGTTAGGGACTATTAGATTGACACTAATTTGATGAGCCTTGATCCAAAATATTTTGACAACATCTAGGACTATATCACAAAGGTCAAAGACCCTAGAGTACAATGTAAAGAATGTGGCATTGAGAAAAAGGACATTTAGCCGATATTTAATGCCCTCGACAAACTCATCCCTCAGTATGCAGCCTTTGTTTCTAGATTACACACTCATGAATAGGTTGACTATGGGATCTACATACACTATGCCTTCATTTGCTTCCTTCTCTAAAATGTTGATGCATGAACAGGGGAAGTTGATTTCCATGGGTCTCCTTAAGCCATCTCAGACTCAAGCTTTGTTGGCTAGTCATCTAAATGGATAGAAAGAGTCAAGTAAAACTGATAAGAAATAAAAGAGGTCCAAGAAGTCACAGAAAGATCAGGTACAATCCTTGTCTACACCAAAAGCAGACTCCAACTCCTCTTCATCAACAGGGAATTCTCATAAGAATGAAAGACTAACTTGTAGCTACTACAAAAAGGTTGGTCATGAGGAACATTCTTCTCATGGGAAGCAGATCGATGAGCTGAAGCATCTTCTAAAAAAGAACAACATTAATATGCCTTCCTCTGTTTCTCGCCAATCCTCCACTCCTTCCAAATCAGGTAAAGAGAAAGCAACTACACTTTTTGCTTTTGTAGATTCTTCTCAACAGTGGATCCTAGACATGGGTGCATCACATCACATGGGTTATGTTAGAGAATAGTTTTCTTTGTTGGAGCCTTATTCTATACCTCACATTCTCATCAGGATGATTCTCTAATGGATGTGATTGGGAAAGGTTTAGTTGATGTTGGCATTGGTACATTTGAGGATGTTCTTTGTGTGTCTAAGCTATTAGCCAACCTTCTCTCCATCTACTATATCACTTAGAATGGCAGGAAGGTTGAATTCACTCCAAATTTTGTCACTATCAGGGATCTTGAAGATAATGCACTCCTTGCAGTTGGAAAGGCTGATCATCAGTATTGACTCTATGCTTTCTTTCATTTTGTACCTGATTCACATTCTACTTCTTTGCTCACCCACTCAGAATTTGTGAGAAAAATATGGCATGAATAGTTTGGCCATCTCAACTACCACTATCTTCAATAGCTCAACATGTAGGACATGGTCATAGGTCTTCCTCAAATCAATTTTTTAGATGGAGTTTATTTAAGTTGTGCCTTATGAAAGCATTCTAAGGAAAAATTCAACAAAGGGAAGGCTTGGAGGACTTTAGAAGTCCTTAAGCTAGTTCACAGTGAATTGATGGGTCTCTTTCCATCCTTGTCTTTCAACTAGGCTTGCTATTTTCTCACCTTCATTGATGACTATTCTAGCTACACATGGGTCTACTTTCTTTGGTAGAAAGGTGAAGTCTTTGATAGATTTTAGGAGTTCAAGGCTCATGTCGAGAAACAACCTCAGAAGTGCATCAAAATTCTCCGCACAGATAATGGAAGAGAATATGTAAACCATCACTTTGAGCAATTTTGCACTTTTGAAGGGATTGATCTTCAGCATACTGTCACCTAGACACCTCAGCAGAATAGTGTAGCAGGGAGGAAAAATAGTTCCCTGAAAGAGATGGTTGGTTGCATGATCCACACACACTCCCTTGCACTTGAGGACTAGGCAAAATCTATCAACTGTGTTGCTCACATCCAAAATAGGGTTCCTCATAAGGCATTGAAGGGTATCACTCCCTTTGAAGCCTAGTGTTGTACTTCAAAGTTTTTGGCTCCCTAGCATGGGCACATATTCCTTTGGAGAAGCTTTAGGCCTTAATACCTTGGAGTTGGCCCGACATCTTTGTTGGATGCATTGATGGTGTCAAAGGATATTAAATATTGGATCATGTGACACATTAGCTCTTCATTAAGCGAATTGTGCATTTTGAGAAAATATCTCCTAGCTCATCCTCCCATCTTCCTTCCTCCATAGTGGATTTAGATGACAGTGACTCAGAGGATTTTCCTCCAGTTTCCTCTACTCGCAACGTTGTTCATGAGGTTCTATCCTCCCCTTCACAAAAATCATATTCTGAGTCTAAGGATTCTCCTCCATCCCCTTCCATGCCTCATTGGGCTCGTCAAACACTTGAATTTACATGCACTCTTGTTGGGGATCCTTCTGATACTTAGATAATTTGGTCACAACACCAAGATATTCTACATTCCATCATTGCCACAACTTCAGATCCACAATCCTTTTGTGAAGCATCAGGTATTATTGAGTGGGATTCAACAATGCAGGAAGAGTACAACTATTTGATATAAAACAATATTGGGAGCTTGTTTCACTTCCTAAAGGAAGAAAATTGGTTCGGTGTAAGTGGATCTATGAAATCAAATTTATAGCAGATGGATCAGTTGACAAGTTTAAAGCACAACTTGTGGTTAAAGGTTTCTTGCAGGTTCTCGGTGTTGACTACACTGAGACCTTTGCCCTCATCGCCAAGATGAACTCCATTCACCTAATACTTACTATTATTGAAACTCATTGTTAGGTTATATATCAAATGGATGTGAAGAGTGCATTTCTTCATGGGGATCTATATGAGGAGATTTACATGGAGCAGCCACAAGGGTTCATTTAGTATTATCCACTAGTTTGCAGATTGAGGAAGTCACTCTATGGACTCAAACATGCCCCATGGCAATGGTATGCCAAGATGGACTCCTTTCTTATATTAGTTGGGTTCTCCATATGACACTTAGATCTGAATGTCTCAAGATGTAGACAATAAGATGCTCTTCTTTTCTTGGTTCTCTATGTTGATGACTTGATTATCACATGGAGCACCTCATCCATCATTGCTAGTGGCAAGACTATTTTACATGACAAATTTGCCATGACCAACTTGGCTCTCTTACACTACTTTCTTGGGATTAAGGTCACTTAGACCTCTTTTAGGATCTCTCTTGTGTAGCCCAAGTATGCTATTGATCTTCTAGCTTAGTTTCACATGGTTGATATTTTGTTTGGAGTCAATCTTGAGGCAAAGTGTTCCACACCACTGGTTGATGTCATTTTGTATCGTCAACTTGTTCATAGCCTCATCTATCTGACTCATACTAACCCTGACATTTCATTTGTAGTTGACATTATTTTGCACTTCATGATAGAACCACATGAGTTTCACTGGAAGGTAGGCAAATGTATTCTGCATTACATTTAGGACACTCACAGATACAAGATTCACTATGTAGCAAGCACAAGTTTAGATTTGATTGGATACACATAATCTAATTGGGCTAGTGATCTTTATGATCACAATTCCACATCTGGCTACAATTTTCACCTTGGTTCTGGTCCCATCTATTGGAAAAGAAAGAAGCAGCATGTCATTTATGTCATGTCCCCTTTCCAAAAATAGTAGTTTCTATTTTTAGTAAGTCTTGATGTTCGAAAATAGCACGTCAAAATCACAAGATTACATTGGGAAATAATATTTATTTACATTATGTTGTTAGGTGTAACTTACAATTCCTAGCAAATAAATATTAAATAAATAATAATAAAAGAGTTATGCATAAAATGAGGTGTTGGGTTTTAGTGGGATCAAAAAAGCAGATTTTGTGTGATGGAGAATCTCACCACTTATTGCCTTTTTGTAACTGACAATGTGGATTGGTGGAATCATTCGGAAAAGGCTATTATTGAAATATTAAAGAATTATTTTTCCAGCAAGCATGGCATTGGGATTTGGGCACCCAAATTGGTCATAGCATATAAAAAACTAAAGGCTTTTCATTTGTAATATTATTGCTATTTGATCATTTTTCTTCACGGAGCTGTTTAGCTTGTGGATTTCTCAGTGGGCTTTCGACCATTGGAGATGGAACTTGTGGAAGAGAGCCTATGAGTTTCAAGTAGTATGAGGATGTGAGGCCTTGGATTACATAGGGCAATCTCATCCGGAGGTTGCATTTGTGCTGAAAGATTCAGAGGAGTTTGGCAGTTTTCAATGTTTTAGTTTGCAGGTGTTTGTAGATGTTGTTTCAGTGTTTTCTGGAGTAGTGTATGGTGTTTCTATTGTGTAGCACATGGATAGATGTGTCTTTTCTACTTCACATCCATCCCAGGCATCAAAGACTAGCTTTATTAATTTGAGTTGGGTTTATGGTGTTTCGGCAATGCCGACAGTGTTTATTTTCATAGTTTGTAGTTAGATGTCATTGCATGTTATTGTAGGAGTTGTATTTCATCCATTTTAGAGGTCTATATCATATTGGAGAAGTTGGGTATTGCTGGTTTGATCTCAGGAAGTGTTGCATGTGCAGTGTCTAGGTGTTGAAATGCACATTGTTTAATTGTTGTAATTGTGAGTTTGCATTGTTTTATTTGAAATCTTGTTGCTAGAGTTTGCTTTTGTTATCTCCCATAAATCAAACCTATTTACATGTTATTTTCATCATAAAATACAAATAAAACATTCTATTGTGTTTCTAGTGGTTTTGGCTCCATTCGATAGTCGACAATTTTTGTGGGTTTTCTCAAATTTGCCCCAGACTTGTATTGGTTGTTGCAGTGGATGTTGTTACTATATAATAGTTATATGTGATGTAAAATTCATAAAAATATCAAATATATATGTTGCATAAGTTTCCAATGCATTGGGTTGTTTACAGTGTTGACTAGTTTACTAGTCTTTGTGGATTTTGATGTAATTTTGGTGAAGTTTGGAGAAATCATTTTCAGTTATGATTTAATTTATAAAATATTAGTTTGGCACATTACAGTGGTATCAGAGCAAAAATATTGCCATCCTGTAGGGTATTGAAGTGTTGATGTGAATCATGGGAGGCTTCTTGGAATCATTGTTTAAGAGCATGCGACAAAATGATGATGTAAGAGAACTTTCTAAATGGTATGAATAATATCAAGGTTATATGGATCTTCTATCATTTCAAGAATATTTGATATTGTTGGGAATATCTATACATGTGGAAGAGGATATCATTGAAATTTTTGACAAATACCTAGGAGAACCTAAAGATGTCAGATCCACATAATCATTTGACAGGTACTACATCAATTTTAGAAGAAAAGAAGAAATGTTGAAGGCGAGTAAAGAACCAGAGGTAGTGGTAGAAACAGCTGAGTCACAAATTCAAGATATGGAAGAGATAGTGATGGTTCAGCAAAAAGAAAAATTAGAATTGCAGGAGAATAGTGGTGAAGTCCAGAAGGAAGTGTCACTTACTGAATGCAAAAGTGAGGTTGATGATATTGTATCAGAGGTCTCAACAAGAGAAAAATTACATGTGGAACACTCCTATGGAAGAAAATATAATTTCATAGTTTATGAGGAGTTTCAGGATGACCCCATTGAGAGACATGCACATAAGGTAAGTTCTTCACCAAACACCAATATTGGAATTTAGCTTGCTACAAATTTTGTATCAATGATTAGTGGTATGCAAATTGATTGTCTTCATGATTATAGCTTATGGAATGGAAGTAATAATATTGGAAAAGATCTAATGCTTGAAAATTTATCATTACAATTTTCTCATAATCATGAAAACCAACACATGGAGGATGAAAGAATCCATAATGGCATATGCACAAGAGTGTGGGATCCAGGTGCTCTATCCAAATCCAACATACAGATTGAAGAGTCCAAGAAGAATGAACATGAATTAATCTCCAAATTTTTGAAAGGCAATACAATGATTAGATTTCAGAGTAGTGCACGGTGAATGGACATGCTTTTGAAGGAGATCTTCTAAGTTGCAAGGATAGCACTATTGAGGGTGTCTCGACAATCCAAATCTCAGCAAAGGAGGATGAGCTCATTATGGGTAGCCTGAGGTATGGAAATAATGATCATATTTTAGATTTGTTGTTTCCTCTTATATCAATACAAAATTTTGGTCACCATGGGAAGCATGTTAACAAAAATGATCTCTTGAGAGTCAAAGTGAATAGAGGTATTAATACTGAGTTCACCATTCTTTGCATTTGGATTGAAAGAGAATCTATAAGGGATCATATGGGCTTTGTTGTTCTTACTAACCACATTGTAAAGGACCACTGTTCATAGTTTATAGATCACTTGTGGGAGCCAAGTACCAAAATTGAAGACAAGCTCATGAGTGATAGCCAAATGGAGATAGCCCTTTTGGGAAGCTTGATGTTAGATGTGGGTAAGAAAAATAAGTTTCTTTTTGATATTCAAGATATTGTGATTAAGTTTGTTATGGTACATTCTATAGGAAAGTTCACTATGGGGTTGGAATCCAAGCGAAGGGAGGCAGAGCTTCAAGGAATTGAAGATGGAGCTCCAAAAGTTGTCATAGTTATGTGGATGAAATATCAATGGGAGACATGCATGACCTCTTCACAAGACCAAGAAGAGTTTTTAGTCACAAAGTGGAGGAGTTTCCAGCCCATTTCCATGGTTGAGGTATTTGCAACTAATACAAGGTGGTTCTTGAATATTACATTTCTAATTTTTAGTAAAAGAATGCAATGTTACAACCATGGATTTGGGAAGATATTTTTTCCTCATATTGTGTGTAAGAGGTTTCATCCTTTAGGGATACTAAGTCCCAATATTCTAGCTGATATATTGTTGGTTGAAAGGAAATTTCAAGCTAACTGTGACTGTTATAGCCACCTTCTAGCCCACTTACAATCTGGTCCAAAACATCTTTCAAGTGGTAGAGCTTTCCACAACATGATAAGAGTCCTTGGAATACAAGGTAATTATCATTACTACAATGTGGGAAAGAGGAGCCAAGTTTTGAGGATACCTTAGTCTCATCCCAAGGAAGAGGAGGTAAGAGATTCTGATTATGATGATGTTATTTTGATCTCCAACAAGACTTGGAAAATTATTTGGGAGCATTTGTGTATTTCCAAAGTATCTACGGAGGAGATTGATATCACCTACTTGGATCGAAATGATCTAAATGATGAGCAACAAAAAATGAATGAGCTAATGGAGGGACTCAGAGAATGCATAGTTTTCCATCAGAATGAACCTTTGTTTGCAGATTTGAGATCCAGAGTTTGGGGGAGTATTTGCTGCTATTATATGATGAACATCATTGCTCCTCAATTATACCATTGTTGTTCCAAATCAGTCCTTGAAGTTGCATTTAACAATCTTCAAATTGAGTTAGAGTATGGAACAATTAGTGTTATTTTCAACAAGGTATATCTCCACCATTCGAAGGTAAAAGAGGTAACCATTTCCAAGTTGCATATTTACTATTGTTAAGGATGCATTAACTATTATAACATTCCTATAGGCTATAAAAATCAGATTTGTGACACAATAAGTAGTTTCAGATGTTTATGGTACGAACTACCTAGTGCTCATTAATACATATAATGGAAACATAATGAACTGTTGCTTGTAGATCCAATTTTTGGGAAATGGTGGTGTACATGCTATTGTTACATGATCTTATTTTCCATCCTTCTATAGATATTTTTCCATTATAGATCAGCCAATAAAGCTGAAGGTACCATCCCTCAAGTTGAGATAAAGTTTGGGCCAGCTAGTGTGTGATTTAGCCATGTATATTTCAATGTTTTGAAGATAGAAATGGTTATTTTTTCCCAGAGATGCACTTGTTGTTATAGAGGATGCAATGGATGTTATAATAGTCCTAATAGCAGTACTAAATAGATTTATATCATGGAGAGAAGTTGCAAAGGTTCTAGGATTGACTTGTCACATACTAGTGCACATGCACCACTGAAAAGGCAAGTTGTGGAAGAAAGGATGCTGATGTGAAATAAGGGGAGGAATATTACATAACAATTGATAGCATGGATTAGTTGGTTATATCTTGGTGATTATTACATCAGTATCACTCAGCTTAGGCCCACTACTTTGAAAGTTCCCTGGATGCCAAGAAGGATGTTGGTCAAAACTGTATTTGGTGAGTCTACATATCAGTTTGAGTATTGGGGAAAATGCATCCAATATTTGCACATCCAAGAGCCTAGCTTATATGGAAACTTCCATTTGGCACAGGGTATGGTCACGAAAGAAACAAAATCTCTAGGTTTGCACTGTATTCTTTGGCAAGAGTTGTCTCACTTAACAGGTATAGGAGCAAGGCTTTTTGAGCAGTATAGCATGACTTATCACATTGGCACAATGGTTCTTAAGCATTTTGAGTCTACATTGCTTGAGGACAAGAAATCTTGGGAGGGAGGACTTGTCATGCCCCCTTTCCAAAAATAGTAGTTTTTATTTTTAGAAAGTCTTGATGTCCAAAAATAGTAGGTCAAAATCACAAGATTACATTGGGAAATAATATTTATTTAATATTATGTTATTACGTGCAACTTACAAGTCCTAGCAAATAAATATTAAATAAATAATAATTAATGAGTTATGCATAAAATGAGGCGTTGGGTTTTAGTGGGATAAAAAAAGTAGATTTTGTGTGATGGAGAATCTCACCACTTATTGCCTTTTTGTAACTGACAATGTGGATTGGTGGAATCATTTGGAAAAGGCTATTCTTGAACAATTAAAAATGATTTTTCTAGAAAGCATGGTGTTGGGATTTGGGTGCCCAAATTGGCCATAGCATATAAAAAACAAAAGGCTTTTCATTTGCAAGATTATTGCTATTTGATCATTTTTCTTCGTGGAGTTGTTTAGCTTGTGGATTTCTCAGTGGGTGTTGGACCATTGGAGATGGAACTTGTGGATGAGAGCCTATGAGTTTCAGGTATTCTGAGGATGGGAGGCCTTGGATTGCAGAGGGCAATCTCATCCAGAGGTTGCATTTGTGCTGAAAGATTCAGAGGAGTTTGGCAGTTTTCAGTGTTTTGGTTTACAAGTGTTTGTAGATGTTGTTTCAATGTTTTCTAGAGTAGTGTATGGTGTTGTTATTGTGTAGCATGTGGATAGATGTTTCTTTTCTACGTCACATCCATCCCAGGCATCAAAGATCAACTTTATCAGTTTGAGTTGGGTTTATGGTGTTTCGGCGGTGCCGACAGTGTTTATTTTCATAGTTTGTAGTTGCCTTTTTGTGTATTTGTGATTGCATGTTATTGTAGGAGTTGTATTTCATCCATTTCAGAGGTCTATATCAGATTGGAGAAGTTGGGTATTGATGGTTTAATCTCAGGAAGTGTTGCATGTGCAGTATTTAGGTGTTGAAATACACATTGTTTAATTGTTGTAATTGCGGGTTTGCATTATTTAATTTGAAATCTTGTTGCTAGAGTTTGCTACTGTTATCTCTAGTACATAAAACCTATTTACATGTTATTTTCATCAGAAAATATAAATAAAAATATTCTATTTGTGTTTCTAGTGGTTTTGGCTCCATTTGATAGTCGATAATTTTTGTGGGTTTTCTCAAATTTTCCCTAGATTTGTATTGGCCATTGTAGCAGATGTTGTTACTACTATAATAGTTATATGTGATGTAAAATTCATAAAAATATCAAATATATATGTTGCATAAGTTTCCAATGCATTGGGTTGTTTACAGTGTTGACTAGTTTACTAGTCTTTGTGGATTTTGATGTAATTTTGGTGAAGTTTGGAGAAATCATTTTTGGTTCTGATTTAATTTATAAAATATCAGTTTAGCACATTACAATTTCTCTCTCTTCAACTAAGGCCGGGTATCAGGGAGCTATCAATGCCACCACCGAGGCTATTTGGCTTCAAAATATCCTCATTGAACTTGACGTCAATTTTCAAAAGTCGTCAATCATTGTTAGCAAGAAATGTAGAGGAAATACCGGTCTGGAGATCTGGTCCTCAGTCAAGTCTCTGTAGTCAGTTTATACCCTGGTCAAGTAGCTAGAGATTGACAACAAAACTTAAAGAATAACAAAATAGAGCATCACATACACATTAAAGTAAAAACAACATAGAAATACCCGGTACCAACATATCACCATATATATATATATATATAAACAACCACCAAATGCATACATCATTTATCCATCTTCCGGTAGGTCTGAGTCCTTGCCTCGACGTTACAGTCATGACTTCTATGTCATTCTCACATCATAATATATACTCTATCACACTCCTATTCTCTTATATCTTATCATGTTATTCTATAACTATATATATACTATATGTATTATATATAGGGATGTATTTCCAATCAACTTTGGCCTCCGCCTAGTGTGGAGTATCCTCTGGTCAGCTCTCCTTGATGCTATGTAACCTGCTAACATCATATATTGTGACAACTAGAGTGTCATCTAGATCTTGAAGAACCCAATCCATCATCAACAAACCAAACACATCAAGATCCACATGCATTTTTTTAAGGAGTTGATTTAGGAGCAAGTCATTAATTTGCATTATTATCCTACAATAAGGATTCTACTTGGGGTGAGATTTGGTTGGTATGTCCCTCAATGATAATATGGCACCTCTAGAAGGAAAGAAATCATAGAATCTTCATTGATAAATCACTTCAGGTACAGGACATATGCAAAGGTGAAGATTGAAGTTGGTATTTGTGAATTCAAGAACACTAGAATTTCCATCTTAGGTCCCAAAATTTATACCTCTTGGGATTACCAAATGCTCAAGAAATGGAGTATGCTCAAACTACCAAAATGATACAATGAGAAGACAAAAAAATTGAGAAGCAATCAAATCTTGATGGCCCCACCAAGTGATAGAATGAAACTAAATTTTGACAGGGCCTCTCGAGGAAATCCGGGTATAGTAGGAAGCGACACAATCATAAGAAATGGTGTGGGGATCTGTGATGTCCCGATATTAAGGCATTATTTAAATTAAAAATTTAAACATCATGATAAAGACAGTGAAGTCGCTTTCATAAAATATGGTGTTGTCGTGTCCTTTCTATCGTCAAATTAGATGATTCAAATAATTGCGTGTGAATTCATATTTTATTAAACATATATTATTAATATATAATATTAAATAAACAATATTAAATAGAAATATTCTAATATAATTAAAATATAATATATAATATACAAATATAAAATAAATATAAATAATAATAATATAATATATAAATATAAATATAAATTATAATATTATTATAATTTGTAATTATTATAATATCATCTATATTAAAATATATATAAATAAATATATATTATATAATTAATAATATGTTATTAAATTATATAAAATAAATAACATGAGTAATAAACCACCGTATACTATGAAATGAGGCATTGTCTTAAGTTTATAATATAAAATGGTAGTAACTTATATATACAACAATTACATTATTAGAACAACTGTGATTCATAACAGCAAGGCAGCCACACAAAGAGGAGTGATTATAAGGAAAGGTATGATCCCAAAAGGGACGTAACCTTTGGCAAAAGAAAACAACTTTTAGTATATTTAAAAAGGAACTACTCCCTCCCTCTCAAGGCATTGAGGAAGAAAAAGATATATTGCTGATGGATAGCAGACTAAAATCTGCAAAAATATATATAAAGAAATGGATCTGATTGGAATATGAAAATAATTTTTTTTTATGTGTATAAGAATGGTATACATTTCTGAGTAGTAATAAATAGATAAGCAAGGAGTAGGAATGGGATTCACATACAAATTTAAAAGAATATATATTTTTATTTGGGAATTATAATTGAGGTAGATCTGACATATAATATACAGTAGTATATTGGACTGTAGGTAAGGAAGGGATAAAATATTTAAGAGATCCAAAAGAAACAAAGGCAATAATTATCTTGGTAAGATGTATCTAACCTCATGTTATGATTATGAATGCCATGTGTTAAGTAGTAAATATATATAATGGAAAGATTATCATTAGATAAGTATTGTGTAAACTTGCTATGAAACATATAAGGACAACATCAATAGATTATGTTCATGATACATTGAAGTAGTGATGAGTTCAAACCCAATGTCTATTTCTAGTGATTCCGACCTTAGGAGTGGTAAGGCGTATTAGGAAGAGGTGGGGTAAAACCACCCAATGGGATGGGCCCCAAGGGTGAAGGACGAATGTGCTAGAATCTAGGTCCATGTTCTCGAGATGGTGTCATTGCGCCCTAAACATGTAAATCCCCATCCAAGGTTGTGAACTAGAATAGAAATAAGGATTGAGGTTTGAGTATAACCAAAATAAAATGTGCTAAGGTATATCAAAGTATGTTCAAGTTAATACTTAGTTATTTCTATTGCCTACAACCTTAGGAGAGGCGAGGTGTTGTTAGGGAGAGGTAGAGTAAATCCAATCCACGAGGTGGTGTCATCGCGCCCTAGACAATTAAAGTTGTTAGGGAGAGGCGGAGTAAATCCAATCCATGAGGTGGTGTCATCATGCCCTATACAAGTAAATCCCCATCCAAGGTTAAGGGTTAGAAATAAAGTAAGGATTAACACTTGAACATAGTCGATACTGAATTGTGTTATGAATTGAACTGAATGTGGATTATGCTATGATGATTTGATCTCATTATTTGTGTTATGTAGTATTGTTCTCATTATTAATCATGCTATGAACTAAATATTATCTTAATTTATTGATCTTTAATATCTCTAATGTCCCTTTCTAGTGATATTATTGTGTGCAAGTAAAGAAATTAGGAATATGCTAAAAGGGGACATTACAGGATCCTCGTATGGGTGATGTCTAAAAAGTTATAGAAATGCACCAACAATGAAGCAAAATTTGATGCATTAATATTTGGACTGAAGTTGTACACGGAAAGGGACATTGACATGATTGATATAGAGAGCGACTCATTGATTTGTATAAGAGCAGTACAAACCAAGAACAAATTATGAATTAGAAACTGCGGAAAAAATTGGATATATCATTATTAGTTTATTGGATTAGTTTCAGGGCTGTTCGATACAACATATCTTTAGGGAATCAAATATCGTTGCAGATGTTTTAGCCAACCATGGGTGTGAGTAGCAAGAGGATACGATTGTGTCAAATTAGGAGGACAAATGGCAGGGATTGTCATTGGTTTTAAAGCGGGAGAGGTAACATCTAATGATGGTCGTATGTGTTGCTACCTCTCTTATGCTCTTCACATGGCATTCACAGACCTCTCAACAAGTTGAGAAGTTTCAAAATAAATACCAGGTGCTCCTATGCTTTATTGACATGAAGATGGAGAACTGGGTGGTGCTAGAGGGGTATGTTTGCTATTGCAGAAATGAAGAACCTACTACGCAGATTTTCAAGGTCAAGAATTTAGAAATAGAGTTGGTTATTATGGTTGTTTTAGGAGTTGGATGACTTGCAGCATGGAACATACATGACCACATCATGGTTGGCAACTTCTTGGGCATCTACATCGACATGATGGGTAGGAAATCCTCTGCCAAGCTTGCTGCAAATTATTTTCTGAAAGAATGATGGGTCAAGGATGGACAAAAGGCGATTTCAAACTATGATAGGAAACACTCCCATCGTGCCTTGGGTGACATCTTCAAACAAGCAGCACTGAAGGAGAACAAACAACTGCAAAATGTTTTGACTTATACAAGGAGTGTCTAGTTCTCTGCAAACCTAAAACTCTAGCTTTGTGCAATTGAACATCTAGACCTCCTCTCCAAGGAGCAATGGGATCGATTAGAGGAAATAAAGAGGGAACTCATCTCCCTCCAATCCTATTAATTTCATGTAACCTCTATGAGGAATTTTGTTTTTCGATTTAATACAAAGGGAGCTACCCACAAGGTAGCAGCTTACCATTATTGAGAGAGAGAGAGAGAGAGAGAGAGAGAGAGAGAGAGAGAGAGAGAGAGAGAGAGAGAGAGAGAGAGAGAGAGAGAGAGAGAGAGAGAGAGAGAGAGAGAGAGAGAGAGAGAGAGAGAGAGAGAGAGAGAGAGAGAGAGAGAGAGAGAGACTTTTGATCAACCATTTTGTGCCAACAATCCAATGACAATAAAGGAAGGAGAAAAAGAGATAGAGAGAGCTAGAGAAAGGAGATATGGAGGAAGAGAGAAAAGAGACATAAAGAGAGAGGGAGGGAGGGAGATATAGAGAAAGAGAAATATACACACACACATATAAATAGAAAGAGAGATATATACAAATAGATTGATAGATAGAAAGAGAGATAGATAGAGAGACAAAGAGAGAGGAAGAGAAAGAGAGATGTAGAGACATGGAGAGGGAAGGACATATAGAATGAAACAGAGAGAAATAGAGATGGTTGGAGAGATAGAGAGGTAGATAGAGGGAGAGGAATAGAGAGAGGGGGAGAGATAGAGAGACAGAGACATAGAGACAGACAAATAGAGAGATAGAGAGGGAGACAAATAAATATAGAGGTATAAATAGAAAGAGAAAGAGGGAGATTGGTAGAGAGATAGGAGTAGAGAAAGAGAGATATAGAGACATAAAGACAAAGAGCAAGTGAGTGAGAGAGTCATCAACATTGTTGCTTTCAACATCTCCCCCAATGTCCATGTAACTCCACAAAATAAGTGAACCAGAGTGAATGACTATAGAGTAAACAACTTAAAAATACAAACATATATATATATATATATATACACACACACATCTCCCCCAATGTCCATGTAACTCCACAAAATAAGTGAACTAGAGTGAATGACTGTAGAGTAAACAAATTAAAAATACAAACATATATGTTGCTTTCAACATCTCCCCCAATGTCCATGTAACTCCACAAAATAAGTGAACCAGAGTGAATGACTGTAGAGTAAACAACTTAAAAATACAAACATATATGTTGCTTTCAACATCTCCCCCAATGTCCATGTAATGCCACAAAATAAGTGAACTAAAGAGAATGACTGTAGAGTAAACAACTTAAAAATACAAACATATATGTTGCTTTCAACATCTCCCCCAATGTCCATGTAACGCCACAAAATAAGTGAATCAAAGAGAATGACTGTAGAGTAAACAACTTAAAAATACAAACATATATATATATATATTTAAGTTTACTCTACAGTATTGACTCTGATGTTTATATTTTTAAGTTGCTTACTCTACAGTCATTCACTCTGGTTCACTTATTTTGTGGAGTTACATGGACATTGGGGAGATGTTGAAAGCAACATATATGTTTGTATTTTTAAGTTGTTTACTCTACAGTCATTCACTTTGGTTCACTTATTTTGTGGAGTTACATGGACATTGGGGGAGATGTTGAAAGCAACAATGTTGATGACTCTCTCACTCACTATATATATATATATATATATATATATATATATATATAATATAGAGAGAGAGAGAGAGAGAGAGAGAGAGAGAGAGAGAGAGATAATAGAGAGACTGCCTTTTTATTAGTCATTTCTCCATAAGGTGCGGGGTCCAGAGTAAAACCTAATTTGCTTAAGGACTCGATAACTCACCTTTAAGACCTAGAAAGGGTAATTTTACATGGAGTTATACACACACACACAAAAAGAAGAACAATAGAGAGGGGGATTGATAGAAAAAGAGGAAGAGAGAGAGAGAGAGAGATAGAGCAAAAGATAGATAAAGATAAAAGATAGAGATTTAGAGAGATAGACAAAGAGATAAAGAAATAAAGAGGGAGCGAGAGATAGTGTGAAAGAGGTAGAGAGATAGAGTTAAAAATTCATAGGGACAAAATGTTTAAATGAAAGTGAAAATGAAAAATGTTAATAAAAGACACCATTTTTGTGGTTGTTTGATGGTTTGTCTTCCTCAAAGGAGAACTAAATTTTGATTTATTCCTTTATACTCATGTAATTTCATTCCAATAAGCTTGTGTATTGTTCAAATTAAGCACAAATATTGTCAAATTTAAGGATTTTTAATACACCAGGAAATATAATTGTTAGATAAAGGTTAATTACCTCATGGAACATCTTCAAGATAAAATTGCAAACACTTGAGGGAGCCATGATCATTATCAACAATTCTTACGACAACAACATCAATGGATGCATGTGCCATATAGTGACCAATAATTAAAAACACACCACCCAAATGTAGAAAGATATATTAGTTTAGTGTAGTAAGGTACAAATAAAACCTAACAAGCTCATAAAAAAAATCATAATATAACACATAAAGTCAAAACCTAGGAAAAGCCCAAACACATGTTTTCTTATACTCCAACTAATATCCTTATCTTTGTATTTCTTGATGTGTCCTCCATTATTTCAAACTCACAAATGTTCCTAAAATCCATTTCATATTCATTATTTTAGATATTATTTCACTACTTTGATTAAAAAAGATTGTTGTTATGGATAACTTAATATTTATTGTTTTTTTATGATTATTAAAAAGTTTTTTTTAATAAATATATTTAAAAAAAAAAAAGTATTGATCTTGTGCATTGACCATGTAAACACAAAACGAATAAAAAATATCAATTTCAAAAAACATGATCTAATGGAATGCAATCATCCTTCACTTAGAGACACGATCATTGAATTCCCATAACTCTTGGGTGTACTCATTACACACCATTGCACTTACCTTGTTTCATTATAGAATAGAATAGAATAACTTTTAACATCCACGAGGCTAAAAATAGCATATGCGAAAGTCACCCCAATCAAATTTGCTTATGCCTTTCAGTTCTTCTTTTGTTCAAAGATATAATGAGCTCTCTGATCTTATCGAAAGCCCCCTCAACAAATAAACCATGCCAAGAAACTATTGTCAGGATGCCCACATACTTTACCCTAATTTTCGTGTAAGTGTCACACTCCAAAATAAAGTGTTTTCTGATTCCACTGCCCCAGAAGTGCAAAACTCACACACTCTCTCTTCCCACATTTCTTTAGGCCTCTTCCACCTTCCCATTTCACATCGAAGCTGATGATAGTTAGTTCTAATATGACCAATCAAAATCTTAGCTCTCCAAGGGATATCTGCCCCAATGTACTTTTTTTGTTGATGATCACAAGTGGGGTTAAACATCTAGAGGTAGTATTTCTTCTTTCTCCTTAGAGTCCCATTCCACACAGACTTGCATAATTTATCAATGACAAAAGCTTTTATTCCTTTGCCATATGTAGGGCAAGCATTCAAAAAGATATTCCATTTGTTCATCCACTTGCTATTTTGTTTCATCCAGAATTTTTTTCTTTTGCTTACAACCTCATTGAAAACTACCTTAGGCCACCTACTTGTTTCCATCTGCTCAATTCTTTTGAGATACCTTAAGAGACACACCATAGCAGTGGCTTCCATTGAAACAACCCCTATTTCAGCTAATAAAATCTCATACGGAGTTGAAACTTTTAACTTGAACTTGCTAGTGATCACGTGCTTTTGGATTCTCTCTATTTGCTTCCACTTGGACTTTGACATGCTGCTAGCCCAAATCTCACACCCATAAAGTACCACATGACTTACCAATAGTCTAAAAAGGGCCAGAATAGTTTTCTAAGCCTATAATTCTGCCTCTTTGCATCTGTTTTGGAGGGCATACCATCCTTTCCAACCTCCCAAAGTTCTTTTCATCTACAAGTCTCCCAACTAAGCCTATTGTTAAAGTCAATCTCGAGATACTTGTACTCCTTTACTTATTCAAGAATACTTCCCTCAAGGAAAAACATGTGCTGGATCTTTATCTTTTTGTTTGAGAAAATCATGATTTTGGTCTTGCTGGTATTGACTTGCATACCGACAGCTCTGCAAAAGTGCTCAAGACCATAAAGGTGCTCTTGTTATCCCTGGGGGGACTTAGCAATCATAATAAGGTTATCAACATATAAAAGGAGTCTTATCACATATTCCCCTTGTTGCACACCATCCCCACCCTGCAAATTCAACCACTCTTCAAGCTTGTCAATGTATAAGACAAAAAGAGTGGGAGATAAAGGGCACCCTTGTTTTGTTGCAAAGATGATTGCCATTGCACCAAAAGGTTGACCTGTTAATGCCTGATACAACTGCCAGAGTTAATGAATCCACGAGAGGTGGTTAAGCCTTGTCACGAACCCAAGCATTGCGCTGCATAAGCATAAGGAGACCAAGGGTGCACACCTTGCAACAATCACCCTCAGCGCAAGCGAAGGGTTCGAACCCATTACCCAGGCTCTGATACCAATTATTGCAAAGACGGTTGCCATTGCACCAAAAGATCGACCTGTTAATGCTCGATACAACTGCCAGAGTTAATGAATCCACGGGAGGCAGTTAAGCCTTGTCATGAACCCAAGCATTGCGCTGCACAACACAAGGAGACCAAGGGCACACACCTTGCAACATGTTTAACTCCGATGTCACTCCTAAAATTTTCTGAGATGCCTGCTGAAGTTCTAATTTTGACATGGACCTTTTCATAAGGCCTATGGACAGCCGCTCTTAGATGCAATGGAATGCCAAGTTCCTTCATCCTGCACCATAACTTATCTCTGGGGACTGTGTCAAACGCCTTTTTAAAGTCAACAAAACAACAATAAGCTTCTTCTTTTTCATCCCAAACTTTTTCAATGATGTGTCTCAGTGTAATCCCATGATTTAAAGTAGAATGCTTAGGCCTAAAGCCTGCCTGCCCTTTTGCTCTCTTACCCTTCTCTTCAATCCACTTGCTGATTTTGCTTTTCACCATGCTACCAAACAATTTTGCAAACAGAGGATTGATCATGATGGTCCTATAATTGGAAGTATTGTTAGCATCTCCACTCTTAAAAAGAGGAATCGCTAGGCTGGTGATCCAATCCTTCAGGAAGCCATGCTAAATAATGTTGTTGAAAATTTTAGTAATGTGAGGTGCGAGGGTCTTCACCCCCTACTTAATGTATTCTGCTTGAAGTTCAACCAAATCCTTAGTTTTCCCAAATCCTTAGCTCAATCTCTATTTCCTGCTCGTAAAATTGCTTTGCATACTCAAACCATTGACTAGCCGTGATATTATTTTTTGTAGGTTTCTTCTTTGGTTGAAGTTCCTTCCAAAATAACTTAGGGTTATTCTTACCTAGGTAGATTAACTCCTCACGCCTTGTGCTCATGAAATCTGCTTTTTTCACTTTTATGATCTCCTTGTAACACTTTATGTTCAACTTATCTTTGCCTGTCTTCTTCAACGCTTTCATAGCAATTTTACAATCTTCATCAAACCAGACATTTACCGAAAAACAATTTGTTATTGTTTTCTTATTTTTTGCTCTTTTGCACTTCTCAAGTGCTCCTTGGATTATAGTGGTTAACTCATAGCTGTTGAGACATTGAGAACTAGCTTTCCCCTTTTTACATAATTGCTCTAGTGCTACCTTGAAAATATTATGGTTTTCTTGAGTTAAAAGAATTCTACTCTTTGTAAGTGGTTACTGAGGGGGCTGCATTTTTCTTGATTGTCGCCTTTTTTCCAACCATGAAAGCCTTAAGTAAATTGGCCTATGACTTGATTCTAACTCCCAAAAAAGATCACCAATGGTGACGTTTTTTATCTTATTAATCACACTTTTTGAACAAATTGCATATTCCACAACACTTGCCCCGTTGTAGGTGTTGCATGTAAAATTTCCAGATTTCTTCCATCTATCCAGATTCCATACTATTACAAAATTATAAAATTAATTATAAAATTTAATTATAAAATTTAAATAGCTAACACAGCGTGAACTTTCAGCACACAAACTCCAGACACTCTCCCTTGCTTGTCACGCCCAACGACCAACGAGAGCGCTACTTATAAACGTGCGTAATAACTATGCTGCCAGGCATAACGGTAGCCTTACAATATCATACCACCGTTTTCTCTGGTTTTTCTTTTAATTCAGGCGGAACTTTTTTATTATTTGTTATGCTAATCAATTCTCGTTTTTAGCTCTGGGTTCAGCATCCACAAACAAGCACCGATTTATTTTGAGCGCATTCCATTCGTTCAGATTTTCAAATGGCGAATGTTCCACATACCTACCCAATTGGAAATCTTGTGAGGGTTTTCAACAATTGTTTTTTAAAGGAGTTGCAGTTGTAGACGTTTCATTTATGTAATTCATGGCATAATTTAGAGCAACTCAACTCATTTTGTCGCTTAACAAGATGGCGAAACAAACAAATTGGTGGAATGAATTAGACTGTAATGCCACAACTAGTGGTTATTTGAAGTCAGAAATAGAAAATGGTTCCGCTGGAGGGATGGGATTAACGAGCTATGAAGGTGAAGCTGAACAAGCAATATATGGGAAGGGCACAGGGCCAGATGAAAATGCTTTGGCAAATTCAGCAAACAGTTCTGTACCAAGAGAGCATGACATGGTACTTGGACGGGCAGCACCCATTTCAGGAGAAGAAGACGGTGCCCATTTTAGGGTTGGCTCTAGCGACCCAGTTGGGCAGGTGCAAAGGAATGCGTTAGGATATGCAGTTATGAGAGGGCATGAAGTTAATGGAGCAACTGGGCACTTGATGGACATGGCAAGTAGAGGTGCTTTTGTGGAGCTTGCTTCTGAGCCTGAGATAGGAGAAGATTTAGATGGGGAGGGGAAGGAGAAAGATGAAAGAGATCATGCTGGAAAGAAGAAAAGGGCAGAGCTGTGGCAGGATGCAGAAATGGATGCTCTTGTCCGTGCGTATAGGCATATCCATTTAAAATTGATGTCTGCTGGAAACAAAGGGAGGCATATTTTTAAGACTGCTAATGAGAAGTGGACTGAAGTGAGGAACTTGTTGCTTACGGTTGGAGTAGATCGGCAACCGAAAGAAATCGAGCGAAAGTGGTCCAATTTGCTCACTGCATTCAAGCAGATAGTTGATTGGAACAAGCAGCCAGGACAACAAAGTTACTGGGAGTTGGATGAAGCATTTAAGAGGGAAAAAACCAAGGCTAAAGAATTACCTGCAAGCTTCCGCATGCAAATGTTTGAGTCCATGGCAGAGTTTTTGGGTGACACAGGTTGCAAAAAAAACAGGCAAAGTAGTCATTCGAGCGCCCAGGCCCATCTTTCATCGATGGGAACATCTAACAATTCTGATAGTTGTGGCAGTGCAGCAACTTCAGGTTATTTTCTTTATTCCGAAGAGATAATGTTTTGAGGGACATTTTCATGCCTCTATGATTTGCTATCTCTTTACTTCTTGGCATTATAGGTATAGAAAATTGTGTTGAATTTTCTTTCTATATATGTATGAAAAAATGCCTTTGCAGATATTGCGAGTGTGATTTTAATGTACACATCTTACAAGTTTCTAAAACTGTTTTCACGATGAAATTTTTGCTTCTGGGCTAGTTTTTTATGCCTTAGTAGCAATGATGTAGCATATTGCCACACATGCTTTAAAGCTTTTGGAGTTGTAATTGCTTAAAACCATGGATGGAAGACTCTCTGAGTACTCGGTGAGTCTTGAAAAACTCGCGAGTTTTTTGAGCCGGCGAGTTTCCTTGGTGTTTACTCTCCAGAAAACTCGCCGAGTTTTTGGCGCAGACTCCCCCTGCATTGTTAGGTTTTGAAGAAAAACTTAAACCTCTTGCATTAGACATTCCATCTCCATAGAAGATATTGACTAAGATTCTTGAGTGCACTGAAATTCTTTAGCCTTGTTGTGAGAAGGTTCTCCAAATAGCCCCTCAAATGAATAGAAAAAGTAATTTGACTCATCATCATCCCTTACGTAGTCACGGTCTTCTTGCACACCAAAAGGAACTAGAAGACCTATTTGATCTTTGGATACTTGCACACCCTCATCTTCTTCAAACAATATATGACATATTGGTGTTATTGCACTTGTATCTAGTATTAAATATTCTCTTCCTCAATCAACAATCCTTCATCAATTTCAAAAAACTTGAGCAAAGCTGACAAAACATGCAAAATTTCTAACTCCTTTCTTTAACCTAACAATGCAGGGGGAGTCATGATATTTTAAAAATACTATTGCTTCATTTTGAGAGGTAGGCATTGAAGGAGGTGGGTGCTGGAGGAGATCTAGGATTGGATGACATTGATGAGGCTGAGGAGTAGTCATTGCCATCTACCAAGATGAAGGTCGAGCCACTACCTTCCATGCCAAGCGAGGAGCCACAGCGGACTCCAAGGACTGGAACCTCTACCTCTTCCCTAGTTTTCGGTAGATTAGGGAAGAGGAAGATGTAAAATGTTGTATTTACTTTTAGTTTTACTATTTTCATTTTGTCAGCTATCTATTGTATTGGGCTATCAGCCATTTGGATTCCGCATGAGGATGTGATTTTGTACTCAATTTGCGTTCAAATCAATCAAATTTAATAGAAAACACTTTTGTACTCATTTATGATACATCTTGTCATTGAATTTTGCAAAAAAATGTGTTTCTAATGAAATTTAAGCAATTTTTTAAGTTGCCAAGTTTTTGCCGAGTCGAGTTTTTTGGGCCTGGCGAGTTTTTGCCGAGTCCGAGTTTTCCAACTATGCTTAAAACTGTAGTCACCTGGAGATGCAGGGGCACAGATACAAGGTAGAGAAGGTGGACTCCATTTCAAATCAGGGTACTGTAATAAATGAATAAGGGTATAGCGTATGGCCATATAGTCACGAGAAGATGTTGGTACAATGACAAGAGCTTCATCCTTGTACCGAGCTCACCTGGCCACTATGCTTACAACCATGCCTCCATGATGGTGAGTTGGAAGAATTGGTTCTCATCCAATTCTGCGTGCCAATGCCACTTTCTTACAACCAAATGGTTTTATTGTTAACTTGGAAAATAAGTAACGAGAGACCTTGTCATGCAGTGTTAGAACATTTTAAATAAACAATATACTGGTCCCATGGTCAAAAGGTCAGTCGGACCCAAAAAGGGAAGTGTCTGTTCAGTTTTGGTTTTAAATTGCTTGCATATCCAAAACAATCTAAAAACTACTTTCAGTGCCATTCAGTGTCTCATATTGTAATTTGGAAATTAGTGTCTGAAATCTGAGATGATAAGATTTGATGCTTAAAACACATGTAAAAGGGAGTCACTGTGCTAGTAGTTTCTGGTGATGGCTCTTTCTGTGAATGGAACCTATGTCACACAGGGTTGCCCTTAAAAGAGACCACCTATGCATTGGAAGTCAATTGATTTCTGTATATTCTATGCAAACTATCTTCATTTATGTATAATCAAACTTGCCTTTATTTTATACGGAGATTTAGTAACCAAGGAAGTGGCTAGATTCATCGCTAAACTTATGGATGAAAGTCTTTTATCAGCACAACAAAAAACATTAAATTAAATAAAAGCAGCAGGAACAGCACCATCATAACGCTCGGGAACCATGTTTTTAATTATTGGGAAACTGTCGTGATTGAATCAATATATGAGCCAAGAGACATGGAAGCTGCCACATGAGGGATTGGTGGAGGTTTAGTCATTCAAAGAGGATAAGATGTCAATTTCAATACACAAGATTAGGACAGAAATCACACATTAACTCTATGTATAAATACTTCATCTTGAAGGATTATTTCAACAGTTGACCATTGCTGCTTTCTTCTATATTTATTACTTAGCCATATCTTTCACATCTCTTTTGTTTCCTTTCCCCTTCATTTATTTCTCAGTCATATCTTTCACATCTATTCTGTTGTACATACACAACAACGTGCCATGTTTGTCATTCATCAGTTTGTCTCTAACTCCATTTTTATAAAAGGTTTTGATGAACGTCTTACGTTTACAAGAAGACATCTTGAGCAAGAAATTAAGCATTTGACCATGGTTTTCAAGAAACATGAGTACAAGGTTCATCAGATAACTAGGGCTTTCAAACAAGAAGAAAGAGTGTTAGTACCAATATTGGTACTCACGAAATTTGTGAAAAATTTCAAGTGAAAAACAGGATTTTCATGGTTTAGGCTGACCTACAGCAGAAAGCAACAATGGCTGACCTGATTTTTCCCAATTAGAGCCTACTTGGTCTTTAATAATGATGTTTTTGGTGTATTTACATGACTTAGGGTTATCTATCTCATCTCATTCATCCGCAGCACTCTTCCTCTGCAGGAGCAAACAAAACAGCAGAACAACAGAACAGCAAACAGGACAGCAGTCTGAAAGTCTTTCCTAAGACATAAGGCAGAGCAGGATCATCATATTGTGATCAGACTGTTGGTTGAGGGCAGAAACTGGATGAAAAACATAGCAAACAGCAAGTCTAAAGAGGTGCCAAAAGCATCAAGAAACTCTGCCTAGGACTTAGAAACATTAAAAAAAAAAAATTGCAGCATCCGTAGTAATCTCTGTTAGCTTGAGGGGTTAAGTGAAGGCGCATCTTTTGATGGTTATAACCATCCAAAATTCGCCCAGCAAGTGGTAAGGCATTAAAACAGACTTTGGTGCACTTTAGGGGTGGCGTTACATACAAAAATTCCACCCATGCATCCAAAACTTGGCAAACACCTTAATAAACTCCACCCAGGCAGGAAAGATAAGTTGAGGCGCACTTTCCTCTTGGTTTTACCACCTAAAAACTGCACAAAGATCATGAAAACAAGCGGCAAATTGTCCTCAAAAATGCGCCAAGGGAGAAATGATCAGAAAATAAAAGTTAGGTGCCATTTTGAAGTGGCTTAGCCACTAGGAAACTCCGCCAAGGCTCTCTAGAGTGGCAAAAACACTAGGAAACTGCAACAGAAAATGGCAAATGGGTGGAGAAAACGCGACCAGCATGTAGATAAAAGAACATGAGTAGAAATCACACTTTTTAAGTGGTGAAGCCACCTTAAAAATGTGACAATGAAATGGCAAACGGGCAATGAAAATGCACCCAGTCAGAGATAGCTTAAAACATAGGGAAAATCATACTTTTTTACTTGGCATCACCACCTAAAAGGTGCGACTAAGGAGAGTAAGTCATCCAAGTTGAGTTTTAAAACAAAAATGCTCAAAAGAATGGTGCCACCTTTGCAAAAGTCGGCCTATGTTAAGGAAAAGCTAGTTTTAAAGCATGATTGGCCTATATATGCGAGTCTTCTATCCTGATTGTTGCAGGTTTTTGGGGGGTTTTGTGATGATAGCTGAGTGATATACAAGTCTAAAATGGACACCTGGCAGTATTTGAATGCAGCTTTGGCACTAGTTTTTGCAAGGCTTCTTCTATTGACAGAGTTTCAAGTCTCCTACAGCAGCAAAAATAAGGTTTTCGGTCACTTACATTAAACAACATTCAAGCAATAAATGATAACAGCATATTTTACTTCGTAATATCCCTATTGGATCAACTAGAGTTTTTCATCTTTTAAAAATTGGATTCTTCGATCAGCAAAAGAAGATAAATAAAGGGAGCATTCACCAGAGTTAGGGTTTGCTGATATGGAAGGCTCCAAGCCTTTAAACTTTTAAAGCTGTCATTCAATTGGTGATGTTGGCTGTATGTGACAGTAATTTTGGTTAGGGAGAAACCGTAAGGTATCATAGTGGTTTTACAAGTGTTGTCCAGCTGCTAGGATTTCATCATCATGTGTAAAGCAGATCTGAGGGTGAAATATCAGGGTTTCATGGTAACTTGCAGTAGTTCTTTGAGCATCTTTCATTGCTGATTTTTGCAAAAGCTTCCAAATCCTTGTTTCCAGCCTTAAGGCTTTGCAAAACCCTAGATTCAAATCACTAAATGGTTTGGTGAAATTGTCAGTTGATTGATCTGTCCAATTTCAAAGCGTCAGCATTGGCATAGGAGGAGTGCTAAGTTGCCGGTTCTGGTACGCCGGTACGGCGATTTTTTTTCTTTGATTTGGGTACGGTTGGGTACGGCTGTACTATATATATATATATATATTTATATACAAAAAAATTAAAAAAATACAGAATTGAAAATACATTTGATATATCAATTATATATTAATAATATATAATAATATATAATAATATAATATAATATAATATATGATATAATATAATATAATATAAATTTATAATGTATTATATTATACAATATTATATATAATATATTATACAATATTATAAATAATATATAATATAATATAATACATAACATATAAATTTATAAGGCAGAAAAGAAAATATAAATTATATAACATAATATAAACATTGTAGAAAGAAAATAAAAAAAAATCTCGGACGCCCCTAGGAGTGCTTGGGACTCGGGAGAGCCCGGGAGCAGCCAGGGCACGGCCTTGCCGCCTCGGTTGCCGCTCTGGTACCTACTCACGGTCGGTGCGAGACCGAACCCCTAGACCCAGGAACCCAACAACAGAGGAGGAGTGTTCAAGTTATGAGTTTTCAACAGTGTTCACATGCTCCAGAAAAAGTTCGCCATATTTTAGAGACTTCAAAAGATTTGACAAAGTTTGCAAGTCAAAGTTATTTTAGAATTTCAAAAATAACTTAAGTGGCAAAAAATGCTATTTTTTCAGAAGAGATAAAGTGCCTATTTTTAGGCCTTTGTATTTAATTATTCATTTTAGGATTAGATTGCTTTAAAAGCTGTTTTATTTCCTCTTTTCAGAAGACAGGGATAGGGTTGCTTTAAAGCGGTGTTTTTATGGGAATATTATATTATTATTTTATCCCTAAAAACAACTTCTAGAGAATTTATAAATAACTGCCTTGAGCACATAAAAGGTAATTAGAGTTTGTGTTAGACTTATGCTGCAGAAGTTTTTATTCAAGTTGAGAAGTTAGACTATTGTGTTGTAGGTGTGAGAGTTTGTCAAGTTAGCAACAAAGAAGATCTGTGTTTAACTTTGCATAACATCTATTTTCTATCCTTTGGAGTAGCTTTGTATACTTATAGGTTATTTTTTGCTTTCCAATCTCATGCTTCATTCATTGCGGTCATTGATATTGTTTCCTTTGTTCAAATTCCAATATTTTTGTTAATACGAATCTGCTGATCTCTGCTCCAACCAGTAGATAATATTGTTGTTTAGTTGTATAACAGAAAAACTCATGGTGAGATAGAGTACTTCAGTCTTGTGCTCTGACCTCTGAGATAAAAAAAGATAGGTCTAGATTGTTTTCAGCATTTTGTTTACATGCAAAGCCCTCCAAAGGATAAATTGTACAGTGTGCACAAATAGCAATCTAGTTTATTTATTTTAGATTTTAGAAGTAGATTAGATCTGGGATCTTCCCTTGCAAATTTGAAGAGAGGATTTCTTCACACATTATTCTGGTTTGAGTTGTCTTGAAAAGAACAAATCAAAACACTAACAAAGAGCAGAATAACAACAAAATTTCAGGAATTTTGAAATAACAGAGCATCAAGTCAAACTTCATTCTACTGAAGCAGATCTAGATGATCCTTTATCAACCAAACATAGGTTGGAATCAAATATGAAAAGCGGTGTTAATTGTATTAGACTGTTATATCTATTTAGACAAGAATTAAAAAACATGCAGCTGAAGCCCGACTCAATATAGTGGAAAAGTCTGCATTAGCAGAACACTCACATGCAACTAAGCATGACATTTGCATTGAAAAGATGAAAGTTATTGCTAGAGAGGATCACTTTTATAAAAGAAAATCAAGAGAGGCCATTGAAATTTGCAAGCACCCTAACAACCTGAATAGGGATGATGGCCTATGCTTGAGTGAATCCTAGATACTCATCATTCAAAAACTTTGTTGTAGCCCCCCATCTATAGGAGATCCTAATTAATTGATTCCCAATCATTTGAATGTGTTTTTTTAGTCGGTGAATTCTACACTTAACCAAGTTGAGCCGGTGGGACCACATAAGGGGTACCCCATCCCCAACACTTAAAATGTCCCACCAAGGACTAATACATCCAACACATACAGATATCCACTATGGGACTGGAACACGAGATCTTCAGCAAAACAATCAAGAGACAAACAATTGCACTATGAGCCTTTGTGCTATTTAAATGTGGTATTTGTTACATTATCAAGATTCAAAATTAAATATAATTTATTAATTGATGCTTTTCTGGTTGGACCTACTTGGCATCTAATGCATCGTAAAGAGTTATCTATATAAGGAGCTCTTATCTGCAATCTAATACATGTTTGACACAGGGCTCATAGAAGCATTTTCCTAAACTATGGACTATGGAAGCCTTAAGTCTCTAAATGCTTTTTTTTTTGATTGGTAAATGCAACCATGGGGGTTGCTCCCTGCTATATTAACTTAAGTCTCTTAATACTTGACTTGTTATTTATCATTGGTTTTGTGTTGAAAGACTGATGCGCATATCAACGTATAAGGTAGAAGTTGCTGGGAAGTGCCTGAAGTATCTCTTGGAGCTAACTATAATATTTTATATTTTTAAGCTTGATAAACTCATCAAACAAGATGATATTATCTATGTTCCATGGCATTTTGAAGACGGGGACGTGTTTCGGGGATGGCAGTCCAAGGGCCCTTTTTTGGGGACAGTGGGGGAATGGCAATATATATGAATTTTTTAATAGAGAGAGAGAGAGAGAGAGAGAGAGAGATTTCTACAAGTTAATGGACAGCAGTATAAGACTATAAGTTGAATAACAACAATAAATATTAACAGCAGTATAACAGCAATAAAATTAATCATGATAATAGTATAACGGCAGTAAATTTAATCATGACAGCAGTATAACAGCAATGTTTCATTGCCAGCTGTGAGTTTTTTTCTCTAAATATTATAAAATGTATATATGATTTCGGGGACACCTGGGGATGGTGACGGGGATGGCGACAGGGACGGGGATGGGGGCCTCAGGGCAGGGAACGTGTCCCTGTGTAACACAGGATATTATAAAAGAAAGTAAACTGAAGTATGTTATTTCAACAAAATGATGCATGCTTTTTTTGGTGTTCTTTATTGTTATCTTTAAACAACTACAGATGTGGATCTTAGTTCTCATCTGGTGCTTCACTTGGGAGTGGATCCAACACAAACTGACTACAAGTCCAAAAAATAGGTGCAGGAGAACTATACAAGCGTTAATTATGATCACATCAACAAAGCAGTTTCCATCTGATATTAGCAAAAGAAAGTTCAAAACTGAAATGAATTGCAGTGTGGTGCACATTAACAGAAATTATGAAATTTTCTTTTATCAAGTTGTTCACATTGACTCCTAACTTTAAATACTGTTGTTATTTATGCCATCTTTTGTCTCTAGAAAGATAATTTAGTAGAACTCATATTGATGAATATCTGGAAGCTCACATAAAGTCTAACTGAATACAGTGGACCACAGGTTCTATGGATATTCCTTTGTCATTGGAAAAAATCTCTTGTCAGGCCAACAGAACTTGTACAACTGATTCTTTGGAAATGTAAGTATTGAGATTTACCATTTTTAGTATTTACTATTATGATATTGGGTGTAAAGTGCATCGTAAACTCAAAAATTCTAGTGTTAATGTTATGTGCTTGCTTTTTGTTCTGAAGTTCAATTTGTCAAACATTGGAGTTTGGTATGTTTTGGATGAATACAAAACCTGTCTTCGAATTTGGAGTTTGGTTGGTATATTTCTAGAGATGATTACACCTTTTCCAGATGGAGGCTTTCCTTTCAGTGACTAATAGAGAAATTTAGCTCCATTGTCAATTATCAGAAAATGTAAATGGCAAATAAACTTTATGGAACATGGATAAGCTCAAATATCTAGATAAAAATAAAGAGGCACAATTTACTCTATGATAAAGCCATCTCACTGAAATCTTGGTAAATACTATGCAACAAACAGAATTTTATAATGGTTGCAAGATGGTATTTGGTTATGTAGTTTCTCACTTATAGAGAAATAATACATACTCATGCAGAGCATAAACAAATCTTACTTTAGAAGTTCTAGTGGAATCTGGTCTTAGTTATGTCTATATTTTAGTGATTTGCTTGGTTATTTAAGGCTTCTGCAATTAAATCTTTTTGCATTCTGTTTGATAGGCAAAATTGTTTCTACAAAATGAGGCTAGCAAGCAGGACTTTTGATCAGTTTTGTAAAGCCATACCACTTGCAGCATTCAGGACTCATTAAGAAATGTATCATTCTCATGGAAAGAATGAACGAATCTCAGCTTAGAAGTTATACTAGAATTCGGTCTTAGTTATGCCTATATAGGCCGTCTGGGAGCAGGAGATGGCTCATGATCCACTCTATCTGCCCCTGGGTTAAGTGAGGCCATCTTGGATTGGGCCTTGGAATAAAAGGAAGATGCAGGTCTACTTTGAGATAGATTTCTGATTGGTTTTACCTGGCCAAGTTACTAGCAATGGAAGCATGGTGTACCTAAGATCTACAATTCTGTTTGTGGGCTGCCCCTCTGATGTCTGCCCTTTCGTTCAGCAATAGACAAAACTTATCCAAGACGAGCCAGCGTTCTATTGCAAGGGCACATTTCAACCCCAAGTTTGCAGAATAAATAGTGAAAAGTCTAATATTGCCTCAATTTATATAAATATAAGTGGCCTTATGGGTTGAGACCTCTGTTGATTAAATAAAAAACTAAGATTGAGTTTGCTCTCCCTTATTACCTCTTAATATTTTTGGAAGGAAAACGTTTAAGAATGCAAAACTTCCTGAGAGACCTTAATCTCTTGGCTAAGGTTGAGTACCTCTTAGTGATTTGCTTGGTTATTAAAGGTTTATGCAATAAATCTTTTTGCATTCTGTTTGATAGCAAAATTTTTTGTGCAGAATGAGACTAGCAGGCAAGATGTTTGATGGGTTTTAAAAAGCCGTATTACTTGCAGCAAGTAGTGGAGAACAAATAGACTTATATAGCACTTATGTCAGGAGTGTTTAGATAAACACGTGCACTAACTGTGTCAGTGTACTTGAGAAGCATCTCTAGGAAATATTTCATATAATTAAACAGGCATTACAGACTACCGAGAGCAAAATAAAACAAAATTAAGTACATCCAATTGCGGCATTGTGTCTGCTGTTTTATTTTCATTCTGAAGATTCTTTTAGAATTGAAATTGGTAATCAGATTACACCATTGCACAGTAATAACAAAAACGTAGAATAATATATTATATTGATGTCTTCAAATGATAAATTCATTGTATTACATTGGCTTATAAAGCCATACATATTCCTGTAAATGTAACTAAACTAGCTTACGGGAATGTAACTTCCCAAAAACTAACTATAAACTAGCTTATGTTTTATTTACTAACTTATATTTTATTACTAACATTCTAACTATTGATTTATTTATTATCTAAAATATACTAAACTAAAGATGTAATAAATCCAACATTTAGATCAGGGACTGTGAAAGATCTGGAAAAGCTCAAGAGGAGGTTTTCCATCCTTTGTGGATCCCCATTTTGCAGCCACACGAAGCATAAAAATTCTGCAATCAATTCAGATGTCACCTACAATTGAACATTTTTGGAAAACGAATTTATATAAAATTTCAACAAATTCTATGCCTTTTTACAGAGATAAGCTATTTTCTTTGCCTCACTACGTAGTTGCTTTGTTCCCCACATTAGACAATAAAATGAAAACAAGTATATAAAAACATTCTGGCAACAATAAGAAATTGAACTAGCAGAAAACTATATTGAATGAGAAATAGTATCATGTACATGAATGGGAGATATTGATGCAGAGCACACAGTGGAAGCTCAAACAATTGATACCATACTTCACAACAATGGCTCCAATCCCACAGTTCATGATAGATTAATGGTTAATCGGCTTTGAAAATCCTTCTCAATGTCCATATAACATCGAACCACACATACATTCTTCTTTGTCGGTGAGACATCCTCGATCTCATGAATCTTCCCGATGGGTGGATTCCCAGGTGTCTTTTCTATCGGCAAGATTACTGTTGTCGGCTCAATGCAGCTTTGTCTACCCGATAGCTCTTGTCACTCCGATGTCTTCGACTTAGCATATACATAACATGACTTGTTATAACCAGTCAACTAATGTATCCATTCCCGATTTCACCGATATGGCCTGTCATCCTTTGTATCTGACTCAATGTATATTCTCAATGTACATTCAAAAGATGCATTCTCAATATACCTTTTGCGACATACACACTCAACGTGCTTTTGCGATATACACACGAAATGTATATTCGACATGTATTTGCGATATACACACGAAATGTATATTCGGGGAAACAACACGAATCTTACGCCGATGAAAACCTCTGCAACCTTGTAACTGAACAAAATCACACAGAAACTACAAAAACTCAACAGAACAGAAATGAATCTACTCCTAAGGAAGTCATTCCACTGATTTCGAAGAAATCTCCACCAGTGGAATGCTTCTGATTTACATTCCTGCGATTACACCAAAACAAACTTCTTTTATTCCTCCTTCTCTACATACAAATCGGTTCCCTCTCTCTGTTTTCCTCTTCGTCTGTTTAACAAACACAGATCAACTATTTAAAGACTCACTTGGCAGTTACATACGATGGAAGGCGAACCGCCCTACAACCATCTCTGCCGTTCCGTTACATTCATCAGTTCGGTTACAATTCTTTTATGACATGTATACAATCTTTCAATATGGCGTGAAGGCCTTACAATATGACTCTTTGGACACAACAGAAAATGCAAGGAATCTTCCAGATTCTTAGGTTTTGAGGTGCTCCTGCACCATACAACCAACCGACAAAGATTTCCAAGTCCCTTGGAAATGTATCTGCAAAACAAAGTTACCTTTTCCTGCATCTCTGTCTGGCTTCATCTTTCACTCTGTCTCTTCAGCTTCAGGCTTCAAATCTTCACATCAATGGAATAGTGACCAACCAACCAACAATGGCAAACTACCATCAACATTTCAGATTATCTTCAGACTCCTGCGACTCCTAGCAATGGAGTACGCTCAGACTGATCAAAACTGCAATGACTACAACAAAATGCTCAATCAGATGTCCATCCTACACGTTGCTTCACAGACCCATTCCTCTCGTCCAACAACAGATCCTGGAGATGCACTATCACTCTCTCTCGCAGTGGCCTCACTCTGCACCCTCTTCCAGCCAAATCTCCATTGGTGAATGGTCTTGACAGACCTCATCATCGTTTGCCCACACCCTACAAGAATCCTATTCCTTCTCACAACTAGATGGCACGAGCATCTGCAACAGTCTAACAACTACTGTCAGCCTTCAAAATACTTTCTATGATCTCTGTTGTCAAAATGGTCACCAACCAAACATTTTGCTTCAATTCTTCATTTGCCTTCTCAGTGACAGAAAACAAATACACAACACCTCCACCCAGAGCTTTCGCTAGCTCTGATACCAATTTGATGCAGAGCACACAGTGGAAGCTCAAACAATTGATACCATACTTCACAACAATGGCTCCAATCCCACAGTTCATGATAGATTAATGGTTAATCGGCTTTGAAAATCCTCAATGTCCATATAACATCGAACCACACATACATTCTTCTTTGTTGGTGAGACGTCACCATCGGCCACCTTGTTATTTGTCTCCCTGATCTCATGAATCTTCCCGATGGGTGGATTCCCGGGCGTCTTGTCTATCAGCAAGATTATTGTTGTTGGCTCAATGCAGCGTTGTCTACCCGATAGCTCTTGTCACTCCGATGTCTTCGACTTAGCATATACATAACATGACTTGTTATAACCAGTGAAAACCAGTCAACTAATGTATCCTTTCCTGATTTCACCGATACGGCCGGTCATCCTTTGTATCTGACTCAATGTATATTCTCAATGTACATTCAAAAGATGCATTCTCAATATACCTTTTGCGACATACACACTCAATGTGCTTTTGCGATATACACACGAAATGTATATTCGACATGCATTTGCCATATACACACGAAATGTATATTCGGGGAAACAACACGAATCTTACGCCGATGAAAACCTCTGCAACCTTGTAACCGAACAAAATCACACAGAAACTACAAAAACTCAACATAACAGAAATGAATCTACTCCTAAGGAAGTCATTCCACTGATTTCGAAGAAATCTCCACCACTGGAATGCTTCCGATTTACATTCCTGCGATTACACCAAAACAAACTTCTTTTATTCCTCCTCTACATACAAATCGGTTCTCTCTCTCTCTGTTTTCCTCTGTCTGCTTAACAAACATAGACCGACTATTTAAAGACTCACTTGGCAGTCACATACAATGGAAGGCGAACCGCCCTACAACCATCTCTGCCGTTCAGTTACATTCATCAGTTCGGTTACAATTCTTTTATGACACGTATACAATCTTTCAATATGGTGTGAAGGCCTTACAATATGACTCTTTGCACACAACAGAAAATGAAAGGAATCTTCTAGATTCTTAGGTTTTGAGGTGCTCCTGCACGAGATATCAAACTCCTAAAGAGGAGTACAGTACTTTATGTTGAGAAACGGTCTTATGATGATGAAACATTGCTTGGTAATCACCATTCACCATGAAGAAATGTAATGAGCACCCTAGTTTTTTTTTGAAATTCCACACATAGAGAAAGATGCATTGGTTAAGTTCTTCCACACTCTTTTGATCACCTAGATCCCTATGCGTGCAAGGTGAGAGCATACAAGTGCTTCCGAGTTAGCATTCAAAACTAACATGCAATAATAACAATTTCCACTTATTCAATGGGCTTCGGCTTATGCAACGGGCATCCACTTAATTGTGGGAATGTGTGTAGGCCATTGGTAGAATTTCTAAGCTTGACTCAAACCGATAAGGTCGATATGCCAGCTTGTTCATGCTAAAACGGGCTGTGAGTTCATGCTATAATTTATTGGCGGTAAATTGTCCAATATTACAAAATGAAGCACAATTTTATGAAGTAACCGGTGGTACTACCATCCGGTATTACAAACACAGATTTATTGCAACATATAAAGGAAACACAAGAGTTAGGGCATGCTGCAATATTTTATTAGTTCTGATCAGAACTGAAATAAACTGCTGTAGCATAAAAAATCAGAATATGAGGAGTTGAGAAGTCACCAAACATCACCCTGAAGCATACCCATGAAGCTCTGTTGCTGGTTATGGATGTAATGAAGCTCAAACACTAAAAATACACCTTTGAAAGCACTCTAACAGCAAAATACTCAGGTCTGATACAAAACCCAACCGAAACCAAATGAGAAGTTGAGGCTAAACAACCCCAAGAAGAAACTCTGCTCAACAACACAAGTTTTCAGAAGAAATGAAAATATATTCAATAGCATAACCCTCCAAATGAGCCCAAAACCCCTTTATAACATTTTGGAGCTAGTTTAGGAAAAAGCGTTTTTGCTTTTTCACTGCTTTTTCGAAAAAGCATTTTTGCTTTTTTTACTACGTTTTCTAAAAAAACGTTTTTTGCTTTTTCACTGCTTTTTCAGAAAAGCGCTTTTGCTTTTTTCATTGCTTTTTCGGAAAAGCACTTTTCCTCTCCAAAAGACCTTTTTTTGAAATAATATTAATATTTCATGTGCAAATTCCCCCTTTTAAGTGTATCTTTTAAAACGCTTAATTACCTTTCCGAAGAGCTATTACACTTAAGTTATCTTTTAATATTTCCCATCCTTAGACAACTTAAGTGAATAAATAATTAAATAACTCAATAGTATACCCAAGTTGTGGAAAGCATCCAAATGATATAATTTTGCAATTCTGATCATACCAACAGGATATTGAAGACTTGAAATGAAAGTCCGAGGCCGTCGGGTGACTGTCTAAAAATAGCATGTTTCTCCAAGAAAGTTGGAGAGCACTTGAGAGGTCGGAACTGAATTCCGAAAGCATCTATGAACTCCAAATGACTAGCCGAACTTAAAAACACGAACAATTGCTCTGTAATACTGAGCCACGACCACTTCAAGAACATGACGACTAGCCTCCAAACATGACGACTAGCCTCCAAACATGACGACTAGCCTCCGGAAGACTAGGAACAAGCATAATGCACACAAAAGGTCTATGCACCAAAAATGGGACATTACAAGAAATGGCAACCCCGAACTATCACATAGATTCACAATGATATATACGGAAAAATTTAATTAATAAAATGCTGACTTGGAAAACTTACAAGAAATTCCGTAGATGGTGACAATACAAAGTATTAATAAAACAGAAGTTTCCTAAGTAAACATAATCATTGAAACATGGAGCATTGTCTATTCTTGATTCTCCTGTATAATTAATAGATTTAATAGAATTATCATATGTTATTTATTGAAAATTCAGATTTTAATTTCCCAAATATGTATCTACCCACCCCTTTGAGTATTCTTCAACTCCCCATCACATGGGTTTGTGGGAGTCCATTGAGGGACATTTGTGTGGGGTAATTTACTTATTGATTGCTCCTTATGCTCTTCCATTCATTTTTTCTTATAGGCCTCGTCCTCTTTTGTCGATGTCATGGAATATTATCCTTCAGGCCCCAGGGCTTACTTGGTTTCATTAATCTCTCTCTGTACTATGTCCTTTCTTGCTTTTGCTTTTGTAAGAAGCATTCTTTTTGCTTCCAACTCCCTATACAAATCTGCAAGGGACATGTTCTAATCTACCTCCTTTTGCAAATCCCTAATTTTGATTTGCAATATGGCTGCATTGCTAAATCTTAGCCTGATCATCTCTAGCAATTAAGTCAAAACTCTGACAGGTCAATTCATATCCGAGTTGTCAAAATGATTTTTGATCACCATCTTCTGATACAGATCATTCATTTAGTCATCTGTCTTCACCACGCTGCTTCATGAGCTATGTCAAGAATATTCTTGCAATGCTTGTCATCTTTGGATTTGGAAGATATTTAAATGGGCATCACTGTCTATTGGATATCTGAAATCTCCTTTGAACATATGATAAACCTAAGTTGCTGGTTCAGGTACAGGTTCGGGGATTGGGTACTCTGGAAGCAATTATCTTCCCCTGGGTATGGGTATGGCTGTATATATATATATTAAAAAATCAAAATAAATAAATAATTTAGAAATATATAGTAAATTAATTATAAAAATATTAAAATAATCATAAAAACAATGGAAATATAAATAATAAATATTAAATATAAATATGTTAACAATAATTATATATAAAATAAATTGACAATAAATATATAATAAAATAAATAATAAAATAAATAATATGTAAATATGGTTAATATAACATAGTTAATATATATGTTATATTATTAATATATTATATAAATAGATAATAAATTAATTAATATATTATAAATATAAATATAAATTATAATATCATTAAAATAAAACTCTTTAAAGATGTGCAAATTTCCAAATGTGAAAGGTTCAGATTTAATCCAAAGAGCTTGGATTGCATTCCATAGAGCTCAAAGTGCATGTACACCATCTTGTACAATATTTCTGACAAGGGAATTTGCACAACTTTTGCTTGAATTTTACAAAGATGAAGGTTGGAAGAAATTAGGGAAATCCTCTCTAGAAGTTTCGCTTGAATTTTACATTTTCCGGCTTGTTTTGCTCTCTGCTCAAATGATTTCTTCTTCTAAGATCAAACTTCACACATGAGATTTAGCATGTCGACTTGGAATGAAGTCACCCAGTACTGGTTCAAAATAGTTTATTTTATCAACTGTTTTAGAAATCCCTACTATTTTTTTTTCTAATTGTCGGGAGTGGTTCTAGATGTACCCACAGGGTACTTCGGACGACAGGGTTGTGCCTTAGCCATCTCAACTGTGCTCACGACCCCGCTCCCAAACCTGCTCTGTTTCAGTTTTGCAATGGCACCCATATGCAAGGAACCTAGTAATGTAGCGATAAACTTGTATTGCCAGGGCTTTTGCCATCTTAATACCCATCTCGTGGACTTGATAATTTTCCTCATTAACCTCGAGCAGTCCAATGGTTTAACTACATAGGAAACATAATATTCACGATATACAAATAGATAAACTATTCTATAGAAAATACGAATAGTCATGCATAGAAAGGAACATTGCACAAAATAAGATGAATAGGAACGTCTTCATTAAATATACCTGTAATATATGTTGTTTCCAACATAATCATTGCATGATCCAATTAGATACATCTTTATGAAGAACCATGTGGAGAACAATGTTTTGATCTCTAAATGTATCAACCCAACAAGGGCAAAAGAATATGGTAGGCACGTTGGGAGCTTTAACAATAGTTCGTACAGAGCTTTAATATCACTGTCTTTAATCTCAACATCTGCAACAGGGATAACAAGTACACTGCATCTTGTATAATCACTCTTCTTCTTTTGATATGTAAATTTTAACATTTACCCATCATCAGCTAAATGTGGGGAGTGCACTGTCAAGCTTAGAGCATTTTTTGGCTTAGATGGCATGTTTGAGGGGTTTCTCTTCTGCCAAAATTCGCCTCGGACTCGCACCCAACCCCAACCATATGGCCCACTTTATCACAGCCATTTTAACATGAAGAGCATGCCCAAATGGGGCTTGAAACTGGGTCATCCATACAACAATTGCTTCGCTTTACCACTGAACTATTGAACTATAATCACTCCCTTATTTGTTTTTGATTGGTGAAACAAGGGACCTAATCCCTCTTTTTTTTGGGAAGACTTCTTGTTTGTGACTGTAATCCATTCTTCTGGACTGACCATGGTGGATGTCTTTCAAATAGGTTTCGTCATGGAGGGATAATGAGTATCCTAGGGCAAAAGATCCTCATCCCAATTAGAGGCAGGAGGCCTGCTATCCATGGAAATTGAATTGGGGGGTTTCCTCGTCCAAGCTTTGGAGAAGAAACGTGCTCAGCAGGAGAAGAGGAAGATTTTGGGGGGAGAGGCCCTAGAAATTTTCTTCCCCAAGATTTCTGAGTCCTTGCAGATAGGATTTGGGGATGCCAATGAAGGAGTAATGGGGTTGAACATTATTCGCTAATGATGAGACTTAGGCCTTTCTGCCAAGAAGCCTTGGTAGCACTCTTATTTCTGTTATCTGCAGAGGAGCTCTTTCACTTTGGGCAAGCATTCGCCATGTGACACCTTGGGCAAAACAAGATCTACACCTGAAGGCCAATTGCTCATAATCCAATTGCTTCTTTCAAATGTGATCACTTATCTTGAGCCAAATCTCCTCTGGCAGCCTCCCCGGAAAAATCCATTTCAACATGAAGCCTTGTGAACGTGGGATGGGAGTGATAGGTACTTTTGGGAGAAATAGAAAGAAGATTCCCCAAGGATTTTCTGATTGAGTTAAGGCTGAAGATTAGCCAATAATCACTCATTTATTAAACACATACTTATAGTTAATAAGTTAATAACTAAACAATGACAAAAGCGTGTCACTAAAACAATAATCCAAACCTCTATCAAACACCTAAAGAATTTGGTGTTCTGTCATTAACTTTCAAAAAGTTCCTTGTCAGACAGAAACTGGAAAATTAAAGTCAAAGCATTCTCTAGCCGCAAAACAGGGTTTCTTGAAAATTGCAACTCTAAATAGTATTTCAAGCATAGTAATTGCAGTCCATGAAACCAGACATTGTAAACAATAGGTCTTGTAAATTAAGCAATCAATATAAGGCAAATCTAGCAAAATTGGCATACCATGTAACAACAAAGGTTGTTCTAAACAAGTATATTGAACAGATATTATCTTTCATCTAGGCATCTGACCGTTCAGAACCGTTCTTGGTTTTTGCATTCTCAATTAGGTCTTCACTAGGTTGTAGTCATTTACAAAATACTGGATCGCATGCTATTAGAGTGTAGAAGTTTATCGCTGTTAGAATCAGGACGCCTTACAAAATGGAATATTTACAACATTGTTTAATCATGACATCATCTTGCATAAAGAGTATTAATCATCTAAATAATACTAATTAAATCTAAGTACAAGTACACAGGTTCTTTCAAGATTCTAACAGTCTTTCTCATCCGTAACAAGCCATACCGCGATCCAAAAGGAGACCAAGAAAATATAAAGTGACAAATTGGTACATCCCAAAATACTATTGTTGCTATTACAAATGTACAACAAAGTTGCAGTCCAAAGTTCAAACAATGTCTCAAGGAAGTGTTTGAAGTGTTGAAATACAGGCATCATTGCTCATTATCTTTCCAACAATAACAGATCTATTCAGGAAATCAGATGCAAGTTAACTATTCCACACAAATTGTAAGTCAACATGATATTCTCTTTTGAAAACAATGCTCATACATGACTGTCCACAAACATAAGGTACCGGTGGGCAGTGCCAAATGCTCATCACAAATGTTTGTAGGTGGCATGGAGTTTCAAGTCCTTATGTAACATACACCCCCTGATATATGTTTTGCTCTGTGTATTTTTTTTTGTTTTCTGCTTGTTTGATGTTTCGGGTTTCATGGGTTTTGCTTGCATGTTTGTTTTTGCATGAAATACATAGAATATAAAGCATAGACTGAAAACCCAGAAAAACTAAAAGAGAGAACAACAAACTAACGACTACCCAGATAGTAATGAGCCAATATATGAATTATATTAACGTACCCAGATGGCGATCTTCAACTTCATACAGATGCTGACGGAGGGCCAGCCATACAAGTCATAGAAATGTCCTCACAACTTCGAGAAATGCAACAATTTGCTTTTACAAAGAATGGCAGCTCAAACCCTTGTCCTAGGTGCCCACTTTGATGAGTTTATGAATCCCAAAAGGCAGCTCATAGAATTTCTTGAAGACCCACGATTGGTACCAGCTGGTACGGCTCTGCACAAAGGAATGACAGCTCCAAACTCAACCAAAAATGATCAAAACCCCTGCCTTTATGCTGCTGTTTGGTCTGCAGAGATAATACCACCTCAATCGGTCCACAAACAATGAGAAATGACCACAAAACAATCCCAAATGACTGCTGCAACAGGTACGGCCAGCACTAGGATGGTACGGCCCAGCAGTAGCAATTAATACCAGTCAAAAACAACTCCAAAAACCATCAAATCTGCTCTGTATAATCTGCCATATAAAAGCTCTGAGAAATGTGTACTTTCAAGCTCAAATCCTCCTCGAAATGTATTATTCGAAAGCCCAATGAGACTCCTGAATGAAGCCTCCCAAATGCTCTTCCTGATGTGATCTTGCACACACGAATAAGAGGACTTATGTAGGGGTTTTCGTCCCAGCAAAGCCAAATCCAAACCCTTGAACTCCAAAGCCCAAGAATGCACGAGAAAATCTCATAGAGAGAAAAGCCAATACAATAGTCAAGCATGAATGAGAAATGAAGTCACTTTTTGCCTTTTAACCTCCTTCTCTCTCCCAACGCCCAAGAAGAGGGATTTTTAATTTGTTTTTTAAATTAATTTCATCCCCTTATGTCTCCCATGAGGCGACCCTCTCCTAGGAGACCACTTTTAAGTTATAACTTAAAGCTATGTTATAAAGTTACTTTATAACATAAGTCACAAAACCGCATAAAATAAGGATAAGTTAAATCTTTAATTTAACTTATACTATATCGATTAATACCTAGGAAAAACCATGAATTCTCGTGCCAAGATCAACCACAACTGCCCTGCCATAAATAGCCAGTGCTCAGCTCCGACTTACATAAATAGGAAGTCACCCAAACTGACCCCCTAAACACCTCCATTAGCCTACGGGAGTCTGATCATTGGCTAATCCCTGTCCACTGATCCAATGGGCTAAATGGGGGACATTACACCTTACCATATCAAACACATGCTAAGACTTTCAAATACAAGGTTTTTTTCTATTCAAACTGACCGAGCAATCTTCACAATGCCTATGCTTGTTTATAGGGGGCACAATCATGTAAGCTGGGTTTATCCGTCCAAGCAGCAGGTTCATCAATACATCATCCTAAGTTCCACCCTTAACAAAATCTCTAAGTTGCCGGTTCAGGCACATGTATGTGTTCATGTTTGTTGGCATGGTGATTTTTTTTCCAGATTTAGTACAGCTGGGTATGGCTGTACAATATATATATTAAAAAATATATATATAAATACCCATAATATGCAAAAAAATACAGGACTGAAAATACAGTTGATAGGGATAAAGATAATTATGCTGAGAGGCTTAACTAGAGTGGTAGCACGGGGCACATTGTAATGGTGTGAGTGTGAAATGTCCTGTCCAAAATAATAAATTTTATTTACAATGCTTACTTCTATCATGGCCGATTCCTTCCATGTTTGGCGCCCTTGTTTGAAGATAAAACAAATGATTTGGCCGACTTCCCAAGCTTCAAGTTTAAACGTATTTGGTGGCCAACTTCCAAATGATGTTGGCCGACTCCCACACTAGTGCCAAAGTTGGAATTTGAAAGTTAAATAAACACTATTGATATGACATTCGTTTATGATGAACATGCATGAAGGAGATCGCAGATTAAGGTTAAAAGATAATGTTAAGAATTATAATTAATAATAAGGTGGGGCCGACCCCTCATGGTGAGCGCTCAAGTTTGAAGTGGTGTGATTAAAGGAGCGATTTAAAATATGGAACGATTTCACTTTATGAAAGGCACCATTTGTCACATGATATGGAGTGATCTTGCAAATCAAAGGGCAGCGATTATATTATTCATGAGGCACGATTTGTTAAGGTAGGAGCAACGATTTACTATGAATCATGAAAAGGTGCGATTTGGATGAGGTATGAGATAACAATTTGATTTGAGTGGACATCATTGTAAGAGGTATGTCTATTCTAAAAGATGGTGTCTCTTCAATGATTGCATTCTTTCATAAAGATATCAAGATATATATTTGTTTTTGTGATTGGCATTTGAAAAAAAAGGTGGAAATAAAAGATATATCAGATCTACACATTCAGATCTGCACATAAGGCAGATATAAAGAGAAATTGAAGGCATATTTATTTGTATGAGAATCGATTGAAGGTTGAACAATAAGCACATTTGGTGCAGTCACTGTTGGAGGGTTCACAAAATAAACTATCCAAACCATGCAGCTAGAGTAAACACAACGGAAACAACTCAATTGTAGAATGCAATGGAAGATATATATATTCAGAATATCAAAGAATTACAATGCTCATATGCCGGCAACATGCGGGCTACAATCAAAGGGCTCACAAACCTGCTTTTCGGGTTACAATAGATATGCCAGATATGGCATTGAAGTGCCTTCCCAAAAAGAATCTAACTATCAAATCTACATAACTTGAGAACTACTTTCCTAATGCATCTAAGAGATCTATATATATCATCTCCAGGCTCAAGAAATCCTTCGCGTCGGCCACAAGAGGTTACAAACTCCAAAGAAGGATGTAACGTGTAGAAACAAGTAGGTTGGCCTACAACATTTAGTATTGCTCCGCAAATGCATGAAACTTGGTATGTACCTCAAGGAATGTCTATCTGATCCATATGTGTCGTGTATGATGTTTCATTTATCTCTGCAAGTCACGGAAGTGCTCCACAAACCTTCTCCTTCAACTGATTGTTTGTATGCTCTATTCTGAGAAAACTGATGATCTTTTGATAGCGATAATTTTTAGCAGACAAGTCCAAATGACCTGAAATTTGGATATGATGTAGATGATGATATGCAGATGTTAAGTGTAATGTCCCCTGTGTGCGGGTGATGGGCCTCGGCGGCCACGTGTTTGTTGGGCTTGCGTAAGGCCTTGGATTTCCGGTGGAGGCTACAGTGGTGAAACTATCCACCAAAGTCAACACCCTTAACGCCTTGAGATCCCGCTCTCACCACCAGGCGGTCTTTTGGTGTAGTGGTTGGGCCTTAGTGGTATTAGAGCTAAAGTTCTTGCCATCCTGTGAGGTTAGATATGACATGCAGATGATGAAAATGAGACATGCAGCCTATAGATAGATATGATTTTAGATCAAGACTAGGAACACGGAATTCACAGAGGATACAGGAAAGAGAGGTACCACAGGTAGAAGAACCTGAACATCCAATACCGATCATAGATCCATTTGAGTCAGAGATAGAGGTTGCCGCTACCGAGGAAGATTCCCAAGTTTCACGGACGGACCCTTTTTCAGGTGATTTACCACCAGTGATAGAACCTATAGGGGAAATGGGTGACAGGGAAGGTGAGAAACCTAGCATGTGCGAGATCCTGAATGTGCTCATCAAGAGCTCATTGGCTTTAGAAAGAGAATTGAGGGAGTCTCAACAAGAGTTGAGAGAGTCACAGACAGAGATAGCACATACCCTCAAGCAGTTATTAACCCGAGATGGAAGAAATAACAGGGAAAATAATAATCACCATGACAGGAACAGGTATAATGGAGGTGACAGGAACATGAACAATGACGGTGATAGACACAAAGTTAACGGGGGAGATAGGAACAGGCATAATGCGGGTGATAGACACAATGGTGACAGGAACCAGGGAAATAGGAATAATGGGGATAGGAACCAAGATGACAGACACAGGTTTAGAGATGATGAGGATGAGGCCTCCGTTACTCATAGGAGGGCTTCATAGTTTGCTGCAGGTGATAGACCTAGTATTCCTACATTTGCTTCCAGGAACCAAGTTCCTGACCAGGATCCACACAAGCCGAGTTTCAGGATGAGATTATGAGGGATTGGAGAGCTTCTAGTGCAGAGTTCAGAGCCGAGATGACCTTTGCAAAGTACTCTGACATTAGAATTAAGAACAGACCTCGCAGGGGAGGTAGACCTCATAACCAAGAGTTGCAAAAGAAAGTGAGCAAAATGACACTTCCCTACTTTGATGGATCGGGTAAGACCACTGCTAGAGCTTGGGTCCAGAAATTGGACAGCTACTTGCAGATTAGTCCCATGCCTAAGGAGGACGCCATTACTTATGCAACTTTGCACTTGGAGGGAGTAGCACATAAGTGGTGGAGCAACGAGAAGGCCACATTGGGTCACGATCAGATTACTTCATACGTGGAGTTTACAGCCAGACTGATTGACAGGTTTGATAAGAATGACCCAGAGTTACAGTTTAAGGAGTTAGCACAGCTGAGGCAGAGTGGTTCAGTTGACTTCTACATTTCTGAGTTCCAGGACCTATTTGTTATGGTCCCAGATATTTCTGAGCGCAGTTTGGTTATCCTTTTCATTGATGGATTGTCAGACCCACTTCGTGGTTGGGTTAAGGGCTTTGACCCTACATCATTACAAGAGGCCATGAAGAAGGCTCGTGATATGGAATCTTTTGTCTAGAGAAACAAGTTTCAATCCAAGGGATTTCCACATAGGAGAGATAAGGAGAGAGACAAGAGACCGTTCCAAAGAGATACAGGACAACAACATAAGAGTTCTTCCAGGTTAGACAATGATCAGTTGAATGATCTGAGGAGGAAGAAGCTCTGTTTTCATTGTCGTGAGCCTTGGGATCCTAAGCACAAGTGTGCTGCCCAGGGAAAGGCAAAACAGATTGAATACTTTTTAGCAGATGAGTCTGTGGAGTCTGAGACACATTCAGAGCAGCATACAAAAGATAATGATTTAGGATCTGATGTTGCATCTGAAGCATCAGATAAGGATGAAGAGACTTCTCTCCCTACAACCCATATCTCGAGCATTGAGAGAGAAGGGTCATTTAGGATCCGAGGAGTGCTGGGTGGACAGAGATGCATTACACTGCTGGATACAGGTGCCACTCATAACTTCATAGATGAGGGCTTGGTTGCAAAGAGGGGATTGAAGACAGAGGAGTTCGAGGGGTTTAAGGTGAAGGTAGCCGATGGGTTCATACTCACTTGCACGAGGAGGATACCCAATTTGACCATCCAGCTAAACAATTACACTTGCCAGTAGGAGTTCTAAGTTGTTAGCATGGGTGACATGGATGTAGTGCTAGGTATGAAATGGTTACATGAGATAGGTGAGTTCACTCTCAACTTGAGGACGATGGAGATGGAGTTTGAGGTGAACGGAGTTCGACATGTGCTCAGGGGCATTTCAGATGGTGGGTTGAGAGTTGTGTCTCTCAAGCGGATGGAGAGATTGATTTGCCATGATCAGGTGCAGTGGGCAGCAGAGGTGATGGTGATGCCCGCAGCTTCAGAGAAGCAAAAGCAAGAGTATCCCCCTGACATACAGGCTCTCTTGACTAAACACACAAAGGTGTTTAGTGACATACCACCAGGTAAACCTCCTGATAGAGGTTTTGAGCATGTGATTGAGTTGGAGGAGGGTGCTAAGCTAGTAATAACTACACCTTACAGGCACCCGAATAGGTATAAGGATGAGATTGAGAAAGCTATCAAAGAGCTTCTCGAGATGGGACACATCAGACCTAGTAAGAGTCCATTTGCATCATCAGTGGTTTTAGTGAAGAAAAAGGATGGGACTCTTAGAATGTGTATTGATTACAGAGAACTCAACAAGAAAACAATTAAGAACAAGTACCCTATTCCCAGGATAGATGAGCTGATTGATGAGTTGCATGGGGCTTGTTACTTCTCCAAGATAGACTTGAGATCCGGGTATCATTAGATTCGGGTCAGGGATGAGGACGTGGAGAAGACAACATTTAGGTGTCACTATGGGCACTTTGAGTTTCTGGTCATGCCATTTGGTTTGACAAATGCACCGGCCACCTTCCAGTCTTGCATGAACAGAGTTTTTCGTGAGCAGTTGAGGAGGTTTGTTTTAATATTTTTTGATGATATATTGATTTATAGCAAGACATAGGAAGAACACTTGAAACACATTGACATTGTGTTGAGCATTCTGGAGAGAGAGTCATTTTATGCAAAAATGTCAAAGTGTGAAGTTGGGATGACCGAGTTGCTATACTTGGGTCATATTATCAGTGTTGGTAGCGTGAAGGTAGACCCCGAGAAGATTCGGGCAATTGTAGATTGGCCTCCACCAAAGAATCTCACTCAGCTGAAGGGATTCCTTGGTCTTTGTGGGTATTACCGTAGGTTCGTGAAGGGGTTTTCTTAGTCAGCTGCATCCCTCACAAATTTGACTCGTAAGGATGCTTTTAGTTGGACAGGGGGTACACAGGAGTGCTTTGACAAATTCAAACAGATTATGAGTACATGTCCTATGTTGGCCATACCAGATTTCAGCAAACCCTTCGAGTTGCAGTGTGATGCCTCAGGAGAAGGCGTTGGTGCGGTAACTATGCAGGATAAGCACCCCATAGCATTTGAGAGCAGAAAGTTGAGGGGTGTGGAATGCAACTACAACATTTATGACAAGGAGATGTTAGCCATCATGCATGTGTTGGCTAAATTCAGACAGTTTTCACAGATGAAGCAGAAGGTTTTGAGGGCATTCCATGATTTGCTTATGGTAGGGCATCCAGGATACTTCAAAACTTATAAACAGGTCAGAGAGAGGTTCACCTGGAAGGGCCTCAAGACTGAGGTGATATAGTATGTGAGAGAGTGCCCGATATGTCAGTAGAACAAACAGGAGCACTCATTTCCAGGTGGTTTATTGCAGCGTATGCCCATTCCTGAGAGGAAGTGGGATAGTATCTCCATGGACTTTATCACAGGTTTACCAAAAGTCCAAGGCAGGGATTGTATTTTCGTAGTAGTGGACAGGTTGACAAAGTATGCACATTTCTTTGCCATCCCTACCACTTACACCGCAACTCAAGTTGCAGAGTTGTTCTTTCGTGAGGTATTCCGACTTCATGGGCTGCCAAGGAACATTGTCAGCGATAGGGACAACAGGTTCCTCAGTAATTTTTGGCAGGAGCTCTTCAGGTTGATAGGGACAGAGCTCACCCCCATCACGAGTTACCACCCCTAGACAGATGGTCAGACAGAGATAGTTAATAAATGGGTGGAAGGATACCTCCGCAATTATGTTTCAGGGCAACAGAAGGCATGGATTAAGTGGCTTCACATGGGAGAATACTGCTACAATTCCACTTATCACATGTCCATTCAAATGTCACCCTTTATGGCATTGTACGGGTACGAGGCACCAAGCTTTGTTGATTTGCTATTTGGTGATAGCAGAGTGCCTAAGGCCAAAGACCTTCATGAAAGTTAGGACATCATGAGGTCTTTGAAGGAGAATATACAGAAGGCTCAGAATCAGCAGAAGCAGTATGCAGATCAGCAGAGAATTGGGCGATCCTTTGAGGTTGGTGACATGGTATACCTCATGCTGCAGCCCTATAGGCAGTCCACTCTCAAACAGAGTGGAGCAAAGAAGTTGAAGCCACAGTATTATGGACCTTTCAGGATCTCCAAGAGAATTGGAGAGGTGGCTTATGAGTTAGAACTTCCAGCAGGTAGCAGGGTACACAATGTGTTTCATGTATCTCGCCTCAAGAAGGTGTTGGGACATAATGTGACACCATCATTGGAGTTGCCTCCTCTTGATGAAGAGGGGAAGTTGATATTGGTGCCCGAAGCAATAATTGACACCAGGGAACGTAATTTGAGGAGGATTATCAGAGAGTACTTGGTAAAGTGGAAGAACCTGCCAGTTGAGGATGCTACTTGGGAGAATGAGCAGATATTGGAGCATCCTGATTTGAGATTGCTTGAGGCAAGCAATCTTAGGGAGGGCAGATTGTAATGTCCCCTTCGTGATACATGGTTAGTCCATCATTGAGTTCCCGTGGACTAGTAGTTTGGTTAGGGAACCGGAGTTAGTTTGGCCTTGGAGGTATTTGTTGGTGATGGAAAGGTGGTTCGCATTCAGTGGATCCAGTTGGCACCCTTTGAGTGGCCCAGTTTGCTCTTGGTCGTTACTATTTTTAGTAAGTCCGGGTTCAGTGTCGGTTCGGGATTTTCAGAGTGGGGTCAGATTTGTCTCGTTGAGGGCTTTCCGACAAGTTATAGATCATTTCATTCTGATACCGTCTTCATATTTATTTTAGAGTCCGAAGATTATTAATGTTATATTTAATATGGACTTTATAATATTTGAGGGAAAAGTGAATTAATGGGAAAATGAAGACATAAGACAAGTTATGACCTTGGGTGCCCATCCCTAGGGAAATAAAAGAAGTTTTGAAATGACTAAATTCCCTCCTAAACCCAATGCCCATCTTGGAGGGAGAATAGAAGGTGAAATGAAAGCTCATTTGTATTATGCTATGTTTATGATATTTCTCATTTTGAGCTTTGCTAGGGTTTGTTCTTGTTGAGGGTTTGGAGATTCGAACCAGAGGCTCTTGGAGACGAAAACCTCCCTGAGTAACGGCATTCTATAGGTGTGGAAGATCACCCAAAGGTGCCATTCGAGGTGAATACATCCAATATTCATATTTGTGCTTCAATGGAAGTTCGTTTGATGAGGGTTTATGGAGTTTATTGCTTGCATCTTTTGTAGTTGGATTTTCAGCTGATATCGAAGGAGAGACATCAGATTTTGGGAGAGTTTGAAGTGAGGTTGCTGCTGCATATTTCCCCCTTGCTGGCCATACATCCCTCATGGAGGCCGTACCACTGTTTGGAGAGATTTGACATGGTGGAGCTGCCATATTCTCTTCTATTGGTCGCTTAGCTCTGAATGGTTGTGCATATCAGTTTCAGACATTTTGGAGGGTTCTTCTATGGCTGTTCATTGCTGATACATTTCCCAAGGAGGCCATACACCTTGCTTGGAGTGCTGCTGTACTTTCGGGGGTCTATTTCTTGTGCTTACAGCAGTTTAGTCTATCCTTTCTGAGGTGTCGAGGGCCATAGCAGCCCCTATTTGCATTGTATATCTCATTCCTTCTTATAATGCGGATTTTGGAGTGATTCGGTGATAACCCACTAGCTGATCTGGCAACAACATAAAAGGGAAGTTGTATTTCTGCATATGGGTATGTCATAGTAATTGATATTTGGCCATTTTACTATCTGGGTATCCATTAGTTTCTTCATATATATTGTATATTTTCTGGGTTTTCCATATATGCTATATATTGTATGCTCCGGCAACACATTTGTAGGAAAACTGAAACCCCCTTCTGCATTCTTCTCTCTAGTTCTGAAAGATCACACAAAAAATTAATAAAAATCACACATAAAAAGATCTTAAAAATATACAAAGCAGTACGACACATTACAATGGTATCAACCAGGATCTATCTTGTTCAACAATTTAAATTGGTAAATGATATTGCTAACTCTATTTCATTTCTTGCTTTGCTTGGAATTGTGATTTTAGGGCAAAAATTAGGGCATTTACAAAAAGGGACATTACAGAGTGTTGTTAACAAATACCTCCCAACTTAAATTTGACGGCCATTTAGATGTCAAATTATTAATGTTTAATAATAAACATAATATTAGTAATGCCATTTAATAATAAACATAATATTATTGATGCATTATTAAATAATGAAAAATAAAAAAGCACAGTAAAAACAATTGGTAGGTGGAACAAAATATATTGATTTAATTGTTTGCATGTACTCTATTTTTTTAATGATCAGTGAAAAATGGCTTGGAGAAAGAAGAAATTAATAAAAGCCATAGATATTTTAGTTTTGGTTGCTCCAATGGAGGGCCGTATATACAATATACAGAAAAATTGCATCTCCTATACTTTGCATATAAGTTCTGAATTGTATACATTTCATTCTATCATATATTATCTATCTGGCAACTGGCCACTGCCCCTATTACAAATTTGCATTGTATTCCCCTACAGGGGCCAAAAACCACCAACCATCTTCTATATCCATACATACGCAAAACAAATTGCATCAAAAATTGCCTCTCATTGTACCTAGGAGGTCGTGGGGTCATCCTCCTTGTTGTCTCCATCGTCCCCATCACCCTTTGACTCTAAGTTCAAAACCTCCAACACGAAGGACCAGTCAACCTCTGAAACATGAGCAACACCAGTCATGGCTTTGAGGAACTTAATTCCCCACTTAGCCCTGTGACGATTTGCGCTCACATCTTCTCCAATTGCCCTAATCACAAAAGGAACCCATGGCCCTGAGTAAACCGGATTAATGCTCGGCCATTTCCCTTGGTCCAGGAGGAAACCCGAACCCAGAATTGCATCGTTCACAATCTTTTTTAGCCCACATCTCCATCGTGGTTTAACAATAGCCTCTGTCATCGCTCGGATTACACACTTGTCTTCTCCCACATCCAACATGACCACTAGGAACATTGAGGAGATATCGGTGTTCACCTGGTATCTGTTCGAAGAAGCCAGGAATGTGTCTCCTAGAATCATCTTAATGGCGTGCAACACCATTGCAGCCTTAGTTCTAAAAACCTTCTTCATTATGAATTTTGTTATTGTCCCTAGAAAGGCAATTTACCTCTTTTTGGCTGTGAGACACATTGTAGTATCCATGCTCCTTCCCAAAACACCAGACACATGACACAAAACAGTGTATATAACAAGTTCCTTCGCCATCGAAAGAGGAAGAGCCATTATTAGCCTTGTCATCTCGATGTACTTTCTTCAGCCCTTCCCAAATCTTCAAGCTCTTCATACAACCTGGCTTAACTATCCATCATTATTTCTGTTTGCAGCGGATCTGAGAACATATCATGCTACGAGTTTTGCTTATCACTAAAATACTCATTACCTTGCATGTTTATCGCCAAGTTTGCCAATATGTTTTCCTTCTCATTCACTTCACGGTAGACATGTTCAATTTTAAAGTCATCGAATGATTCTAACACTTCCCAACATGGAGATAAAATACGGTCTGATTTCAAATTTTGCATCCCTTTTTTTATGCAAGGCATTTATAGTTATAAGTGAATCCCCCTCTAGGCAGATTTTTGGCAATCTTAGTCTTTTACATGTCTGGATCCCCAGTAGTGCTGCCTGAAATTCTGCTTCATTATTTGTTCCTTCAGGAAGTTTCTTGGCCACCAATCCAACCACAAATCCTTTATGGTCTCTTATGATATATCTTGCACCCGATTTCCCTAGATTTCCATGCGAGGCTCCATCAAAATTTACTTTATGCCATCCCTCTCTTGGTGGAACCCAACGTGCATCTGATCTTGACTTATCCGATGGATGATCCCGAGCAACCCCATGAACAAGGGGACGACCAATCCTTGCCACTTTTTGCGCATCTCTCTGTCCCAAGCTGTGAATGAATTGTCCTTCAATTTTTATTTCTTGCAGCATTGTTGACTACCTCTGTTATGGAATTTTCTAATTTACAGAAGAAGTCTTCACAAGTCATTTCTTTTCCCTGAAAGATCCTTCTATTTCTTTGCTTCCACAATTCCCAAATTATCACTGATGGATTGGAAATCCATATACTTGAGAAGACTGCCTTTTTATGGATGATCGGCCATGTGTTGAACATTGTCAGGATAGGGCTTTGCCAATTCAACTTTTCCATCACCTTTTTCCAGCAAGTTTCAGCAAACTCACATCTCAATAATATGTGATCTACAGTCTCTTCTTCATTTTTGCATAGAACACATCTTAAAGGGCCATGAAATCCAAGTCTTCGTACCTTGTCCCTCGTTAATATTCTATTCTGAAGAGCTGCCCAGGAAAAGACTCCCTCTTTCGGTAAGCATTGTTTCTTCTAGCATAGGTGCACCGACCAATCTTGTTTCTTAACTGGAGCCTCCTCAAGTGTGTATCCGATCTTCACATTATACCTTCCAGTTTTAGAGCCACACCATTTAATTACATCTTCTCCCTCTGGTATAAAAATCCTCCGTTTTGCCAGTTTTTTTTCTAATTGGGCTTGCTGCTCAGTTGGGATACCTAATCCATGGTGTCTTCCATCTCCACTCTATGACTCCATTCCTTTCTATTTGTGTTGCATAGTCTCTAAATATTTACCAAGATGCCTTTTGCCTCCTCGAAGTCCAACATTTCTTTTAGAGACTGAAATCCATTCCATGAATCCTTCCAGAACAAAGCTTTCCTCCCATTCCTCACATCCCAAGTGATGTGTTTTATTATTATATTTCTACTAGATATTAAGAAATTTCAAATTGCCGATCCCATGGGAGGATTTGTGATTGTGAATATCCTTTTAGGGTCCTCTGAATCTAGGTATTTATTTTGCAAGACTCTAGACCATTTTTGCTGTGAATTACGATACATATTCCATACCAATTTAGCCCCCAGAGCAGAATTTAAAATTGATCATTGACTCAAACCTACTCCTCTTGCCTCCTTGGGACTGCAAATCTTTTCCCATGCTATGGGCGGGAACTTCTTTTGCTCTACTGTACCTTTTCAAAAAAGGCTCTCATTTTTTGCTCTAGAAGCTCTCATGTTTTCCTTGGCAACTTTAAACATGACAAAGAATAAATGGGGATGGCTGAAATAATTGACTTTAACATGAGGATTCTACCAATCGATGAAAGACACTTACCTTTCCATGACGCTCATTTTGAGTTGCAACTTGATAATAGGGACTCCCACAATTTTGCTCTGCTAGCCTCAACAAATAATAGAATACCGAGGTATCTATCTGGGAGTTGGCTAATTTTAAAACCTAGAATGGAAGCAATCTCTTGCTGTTTTGCTTAGGTTCACATTGAAAAAGAAGATTTCCAATTTTCTCCAGTTTATACGAACCTAACTGGAAAGTGGCCATTTTAACTTCCTCCTCCGATATTGGACTCTTTAGGAGTGCATTCTATTCTGGGCTAACTATCTGTGGGATTTTTCTTAGTACCTCTTCTTTGACTGGAAGGTTAGTTGGGACATCTTGGTTCATTAATTCTTTGAAAAAATCCACTGCAACAACACAAATCTTGTTCGAATCCTCTACAATACAGCCATCACTGTTCTTTATCTATGTGATCTTATTCTTGCTTCTCTTAACCTTAGTGGTATTGTGAAAGTATCTTGTATTTCTGTCACCTTCCTTTAGCCAACACTCTTTAGACGTATGTCGCTAGAAAATTTCTTCTCTTGCTAAAATTTCTGCATGTACTCTATTATTTCCTTTATTACTATGGAAAAATAAAATAGCTCTTGAAGTAAAAGTTAAAATAAATAATTTGTTTTCATCTATTTTTTTGAAAATTATTAAAAAATACAATAGCTTATCAATTAAAAATAAAGTAAATAATGTTTAAAATGATATTAAAATAAATAGTGTCTATATCTCCATGCATCTATTTAGTAGTTTAGATGGATATTAAAAATGATGTTCATATAGAAATATAAAGTAACTCTTGAAGTAAAAGTTAAAGTAAATAATTTGTTTTCATTTAACTTTTTGAAAACTTGTGCATGGTTTCTATGATTTATTGCATTGTTATCGAAGGTATTCAATAAAAGATAAAGTAAATAATGTCAAAACTAAAATAGTTCTAAAAGTTAAAATAAATAATGTCTCTATGTCTTTTCTTATCTATCTCTTACCTATTTATGTGTCCATTCTTATATGTAATAGTTTAGATAGATATGAAAAAATGATATTCATATAAATAGTATAGAGGAAAATATTTTCTTGTATTAATCTAGGCTAATTAAAGGAATGCACACAATTATACAAATTTCAACCTAGATTAATTCATAATAGTTGCAAATGATGAAGTAATATATTATAATATGTATATTCTAAACTAGCACAGATATCTTAAGTATATCTATTAAAAGATGCCACTCCCACAAGCTATATCTTGTGTAAGGGCCTCCTTATCTTCTAAAAAAACTATGGAAAACCATGTAACAGATGCATCCTATTAGCGTTTTAATTTGTTTTTTGCAAGACGACACAAAATGGAATAGTGTGTATAGTAGAACTATTTTTCAGATTCGGAGGGGAAGCTCCCCAAGATCTAAACTAAGCTAAATTGACCCTAGACTGTAATGTCCACATTTTTGGAATGGTCGCCATTTGAGTTGACTTGGGCCTTTCACCTCGCTCCAGGACATTTGGAGGCTATCATGGGCAGTGGAGATGACTTGTCACATTGGTTTGTTGTCTTTGGTACACTCATCAGGGATATGGAGATTTGTCTTCCTCGGAGTCAGCTATTTGGAGGGCCTTCCATATGGATTTGTGATAGGAGTTTGGACTTCATCATATGTTGTATGGATGCTATCATCACATCTTGGGATGCTTTCCTATGGATACCTTGCCTTGGGCAACTTGACATCATCATGGAGATCATTGCTCACCTTAGGCAATTTGATATTCACTTGTGCGAAGGACAAATATTATTCACATGCCTCTCCTAGGCACTCATTGATAGATTATTATATTCCTTGACTAGCATTTGAGGTGGAATAAAATAATTAACTATTATTCTTGGTGGCGCCCTTGGTAATAGTTGTAATTCATATCTTTAATTTGAATTAGGCGCTTTCCTTGGAAGGAGAACACATTACACATGGGTCGGCCTCCTTGAGAGGGAAACTTGCAATTTGAACATGAGCTAATTACCTAGGTCGGCCATGAGGAGAAGATGAGATAAAGTGTGTATATATACTTGATCAATTGGCATTCCAAAGACATCATTCAAGCATTCATTCATTCATATATGGAGAGCGATCTCTAAGCGTGACTTGGGACGAAAACCTCAAGTGACTTGAGAGGAGTTGGGCGACAATCTAACTTCTCTACTTGTGGATTCCATGACGGGAGTTCAAGTGAGTATCATAGTATCAAGAGCAGATTTTATATCAGCTATGGAGAGCATTCATGAAGGGCGACTCACCTAGGGTTGGAGTGACTTGCATCCAAGGAGGAGCGACCCTCATTTGAGGAGAATTGGAACATTCTTTGAGGCGATTTTGGGCTAGGGTTTGCCCTAGACTTAGGGCGCATCATCTTGAGGAAGGGCGACCTGCTCTTAGGGCAGATTTGTAATTAGGGTTTGAGCAGATTTATAGCAGCAGACTTGCGTCTCCTAATTCAGCCTTCATTGGAGTTTATTCATCAGATTTGTGGCTGCTTGTAATTAGGGTTTGAGCAGATTTATAGCAGCAGACTTGCATCTCCTAATTCAGCCTTCATTGGAGTTTATTCATGCACAATCTTGGTATGTAATTATTGGCATTAGTGTCTACTTTGTAGCTGGGCTATTGGCTGGTTACCAATATCATTTTGTGTACTCAAGATTCATATTTACAGCAGTTATTACAGCAGACTTCATTCTCATTGTGTTTGGTATAAATTGATATGTTCTATGCGTGATTCATGGTGAATATAATTTACATGGTATGATTATATTGGTGTTTGGCATGATTTATGATAAACATATGCAATTGTTTCAAGTCTGATTTTTGGAGCAGAACTAGGGTTAGGGCAGAATAATAAAGTGCAGAAATTTTAGGGCAGAATTCAGAAAAGTTAATTTGGAAAGTCCAAAAATCCAAACTAGGGCAAAATATTCCCATTTGGGATATTACATGGAGACAAACTATAGGCAAATATATATATTATAGATAACTACACTATACAATCTCTTCTTTGGAGTGGGGGGGTTGCATCAAATAAATGATTACTTTGCCTAGTTCTTTTTTGCTTTGGATATGAGCACCAACCATGTCTTGCAAGCGAGATTTTTAGAACTATCTAAGCATGAACAAACACAACAACCTCCTACTGGCTAAAACAAAGACTAATAATCCGTTGCAAACAAGATTTGAATGAATAACAATTTGAACAAAGAGCAAAACATGATTCCAGACACTTTAAAGTGAAACTTTAAAGCTGTGAAAGAAATAGGAAAGAAAATAACTTTAAAACAAAACTAAGCCTAAAGAAATAATAAAAATAAAATAGTCAGAAATAGACTTTCACTTTTGCCCATAATAGAACATGATTGAAAGTAGATGTTGCTAAAAATATCAATAGTCCGCACAATGACAATGGTGTATAATATATATCCACACTGCTGGGACTCCAATACTGACCTTCTATGGCACCAAAATCCACATGAAAACTTGCCATGACTGAAAACAGAGCTGAATACTGCCAAGATATAACAGTGATGAAATGCTTGTGTAGAATGGCAATTTAACTTGCATATAGGGAAGAAATTGAATTTTAGCTTTAAAACTGATTTGCTTTTAAATCATACCATCCTCCAATAGATAGGTGCTACTTTATATCATGGCTGATTGACTTAAGTGAAATTGCATCCAATCACCAACTCTGCCTGGCAAAAGTCTCATGTTGGTATCTTAGCCGGGCAAATGTGAGTTGGTCGCACAATTGTTTACTTATTGCCATGGCAATATCAGCTTGAGGATGTGACCAGAGTTTTGTCTTGGTTAATGGATGCTTATCTCACAAAGCCAAAGTTTTAGCCTGTTAAAGAGGGGTCAGGAGTGTGATTGCTGCTTCTGCCATGGCAGACAAGTCTTGAGGGTGTGGTGTAGGTGATTCATGATGGCAAAGCCATGTTGGGCATGTGATTTACCACTTACCATGGGGCAAACACTTACATTTTGCCCAAATCTGTAGTAACTACCTGGCAAAGATCTCTAGTCATGCAAAAACCTACTAGCTGCTGGTCAAACCTAAATGAAGGGCATGATTTATGACTTACAATCACTTTTCCTTGTGTCTATTGTGGTTTTAAATACCATTTGCCCGACAATCATAACTCTTTCATGTGATTTAACAGCAGCAACCACTTAAGTCTTTTCTTGTTGCAATTTGGAGGAGTCTCTACCCTGTTGCATTTGTTTTCATCAGTCTTCTGGTTTTAACCTTAATATCACATGAGTGCATACTCTTCGCCACTTATACTTCTGCTCTTCTGCTGATCTGCTGTTTGGCTGCTGCTAAATGCTTTTCTGCTATTGTTTCTTACTTTTGCTCTTTGAAAATTGCACCTGTTTTTGTCTTCCATCTCTGCCCTAATCCCTGCTGTTCACTGCTTTTATCTGCTGCACAGAATGATTGTGGGAAAAAAGACAACTCCTGGGATTTAAATACACAAATATTTCAGTGTTTTAAATCAAATCAGGTCTGTCCTGGTTAGGCCCAAAAATCAGGTTGGCCCAAAATTTGAATTTTACATGTTTTTCCTGAATTTTTTTGCAATGCTGTAACAAATTGTAAAGCCCCCTTTTAAGATATTCTTTATTTCTCAACCTGCACACAAGAGTAACTACTAGAAGGGGACATTATCAATATTAAAGATCAATAATGAAATCAATACATATATTCATTTATCATAATTGGGGTTAGTAACATCATGATCATAATCAATAATAATGAACAATTACATATATTCAAATGCATTTCCTCATACTTATACTTTAACCATGTTTTGCCTCATGATATACTTTTGGGAATGGCGACGTCGAGCCTGGTCGTTAATCTAGCCCAATCATCTACCCTAGTGGAGGAGGGGAAAATATTACGTTTAGAGCGACATATAATCGTACTCCACTGCCGTAGGCCCAAGGGTTTCATGCTCGCCCGGCAATACCACCTCTTGGCAATCACCTATTGTGTGAGCCATATAAATAATAATAATAATAATAACAAACCGTACGTCCCTAACAACCCAAACGTCCTCATAGGGGCAAAGGAGAAAGATTAAAGACGTGGCAAGGTCGCGCTCATCCCTTGTATATCATGAGTTAGGTAAGTATAACTATTTAAGGATAATCGTATGAGTTAGAGAGATCGTACCAATATGAGATTCGTCTCCTTGGATGATTCAGAGATACATAAGTGATCCTACGATCACCAATATAAAGATTACCTTGATTTCTCTCAAGGTTATTATATGGAATCTGAGATTCCTCTTAATTATGCTATAGTTCCTCTACTAGGAACTAAGTCAGATTAATAATGGATCCACCAATAATGGTTGGACCAATGAGTGTGCAATCATTGCACCTCTTATCAATATTGCTTAGGCTATCTATTTGATCTGCTTGAGATGAATGATGATTGATGCTGCTCAAACTGTATTTTCTTCCCTTAGATTATTTTATATATATCTTCCATTGTATTCCTTTCTTCTTAGATCATTTGATATATTCTGAAGAGTATTTGTTCTGCTGTTTATATATATAAGAATATACATATTAAACTCTGCTTGATATGGAGATGATGATAATTCGTAAGTAGTGCAAGGGATATAAGATAAATCAGAATGGGATTCGAATACTGGCTGAGATTCTTAATTCAATCTGTTTTTTAGATTGAATGATGATTATTGATGAGTGATGTTTTTGGATGAGATATGCCTTGAGTGAAGACCCCCGATCCTCTTTATATCTAGATCGGTGACCTGTCATCCAATAGTCGCCACCTTTATGCTGTCCCTTCATAAGCACAAACACTTCTTAACTAACCGGTGGCTTTTGATGGTCTTAATACCGACTTCATTAAGTGTTTCCTTTATCATTGATCGCCCTTGTGGGAACGATTTCTTCCTTGCACTTTACCATCGATGCTTTTACCTTTTTATCGTTGCCTGTGGTTTACGTGGCCTTCTTGCCTGCCGTCGCTTATTTGTAAAAGGGGCGGCCAGGAATCACCATGTCGGCCACCTCAATCTGATTTATAATATTTGATTATAATATTTATAATATTTAATTTATATTTTATAATAATTAATTTATAATCTTTAATTTATAATATTTAGTTATATTTATAATATAATAATATATATTATAATATTTATATTTATATTTATTACTTAAATATAGTTTAAATAAATATATTATATTCGATTTATAATTAATAATCGATTCAATATAGGGACATGACACAATTCCAAGTCAGCATACTTGGGTTACATCTCAATTCTTCGTTGCCCCTTGCTTGTAGTTGACTTGCTTATGTGACAAGAGGTGCAAGTTGGAATGCACGTAGACCAACTCTTTTATTTTTTTTTTGTAGCCAATTGGATTCACTTAACTGAGTAGATAAAGGAGTATGTACTCTAGTTCCACTCAATCGAAGAAGATGCAACTTATTGAAATTGGACACAAGTCAATACAACATTTGTAATGTTGGGAAAGGTGTTTCAACTTTGCATTCCTAATGTTGCATATTCATTATTTATTGTATTTATTTATTATTTTGTCCTCACATGAGAAGTGGGGCATCCTACTTTGAGGTGTTACTCTTTGCCACATTTTGGCCATCTTGGATTGTGTAAGGAGTTGTCAGAGCATCCTATGTTAGTATAATGTGTAAGAGCATCTTATGACATTGTAAGATGTGGGACTTGTGATAGATTCTATGACATGTAAGACTACGTTGCCGGTACAGGTATGAGAATGGGCTTGGGTTTGGGATTTGGGTACGTCGGTATGACAACTTGTTTTCCCTAGTTATGGGTACAACCATAGTTGGCAAACTCGGCGAGTACTCGCTAGTTTTTTTCTCTGGCGAGTTACTCGCCATTTAACTCGTGAGTTTTTGCTTGCCGAGTTTTTGCAAAAACTCGGTGAGTCTGAGCGAAAAACTCGCTAGACACAACTGAGGCAATTTTTTTTTTTTAAATTATAATTTGTTTTTGATCTTTGTGCTAGTAACCCTAACACTAATGGTCTATGGGCCCAACCCACACCCTAAACAGTCACAAAAGTGAAAAAATGAGAAAGGTTAAAGGTTGCAAGAGTGACTATGAGTATTACGATAGGAAAAGTAAGGACTTGGTATTGTAGAAAATATAGTGATAAAATTGTGAAAATGATGTGCATCATGAAGGTTTGTGTGGTATCAAAGGCCTTAATTTGGCCTTGGGGGCAGGGGCTTCGCCCCTCGACCTCGCCCTGTACCGCGACAAGGAACGTGCTAGGGATGTTGCCCCTGGACCCCATGAGGGCGCTGCCCCGGACCCCGCGATGGGCGTTGCCCCTCGACCCCCACCCACCACTGCCCCCTTATCCCCAAACATAGGCCCTTGGTCCCCTCATCTCGAAACCCACTCACCCATCTCCCCGTCAAGAAACTCAGTGGAACATAGATCAAATCTAATAGAAAACACTTTTGTACTCATTTATGAACTCATTGGATACATTTTGTCATTGAATTTTGTAAAAAAATGTGTTTTTAAAGAAATTTAAGTTATTTTAAAAATTTTAAGTTGCCGAGTTTTCGCTGAGTCGCAAATTTTGGGTCTGCCGAGTCCGAGTTTTCCAACTATGGGTACAACTGAATGTATATACACTAGTGACTATGCAGAATTTAAAATATATTTGATACTAAAAATAAGTTAAATAATAGAATTGAAAATACATTTCATAATTCATTCATATATCTATATGAATGAAATATTGTTAAGTGAGGAGTCCTAACTAACAAGTACTACTAAGTGAGAAGTCACCAAGTGAAAGAGTCCTAACAAACAACCACTTGCTAAATGTAGCAAGTTACATCCCTAAGAAAATACCTCTAAGTAAAGACCTACTTAAATAAGCTTATCTTAAATGTGCAAGAAAATACCTCTAAGTAAAGACCTACCTAAACAAGCTTATCTTAAGGTGCAAGATAATGCTAGCATAATAATCTAATGCATAAGTAAAATGATGCACTAACACTAGAGCCCCCTTTGAGAACAAGCTTTATAGCTTTGACTGTGTTTGTAGTCGTGTGCTACTTTGTTTCACAATTCTACCAATTTGCCTATCTTTAAGATGTGATTCAATTCCATCTTTCTTTAAAAAAAAAAGTTGTAGCTATTTCCTTTGATTTATATATAAATCTATTTCATCAATCTAAAAAACAAAATAGCATTCCAAGGTGTTCCCCAAGAAAAAAGAATGTAGTCTTCACAACACAATCAAAAGATTGAGACTAAAGTAACCACATATTTGTAAGCGTTAAACATCGTCATACTTAATTAGGCTCTTGATTTACCTGGGGATGTTTGTTACCATGGGTGAAAATATTCCAACCCACCCAAAATAGGTGGTAAAAAATGTACAGCAAATTCATGGCATTTAATTTTAAACTGAATTTTCACGTCCCATAAATAACAAAACTCTAAGAAGCTGAACACATTTGTAGCTCAAATTCAATATGGAGAATCTTCACAACAAAATGCCAAGCTTCGAAATCTGATCAAACAACAACCTTTGCATTATTGAGCTGATTCTAATGATTCTAACAATGCATAAAACTAACGAGGGATTTGCTCCAAAAATGTCATTCAAAAGCCGCATAGATTTCAATTAGTTGTGCACCTCAAAGCAATTTTTTTTCCTATTCTCCATATAATTATTGTCCGAAAAGTGCATTGAGAATTTTTTTGAAAAACTCAAGGTAGGAATGCTTGTAGAATAATATTAGAAGATTCATTGTACATTTGAAGATTTTTGAGGAAAGGATGACTTTGGCACTATTGGGAGTGCCCGGGCATGTCCAGGGACGGCTTGGGTACACCCCTGCCATCATGTGGGTACATCCCAGACCTACCCAAAGGGTACCCGGGGCGGCAGGGGGATACCCTGTAGAGTTTTAGGTTGGACCAGATAAGGATAGTTTAGAGAGCTCAAAGAGTTTGGAGGAAGTAGAATCTCCACCTCAACCTTTAAGGAGGCCCACTTGGCAAAGGAGGCAACTAGAAAGTTATAGCCTGCTTGATTTTTGATGTATTTTTGCTTTGTTGTCTAACATTGACAAGCCTAGAACAGCTAAGGAGACAATGGAAATGGATGATTGTAAGTCTTGGTGATCAGCCATGGATGAGGAGATGGTTACATTGAAAAGAATGATACTTGGGAATTGGTTTAATTGCCTAAAGGATGGAAGCCCGTTGGATGCAAATGGGTGTTCAAAAAAAAGTTGGGCTTGGATGGTAACATTGACAAGTACAAAGTGCAGTTGGTTGCCAAAGGTTATTCACAAGTTGAGGGAATAGACTTTTGATGAGATTTTCTTCTTTGTTGCAAAGTTGACATCTATCGGAATGCTTTTAGCTTGTGTTGTTGCTTGTGATCTTGAGATTGAGAAGATGGATGTGAAGACAACTTTCTTGCACGGTGCTCTTGAGGAGATTTACATGTCACCGCCAGAGCACTACATTGAAAAGGGTAAGCAAAATTTGGTTTGTTCGTTGAAAAAAGTCTCCTAGAATGTGGTATAAAAAGTTTGATTCATATGTTTTGAAATTTGGGGCTTATTAGGTCTAAATCAGATCATTGTGTTTACTATAAATAGAGCAGTGATCATTTGATCATTATCACTTTGTATGCCAACGATATATTGATATATGGTAATGATAAGGAAATGATTAGGGACTTGAAATCTCAACTTCTTTATAGTTTGAAATGAAAGACTTACGAGCTACTAAGTAAATCCTTGGGATGGCAATTAGATGGGATAGGGCTAACAAAAAACTTTGGGTTGGACAAAGGAAGTATGTTGAGTCGGTTATGTAGTGTTTTAGCACGGTCGACAACAAACTAGTTAATGTTCCTATTTCTATAGGAACCAAGCTTTCAATTGAGTAGTGTCCCACAATACCTGCAAAGATGGAGGAGATGAGTTCAATGCCCTATGCTAGTGCATTTGCTAGTTTGATGTATGCTATGGTTTGCACTAGACTAAACATTGCCTAGGTAGTGGGAGTCTTGAGTTGTTTAATGGCTAATCTTGGTAGGGATCATTGGGTGGCAGTGAAGAGGGTCTTTAGATAGTTGTGGGACTATAGGCTATTCTATTTGCTATCAGGGTGGTACTTCTGGTGACTTGCAACTAACCTGCAGAGGACTTGCAGGGGACCTACAACCAACCTGTAACAATACCATGGGTCACTTAGAGCATAGTTCTGTTGGTGGTACCTGTAGAGGACTTATAGATGACTTGCAACTAATATGTAGAGGACTTGTAGTTGACTTGCAACACTCGGTGGATATTCAAAGATATGTGGATTTAGATTGGATAGGAGATGTTGATAGTAGAAGGTCTACCTGTGGCTGCGTTTAGCCTATTTAGTGGTGCAGTGAGTTGGATGAGCAAGCGACATGCTGTGGTTGCTTTATTCACGATAGAGGTAGAGTATATGGCAGCTACTCATGCTTTTAAGGAGGCCATTTGGATTTTGAGATTGTGTTTTGGGGCTAAGTCAGAGAGCAATCAGAGTTAATTGTGATAGTTAGAGTGCAATTAGTTTGGCAAAGAACCAGACATGCGCCAACAAAGCATATTGATGTCTAGTACCATTTTGTTCGGGGTATGGTAGAGGATGGGAGGGTGATGTTGAAGAAGGTTGACACTTTGAAGAATGTTGTAGATGCATTGACGAAGCCAGTGAGCACAAAGAAGTTCAGGTGGTGTTGTTATACTATGGGCCTCTCGGCCCCTAGCAGCTAGATGACAGTGTTGGACTTCCCTTTTTGCTCTTGCAAGGTCTTCAACAAGTGGGAGAATGTGGGAAAGGTGTCTCAACTTTGCATTCCCAATGTTGCGTATTTATTATTTATTGTATTTGTTTATTATTTTGTCCTCACATGAGAAGTGGGGCATTCCACTTTGAGGTGGCACTCTTTACCACGTGTCGGCCATCTTGGATTGTGTGTAAGGAGTTGTAAGAGCATCTTATGTCATTATGATGTGTAAGAGCATCTCATGACATTGTAAGATGTGAGAGTTACTTGTGGTAGATTCTATGATGCATAATAGCATGATTATGGGGTTACATTGGAATTTTGACCAATATTATGACAGTCTTATGACGCATGTCATAAAGCATCTTTGAGTGGAGAAACATGATGAATTGGGGTGCCTAAGCTGGAATGTTGACTATGATAGGTTATCACAGGTTGTGATAGCTATAAGGAATATTCTAAATATAGCTTGGTATTCAAACTTGGTATGGGGCATTGGAGTTTGGGCCATGAGGTTTGGATGTCATACCTCTTGCATGTTGGCTTATGATTTTTTAAAACCATTGGATGATTTCCTGTTTATGTCTCTTCTATTTATTAGGGTGCTTGGATGGAGTTTTCATATTATGTTGTAAGGATGTCGTTATGTTGTCGAATTACTCTAGGATTCAATGTTGGTGATTCTCTTGTAAGGGCATGTGCCTAAAGTTGTATGTAACTAATTGTATTGTTATTTTAATACAATTGGTTTTGTGCTTTGGAGTGTGGTTTTTTATTTTCTCAAAAGGCTTTTCTCCACATATACTTCTATGTAATGGTTTTGTGAGTTGCATGTCTATTGCATTTCTTTGCATGTCACTTGCATGTTATTGCATGAGTGATTTTGTCATTAGAAATTGTTAGATTTGAGCTTTTGTGCATTTTATCTCCTCATAGATTAGTGTAGGAAGTGTTTTTGCACCTTAGCTTTCCTTTCATGTAATTATAAAATATAATATATAGATGCGAAATAATAGTAAGAATGCTAAAAAATTAAAAACAATTACCTGTGATAGAAATTTGATTGCAAGAGGTTGGAGGAAAATAAAACCTTGCCTATGGAGGCATCACTATGTATGAGTGTCCTTGTACTTGTCTTGAACGGCAGTAAGACTATGATTCTTTGATGAGATGAAGTTGCCAAACTCATCCACAATAGTATCCTCCACATCTTGATCTGGGAAGATTCTTTGGAATGCAGTCTTAAATCGATTAGGAACTTTTGTGTCTTTAAATGGTGCCACTCTTTTGGGCAAAAAAGTATCTACATGCTATAATATTTGGAGACCAAATGCAAGGAGATGCAAGGGTGTGTTCATCTTGTTTTAATGATCAACAATGATTTCTTGAACCCTTTTGAAAAATGCTTATGTGGGATCATTCTCCTTGGTTGCTATTATGTGGTCTATTTTTTCAATCATATAGTTCATCCATTACATATTTCTCCCAAACATGACCGATCCATATTAGCAAACTTGATCATATTCATGATACGCTTGGTGAAACTCAAGATATAATCCACATGCGTCCACCAATCATCATGTAGGATCAATATTGGGCCCTCTGTGAATTTGTTTGCCTCCACGCACTCTAAAAGTTAGTAATGATGATGGCACGCAATGCCGTTTGCACCTTCACAAGTCATCTCAAGATGATTGTATGCAATGTGAATCAAGACTCAACAACCTAATATAATGTAAAAGATAACAAAGTAAAATTAAAAAAAATAGATGTCATAAATTTATAGTTGAAATTTTATTGCAAATTTAAGGTAATTTGAAAAAAATTGAAATTTCATAATTTTACCTTCAACAACTCCAACTAGGAGGAGGACATGAAGATGGCCTGTGACATATGATTGTTTGTCATGAACATTTGAATCTCCTAACCCTCGATGTACATTTCTTTCACCCATCATCTCTGTGTCAATCTTCTTCATCACCGGTTGAGGGAGTGGAGTTACATGGTGTCCAAAAAATGTGCCTGTATGTTGTCTTGACCAATGAACTTGCTGCCCAACAATTTTTTATCATTGTCCATTATGACTTGGGCAGCATTTTCAACATCCACCATCTCTATTGTCCCTCACAATCGGTCACCTTTAAAAACATTGCCCCTTTAGAGCACGTTGCAATGATATTAATTAAACGTTGGTTTTTACAATCTTTCCACCCATTAGAAATGATGGACACTTTTGTTTTGGCTCATGAATTCTTGATTGTGTAGTGATGTCTCTACAAAGTACTTTTCTTTTGCTAATAAGGTGGTGTATGCCATCTCATAACTAGGACCAATGTAACTTGAGGGTGTTTGATTGATTGCTGTCACCATTTCCTACTAATATGGTGGTCTCACTAAGTTGGAAGGAAGCCCATTGACATAAATGTGCTCATCTACAATGTCCCTCACTTTATTCTGAAATGCCTTATCCAATGGGCCTCATTTGCAGGAAAGAGAGTGATCATCTTGTTTGAAAGATGGCGTCACAAAGAAAGGATGTGGGGCAACCACTATTGGAGTTTGGAGATGCCCCTATAGGTGGCTTGCATGATCCTTTTTTCAATGAAGGATGAATTTTGCTCTCACTTACAATATTAGCTTCTTTTTGTTCTTTGATATATGAGAGAATTCACCTGATTGGTCATAACATATAGGTGAGTTTTCACTCAACTATATGTTATGTCCCCTTTTCAGCCCCAGGTGTGTGACATGGTCCCTTAGCCTATTTTCAATTTCCTGAAGGTTAATGGGTTGGTATCAGGGCAATTATTTTTAATAATTAAAGTTGGATTTATTGTAATTTTTGCCAGCATTATAAAAACCAACTTTATTTATTATTTCTAGGCTGCCTAAATGGGGCACAATAAGGCCTTTGTAACTCAGTGTTATTTTAATTATTTTTGGGTAGAGTTACTAAAGTCAATTTAAAATTAGATTTTGGGAGGGAAAAAGTAAATATTTTAATTTTAATTCCCCGGAAGTCTATAAAAAGGGATCGAAAGTTCATTGCAACGCTACGACAAATTATCCAAAAACTCTTGTATTCGAAATTGAGCCTTGTGTTCATTTCTTGCCCTAGGACAAAAACTCTTCCGGAAAATGGGATTGAGGACGAAAACCCTTCATTTCGGAGGAGAAATTCCATTCAGGGATTTCCATTGAGCCAATTTGTACTGTATTTTCAGTTTGTGGTGTTGGTGTGAAGATTTTAGTTTGTGTGGTGTGTTTGATATATTCAAAAAATACAAAAAAAAATTGCTGTTCCAGATTTCCGTGTTGTGAGTTTTTTTGTAGTATTTGTGTGAGTTTCTAGATTTGAAATTGATAGATAACTCATTTGCTTGCAAATCCATATAGAAATATAATATCTTAGTTTTGTTGTGCCCTAGGAGCAGGTTGTACCATTTAGAAGTACTTGCATATGTTTTAGTTAAGAGTTTGAGTGGGATTTTACATCAAAGTTAGGAGTTATTAATGCTATTTATATTTGCTGGATCCTAACCCCTGGCTGCCAAGAAGAGGTTGTCATAAGTGTGTTTAAACAGGGCACAGCCTTTGCTAACAGCTGTGCACCAAATAGTCTAGGCCATACCATTTATAGAAGGAAGTGCTGCCCATTTTGGATCATTTTGGGGCCGCAAACTCCTGCAGCACTCTTATACCTCCAACTACATCACTATTAAGCTAGAATCAAGTATTTTGAACAACAGTTATCATTTTTTAAGGTGTATGCATCCAGATATTTGCTGCTACAGCAGTCATACAGTTGATGGTCAAGGTCAGCCACTCCATTGAAATCAAGGGTATTCAGCTGGAATTGTAGTGAGTTTATTTGAGTAATTTCTTGCTATTACTAAACCTCTATTTGTGGGAGTTTGTTGCTGATTCCTAGTATGCTGTTTAGAGATGGATTTTGGAGATTTTAACTGCTCATTTGCTGCTGGTTACTGTTAGCATTTACTTCATTATTTTATTAACATTACTAGCATTCATAGATCCTATATAAATTCAATCTCTGTGCACTTTACCACTAGATTGAAGTTGTTTAACATTTGTAATAATCTGGAAGGTCTTCCGCCGGATTCATTTAATTTCCAGTGCTTGCATTGTAATCAATGATTGGATGGCATAGCCGCCAAGCGTTTGCATTTCATTATCTGCCATTTTGGCATTGACCCGATCTGTAGTTGTAAATCAACTAGTTTGGCTTGAGCATCTTTATCCTGTCCGCTTGTTTGGGCATTGATTATAAACTGGTCATTGCTACCAGTAAGCTGCATTATTCACTTTTTTTGTCCACATCCTGGTTTCCGTATGTGTTCACCTTGCCCACTTCCGGATCTTGGTGATCAAACAGGACTTGGATTTGTGTTGATTGTAAAGATTTGGAGATTTTGGCTAATAGTTTGGTTAGGGATATTACACTATATGAGCTCTTATACTCGTTGTGACATTGACTACAATGCCAAGGAAAACCCCCACCTCTAGGCAACTACTCAATCATTGTAACATATTGCTAAAGAGGAGATGCTTGATCAAATTTGAACAGTCCATCTATCCCTAGACCCACTGAGTTAGAACTAGCAGCAGTCATTTTGTACAGATTCATGTTATAAGAAAACTTAAAAAAAATTGAAATGTAACCCTAGGATGTTGAGTTGAAAAACAAAAACAAAAACAAAAAACAAACAATACAACCCTACAATACACTTAAAACGAATAAGAATGATAAATTAAAAAAAAAATTCAAAATATTAAAAAAAAACTAGAAAGCTTGGAAAAAATGTAAAAAGATTTGAAAAAAATCAAAATAAACTTATCTTTGATTGAACTTGGGGAGCACCTAGACTAGATACAGGAGTCATACCTTGTAAACCTAGGAAGGACTTGGGCTGGGTTCAAGCACCATACATGGCGAATCTGAATACTTAGCGAATTCTATCCATCCATGACACTATGATAACATGTTTGTTCTCAATGGAATGCATATGACTACTCAGTAGCATTCTACGACTTTGGTTTGTTACAGCATACAACACACACACACTAAACCTATTCATGTCTCTATATGCACAAAAATTGGCATAGGTGACTTCTTGGGATTAGGCCAGAGCAAGCCACAAAGATAGCCGAAAACTCAATCTAATGTTGCTGAGGTTCCTGTTGATCAAAGGTGTAAGAAGAGTAAAGGAGAAAACCAATCCCCCTGAAATGTGTGTGTGAATTGGATCAAGCACTACCTATTACAAGTTGCTTGGCTCTAGGAAATCTTCTAGTGTTTTGTAACTAGTTTCCTTGTAGAATCATGTCGGTGTATGCAATCCGAGTGTTTTGAAAAGGAAGCTAAAAATAGAAACTAACTGATTGCTTGAAAATGAGGTACTACTGAAAGAGAAATAATGGAGAGGAAATTGCTTGAAAAACTAGAAATGAAGTGTTTTTGTGCTTTTCAGATTTTCAGAATATAACACACACTAAATGAAAGAATGCAGCTACAAGTGATCTTATTTCATGCTATTTAGTTTCTAACTTTCTAATTATGCAAATGCAACTAATTGACGATTTTCTATCTATGTTTCTTGTTTTTATGCAATTCCTTAATGCAAAAATGCAATTTTGACCACTTTATTGTATGTTTCCAATTTGATGAAAAATGCAGTTTTGACGACTTTCCTAGATGTAAAATGCAATTTTGACAATTTGTTTTTTAAAACTTTTTTAATATATTTTTATCTGGATGAGATAACAACAAGATTAAATGGTAAATCAGATCAAGGTTGCTTGCTACCTATCCTAAACCACTAAATGGCTGAAAATCTGTTAAATGGCATGGAGAGTATGCAAAAACAGAAACTTATGACAGGATTGAGTTGATAAATGAATGTGTTTTTGATGCCTGATAATGAGTATGAGGAGGTGGTCATGAGTTGACCTTTCCCGAGTCTCTAATAGGCAGTTTTCACAAGGGATTAACAGAAATGTAAGGAAAGTAGTTAACCACATATGCGGGATGAGTAGAGTGTGACATATAGGCTGACAAACAAGCCCAGCTTGAACCTCCTAATCCTGAAAATCTAATGGAAACAGCAAAAGGTTGTTCCTAAATGCTAAAAAACTTCACACCCTAAAACTGATTTCTGACTACAAGAAAATTAAAAGAACAATTATACTACTCTAAACTTAATCTAAATAATCAAAACAGAAATTCAAAGATTACAAACTAACTAAAATCCAGATCTGAAACTGAATGTTGCAAGCCTGGAGCAACTTCTAATGAAGAAATTGGTCCTCAGAATGATTGCCACTCTTCAAATCATGTGTGCAGGTTACTGTAGGGCATTTCCAGGACTGAATGTGAACAAAGGATGTCTGTAAAATTAGTGAAGTGGCAAGAAAACAAGGTGACTGGATGTTTAGGAAAATGGCAGAGTGCTGGGCTGCATTTCCTATGTTTTCTGAACCAAAAGAAGCCTTGGAGGGTTGTATATGTAAGAATTGTGCCAATGAAGTGATAAGCTTGTTCATGAGGAGAACCAAACAGTTTTTTGTGTTGGGGGGGGGGGGGGGGGGGGTTGGTGTGTGGTGGGGTGGTTTGGTGATTTGCAAACTCATACAGCTGTTTTTGATGGAACTGCCAGTTTACAGTAGGATGCGATCACACAACTGCTGTAGTTATTATGAAATCCTTGGGGCGGTTTTGTAATCACCATGGCAGTTGTGTGATAGCCGCATGCATTAATACAATGGTTTTGCTTAAAAAGTGGGAATTGCAAACGAAAAAAAGATTGGAATGGGATGGGAAGAAGCTATGCAGATAGAAGGGATTGTGAGGCATGTTGGAAGAGACATAAGGGGTTTGACTGATGGAATTTGTCTTGGAAGCTGAGGTTAATTGCTGATTTTTCTGCTTGTTGGCTATTGAGGGCGTTTAGTCACCATTGGGCTTAAAATGTTGATCTATGCATCTTTGGGTACTTATTGTCTCATTAAAGCAAGAACCATTGAACATATTTCAGTGCTTACTAAAACAACCAAATATGCAAACCATACTCTATACTATCATCAAGATTGCCATATAATTTTTAGAACATTGTCTTTTGTGTATGAATTTATGAATCCGTTCAAGTTTCAACTTATGCCATTTCATGATGGATTTCTAGGAAATAATTGTGGTATCTCAATTTATTTGTGGAGAATTTCAAATTTGAAAGTTTTAGGAAAACAAAAGATAAACTGTACATGGGAGAAATGAAGGTCACATTTCAGCTATAAATCCTTTCATATATTGAGCTATTCTCTTTCTTCTTTCGGTTGCATTTGTCACAGTCAAAATGAGGATTAAGTTTTTTCTAATGTTGTTTCTAAGTTATTAAGTGTTTAAGGGTTGGCTGTAACTAGTAGTGTGAGGTGTTTTTAATTCTTTATATGCTTTTGATTTTTCCTGATTTGTTATGCTTGTAGGAAGCAAATGCAAGTGATTCTTGTAGCAACTGGTAGTTTCAATCCACCAACTTATATGCACCTACGCATGTTTGGTATGTCAAATCCTAAAACTATAATATTAGGCCATTGGTTTGCAATCTATAATTATAACTACTTGTGTGTCGATTCTTTTCTATCCATTTAGAATGCTAGCTCTTCTTTGATATTAAGTTATAATTTTAATAATTATAATATTGACATAAGTAACGCTTGCTTTTTGGCTAACAGAAATAAAACATTCTATTTCAATGAAAATATGATGGGTATTTTAGATTAGCAAATTAACAGCAATAATGAACAACAACAGGGCAAGGCCTGTTAGGCAGACTACTCAAATGTCATTTACATTCCCCAAGTACTTTACAGGAAATCAGAGTAATGAGTAGAGCTTTGGAAATGGGTATGGTGTTGGAAACATGGCCCTCAAATCTAAGATTTTGGGAAACAGAAAATTAAAAGAACAATAACTATAAAAACTAGATAAAATAAAAGACAATTATGATGAAAACATTCCACTCAGACTTAGTTATGATCGGTGCTTTCTGGTACACATCTCTTCAGTCCATTCAATTTACTATTTCATTGATTTTTAGGTGCTAATTCAAAATATAGTTTGTTTACGTAGCAAAATTCAAGGTGGAACTTTCTCATATCAGGATTTCTGTACATTAGGATTTCATCATGTATGTAACACAAGAAGACACATTCTCTTATTCAAAGCGCAAAATGATTCCCCTTGGGTCCTTTGTTCTTCTTGTTGGAATATTAAGGTTTACATTAATAAACCTTAGTGACTTATGTTAGTTAGTAGTTAGTTGGGAGTTATTCCCGTATGGTGGTTTGAGAAGTTATCTATTTGAAAGGCTTTATAAAAAGCCATATTGTAATACTTTGATCACCATCTCAATAATATGATCAATATTTGTGTTTTGTTTATTGATCTCTGATTTTTTCAACATGGTATTATCTGTAATAAGCTACCTCAAATTTTTTTTCAAAAACGACATACAAGGATATGATAGTGTTAGCTCAAATGCATAACCAACTAAAGGCCTCACACTTTCTGATCACCCAGATCCCAGGATGGGCAAGGTGAGAGCATATAGTGATTGGCTTACAATAAGCAATTATGCAATAAAGGAAGTAAAATTCATCCGCTGTGGCGGGCATCCACAAGATGTGGGAATTCACCATTTTTCAGTGGGTAAAGAACAAGAAGAAAATATTACAATGCCATTCACTTGTTCAGTGGGAATACTCCACTTTCCAGTGGGTGATAGAAAAATAAAGTTTGATGTTTCCTCCACACTGGCGGTAATACCATCCAGGGGTTATCATGTAAGATGCAGATAAAGAAAGATTACAATGTATCAGCTGAAAATGATAATGAAAATGATTAGTGAAAACTGATATCACTCTTCTAATTAATATGCTCACACAAGAACCCTGCATCCACAAGGAATGTTAAGCTGATCACCACTTCCAAGGATGATATTCATATAATAGCTCTGCTGCAACTCAGAAATTGTCATATCTGGCTGCCTTCTCAATATGATGGCTTGCAAATGGAGAGACCCACAGACTCTTAACATACACCATCTGACTTCCTATCCATTCCTAAGAGACTCAACATAGCATTACTTAATGTTTCAATACACAAGATACTAACATATATCAGAAAACAGAGAAATGGTTCCCAACTCAGACTTGTACGGCACTATATGCTGGAATGGACTGCTACAAGATCAGATTATTCTGCCCACATCAGAGATTCATTGGTAACAGCTGAATAGACTCCCGAAACAATGGATATTGAATGCATTAAATGACACTATAAACATGTCTAAACATTGAATAAAGTAATTATCTCCCCTAAGTGCCGTACGGCTTGGAAATGGTACGACTGATCATTAAAATTCAGAAAATGCATTTTAATATTCAAAACCACTATGAATAGTGATGCCTAGGATAGACCATGACATTGCAAAAAGATAAACCAAAACTCAACTTCAGTATTTTTATTTTTAGATTTCATCAAATGACATGTACGGCCCATTAAGGGGTACGGACCAGCAGGAAAGTACATAAAGATTCAAACAAACATACTCAAATGCTAGTAAAATCATCTACACCAAATTACAAATGAAAGACTAATGGTCTCCACTCCAAAACTTAGCAAAAACTCTCAACACTGATCAGCTCCATTGCAAACTCTGTATGAGCTTGCTCTCAATCCACCTTCAGCACAATGGTGATTCCTGTATGAAATCACACCAAATCTCTAGAGGGTTTTCGTCCTCAAGGGCATTCTACAAGAGGGTTTTCGTCCTCAAGAGAATATGGAAGAATACTCCGGTTCAATCCAGCAGAATAACAATACAAATCCAAAGCATGTTCAAACAATGAGCCCATCTCCTCCTTTTATAACTTTTTGAGGGAAATAAAATATTATTTCCTTTATCCCTTCATATTTCTCCTCGAAAATATAAAAAATAATTCATTATGTGTGCACAACTTAAAGTCACCTTTTTAATTTAAAGCTCCTTTTAGCTCCAAAGACCTCTTTTTTCAAAATAAAGGAAATATTTGATTTGCGAGGTCCCAATATGATGCATCCATGATTTAAAGCTTTTCATCCCCTTTCCAACGAGCTATAACACTTAAGTGTTGAATGAACATTTCCCAACCTTTTTAACTTAAGTGCAATAATTAATTGTTTAGCTCATTAAATCAACTGATTTTACGGAAAATCCTAAATATCACCAAACTGCAAAATTAAGCATATCAACATACTCTATGATGTTTGGGAAGATGAATGATGCCTTTCGGGTGACTTTCTAAAAATAGACGGCTTCTCCAAGAATCATGGAGAGCAAACTGGGACCCTGATCAAACATCATAAAGCATCACTGTGATACTGAACAACATCTGAGCTCAAAGCCATAACCAATTGCTTTGTAAAATTGATCTGTGGCCACTCCAACAACATTGGAGTTCTCCCAACAAAGCCGGATAGCCACTAAGAGACTAAGAACAAGCCAAAATGCTCACAATAATCAATGCGCCAAAAATGGAACATTACAGTATCAGAGCAATTTTATTCCTGTTCCTGTGTGATCAAATTTGGAGATTGAATAATGATTGATATAAGGAGCCATTTCATGTTCAAATCTAGACATGTAGGCGTGATGAAGATGTTTGAAAAGTTTCACAAACTTTTGCTGGCTATTTGAAGGTGGTTACTGTTAATCACAGGCAGTGCAGGAGAAATAGGATGGACAAAAGTTATGTGTTGGCATTGTTTGAGCAAAATAGGAAGGGAATAGTTGATCCTCCTCTAGTTTGAGCATCCATATCTGCTTTCAAACAGACCGTATGTTGTTGTGAAGCGTTGAAGACTGTATTAATGAATTTTCCAGCCATTTAAGGTGTAGTTTCATTTCAAAGCGTAAAAAGGCGTTTTGAACGTAAAGCAAATTAGAAATGCACAAAATTGACCCCATGTGAATATGAATGTTGCATTGAAGATTTAATGAAGTTTTGTGAGGGCGAGCCTGTAATTTGAAGCCGTTAAAAGTCTTCCTGTGTACGTTGAAAATGTGGTATGTTTTTAAATTGTTCTACTAATGTTTCCATTATTTAGTATTCTTTTCACAACAACGGCTGGGGGTATGAATGTCTAAGTGGGCCCGTGAAAATTCTATGCTTTTATTTTACATAAGCAAAGGAAAGACACAAAGATAGAGGCTTATGCAAAGGGGTTATTTCTTTTTTTTATTTCCTTGAGCTGGTATGGGCGGTTTTTTTAGATGGTCAGTTTTTTGGTGATTGGTGGTTTCTTTGAGCAGAGCCTTGTTTTCTGGTGAGTCTTGTTGTCTCTTGTGTTTCTTTGTTCTCTTGCGCAGTGAGAGGATTTGGAATTGTTGTGGTGGTGATGGGCACACGGTTTTCAGTAGTTGTGTGAAAGGTGGTGTGAAATCTTTGTAAAATTCTTTGTTCTTGGAGATATAAGAAGATTTATAAAGGATTTTTGTCTTATGCGATGGAGATAAGTGAGATTTATATTTATAATGCATGTGTTATGGTGACTAGAGATTTAAGGAGAAATAAGGTTTAATGTTACATTGGTGATGCATGACTTTGTGTAATATTTCATTTTAAAGGAGAAATAGGGAAGACAATGTACGGATGCATGTTTCAGTTGAATCTGACATCCTATTGCATTATGAGCTTTACAAATATGCCAGAAAATCTTGTTTGTGTTGATTGGGCTTTCGAAGATTGTAGTACTTCTTCTGGTGCTACTTTTGGAGAGTAAGGACTAACAAATGTCAAATTGGAGGTTGGAGGCATCGAAGGCTGGAGGACTTTTTGTCATCTTGAGCCAGCTTCTCACTTAGAGATGGTGTCTTGTATGAGTAGCATATGTTTTTTTGTTTTCTTATGTGTTCCTTTTGGTGTTGACAAAATTGAAGAATGTAGATATTGTGAAGTTTGCTTTTTGAAGACAGGAAGGGATTTGGTGAACTCAATATGGATTGCTGTCGAGATAGTTCGGGAGTTTGTGATCTAGGGAATTATACCCTTCCAAGGGTCATGAGACAACTTGATGGAGCATTGTGGGTGGCTCAGCATGGATTGCTGTCGAATAATTCGGGAGCTCGGGGAGGTGGTAATCCGGGAACTCGGGAATTCAGCTCGAGAGCTACACCCTTCCGAGGGTTACGTGACAGCTTGATGGAGTTCCACCTAATTCAGGATTTGTTTCTTCAAAGAAAAGTCTTCTCAAGAATGTGTATTTGTTTTGTGTAATTAGCATGTTTTGTTATATGTTCTATTTGTGTAATGTAAACCTTAAGGGGGAGCAGTGTTGGAATATTAAGGTTTACATTAATAAACCTTAGTGACTTATGTTAGTTAGTGATTAGTTGGGAATTATTCCCGTATGGTGGTTTGAGAAGTTAACTATTTGAAAGGCTTTATAAAAAGCCATATTGTAATACTTTGATCACCATCTCAATAATGTGATCAATATTTGTGTTTTGTTTATTGATCTCTGATTTTTTCAACACTTCTGAAGTTTTCTTCCAAAAACAAAACATTGTTTTATAACTTCAACATATCATGCTCAAGTCCTCGCTGACTGTTGATTTTAGATTAACAGCCAATCAATCTCCTTCCAGCTTTGTGGTTATCTGGCTTTTGCGCATCTAGTTTATTTAAGAATTTTATACAATTCTTCCATGGATTTAACTTAACAGTAACAGGAAGTTGACTTACTGCTCAATTCATGCAGTTGCACCACCTCAATATATTCATGCATGCCTGCATGCCCTTTTCACTTATCTGATTTAACAATGTTGGCCAAGGAATTTCTTAGTCATCTCATCATCTGCGTGTATCAATGATTCTTGATGTCAAATCAGTGCATGCGGTTCTGCATGTCTTATATACTTTATTTGCATGCCTTGCTGACAACCTTCATCCACTAAGATATCTTGTGTGTTCTGCACCTGGGTGGCCCTTATGTGATTTCATCATAGCATAAATGCAATGTCTTTATCCTCTAAATTAATTTTTCATACATGGATGCCTTCACAACCTTCACAATCAACAAATTCTTGCTTTTGTATTTATATCATGCCCCTTTGACTTTAACCATGTTTGTCAATGAATGTTAGATTTCTTAAACCCTAAACTGTACAGGATCAGCATCTCAATGCCATTGTTTCGGTAAGACGACCCCATTGTCATTATTTTGGCGAGACAAAATGGTCACTGCAGATATATTTGGTGACCCTACCAATTGGCAACCTTCCATGGGTTCTGACATGGTAACTTATATTATTGGTGGCACAAATTTGAATACCTGCTAACAGTGTCATATGACCTTTTTTCAAACAATAGTGTTTTAGACATGCTTCAAAGTCTTCAATTTTACTTTTCTCTGAACTTTGATAGTCAAATGGAGCATTGGGTCTCTTTGGAATTTTACGTTCTCAGACTTTTCTTGTGAAAATACTCCAGCTCTGAAACACGTTCTCAAATTCTTTGGTGCTATTGCCAACTCTTCTTTCTACATCTTGACATTCTTATCTAGTCTTTTGGATCATGCCCTATAGCCTAATATAACTTCTGATACTTTCAACTTTCAAGCATGAAAATTGGATGAACAATCATTAAATATCTCAAGTATAAATCTTAAATAATGTCCCTAGGGCAACAATAGAGGGTCTGGACATGGAGAATAATGCTTTTGAGTGTGCCAATTACGAGTATGTCAAATATGTTATATCTAAATAACTTGCCTTGATGAGCATGAATCTAGTTCTTCAACCATGCCAAGTCTCCAAATAACTTGCCTTGATGAGTATGAATCTAGTGTAAATATTTTTGTATTACTCTATTGGATTTGCACAATTACCCCTTAGCTTTACATCTGTTCTTGTGCTTCACCTCTCCATGCCTGCATATTCATGCTGCAATGTTTATTGTCACTATGAACTGGAGACATTTTGGAACTCTGGCATTGTCTCCCACATTGCTTTGAGCTGCAGTCTTTATTCTTGAGTTGTAGCATTGCCAAAAGCTTTCCATTCTTGATCTATCCTAATGGATATTTCCTACACTATTGTTCTGGATTTGACAATCTGGTGGATGACATTTTAAATTGTTGGAACTTAGATGTGTTATAGGTGGAAGACTGGAAGTAATTAATTACAACAATGTTAGCATAGAGGTAATTCTAGAATTGTAACTAACCATAAATGAATGGAGATAATATACACAAAGAGAACAATGCCTCATAAAAGGAACTGACTACTTTATTGCTTTGAGAGGTATGTACAATCATCTTTGAGAAGAGATATAAGCAACTGCTCAGACTATTATAGGAAGGAAGAAAGAAAGAAATTGTGTTATTGTCCATGGGTGACCAAAAGTAGGGCAATGGGACTTGAGAGTACATCATTATACAATAGAAAGTTCTAGGAAGAGATAATCCTAGAGAGGCCGCCCAAAAGGGAAGGAACAAAAACAAAAATACAATGCAGCTGCACACAACTAACATATGCAGTCAAGAAACCAATACAAATAGTCAAGTAGGGGGAACAAGATCCCAAAAGAGCATAAGCTAAGGAATACTGGAGAGTTAGGAGACAAGTCTCATTGAATATCTCTGTCTAGGCCTAAAATAGAGGAGTCATCAGTGTCTTTGTTGATCACCATGAGAGGGCCAATACAAATTTTGATAGTGTTCATTAGGGAGTGTTTAAGGCCAGGAGGGCTGAGCTAGGGGATTCTAAGAGGAAACAAGGCACTCTTTCTAGAATCTTTCCTAATATCCAAGGCTGATGTAATTCCTGTAGTAATGAAGAATATCGTAATATGCATGTCCCTGTGGATAGGGGGTGGCCAGAGAGTAGAACTATGTTGTCGAGAAGGAGCCGAACCATTCTGCCAGAAAGAAGCAGAACCACGTTGTTGGGAACATGTTGGGGCATTTGAATAGAAGTGATAAGTTGTGAGAAATGTTGTCTCACAAGTCTATCCATGTCTATGTGTGAAGCAGTAGTATCCAAAGGCTGTTTAGAGCCACTGATCTCTTGGATGGACTAGAAGGATGAGGTGATCAACCTGTGGTTTCTAGGATCCCTAGAGACCCTATGCAAGGAACTGCATTGAAGGGTGACGGTCCCTCTTAGATAAAGTGCCAAGCGGCACTAGTTCGGATATTTAAAGTAAGTAATTGCCCAAGTCCCTATAGATGCAGTGGTATCTCCCCTAGATCTCATAGTAATGGGGCATCTAAAGTTGAAGTGCTCCTCAGTCTCCACCTCATGGAGGGAGCAAAGACGACAAATCCAGTCTTGGTGAAAAATATGATGATTCGTCTCAACTCGTAACTAGTGGGAACACACCCTCAGTTGGCCAAGAGTAAACATCAATCCATGTGACCAATGCTGCAGGAGATAGTGAGGATGACATAAGATACCATCCTCCACTTGTAAGAAATACTTTGCATAAAAAGCATGCTTCAGGTTGAGTGGCACAAGAGGGGAGGTCTGGGTGACCTAGATGTACTCTCATGTGTTTTTGTCTGAACATCTTGTGTTGAACCTTTTTTCTTTGGCAGTCTTCACATTCTATCAGCAGATTGATCAAAATTTCTTCATTAGCAGCCAATTTTTAATGAAGTTTCTTCATGGTTTGATTAGATTTATCCTTTTCTTGAGTTATTTGGTCAAGGACACGGTGCAAGTTGGGTGAACTGAGCTTGCAGATCTGTTAGCTTCATCATGATGAAGTGAGGGTTTTCGCTTTTGCCTGGAGCTTATTCTGCAACTCTTGATTTTCGCATCTAAGATGTTGGATTTTTTTTCGTTCAACTCTTGATTCTGCTCTCATAGCTGATAGGAAACTTTCATCTTCATGTTTGGAGTTGTTACCATGTCTATGATCAACAAAAATATCCTAGGACTTGTGGATTATGAACTTATGGGGCTTGATTTGACTCATAGCTAGTTGGTAGCAAATCTGCTTTGATACACTTCTTGGTGGTAGGAAACCTTCTTTGATGGTGTTGAAAGGTAGTAGGAAACCCAATTTGATCCCACTGCTAGGTAGTAGGAAACCTGCTTAGATGTCAATGCTAGGTAGTTGGAAACTTGCTCTGATACCACCGATCTGGATTTGTTGGAGCTTTAGTGAACAACAAATGAGATTGTTAGAACTTAGACGTGTCATAGATAGAAATAGTTAGTTACAACAATTGTAGCATATAGATAAATCTAAATTAAATGAACCATGGATGAATGGAGATAAAATATCCTTAAAGAGAACAATTTTTGAATAAAAGAACTAACTACTGTATGGATTTGATAGGTATGTACAGCTATCTCTGAGAAGAGATGTTAACTGTTCCTCTTAGATATTTATAAAAAGTAGCAATCTCTAAGAAGAGATATGAAACTTATTAGTATTTGTTTTCTACTTGGAGGGACTGACCATGGGCCCCCTTCTATGGTCCATGCTGTTCAACTCAGTTATGCCAGGTACAACGGTTTTTGTAGTTGCATGGGGAAGAGTAGAAAAGCGATTTTATGTAGGGTCCAAAAAATTGTTGTAGAAGAATAATTGATTTGTTTTGAGAATCTGAAAACCATATGGCAAGTGTACCTCTGAGAAGTGAAGAGATCTAGTGAAGAGATCTATCTTGAAGTGGAACACATTAAAAGTAAAACACAATATTTAAATTTCTGAACATTTTGGGATTTTGGATACATTGTCGCATTCTGTATTTTGGGACCCATTGAAGCATTTTTTGGAAAATCTCGTGTCATACATGAAGGGGAATGACAGAATATGCTTTACAACAAATACTACAGTTTTTGATTTTGAGTACTGTTAACGAAACTATAACCTAAGCCCACCCCTATGTGCCTCCATGAGGGCTTTTGGAGGTAAGGGTTGAGTGTAACCATATTAAGGATCCATGCCCACCTTATAATCTTTACAAGCTCTGCCTTAATGTTTACCCTAACGTTTTTAATAGTATTTTATTCCATTGTGAAAACTGGGCTACTGTTAAAATTTTGGCATTAATGCCACTTTGTGATGACTTCATGGTTTATGGGAGAGGGACCTGTTACAACTCTCATTTTATTGATAAAAGTAAATATAGGACCATAATGTTATGTCCAGACCTGCATTCAATCAGAATGACATTCATTTTCTAAGTTTGTATACATGTTACCTTCAAGTTCATTCTTCTTAGAGTTTTTCATGATCCAGTTATTTTTTCTAGGTCCTATTGTCTATATTGTTCCCTATTTTGGTGGACATTTGGAATTATCTTTTTTGTAGATTGCTTATATATTTTAGAGCAATTGATGCTACTAAATCATCATTCTTTAGCTTGTTAAAATATGGGCATTTAACTTGTAAAACAGTGACGTACATGAAGCACTTAAAAATATTGTATCTTATCTTCTAATAACATCATGCAAAATAGCAAAGTATCAGAAAAATGTACTGTTTCCATTCCAGTGTAAGAAATATAGGGCTTGGTTATCTTCAGCATGAGAATTATATGGTTTAAGCTAATCTAATATAAAAAATTCAATGTTACTATATCATAAAATCTCCAAGGTTTATTTACTTTAATAACTAGCATGCAAACATTGTAAAAAATTAAAAAATAATCTCAGCAAGGTTTGTTGTGCTCGACTATTTTTGGGATTTCAAAGTACTTGTTGTCTACATTTATATTTACAATTGTCAATGTCATGATATTTACCTTTATTTCTAGAGTTGGCGAGGGATGCATTACTTTCAGATGGATATGCTGTCTTAGGAGGTTACATGTCACCTGTCAATGATGCTTATGGCAAAAAGGTATGTGATACTTATTTGAAATATGGCTCTCTTTCTCTTGTAATTGTTATTTTGCTGTTCCTGTTTTTAGTTCCCTTCATTATGATAGTTTTGAGAAAGTTCAAATGCTAGTGTGAGAATATATTGCAAGATATCTAGTTATAGGAGTCACTAGTCAGTGTTAGGGCATAAACTTTTCTCTTTTGTTTTGTTAGACCACCATGCAGTTTAACCTCCATTTATAACTTAAAATAGGAGAACAATTCAGATCTTAAATTATATACATTCAATGTAAGGTTTTGCTTGAAGGTTTTTGAGGGCTTTGCACTGGATCACAGAGAATCTGCACTCTTTCTTAAGTTTTCATGCTGGGATCTTCATGCTCCCTGGTTTTAGTGGTGTTCCTACTCCATTCCATATTCCTTTCCCAACAGATCAGCCCAAACCCAGTCCTCCTCAATCGCCCTCCTACTTTCATGGCTGCTGTCTTGTAGGACAGCAGCCAAGTCCTGTCTGATGACCTGCTAAAGCATCTACACTGGGATGCTTAGAAGATTGTCTTCAGAGTTTCAAACAACTTTTCCCTCACAAATGACAAATAAGTGTTATCTGAAAATGGGCATTCTGCCTAAGCTACACCTTTTGTTGGAGGAAGTAGTACAGAGACTTTAGCCATCAAAGAGAAAAACTGTTATCTGTTGGTTCATTGCCACCTAATCCTACCCTAAAACTCCTTGAATTTGGATAGTTGGGAAGTGGACACTCCTGGGCTCCATTGACATTATCATGATGCCTGAGGGATACTTCATGACAGTCTTCTGACCCAAAAACTAGAAGAATGCTGTCTTCCATGGAGGGCCATGGTTTCTCAAAAATACGGACTTTTTATAAAGCCCTTGTCTCTTGGCCTTCAACCTAACAGATGAACTTCCTAGAATGGTACTTGTTGGTGAGGCTTCTGTTTGTACCAAGTGAATAGTCTTAGGAAGCAGCCTCTGAGCGAATTTTGGACTAAGGATTCCTAAGTTATGCTCAGATCTATTTGAATGTGGATCAGGAGAAACTTCTTGATAGAGTTTTCCTTGTTTTGGGAGGCATAGAATGTGAGAAGCCCATTGACTATGAACAAATTCTGGCCAGGTGTCAATTGTGCCATGAGCATGGTCACCTGGCTAGAATCTTCCCTTCAAATTCCATTCCCTACCAGCAGTTCACTTCACGGTGGTGTGTAGGACAACCAAATAGCTTAGCTAGTATGTTACTGAGTTATAATGAACATGCAAGAGGAAACATGTAGCAAACTATTACACATTCATGTAGATGATAAGATAGCATAATGGTGCTTTTCTATTTGCTGAGGATGAATAGGTATGGTACATATGTGTACAAGATAGAACAAAATAACCAGAAGGCTGGGAATCAAGACTCCCATGATCAGAGAATAAGTGAAGTAATGTGGAAAGGTTGAAAACCAGCAATGCTGGAGGCATGCCCTAATTTGTTGATCATTGATTCACTTATTCACCTTTGCTCTAAAAGTCTGAAATTTTTTGTTTCTAGAGTGAGAAATTGAAAAAATGATGCAAAAATGAAAAACCAGATTTATATTGAAGAGGACAGGGAGTTTATTGGAAAAACTGCCAAAAAACTGCTGTTTGTTGATTAAATCATTAATATTTGATCGAAAAACCTTGTCAAAGGAAAAAACCGGTCACCTGGTTCAAACTGACATGACCCACACAACAGGCTGTGGTGAACTTGAGTTTGTTGCCATTTCTTGCTTCTATGATTGAAATAATCGAACATCTCATTGAGTACATATGCTAAAATCTAGTTAGATTCTAATTAAACATGTTTCCAAGGTCATCCCAAGTGCACAATTCTCAACACATATTCTAGAGTGCTTAAAAGGCTAGATGAACTTGCTCGAGGTGTTATTTGTTGGAACATTTGGCTAGAGGGAAACGAGATGTGTTTGGATGTAGCTCACTGCATCAATGTGGTAGTAATCTAGATTCAATTTAATAATTGTAAGGGATTGCTTGATCAAATCATGCTATCTGAGTATCTTTAGTGCATGATCTTGCAATCCTAAGATCTTGGTCTCCCATTCCAATGCAAGTAGCCACATGCAAGGTGAGCACTCGCATCCTTCCCACCTCAAACTCAACTTTGACGGTGCTTTGGTGGGGAATCCAGCCCATTAGGAGTTGCAGGTGTTATTCATGATTGCAAAGGACAAGTATTCTAGGTCTTCTACTTATTCATTAATGTGAAAACCCACAAATACACTTAGAGGTGGGCTTTGTGTACATGTTATTTCATTTGAGCATTGATGTAGATTCTAGTTTATCATTTCCATTATCAAAAGATTTGACCAACTAGCCAAGCCTTCCCCTTGGTGTAGGTCCTATCAATATTCAACTTCGCAACCTTCAAGAAGGCAATCTATGTACCACAATACTTTCTAGAATTGATTATCAAGGGTGCACATGTGAAGTTCCCATGTGTAGTGGAGAAAAAACACATGTTATGACATCCTGATTCCCTCCTTCTAGACACTGTGAAGGGCATTTTATCAGCACCCAATATCAAATCACAATGTCGTGCCTATTGTTTGGGTTCTTCAATGGCATTGCAATCTACATCAACAATATGAAACAATGACAATAGCTGTAACAAATAACAAACATATCAAAGTCGGATTTGAATGGGGGGCGTCAATAGTTATAACAAATAACAAACATATCAAAGTCGGATTTGAACGGGGGGCATCATCCCTCCCAAGTCGACTCATGTGGCACAAAAGACAAGCTTGACACACTTTGATCCTCCATGGTGGGCTTAGTGCCAAGTCATGCCTACAGTTGGCAGATTAATAGGACCAATGGCAAGTGGGATGGTAGCTATGCTAAACAACAGTCTACATTAAGCTTCAAATCTAACACCTACCAGCTAGAGGAAAGTAAATATATTTTTAGCTCCATTTCTAAGCCACATTTGAAATGGTCTGCTTACCAAGATCTGATGTAACACAATATATATTCAGTCTCACTCTGAATTTCCTCCCCTACGAATGAAAGTAAAAAAATCTCATGCAAGTGCAAAATTCACAATGCCAATTGTATATCCATCAACATATTTTAGGTTTAAATGTATATAACTTAACCAAAAGGATATGTGGTATCACAAGTCAAGAGTTGAAGGACGGAAGGAGCAACATTATTAATGTTAGAAAGCTTAACCTATATCGTGTTGTGTCATATCCCCTCCCACCGATAATAATTAATATTATTATTATAATAAGCAGAAGTGTCTATTAACACTATAAATATATAATATTTTATTAACACTATAAATATATAATATATATCTTAATTAATAAGAATACAAGTATTTTAAATAAAATTTCAAACATTTTCTGGTCGGCGCCATTTGGGACCCTGGGTCCTATATCCAATAGGTACTTATATTGCACTGGAGCACTCATTTTGATCACCTGATTATGATTTTGCTGTTTGTCAATTTGCAATTCAATAAGGAGAATCAGGAACACAAATCTCTGATCACCTTGGAGGATCACTAACTTGAAGATCGCTTTCAGTCACAGGCAGTCTTAAGGAGGTCAGATTATAGCGCCAATATATTTGTGCAGCAAATCCATATTGGCTATCATATCGAAGTTGTTGTAGGTGATATAGACTGTGAGGGAACTGCTTTTGCATCTAGACGTCTAAATTGCTCCTAATTTACCAGACAATACTTCTTCCTTGAGCACGTGGGCAGTCTCTGAAATCTGAAGTATTCATCATCAGCAAGGATTAGGAACTAATCTGGAAGGTCATTTCCGCTGAGCAGTCTGCACATCTATTGAATTGAGCCACTGGTTGGGTCTACGCTGTAAGGAACATCACCATTGAGGGCTGCGAAGGATATACAAGTTAAAGCGCAGAACATACAGCTGGGAAGAGTCATGGATTATAAGGCGACAAAATTTACCTGTTTGAAAGATTTGTGCCACATTATTTATCGACCAGAAGGAAGCGATTAAGGTGTCGGAGACACCATTATCTTGTTCACCAGCGACCGGGTTCCTTACTACAACAAGCGCTCATCTAGGAGTGGAACCAATACTCCCAAACAGATCTAGATCTGAATCTGCTTTCATGCATAGCTGAAGATACTATCGACTAGAATCACGCTAGGTCTGGAGTCATTCATAATCAATATACCCAGGAGAGTTGAAAGCGGTGCTACAGGTCAGATCAAGCATGTCATAGAAGTGTATGTATTTCACTCAGCTGCCCTTTGGAATACGCTGTTGGTAGTTGGTAATCGGTTAATATTCAGAATTGCTAGCAATATATGACTGTCAGGGAAACAGTGTAAATTGTTATTCATATAATAGTCTAAGACAGAGATCATTGAATTTCTTAATATCACATAGTGGTCCCCTGGGAGACTCAGTTGATTGTGATCTGTTTTCTTTCCTATTACTGTTTATATTCAATTATGATGATATGACTCGGTATACACCAATAGTCAATTGTTTGTATGTTCTGTATGCTCAGAAATTTGTCAAAATTTAACAGTAATAGCAGATTGGAGTTGCTGATTGTGCCCTAGGGATTTTACATGTTGCACAGAAGCGATTTATTTCTTCATGTCAGAGAAATTCCTACCTATATGAGCACCCTCAATCTTCAGCTATGAATTGGCTTAACAATGACCCTTCCACAATTGTAGTTATGACTTCTTTGCTTCTAGTGGATTCACATGCAGATGAGTTATGTGTTTCTGTTCTCTAGGTGGATTTCCATGCCACCAACCTAGAAATAAATATTCCTCATCAGCTACGCTATCTTCTAGTGATTACTGATTTGGGATCAGAAAATGTCATTGACAACATCCACTTTCTTCAAATTGTTCTTGGCAAGCAGCTAGGCTATGTATTATGCCATTATTGTGGGAAATCCAAGAGGTCTTTCAGATTTGACACCTCCTTTCGGATTCCCAAGGTAAGTTTGATCATGAGTGTAAGGAGAAGCTCAAGGCTATTGACAAAGGCTATAAATGCATCGATCCCCTACTGCAAGTGTACATGTTTTACAAATAGTCATAATCCTTTGAAAACATACTCCAAAAGAGGAAGGGGTCTGCTGTATAATGAGGGTCATTCAAATGAGGACAGAAGAAATAAGGAGTCATACCTCAGATAATGAAGGTCAAGTCACCATGATCTTCGATAAGGAATGTAAAGAGGAGTAGATTCCACTCTGCACGGCTGCTATTCAACCCAGATAACTACAACCAACAACAATGAACATACAAATAAAATGGATAAGAATACTCTGTCATGTCCCCAATTTTGGAGTAACTTAAAATTGTTTTAATTGTAAATTAATTTTGTAAAGTATTTTATTTACTTTATAAAATTAATATTTTTTTTAAGTTACTAAGTCAGTAGTACTACACTTTATTAAAAAGTGTTGTGAACAAGCATTTAAAAAGTACAAATGCAAGCATTTAATTTAGTTCATGTAAAAGCATTTAAAATGCTTTGGTCTGATGTGTACATGTAAACTCTCATTTAATAAAATTAGGCTGGGCCTAATTAATGTAATGGCTTTAAAAGCAAGTCTGAGAGTCATTTGAAGTCATGTCTAAATGTCTAAATGTCTGGATATCTGTATGTTTTGGTTTATGACTTTTGTCAAGTTATATTCAGCTCATGTCAAGGTGATGTTCCCTTGCATTTGCAGAAATCGGTTTGGTGATGCTCCCTTACCGTCATTGAGGTGAAGTTGTTTCAGACTTCACAATTGTGCTCCAAAGTATTGTTCTAAGTTTTCTGTGGTTTGAGTTCATTGTATCTCATTATGCAGATTGAATAAAAGGCAGAGGGTTTTGTTTGCAAATTTATTAATTTGATAAATATAAATTTGCAAGGTGTTGATCGATATATATATATATATATATATATATATATATCTGGTATTTAAATTCTATGTGGAATCTGAATTATATATAGATCTTTGTTGCTCATTAAGAGACAGTCTGACAGGCCTCTGCAGAGTTCTAAGTTAGATTACTTCAGCTCAGTGGAATGTGGGCCCCGAATCCCACTAAGAGCCAGCTGCTTCCTATATTACTAGAGCTTGTGTTTTAAATCTAAAGACAAAGAAGTAGTTCGTGGGTTTTCATGTTTGTATTTGCATATAAGAGGATTAGTGGAAAGTGGGACCCTGAAATCTGACAGATCATCTCAGTCTGCAGCTATATGTTTAAATATTAATAATTTCAAAGAAGAATTTGCATTTGGAATATGAGAAGTGGGTCCCTGCATCGATCCTTCCATATTTATGAATGTCTATTGAAAGATAAAGTCTTGTGTTGTTGAAATAGTAGGACTATTTCTAAACACCACCTCATACATTAATCGTAGCTGAAGATTAGATATAAGGAGAAGACTTAGAGCTGAGTGAAATAATTCAGTTCAGACGCAGTTTCCATATAGACTCTCTAATCATAAGCATTGGCCGCTATCTATTGGGTAAGAGTTCATATGTGTAGAAGAGTACAGGAGTTTTGTGAAAGAAACATATTGAAGCATCGACCCTCAAACAATTTGCCTCCCATCATTCCAGTAAACAGATTTGAAGGACGGATATCACATTGTGACGGCATACATAATTGGAGGGTATCGATCTTCAAAAGGAACAACCGTTTGAGGATGTGCAGTCAAAACCAATTGATATTCTTTCATTATTGTTGCTAGCATAACTGCGATCATCCATAGAGGAGGAGCATTCAGTCTGTAGAAGGTGCAAACAGTATTTTGACTAGTTAACTGCATTGTAATGACCACTGACTTCATAAGGAACACTACATTCATAAGAAACAGGGATCAGCATATTGTGATATCATTAGGTCTCTGCTAGAGAACATCATATGAGATAGTTACAGGTTGGGAAAATCTCATTATATGCAGCTACAGGATTGTTTACTTGCAGACCTGAACATTATTAGGCAGCAAACTGTCCATTGTAATTGGGCATTGAAATGGTATGTGAGATCTTGTTTTATAACAGTGGTATATGTTTGAATTGGCTGTCATAGAGACATGTTCTTGATGTAATTTGCAGATTGATGTAATTATGAAAGAGCAGGTCTGAATGGTAACAGAGACTTCTGAGTTGAATTTTCATTCATTCCAATCATTGATACTTGCATTTTATCATCTATTCATATTTGAATAGATGTAGTTCCATGGTTTGGCATATCTATGTGAAGTGAAAAGATATCAGACCTAGGGTTTTGAGTAGAAAACTAAAGTGCAAAAAACAAGGACAAATTGAAAGATATAAAATCTGAATTTCAACATATATCCTAAGAGGGATATTACAGTGGTATCAGAGCTATATACAGAATCATAGCCAATATCCATCAGGGATATTACATACTCTTGGCTCTGCCTTCTCCCCTCTAGGTAACAACTTAGGTCCCATTTCTATGCAGTCTCTCAAGGTGATAAGCCTTTCAGATGTCATTTCCAGGAATAGGTGTCCCTTCCTAGATTCTGCACCAGTATGTGTACTTCTCTCTTGGTGGTGCCTACTGCTCTTCACCACCCCACACCACTGAAAATTGGTGGCCATTTCATGCTTTGTGACAAACCCTCAAATCCTAAATCTCCGCCAGCCACAAAAGCAGAATGGATAACCCTTTGCTAGCAACCCATTCAACCAGCCATACGAAATACAACGAAACCACTATACACTTTGCATTGGGCTAACATTAATGATGCCCTGAATGGTCTTTTGAAAGCATGAACTCCAAAACATGCATCAAGGGGAAAGTCAAGAAATTTCAAGCTTGCTGTTAAATAATCTCCAATGCATAAAAGTCAAAGATAATTAGTGTGCTATTATCAACTGCCTCAACAAGCAGTAGGAAGGCCTTGCAATACTCAAGTCATTATTATCAAAGTGCACTCAACAGAATTGAGGCAATTTAAAAAATCTTCAGTGCAAAGAGGTTACAGAGAGATAACTCATTGTTGAATCAGTAATTCCTAGGGATACACGGGGACGTGTCCTCGGCCCTCACAGGGATGTCCCTGTCGCTAATGGCATTTCTGGGACGGGGACGCGGCAGGGGACGTCCCCTTGGCATCCCCAAAAAACCAAAAAAAGGAAACATCCCCAACCGCGTTCCCAAATTAGGGGATGGCGGGAAACATTTAGTGGACGCCTGGCTGTCCTCAAGATGGTCGGGGATGTCTCAGATGTCCCTCAACTGTTTCGGGGATGGCCAGGCGTCTCTCAATCTGAGTTCCAAGACTCGCCTAGACTTGGCGAGTCCCGAGCCGAGTCACCCCAGACGAGTCTTGGGGACTCGGACTCAGACTCGGCCTGTAGACTCGCCGGAATCATCAGACTCGCTGAACTCGTTGGTTCCAGGTGAGTCCCGTTAGGGAAACTCGGTCGGCGCAGGCTGAGGAACACGGTGACAGTATATTTCAAAATACATTTAAGTATCAGTTTGCATATGGATTTCTTATACTTTAAATATTTTGAAATATACTGTCAGGATGTTTGAGACAGGTTTCGGATCCATGGGATTTAACATCCAGATTCTAGATTTTGGAAGATCCATCAGATTTCAGACTTAACCAATTTTTCAGGGTTTCAGGGTTTCAGAGTTAATCAAATTCAGGGTTTTGGTTCGTACAAAAAGAGTAGAGGACAAATCACTGGATCCTATTGATTTGGATGAGATAGATCCTATTGATTTACCGAGTTTTTGTCGAGTTTTCTCCGAGTTTTTGTTGACTCGTCAATTTTGGCATCATTGAAGACCTACCATTTACGCCTTCATAGGAAGGCGAAGGACGCAGGCTCCTCTGAGCCATAGACTTCTAGTTATTGTTTTGATATTTCATATTTGTTTGGAACATTTGATGTCATGGATTTCATATTCCATGAGTTTTGTATACATTTGACTATATATATATATATCTAAGTGTGCTATTTCCTTGAGTAGCTCAGCTACAATTTGCGTTTATACTTATGTGATCGATGTATACTTGTGTATGTGATCAAATTAGCTTCTATTTGATGATGATATTGTATCTTTAAGGTTTATTTAACAAAGGGTGTATGAAACAAGTTTTAAATCCTTAAAAATCTCTAAATTTCTTGGGTTTTTCACTTTCCCGAGTCTGCGCTGAGTCTGGGCGTCGAGTCCCAAGCCGAGTCACCCTCGCTGAGTCTGTGCCGAGGCCGAGTATCGAAACTATGCTCTCAACCGTCCCAAGGATGCCAAGTGTCTCTCAACCGTCCCGGGGATGGCCAGGCGTCCCCGACGGCAACCAAAATTTAAAATGTCTTTTAAAAAAACCACTATTTTAAGCATAAGATTGGTACCAACCTTGATGTCGCCTTGAATGCAGTAAAAAAATGATAGAAACCCATTAAAAACTGCTAATAACACTTAGAAAACCTGCAAAACCTATGTTGAATGGTCAAATTTGATTGCAAACCCTCCAACGCTTCTCCCACCCTTTGCCTTGAGAGCTCCAAACTTTGAATGATTAAAAGTGTGCCTTCATGCTGATTTTAAAAAGAACGGTGCACTTTTAAAGAAAACTTTATTTTAGTGTTTCCTGTTTTATGGCAGAGGATGAGGGAGTAGGCATGCTTTTAAACAAGACAAAACCAGCTGAAAAACTCGTCTAATGAGTGTTAATTGTTAACCTGTCCAAGAGAGGAGTAGTGTGTGCTTGTAATGAGTTCACTTGAAACTGATTGGAACCTGTCAGGCACACATTAGGGAGCTTTGTGTCGCTTCTAACTTGTCATAAACTTGAGAGGTGCACTCTTTAACCACCCCTGCCACTTAAAATAGGTGTGCGCTTGAGGTGTATTGCCACTTAAAATTTTGAAAACCCCTCTAACCAGTCTTATTAATTAAAATAGTAAAAAAAATCACTATCTTACTATTTTGAAGTTTGAGACTGAGTTTAACTTTAATTTTAGAATTTTAACAACGAAATGCTTTAATACTGCTGTCATGAATCTCATGATTAATTTTATTGCTGTTTATACCATAGTTGGAAAACTCGGACTCGCCGCGGACTCGGCAGCCCAAAATAGGACTTGGACTCGGGACTCGGCAAAAAACTCGGCTAGGACTAGACAAAGAAGAAAACTGTAGTTTTACAAAAAACAAAAAGAAATTAATGCATTTAGAGAACATAAGAGCCATAATTCAAACATTATACATGTCATATGATCTTCAAACACTCAATATTTGATATTTCATCATTCATGAACCATAATCATACGATTCATACTCATAGTTTCAAACTTTCAAATGTATAACAACATCATAAGTTTATAAATGTTTACATATAATGATGTCAAAATGAGAAAAAAAAACAAAAAGAACTAAGTTTTTATGCTTGTTGGGCATCTAACTGGCAAAACGAGAGTCCAGGGTCGGGACTCGGGAGTTCGACCCTGGGACTCGCGCGAGTCTCGACCTTGGACTCGCTAGGACTCGACTCGGGAGTCTATGGCGAGTCGACTCGGCTCACCATAGGACTCGCGAGTCCGGAGAGTCCTGGAGAGTCTTAGAAGAGTTTTCCAACTATGGTTTATACTACTGTTATACTGCTGTTATACTATTGCTGTCATGATTTATTCACATATTGATATTGTTATTATTAGTTATAGAAATATCTCTCTCCTCTCTCTCTCTCTCTCTCTCTCTCTATATATATATATATATATATATATATATTGAAAACTTCATATATCGCCGCCCCCAAAAATGGCCCTCGGACTGCCATCCCCGAAATGCGTCCCCTGCTGTACCCCGTCCCCGTCCTTGAAACGCAGTGGAACACAGGTACTAATTCCAGCAATTTCATATGCCCAAAAGGTCACCCAACAAAAAAAATTCTCTTTCAATGAACCCACAAACCGTACAGAACAATGGGGCATGCAGTTAAGAGGCTACGGAGAGGGACTGATGTGGCAGATATGGAATAGTGAAGGAAAGATGCCTATTTGCCCTCACAATGGAAAATGACATTGCAACCTCAATAGGAACAACAAATGAAGCTAAGAATCACCTTGGTGGTCACAAAAGCAAGAAGAAGAATGCCACAGACCAAAGATATCACATATTTGACCAATAACTACTAGAAGCTACACATTACAAAAAATCAGAAGCTCTCCCTCAAAACCGAGTCTGAGATAGACATGGATAACAAATGTTTACTGTGCTTTCCTTCAAAATGCAAAACTTTTTTGGAGAGAATATATTATGCCCTATGTTTTGTATGATTACAAAGTGAAACTAGTCTATTGACCAGGAAAAGAGAATTTGTAGAAGCTGCCCTGTACAAGGTATATTCTGTATCAATTACAAAAGGAAACCTAAAAGAAGAAACTGCAAGATAACAAACAAATGATGAAGAATGAAAACACTTGATACTTGAATGCAGAACAGAATTTGGAAATTAACATCCTTTATTACAAGTATGCAACTATAGGAATGGCCCTCTTAAATAGACAATCCTCTACAAAATGCACTTTTCCAATTCATAAGCCATGTAAGAAGAAACAAAACCTATAAAACAACATAAAACCACATATATTTGAAAGACGCAAGGAGACATAATGTTCTAGCAATATGTGATGAGTTTATTCAAGTTCAGAAAAAATATTACCTCTGGTAGGAAATTTGTAATTAGCAACCCCAAATAATAGGAGGGAGAGCATGTCAATGAATTTCTTTACTCATCTCGTATGAACCTCAAGATTAAACAATTAAATTATGAAAGTAATGGATGGATTAAGATTCATTTTTTGCAAATTTATCATTTTATGTGAGCTCATAAGAAAAATCAAATGTATTGAGCTGTCTTCAGGTTTGTTAAACTAAAAATGGATCACGTAGTTATTTATTACACGTATTGTCTTCTACTTATATTAGAATCCAAATCATTAATTCAGGCTAGATGTGATGACATTGAGATATCAAAAATATGTGCTAAGAGAAGGCCCCTTAAAAATTAGTCACATATACTTACTTGTATATGTTATTTAAAACCGGAATGCTCTACTTAAAAGTTGATATTTCCATCCTTTTGCTTAACTACTGCTAATTTGAAGTTATTTGGTTTGAGCTTGATAATTGAGTATTTGACCTTGTCCTTTATGTTTAAGTTGCATATTACTTCATGATCATTTTTAAGCACAATTCTCTTTGTTTTGTCTATTTTCTAGGGCTTGGCATCTGCAGAACATAGAATTAAGTTATGCGAGCTTGCATGTGAAGATTCGTCATACATAATGGTGGATCCATGGGAGGTTAGAATATTTTAGCCTATTATCTAGCTATCTTTTTCTCAATGGTCGTTTGTTCTTTAAGGCTGAAAACAAACTAAAATGAACTCAACTAAACAATATTTAGAGACTCATTGGCATGTTCATTTGCTGTAAATTATTATCTCACTATGTTTATTTATTGTCATAGCTCTCAGTTGGCATTTACTCCACAGGGAGGTTGCCAATTTTATTCCAACTATTGGAGGCCAACCAGTGACAATAAATACCATAACAGATGCAGAATTGGTCCAATAAATGACGATATCATTTTAATACTATTTATGCCATTACTCTGAGATCATCCTCTTAATTTCCATTATTTTTTGACTTTTAACATTCATACTTCCCTCCTCCTAGCCATCTTCGAATTTAATAATAGTATTAAATGAGGCTAAAAGCTGACTACAGATGACAGTTGCCATGCCAGCATATTAATTATCTAAATACAATGTATAAATGTCGTTAAATGACCCTCATAAATGCATCATTTATCCAGTATCTCTCTCCTTTGATCTGCACTGACTCTGGGGATAGAAATAGGGGGTTTAGCTATGTAGTGAGTTCCCTTTTGGAAGGGATGAGCAAGTGCATGGACACTGTAAGTGGATAAGTTTCCTTAAAATCCTAGGGACGACCAATGGGACAACTGAACAATTTTTTATTTATTTAGAAATAATGAAATTAAGTGAAGTTAACTATAGACAAATCTGAAAATCAACTGGAATGTGTGGATTGCTCAGAAAAATGCATGTTTGCCCCCAATGTCTAACGTGAATGAATGGATTATGAGTTATATTTTACTTTTAGGTCTTTTTTTTTGAGTCTCAAGTAGGGTCTTCATGGGGACGTGTCCCCATGTGGAAGGGGGACAACTAGGAGTCTCCTAGGAAATTGAGGTTTGGGAATGTGCTCCCTTGAAAGTTGAAGCACAGTTATTAGATAAAACTGTATGACGTTATTGTTGACATCAACATGACAAGGATGCTGATCAAGACTGATTTGATGGAGTTTGATTCTAATTGACTGCTTTTTCTGCTTCATTGCGTAAAGGGGGCTGTTGATTGATTTGTCTTTACTGTGTTGACCAAGAATTGATGTTGTGTTGACTGCTCTACCTATAGTGTTAACCAATTTGACTGTTGTGCCTATTATTCTGTTGTTGACTAAGAAAATTGTAAGGTATGGATACTGTTTGACCAAATTTGACATTTTAACTGTAGGTATGATGAACATTGATTTTTTACTTCAAAAAATGGTGAGTTGGACTGTCATGAGTTGCTCAATGCTATTGTACTTGTCGATGATTGAACTGCTATGATTCCTTGTTGTGTGATGGTGAGTGAATCTGGTATTTTTCCTTTTCTTGAGACGAGGGTCAATTTGATATGCATTTCCAATAGCTTTTCTTGTCTTGGGATGGGGTCCAATTTTTGTACTTTTCCATGTCTTAAGGTGGGGTCTAGGTATGGTTATAGATTGATTGGTCTAGACGGACTTTCTTGTTTGAGTTGGACCTCTTTGTCTGAGGTGGTTGACATGGGTTCCAATTTTTGTACCTTTCCTTGTGTTGAGATGGAGCCTAGGTATGTTTACATTCCCTGTTCTTGGTGGAATTTCTCTTTTGAGTCGACCCTTCTTGTTTGAGGTAAATTATGTTGTAATGAATAATAGTGAATTAAATGACAAGTCTATTGCTAATATGTTCATTTTATATCCAAGGGGTTAAGATCAAGTAGCTAAATTGTTGGGTTCTCATTGTGGAGACCCAAGCTCAAATCCCCCAAGTGACATCTAATGTGGATTTCTAAGTGGTGCCTCTTGGTCTTCCACTGTTTGGCATCTAGTAGTATTTTCTAAAGTTGTTACCTAATTGTTAATGCTCTTAAGGATCTAAGTATTAGTATTAGTTGGCTTAGCTGCTTGTTTGAGTCAATGTTGTAGGATACGCTACACCCCCTCCCTTGGTACGTGTGTTGGTGTACCTGATAGGGATATGAGTACGACATGACATAGATATGGCTCGGAAACTGTATCCGTTTGTACTGAGAATCACTGAAAATAAGGAGTTGTGCTAGATACATTTGGATTCAATGTCCAAAAAAAAAGCATATCTAGGTAAAGTCTTTAAAAACCCTAAAACGTAAAAAAAAAAATTGGACGTTTATCATTTTTGTTGCTTGAAGATACTATTGCCCCCTGCCGTGCCCTATCCTCTACATGTGATTTTAATTTTCATTACTTTATGTTATTGTTATTGTCATGCCCTATCCTCTTTACCTGTGTTTTTCGTTTTGTAGTCATCATACAACTTAAGTTATTGTTATTGCCATAGTATCCTTAAAATATGTCTCCTAACTTTAATTTTTATAGAATTTATAATATATATTTTTATATTTGGCGCTATTTTCTGTTACATCCTTCGCTATTTTATCCCACCCCTTATTCCATTGGATGAGAAATGGAATCCCAACATTGTTTGGTCGACTCGTTTTATTTTAGTTTAACCACTAGAAGGAAGATCTTAAGAAAAGGAAATAAGGGAAAAGGAAATACCAAGTAGAGCGTTGATCAACAAACACCAACAAAACCAAATGCAAGTGATTGCATAGAAGCAAGCAAAAGTGATGGGGTGACAAATGGAACTCACATGGAAATAGAAACAAGGAATGATGTTGTGACAGATGGTGACAACTTTGTGGGTGAAAGAGAAGAAGAGATGGATTTAGAACAAGAAAAATATGATGAAAAGGTAGATATGAATTTAGAAGAAGAAGAATATGACGAAGATGGAGTAGTTGATTTGGAAGCAAACCAATTTTTGCACTAGATGAGATCAAGAGGCTTAGAAAGAAGAACTAGAAACTAGAGCTACAAATTCAACAGGACAATGAATCTAATGTAGAGTTAGTACGAAGCCTTGAAGAATCCAAGAAGATAATCGTCGAGCTAAATATTCAGATCATAGAAGGAAACAAGATTAAAGAGGAAGTGAGAATCCGATTAGAGAAAAAGGAAGAAAATTTTGGAAGGTTAGAATCTGAAATTGTCTCCTTGAGAAAGGAATTGGAGAAAGCAAGTGCTCAATTGAACAAGGACTTGAAGAATGAGAAGAGTACGAAAATATTAGACAATATTCTCAATTCCCAAACGCCAACTTACAATAAAGGTGGTATTGACTATGAAGAAAGTCAAAGCTCAAATCCCAAAGAGTCATTAAAGAAGACAAATGAGGTAAAGCCGAAGAGTTATGTATATGCGCCCTCAAAAGCTCCATTACTAATAGCAACAAGAAGAAGGAAAATAATGCTCTGCAGAAAACCGACACTTCTCTCAAGGACAACAATGATAAATTCAAAAGATCCTTACCTCCAAGGCGACCACACATGACCAAGTTTCAACATTCTTTCTAAGGTTATTGTTATTCTTGTAATAACTTTGGACATAAAGCAATAGATTGTTGGACACATGCAAGAAAATTTGGTTGGACCAAGAATAGAAGTTCTCATGAGTTGCCAAATAGAAACTACAATATCATATGTTATAAATGCAACAACTTTGGTAATAAAGCAAGAGACTATAGAACACATGCAAGAAGTTTTGGGTGGAACAAAAATGGAAGTACTTATGGGTTCTCAAGAAGGAACTATAATTCCTTTGCTCCTTTAGTGGATTATAATGTTATATGCTATAAGTGCAATAAATTTGGGCATACATCATGATTTTGTAGAAGTTGTCTTGTAGATCCTAGACAAAACAAGAAGGTGGATATCCTAAGCAAGAAAAGGAAAGAACCTATAAAAATTTGGAACATGAAACAAGAGCAAGAGAAGGAAGAATCTATGCTTGTGCAAACCGCACTTCATGCACAAGTGGTATCACCAAGTTCATAAGGAGAAGTACGAGTTCAGGGGGAGCTAATGATTGCATTATCTTTTAGCTTCATGGAGAAGACAATTCAAGATAGATCAGCAAATGCATATTTTATATGAGTATTCCGTTGTCATTGATCAAAGGGGGAGAGTTATAAGAAAAGAGAATGATATGGTAGTAGTAGACTACATATTAGAAAGCTACCATATAATGAAGTGAAGGAGAATTAATGTCAAGAGCCTAGAAGACTTGAGACAATGAGAGAAGGAAGAAATCGTGATAAAGATTTTTGTAAGACTAAACTTGAGAGAAATTTCCAAAAACCTGACAAGAGGATGAGAATGATCCAAGGAGTCTTTGCCTGAAGAGTATGTTTGCATATTTGCATTTGACAATTTTTGCTAGAACACACAAGCATGTGTTGGCAAAAGCAAAAGAAGTTGATAGTGGAAAGTTGGATGGTTGTGTTGATGCTTATGTTCGACTTCACATTGAAGGAGCTCCTATTGATGTAATAATGCCATAGAAGACATGGATGGAAGTATAATGAATATCCCTTTACCATTTATGTAAAGGGGGGAGAGTTATAGAAAGGTGGAGAGTTACAACAAGGTAGAGTTATAGGAAAAAGAAAAATGATGTCATTAATGACAAGGAGCTTAACAGACAAGGGGAGCTCTACAGACAGGGGGAGCATCACAGAAAAGAGAGAATCACATCATGAAGGAAACAAGTATGCTACTTCCCTTTGCCATTGAGAGATAAAGTAAGGGAGAACAGTACAAAAAGAGAGTATCCTGATGTATTCACAGATTATTCTTTACAGGTTGCCATCAATGACAAATGGGGAGATTGTTGGAAATGTTGTCATTGATGTCAAGAAGGTATTCATTATTGTTATCTTTGATGAATAGACGAGAGTATAGGAAATGGTTGTCTTTGATTGTCATGTCCCCATTTCCGGAGTGATCACATGTGGAGATGTTGATTAGCCTATTCACCATTCCTGTAGGCTAATGCTAGTGGTACGGGAATGATTTTGGTTTGACCTTGGTTTTAGAGGATGGAAAACTATAATGTTGGCTCAACAGGGGATTTTATTTGGATTATGGCTAAGTGTTATTTGGTGATATTTTCATATAGCCAAAATATTATGATTTTCTAGCCAAGGATGGGAAAAATAAATGTTGGAGATAGAAAAGGTGAAAGGATGGAAAATGCTATCTTTAATTGCATTTTCATTTATATATTATTTTATATTTTTCCTAACGCCAAAATGAAGGAGAAAAAATAAAAATAATAAAATATTATTATTTTTATGAGGTGGGACCCAAATCGATGCCCAAGAGGAGGTAATAAAAAATAATAAAATATATTCTTTTATTATGAGGAAAATTGACGCTCAACAAGGAGAAAAGAAAATAATAAAAAATAGTTTTTTTTAATGAAGGCGACTTGGGTAGGAGCTAAGAAAAATAATAAAAAATGTTTTATTTACCCAAGGCAAGTTGCCGCTTGAGGAGAAGGAGAAATCATTTAATAAAATATTGTTTTTTCCAATATTGGCGTCTAGAGGAGATATTTGGAAAAATAATAAATTATTATTATTTTATTATTTTAAATGTTGGTGGTTTCACAAGTGCACTTCATTTAAAATTGTGAAGTTGAAAGTTGCAAGTGATTGGTGGAATTTAAATTTCATATTTTTTAGCCAATTTGGACGCCTAGGGTGAGAGGAGCATAAATAGAGGCAATTGCCTTCATTTTGCAACTATTGATTTTTTGGTAAACTTTGCATTTGAGTTGTTCTCTTGGCTGGAATTGCATTTTCAGTGGTATCAAGGAGATGATCCCTTGATTTTAGTGGTTTGGAGATGATCCCATTCCACACTGTGAGGTGAATTTGCATGGATTTCATCATGGAGTTTAATTTGCAGGTTTTCATGGAGGTTTTGATGCATATTTGGCTTGTGTATGGAGCTATGTTCATCTACTATTGATATTATAGGCATTTTCATTGGATCGTTTGGCAAAAAGAGGGATTGTTGGTCATTTTCAGTCATCTTCACATTCAGATTTTTGTAACATCAGTGGACAACAGGGTATAATTGGCAGGTCTGAGTGTTAATTGGCATTGTTTGAAGGGTTTCATCATCAAGGAAGCATCTAAACCCTAATCGCCCTCTTCCTAGAGCCTAGCGCTAGCATTTGGAGCTTGATTTTGGCTTTCTTTGACACTTTTTTGCAAATCTGGGTTATGATCAGACATATCAGTGTTAGTGTAGGTTTTTATTTCCTAGTGGGTTATTTATTTTTCCCTATATTCCTAGGTTTTTCCTACACTTCTATTAATCTCGCTTAGGTTAATAAAGATGTCTTATTAGGTGAGTGGTTGCGAGGTGTCACCTTCCTACATGTGAGCATCCATTAGCTACCTTGGGAAGATACTTTGCTATCTTTAGTCCGATAGATGGTTGCTCCTGATTGGTCGGTGTTGCCACCTCCTCCTTCTCCTTGGTCTATATAACCATGCTACCTGGCTTGTATTTTGCATCTCTTGCTTTTGCATCCTCTTAATGCTATTTTGCTTCTAGCATTTGCATTACTCTCTTGGAGACCAACTCTGTGTTGCTATTTTGATTTCATATCATTTGCATTCATAGTTTAGATATCTATTCGTTTGCACTAGTTTTCTGGGTTAATAATCTTTTTAGATTCTAACATGGTATCAGAGCTATTCTATGTGCAAGAATAGATTTTAGTTTCCTTATTTGAGAGATTCGGGGGGGCTAACTAAGCTTATTGCAGTTTTTCAAAAAACCCAGTATGCTCTTCTCTTGCATCCTCGGATGATTTGGAGAATCAGAAAAGTTTGACGGAAACATTTTAATCTCTGGGGTTTGCACATGTTATATGAAATCTGGGTGATTGCAGCGTTTCTGGTTATACTGACAACATTTCCGGCTGTTCCAACGCGTCCAGGAGGCTTGAGAATGTTAGATTTGGCTTTCATTTCACCGAAATCAGAGATCGTTAGACACAGTTGCGGAATCGGGGTTTCAAGCTCAAATATGATAACCAGCTTGCATATTTGGTGTTTTCAATCAATATTGCAGGTTCCAGCATGCCATTGCTTGTCTTAGGTAGCTGATTCAACCTTTGCATGTCGTTTTTTGGTTGCTGGAGTCATTTTTTTGTTACTAAAGGCGTTCTATTTACATTAGAACTACATCTTCTCTACAATAAGAAAAACGCTTTCTGGGTTTTATTCGTAGCATCGAAAAACCATCTAGGTATGTTTTAGTTTTTGCATGCAGCTCATATATTTTGCAGAAACGCACTCAAAAAGCTACAGCATGACCCCTCTCCGTTGGCAGTTGCAATTTTAAAGGCAGTTTTCAAATGCTCCGTTCTTGTTCATACGGATTTCGTTTCTTGAGAATTTTTTTTGATTTTGGTTATTTTTTCGTGCTCTATGCACTAGTGCAGACGTTTTTTGATTTTGATACAGAAAATTTTTAGAAATTACTTATTCTCACCCGTGACATTGCATAGTTCTCGTTTTTTGGAACTTCAGAGGATCATAACTTTCACATACGACCTCGTATCGAGGCGATTCTTTTTTTGAAAGTGCATGATTTTTCGAGTAGATTGCAGTGGTGCTGTTAGTTTTGTTTGGCTGAGTTCCAGTATTGTACTTTCAGCATACACTCAATTTGTGAGGGTTTTGTAATGCATTGAGATCAAGACCACTAAGTATTTCTTGCTAGTGGCAGTTGTAAATGCACTAATTATAAAGTGCCAAAATCATTTTTTTTTGGGGGGGCTCTTTGATTGAGTGAAAAGGGGGGTTGTCTTATGTGCTCTCTTTGAGTTACACTTTTTATGGGGTTATTGTAATCATTTTGGGGGTTCATCATGGATTTCGGTTATTTCTATCCTTCTATTGTTAAGTTAACCTCAGAGAACTATTTGTCTTGGAAACAAGGGATAAAGAATCATTGCCTTGAGCAGGATCTATTGCCCCATCCCCTTGGACTAGTTCCTGAGCCAAGTGACTATGAACAGAAGAATGCATGGTTTAACAATAATGACATGGTCTATGGACTAATATGTATTACTGTTTCTGAGGATATTCTACATACATAGGGCACACTAAGTGTCCTTTCACTGCTTGGACCATCATCCAGCAGTTGTATGGAGACTTTGGATCTTTATCTGATAATGATGTTTCCTTGGATGACCAAGCTATGGTGGATGATACTAAGTCTTCTTTTACCCCATCTTGTGTGACATGCATTGATACCCCATCTTCAGATACATCACCTGTTGCTTTATCAGATTCCAGAGATGCTTCTTTGAGAGCTTCTAGTGATTCTTTGCAGCGGGATCATTATAGTCTTCCTGATTGGGATTCCTATTTATCAGACATTGCATCTTTGTTTGTGGAGTCTCACATTTGAGATTTGGAGGACACATTTGAGGGGTTATCTCTCCTCTTTCATGACAATTATTTTGTCCTTGCACCTGCTATTACTACAGAGTTCAGAGAGGCTTCTTCGAGGGCTTCCAGTGATTCTTTGCAGCAGGAATAGATTTGTCTTCTGGATTCACTTCATTGGGACCAATTTCTACTAGACATCTGTTGTTTGTTTATAGAGTCTCACATTTCGGATCTAGATGACACTCTTGAGGACATTCAACTCCTCTTTGATGATAGTCATTTCATCACTGTTATCCCATCTTCCTTGTCTTTGGATCTTGTACCTCTTGGTTCTACACATGGGATTAGATTGCTTCTACCTTCGTGCATTGAGGCATCTTCTGATATTCACATGGGCACACTTGAGCAGAGTTCTGAGACAAGATACATCATGAGGCTTCCTTCCTCACCTTGCTTCTTTGAGTGGGAGTTACTTCAGCATTCACCATTGGAGTTTTTTCTTCCTAAGGGGAGAAATGTCATTTGCCACAAATGGATCATCTTCAACATTCATATATGGGAATCCTCTTTTGGCACAGGGGCTACTTTGTTATGGGGGGTTTCATAGTCTCTTTCACTCTCTCTACTTTGGGGGGGTCTCTTCTCTTTCTATTTTTTTTGGGGGGGGGGGGAGGTCTTTTCTCTCTCTTTGAGGAGGAATTTTATGTACATGGGTACTTCATCAGGCTTGATTTGCCATGACCCATTTCTACATCCACTTAAGCTTCGCTTATGGGGGGGTGTTAGTGTAGGTTTTTATTTCCTAGTGGGTTATTTATTTTTCCCTATATTCTTAGGTTTTTCCTACACTTCTATTAATCTCGCTTAGGTTAATAAAACATGTCTTATTAGGTGAGTGGTTGCGAGGTGTCACCTTCCTACATGTGAGCATCCATTGGCTATCTTGGGAAGATACTTTGCTATCTTTAGTCCGATAGATGGTTTCTCCTGATTGGTCGGTGTTGCTACCTCCTCCCTCTCCTTGGTCTATATAAGCATGCTACCTGGCTTGTATTTTGCATCTCTTGCTTTTGCATCCTCTTAATGCTATTTTGTTTCTAGCATTTGCATTACTCTCTTGGAGACTAACTTTGTGTTGCTATTTTGATTTCATATCATTTGCATTCATAGTTTAGATATCTATTCGTTTGCACTAGTTTTCTAGGTTAATAATCTTTTCAGATTCTAACAATCAGCAGGGTTATCAGTGATATCAGTCCATTATTGTGCTACTACAGGAGCTGTAACAGCCTTTCATCATCAGCTATATCATTGTACTTTGCCTTGGCATCATTGGTTATCATTTGGCTAGGGTTTTGAGCTACATTTGATCACTTATTGCATTTGTTTGAAGTCTGATTTGTAAATCAGTGAAGTCTGATGTAAAGAACAGCCAAAGACATTTGTAATCAGCTCTTGAAGTGAAGTGTTGTTTCCGGGTATGTCATTCTTGTGTTTTGATTGATAAGATTTGATTATAACTTGATCATTTGATGTTTGTTTCATTTGATATTTGAACCTTTCCATATTCATGATGTTCTAAGTTCATTGGAGAAAATGGGTATTGAAAATATTGAATAGATTGCAAGAAAAGTAAATCAGAAATTTAGGACAGTGAAAGGAAAAATTGGAAAAAAATTTAAGTAGATAAGACATGGTTCTTACATTGATGTCAAAGTAGCAATGGTGTAAATGTTATAGCATTGATGCCAAAGAATGCAAGATGGAATTGTCATCATCGAGTTACATTCAATGGCATATCTAAGGCAAGTTGAATCAGTTTTATAAGACGAATTGGATCAGCTGTTGAGTAGAGATATAAGGTTGATAGAGAATATTGATGGATCACATTGAAGTTTTACAAATGGATACTATGCTGACTGATTGGAGTTTAAGAATGCTTGTTTATTTTGTGCCAATGTCTATCATGGCCGACTCCTCTAAGGTGATGGGTGATCATCTTAAAGTTTAAATTAAAGATTTAAACTTTGATATATAATAGGGCCGATTATCCTTGGGCGAAAATGTTTGAAGATTCTATGTTACAAGAGGTGGCTGACTTATTCCTTAAGCGCCAAGGTTTAATATTGTTTTTAAATATAAACAATGCTCATTTTATAATGCCGACTACATAGCAGCGAGTATATATAAGAAGCCAAATTGTTTATTCAAATGGAAAATGGAAAATGGAAAATTGTATATATAAGCAATATTTTGCCGTGGTTTTCTCCCCCAAGGGTTTCCACGTAAATCTTGTGTTCTTCCTATGTTCTTAATTGCTAGATCTTGCATGTTTGTTATTATTGTGGTTAAGTTAGAAAAAGTAAAAGATTGTATTATATTGATTCGCCTTCCCCTCTCAGTATAATCATGTGCATCAGTTAGGGTAGAAATTGCAGGTAGTTTCTAGGCAATATGCAAGTTGTTAGGGCATAGAAAAATCGCCATTTTCATGCAAAAAATTGCAAGTCATGGGCTGGAAATTGTAGGCAAAAATCCCGGGTAAAAAATGTTAGTTGCACTGGCATTTTTAAAGATATTTTCACAAAATTTGAAGTTTGCAATTTGTGGCTGAAAATAGGTAAAAATTGTGGCCAATATTTCACAAATTGCAGGTTACAATAGGCAGAATTTGAGGTCTAAAAATGCCCAAAAAAATTGTGGCCTTTTTTTTGCTAAAACAACGTAGCTAAGGCATGCAAAAGTGCAGTTTGTAGGTCGTATAGGACGTAGACAATTGCAAATTTTTGAGGTGCAATTTTTGGTAGGTGTATAGGTTCAAATATCCCATGTTTTGCAGTAGTTGCTAGGGCATTTTATTTCTAGGTGTTTTCTTGTTTTCAAATTCCCTTCGGTTTTGAAAAGTTATTCATAAATTTTGTAGTTGTCAAAGTTTAGTTTGAGGGGGGGTTTCAAATTTGACAGAATTTGCAAAGTCTACGGAGTAGGGTTTCAAGATTTTTATTTGCTAAGGGGTTGTTAGGGTTTCAAGAAAAAATATAATATTTGGAGTCACAAGATACTCACGATTGTTGAGTATTGGATGTGTGATGGAATTGTCCTAGGGACTAAATCCAGACCTACAACCAACCCAAATGATTTTGACAAGCGTAATTCGGTAGCCCTATTATTACTAAAGTTGTCTGTGTCTGACGATTTAATCCCCAAAGTTCGTAGTGCCACATCCACATTTACATTATGGGAAAGATTGAAAAACAAGTATGAAGTCTCTGAGAGAAGCAAAGTCCTTTATTTGAAGAATTTGTTGTTTTCCACTAAATTGCATGAGGGTGGGTCCCTGTTAGAGCATCTTCTAAAAATCAAAGTTCTTAGGGATCAGCTCCCCACAATCAACAAATTAGTGGACAAGGAAGATATGGGCACTTTGATCATCAATATCCTGTCGCCCTCCTATGATATTTTCGTGGAGTCTTTGAACCTATTGGTGAAAAGCCAAACTTTGACCTTTAACAAGGCCAGTTTGTACTTATTGCAGAAGGAATGATGACAAGAGTAGATGAGTGGAGTTTCTTTGGGGAGTTAGAAAAGTGCACTTGCTGCACGGTCTCAAGGCATAAACCACAATTATCTTTCTTCCACTTAACAACCACAAAGAAAGGTACAATGCTTCTATTGTTAGATGTTTGGGCATGTGAAGAATGATTGCAGAAAATGACAGTATGATCTATCTTGCAAGAAGCAACAAAATGAAGCTAACGTGGTAGATATTGCTGAGGAAGACCATGATGAGTTTGCATTGATGGCTCTTTTAGACAATGCTAAAAGTAGTCGGTTCTTTGATTCAAGGGTATCCAAGCACTTCACTTGTTGAAAGGATTGGTATGTTAGGTTTATTGCTAATGCTAGTCATAGAGATTTTGTTTCGCTTGGTGACAACAAGTCATATATAGTTAAACTGTTAAAGGGATAGGTGATGTAAGAATTGCACTCAATAATGTCATGAAACTTTTAGTACAGAATGTTAGGTATGTTCTAGGATTGAACAAAAAATTGCTCTCTATTAGCTAGATTACAAAAAATCTTAAAGTTCTAGTTCAATTTCCTAGGACAAAGTGCATTTGTTTTTGATGTCAAATAGGATAAAATAATTGCTTAAGGCATTAGGCTAGGTGGTATGTACCATAGTTGAAAAACTCAAACTCGACAATTACTTGGCAAACCCAAAATTTTTAAAAACTCGGGACTTGGCAAAAACTCGGGGAAATACTCAACAATAACTTGGCAAATTTATCGAACATTTGAAAATACATAAATTTTTAAAAATATTCTTCAAAAAACACATATTACTGAATTTATAGAACATATTATTGATTTCCATTATATATAAATCAAAATTAGAGTTTAATACATCATAGATCAAAAAATGAGTTCAACCTCTAAATGAGTTACAATGCCACTTCCACCAGCCATGTCATATGTAGAAGTTGCTTCATCTAAAGAGATTTTTGGCAAGTTGTGCGATAATAACGTCTAAGTCAACACACTCAAGAGTTATATCCCAATTCCTAGTCACCCCCTCATTGTAATCAAGTATTTTATGTGAAAACAGATCCCAATATCTAGTGGGATTTGGGAGTGGAAACCTTAATGGGTTGAGGGGCAACACCCCTCATGGGGCCTGGGGGCAACACCCCTAGCGGGGTTGAGGGGTAGCGCCCTTCATGGGGTCTGGGGGTAGCGTCCCAGGTGCATTCCCTGTCGCAATATAGAGTGGGGTTGAGGGGCAGAGCCCCTGCCACCAACCCAAAATAAGGCATTTGAAACTACACAAACCTTCATGGCGCACACTATTTTCACAATTTTATCACTTGAGGGAAAAATTAGGTATTTGACACTTTTTTGTTTATAAAAATGTTTAAAATATCATATAAAATTTTTAACGTTAGGTAAAAAAATAAAATTATACTCATTTTGGCGAGTTTTTCATGAAAAATCATGAGTTTTTAACGATTTATTGGTGAGTTTTTATCAAAAATCGTCACAAGTTTTTCAAAAAATCGCCGGCAAGTAACTCACCAAGGTTTTTGACTTGCAAGTACTCACGAGTTTTGCGAGTACTTCGCAAGTTTTTCAACTATGGTATGTACAAGGGCTTGTTTATCCTATTTTACATGCTACAATAGAGGAACCATGATCTGATCATACATCTAAGGAGGTCAAGACAAATGCAAGTATTGTAGCACCATTGACATATGTACCTTCCAGTTCATGTGGTGTTCCAATGTGTTAGCCTTTGGGTGGTTCTTCTCCACTTGTGTATCAACAACATAAAATTGAAGGTGTCTCCATTTCGGCTAAGGTTCAACCCATACAGATTTTGTCTCTAGTCAAGACTTTGTCTCTTCAACATTTGCCTGTTGTGCTTTGAAGGCCCTAGTGGTACTTTGTAAGTGAGCCCAAAGATTACTTCACCAAATTAGATGCATCATGGCAGAGGACAGGCAAATGAATTGATAAGTCCACAGTAGGACATGCTCATTATGTTCTTTTTACATATCTTTCTCCAGTGCCTGCTGTCATGAAGGTTGCTCATGCAGATATTCGTTCCCGTTTCTGCACATCGCAAGGGGCATATTGTAATTTAATGACTAAACCTCCAGATCCTTTTGGTTTAGTCATTAAGAGGGGTATTGGAATATAATAATGATGTAATAAAATGTATTCACACTCTTATGTATGTGGTAGTTAGGTGTAGGTCATTAAATTAGGCTGTTGTAGTTGTTGTAGCTCTTTAATGAGCTTATTGTACTATCATTGAATGAGGTAGATGTAACATCAAATATGACAATTGTAATAGTGAATTTCTATATCTATATAATTTGTGTTCTCTCCTTGAGACACAAGCCATTTCAAGCCAATTTATCTCATCTCATTTCTTTGCTTATACCAACATGCCTACAACATCAACAACATGAATGAATTGATGAAGGTGGCTGTGAGAATTGGAGCTTTTAGGTTAAAGTTGCCAGATTATCAAGTGCTAGTCATGGGAAGCAGAGATTTTGTTCAACATCAATGGAGAAAGGAAAAATTCACTCAGAAGCCACCTATGATTGAGACAAGGGACTTTGAAAGTTAAGTTTGACTGCCTACAAAAAAGAAATAACACCTACTACATCTCCAAACATTAAGGATTAGATGAAGAAAAGAATGACTTAAGCTAGTCATTTATGGATAATTAATATTTTGTCCATGTTTATTTTTTGGCTTATTGTATTTATTTAATTTTTTTAGAATTATTTTAGTTTACAAATATTATATTTCCTTATTTTAGGAGATAGAGATATGTTTTGCTTTAAAGCAGAATTAAAAAATAGTATTTTAATATTATTTTATTGTGTAAAGCAGCCTCTCGAAGGCTTATAAATAAGTGCTAAGAGCACATTGTAAGAGGAGAGAATTAGGATTTTAGAAGAGGAGAATGAGAGTTAAAGCTTTGCTTATGCTACTGAATTTTCATTCAAGTTAGAAGTTTGTGTTGTAATCATGCAAGTTGAAAGCCAAGTAATAAAGAAAGTTCATGTTAACTTTGTGTAGCATTGATTTTCGAGCTCTTGTAGTAGCTTTGAATGCTTTGTAGTAATTACTTGTTTTCATTTATTTTTTGTCACTTCTGTTGTTTTCTTATTCAATCAAAATCAATTGTTAACGTCTAATTGATGATCTTTATTTTAACCATTAGTTAACATTGTTGTTAAATGCATATTATAGTTTAGTTGTTAAAACCTAAGTTGCCGATCTTGGTACAGGTATGGGTTTAGGATTTGGGTATGCCGGTACAGTATGGGTACGACTATATATATATTAAAAATTCTAAAATGTAAAAACAAAAATACTCATAATTGCCAATAAACAAAATATCTAAATACCTCATAACTTGCAATAAGGAAAATCCTCATGAATTAAAATTCATAATTCGGTGGTTTCTCAAATGTCAATACAAAATGAAATTTACAATCAATATTCAATAATTTTCACGTCTCTTCGTCCAGAGCATCAAATTCAACATTTGGTTCAATTTATTTGAATCACAATCAGCTGGAACATGACTCCCACTAGCCATGTCATATACAGAAGTTGCTTGATTGATAGAGACTTCGACAAGTTTTGCAACAATAGCATCTAAGTCGGCACACACAGGAATTAGATCCCAATTCCTTGTCACCCCCTTGTAATCAGGTTGCTTATGTGACAAGAGACGCAAGTTGGAGTGCACAAACACCAAATCCTCAACCTTTTTTGCACCCAATCAGCTGTGTTTAATTGAGTGGATAAAGGAGTATGTACTACAATTCTGCTTAGTCGAGGAACTTGCAACTTGTTGAATTTGCATACAACATTTACAATTATAAAACATAAATTGTAATATGTAGTAGTAAAATAAAAATGAGGAAGTTAAAAAATAAAAGATGCATACTTGAGATGGAACTTTTATTGCAAGAGGCTATAGGTAAAAATAGTCTTGGCCATGTAGGTATAACCATTCATGAGCATCTTTCTTGTGCTTGTCTCGAAGAGTGCAAACATCATGATTCTTTGATGATATGAACTCACCAAACTCACTCAAGACAACAATTTGTATCTTCATTTGGGAATATTCTTTTGAACGCGGTCTACCCAATAGCAACCTCTTTATCTCTATATGTTGCCACCCTCCTTGGAAAGGAAAGTATCTCTTTGCTATAATACTTTGGGGACAAAGCACATGCTAGGAGATGCAAGGGTGTGGTCATCTTATTCCAATGGTCACTTTTGAAAATTGCTTTTGTGGGGTTGTGCTCCTTGGCTTCTATTATGGTCCTTAGTTTTTCAACCATGGAGTCCATGCCATCATAAATTTCACCCAAACATGGTTGATTTGTATCTGCATACCTAATCATACTCATGATGGGCGCAGTGAAACTCAAAACATATTCCACATGAACCCACCACTCATCATCTAGGATCAATGCTTTGATTTTTTGGGCCATCTCTGTGTGTGATTAGCTCCATACACTACAAAGAGTGTTCAATCATGGTTGTATGTTGCCAAAGAGGTGGCACTGCTTCAATTTTAAATGAGCTCTCTACAGGTGGGGCAACTGAATTAGAACTACCAACCATTCTGTATGAATACAAAAAAAAATTACAAATTTACAACCTATGTTACCCCAAGTTTCTGGGGTGGGGACGGGATTGGTTTGAGCAGAGATATTACCTATCCGGTTTCCCTTTATAGTGTGAACTAGGCACATTATCTAACTAGTTATTAGTTAGTCCTATTCACACATGTTCACATGTTAAGTTTACTTAGGATAAGTCTAGATAATTCTAGGTTGTCATGTGATCTTATCCTACACATGTGATCTTATCAACTAATTGGCATCTTATCCTCTAATTGTCTCATGTCATAGGATTCAGACACTTGTCATAAGACTACTTCATCCTACATCTCATCCTTGTCCTTATAAGCAAGGCATATCATGTACATTGAAATAACAATTTTGCATTCATTGAAATACCTTAGCCCTTCAATAACAAATGAAAATTAGTTGGGAAAATCACCAATTCTTATGAATGCACTGCTGCCTTTGCATATGCTATCCTAGTTCAAACAGGGTTAGTTGTTCACAAAATGTGGAGGTTCCTTTGGACTCAAGAAATGTGGCCTTTTTTTTAATTATTTTTTCAAGAAATGAGGTACCTTATAGCTCTCATCTTCAATCCATCAATTCCAACTACTCAAAACATAGAAACACATGTCAAGTCATGGACCAAAGTGAAACTCAAAATAGATTTCCATCTCATAAAGATGCTTCATGCAAGATATTGCAATTGCAATGAATCCCTAGATACTAATTAGACACAAATTCTATGCTTTGACAATTCTCTTGATACAAATGTGGTCAACCCCAAATGTGGGTTTGGTCAAGATCAACCTTGGCAGTACTGTGAAGGATAATCTTGGAAATGTGGGCATTGACAGAGTAAGTATGTTGAATGAGGGTGAGCACATCCTTTCTTGTCAGCAATTTTTTGGGTGTTAAACTAACAATATTTCAGAGATCCTCACTCAGTTTTCCTCTACAGCTGCACTCTGCTCTTTAGGGGTTTTTGTTTTTGTTCCCCTTTCTTGGCTATTTGTACCTTTTTCCTGACCACTTGTTTTGGTGGTCCTCTGTTGTTTTGTCTTTTCTACTTTATTCTTCCCCTTGGTGGGACCTTTCTAGGTTTCTCTTCCTAGATCTCTCTGTTGTATACTGCTTTTCTCAAGTCCCATTGACCTACTTTTGGTCATCCGTGGACATTAATATAATTTCTTTCTTTCTTTCTTTCTCAATGCAGGCATTTGCTTGGAAGGAAAGAAAGGTGTTAAAAACTCTAATTGAAGGTTATTAGCAAATAATAATAAATATGATAAAATAGGGCATGGAAACACACCAATTGTCTAACAAAACAATCAGTTGAAAAAAAGAGCAATCAATTTGATATTTAAAAGAAAAAATAGAACAATTTATGAGAGATAAGCTCCAACACACACTTAGGCAATCTAATGGAATTGTGGACCGTCTAGAAAAAATAATGATAAATCGCAGCTAAATAATGGGGTCTTAAAAATCTATAAAAGCCTCCAATGCAAAGATCTAAGTCATCAAGCTATGTCATGCCTCAACCAAGGACTAGTTCCAATCAACCACACCCTTAAACCATGTTGAAGCACTTAGAGGTTCAAAACTTAAAATGACCATCTAGAATGCCATTAGAATACCTAGGCAACAAGTCATCTCAAACCCACCTAGCAAAACACCTCTTAATCTTAACATACTCTATGAAAGACTAGACTCATATGATGTTCCAACCAATAAACACGACTTTATCACTATCACCCCTAACAACCACACTCCCATACTCTACTTTAAACATCATAAAGGATTAAAACAAGCATCAGTGGTCCAGCATAGCTCACAAGCCTGGCTTAAGTGCAATAGCATCCTTCTTTGCCGTCTAGTACCATACTAAAATGATGGCATCTTCTCAATTATACATTGACAGGCAGCATTTAAAAGAGTAGAATCAATACTTAAACAACTCCAAACATTCTTCTACATGCAGGTGCTTAAAATATCAGTTTCATCAGCCCCAAAATCTATGCATTAACTCTCATTATGGCTGGAAGATCTCAGAACAGTCAGCAGGATGGGACATCATGGCAGCAAGTCAAGCCTCATTTTGATAGTGTGTTAATGTTAGAGTCCATATCAGCATACCAAACCCAATGCATGACAAGGACACCTCTCTTGTACTTGCTCCCTTAAGAACAAAACACAAAGTGGCATTGCCAGCTACAAGAATGATGCCGAGTTCTATGATTCTGTGATGTAATTCTTATGTCAACAAGCTATGACATATCTATGCCTCTTCTAGATCTCTTAAAGCTGGTCACTTGCATTCAAAGTGCAATACAAAGCAGCAGAATTAATCACCTTATTCAAAAGGTTATCAAAGGAAATCTGCAGTATTATGGATGTATGTGCCTGCAGAGTCCTAGCACACTACTAATGGTGTACGAAAAGCAAAAGAAAACTAGAGGAAACAAGATGCAGAACATCAAACAAGTGGAAGGAAAGAGAGCCACTTAGAGAAATCCCAGACTATAAATGTGGATGAGGAAAAGCCACAACATACTGGCTTTGCCACTAGAAGCTCAAACAATCCACAAATCAAGGCCATGCTTCATGATGCAGGAAATCTCTCCCTAAACAATACTGCTTTACAGCAAAGTAAGTCTCCTTTAAGTGAAGGAGAATATACTAGGCTAACTCAAGTCCTTACTGCTAGGGACCTTTCCCAAACTCCTCTTTTCAAGGGTTTTCATCAAATTCCAACCCCCCAAGTGCAGTCCCATTACATTCCTAATTACCAAAATAATCACTTTGTCATGGTTATTCATGGCACCCCACAGAACTATCTCACTTCTGTAATCCTATCTCCCAAACAACCATCCCTGAAACCTATTCAAGAGATGCAGTATCAAGGTCTGAATCTTGGAAATAGTTATGCAAATCAGCCATATACTCCTCACATGACTGGCCATAATTCCAATTTGCAATGAGTGTTGAGTAATACAAATGCTGCAATTCTAGAGGTTGCCAAAGGGATTGATGCCCAAATTATGAACAAAGAAATGCATGATAGTCTCATGAAACTGCTCATAACTTGTCTTCACCAGCAGTCTGAACTTCTCCAATATTTGCAAAAAGAGCAAGACAAGCTCACAGATTGTCTATGTTATCTCACACGTAAATTTAAGGGCCTGCAGAATAGAACTGAGGCTATTGAGAATATCCTCAGATTGGAAAAGCAAAATTGTCGTTTGGCTAAAATGACGCAGTAGAACACTCACACTAAGTGATAGGTCATGAGTCTCATGACCCCTAAACCCTGGCCTTGGAATGGCAAATGTACAAAGGCAACTGTTATCAACACCTATTCAAGCCATCTCCTAGAGCAGGCAACTCTGTATGGTGCACTGTCACTCATAATGAGGATAACTACGCAATGGATGCTAACACCCAAAGGGGGCCTACTACTTGAATCCTATCCTTAATTTTCTATGTTGACTCTGATAACTTTGATTTCTATGTTAAAGTAAAAAATTTACTATTATCGGAAGGTTATCTCTATTTGTATGTAAGATATGTCTTCCTTTTTATTGTCATGGTGAAATGGGTTTACGCCTCCTAGTTTTTATAATAGTTTCCTTTACAATTTTATAGCTGCCTTTGTGCCTTTTAATCTTCATTCCTCTGATCAAGGATTATTGCTTTTTGTACAATACACTTATATATAAATATAATCCTTTACTTCTTATTATAAAAAAAGATCTGGCCTTGGAAATGTTCATGTATTCATTTCTACTTCATTTGCAAGCTAATCATCACCTTTGATTCCACTTTATTTTGGAGACCTGTGCTTCATTTATAAGTCTATTTTTAGTTGCAAGGAGAAGTGGGCCCGAGAGCCTTCCTAAGATATGAGATGAAGATTTTCCTACATTGTCTGTGATTCAAGGCAGCACCTTCCCATCTCTAAAATAGATTGTTCGAGTTTTATGGTCTAATTTAACTGAGAAATAAAGGTAGGCAAGGTTCCTTGTTTAAGATGTTTCCCTCTGTTGATGTATTACTCACCCACATTTAAAAATTCTCTCATATCTTTGTTTACTTCTTTATTCTGTAAATGAAGCAATGCAGTTTCTTTTGTTTCTTTAGGTTCCTCGTTAAAGATTTTTTCCAATGTTGATGTATTAGTCACTCACATTTAAAAGTTATCCAATATCTTTGTTTACTTCTTTATTCTGTAAATGAAGCAATGCACTTTCTTTTGTTTGTTTTCAGTATTGCAATACTTTCTCTGAAAGTACTTGAAACAGGCAAAGCAAAGCAGTTACCAGAGGTCTCTGGCAGTTCTCAATCGGGTGGAGTTTTCTTTGCGCAATAGTGGGCTTGTGAATGCTGGTAATGTGGGTGCATATAAGTCATGATGTTTTTCGTATCTACATTATTCTGTCCTGTTTCAGAGAAAAACTAAGAAATTAAGTAGGGCTTCATTATAATTGTTATTCTTTGACTCAAAAGATAATATTCTTAGGTTTTGAATAATCTGACTTAAGAATAAGGATAGCTAAAGAACCTGCAAAGACCTTTCTTTACATTCTGCATATGATTTATTTCAATCAACATGGGGGGCCTCCCTTGTATGAAATTGAATTTTTTTAGAACTTTTCATTATAATAATGACAATATGGGCCTTTGGTCTTCCCTACATCATTGTTATTTTCCTACTTGCTATTGTTTTTCTTTTTGTTTCTTCAATCTTAGCTTTTTCATAGAACTTAACAAAAACACAAGTTTGGAGAAAGCCTTAACTAAGTTGGCTGAAATTGGTGATTATAAGGCTTATTTATATCATACAAACAAAGATATTCTACTAAAGGTTAAGCGGTGGAAACCGTCTCTTCAACCATTTCCCAGTTACCATTCCTATAAATAAGTCTAGGAAAACATACTCCTCTGGTTTTGTGCTATATGAGGACGACTCTCTAAAAAATGCTTTCTTGAATACAATCATTTGTTTATGAATTGATTGAAGACAAAAGGTATTTGTACTAAATTTGGTGATAATAGTCCACACAGATTCCTTGTTGTTGTTGAGGATTTCATATGGTTGAGTTCCCAACTGTGATTCTAAATGAACTCACATATGGTTTTTTGAATCTTCAATCATTAACTACACATACTGTAATTTGCATTTGTTCTCCAATATTATAGAAATTGTCTCCTTCGTAATACTTGCACAGAAAAACAACACACCACAACACTGCTAAGGCTTAGTTAAACTCAAGAGTAAGCAAACATGGGAGATTTAGGAATAATGCATGACCATCAACAAATCTGTCCAAGGCAAGTGTTGATTGTGTTACCTGCTGATCTGAAGACTTGTTTTCAGTGTAATGCAAATGAGTAAGTGCAATGCAATCTTAGGGTACAAAAGTAATCTTGCCCTCACTAATACACAAGGTAGGAAAATCAAACTCTATGGAGAAAGAGATGACTTACTATACCACCAGTATCCCTTGTTTGCCTAAAGAGATAGTAACATAAACATTGGTACCAACATTTTTCAAGGAAAACTTATTTGATAAGCCTAATACTGTAGAGACAAAATGAATGTATTTATTTAACAATTTTCCAGACCTCATACAATGAGGTTTATTGCCTAAAAGATGACACCAACAAAATAGAATTAGAACCAGAGAGAAAACATAAATATAGCTCACCTTACAAACTTGTTAAACCAAAGGAAACTCAAAAACATGTCCAAGAATGTAATGTGCTGTACCTGTTTGTATTTTTTAAAGATCTTTTAATGTGTTATTTTATTAATTTTTTGTGTGATCTTTCAGACTAGACAAAAGAATGCAGAAGGGGTTTTTAGTTTTCCTGCAGATGTGTTGCCGGAGCATACAATATAGAGCATAAAGAGAAAACCCATAAAATATACAATAGATATGAAGAAACTAATGACTACCCAGATAGCAAAATAGCATAATATTAACTTCTAACACATACCCATACCTAGATTTGCAACTTCAACTTTCAGCTATTGCCGGACTAGCAATGGGTATAGCCGGATTCACTCCAAATGCATTACTTATGTTGACAAATGAGCTTACAATGTATTGTTTAGGCCCAAAGACCTCAAATGGCTCCAAAAAGCAAGAATACAGTTTCATACAAACACCAAATCGAATCCCAAGGGGTCTCACGCCCCCAGGCAAGGATGTACGGCCTCCATGAAGGATGTAACAGCAGCAAACAACAATGAATCTCCTGTATCCCTGACTGAAACCAATTTGCACAGCAATGTATTTCAGGCAACCCAAATGGAAGGAATAAATCTGCACCCAAACTCCTCAAAAATGCATTCAAAGGTGGTACGACTGGGCTAGGATGGTACGGCCAGCCAAGAGGGAATATACATCAGCAAACCCTCTCTCAAAGCTACTGAAATCTGTCTCTATGTAACTGTTTTAGGCTGAGCATAAACTATTTCTCAAAGATAACTCCATGAACCTCTGAAAATGTATCAAATGAACTCCATGAAAGCACATCTGTGAATGCTGAATACATCCACCTTCAATGGCACCGTTGGGTGATCTTTCACATTTGTGAGATATCGTTACTCAAGGAGGTTTCCGTCTCCAAGAGCCTCTGGTTTGAATCCTCAAACCCCAAACAATATGAAACCCTAGCAGAGCTCAAAATCAGAAATATCATAAACATAGCATAACCCCAAATGAGCTCCAAAAGACCTTTTATCTATCTCCAAGACGGGCGTTGGGCAATAAGGAGGGAAAATAACGTTTTAATTTCACTTTATGTCTCCTAGGGATGGGCACCCAAGGTCAAGACATCAACCTATGTCTTCATTTCCTTAATATTCACTTTTCCTTTATTTACAATAAAGTCCATATTAATATAACATTAATAAACCTTCGGACTTTAAAATAAATATGAAGGCGGTGTCGGAATTCACTGATTTTTAGCTCGCCGAAAAGGTCTCGACGAAACACATCTAATCCAACTCTGAAATTCTCGAACCGACACAAAACCCAGACTTACTAAAAATAGTAAGTAACGACCAAGAGCCCACTGAGCCAACCACGAGGGTGCCAACTGGATCCACTGAATGCGAACCACAACTCCAATACTGACAAACACCTCTAGAGCCAAACTAATCCCAGTTCCCTAACCAAATTGCTAGCCCACGAGAACTCCATGATGGACTAACCATGTGTCTAGAAGGGGGCATTACAAAGAACTGATAGACAAGGAATACACATATACCTTGAAGGTAGTTTTTGTTGAACAAATCCTTCTAGTTAAAAGGATGTAGGAATCATTTCCTATCCTATGACTGTCACAATAGACTAATTGCCTAGCATTAAGATACTCAAAGACACCGGCCTTTCATCCACCAAAGGATAGGGTCCTTTGACAGAAGCTCACTCAAAGTGTATTTAGCCCTGAGATCACATCTAGTTAAAGAAAGCAAGAACACCCATTGCGAAAATACATAGACAATTGATATGAGGCAAGGATCATTATATTATACATATTACAGAGAATAGATTACAGTTTGTGTCACTGATCTTGATGTGTAGAATGGCTACAGGCTATACATGTTACAACATGTTGCCAATTTGTGATGACTCGATACTTAGCCTATTCTACTACTTCCCATGCCGCCCTTCCTCATTCAGTTCTGTGGTGTCCTTGTTAGATTCAGGAGTAGAAGGAGAACAATCATTGTTGTCAATCACCATGGAAGGGCCATTACAGATGCTGACAATGCTGTTGGAAAATGGCTTTGGCAGAGAGGACCCAGTTGAACAATGCAAGGAGCATCGAATGTTCTCCTTTGGAGCTCTCCTAACATCAAAGATTGTTAATCCTATAGATGTAGAAAGATCCTTGGTAATGTATGTCTTCCCGTCTAGTCTGGACCATGAGTATTGCAATGTAGTCAGTCTCCTTCTAAGTAATTGCTTGTATGGGAAGGGAGAAATGTTGCCTCCTATATCCATCACCATCAACAATGGTGACTATGGAGAACCAATCCATCATCTCGTTACATGAAGACTACAGTTTCTAAATCCTACCAGATCTAACTCAGATCCTGTCTGATATTGATTATTCAGATGTTCTGAATTGGCCCCAATCTGAGACAAACATTTTTTTTAAAATTTTATCTGTTTGAAAAACTAAAGTTTTATTTCACTGCAAACCCACATCCCAGTGGACTTTCCCTGCAATAAAAATGTAACATACATTCTTTCTATAATATTTTACATATATACACATTTTTTCTGAACTGGACCTTCTCAAATTTTTTCTGGAATTTTGTATTTTTGTATTTTTTTCCCTCCTGTTGAAATTCATATTTTGATTTGTGAACTTCCAAACTATAATGAAAAGTATGCACAGAGATTCCCTCGTGAATCTTCCTTGGATAATGACTCATCAACTATTCCACGAGAAAAGGGTATTACTGAAATTTCAAAGCTCAAACTATTGATTTGGCATTTTGATTTTGGATTTGTATCTGTTACTATTCTTTTTTCCAATCATGTCATGCTTATTTGAAATTCTGTCAATATGTTTCATGTTGTGGGCCAAGTATTTTGTTACCTAAATTGGGAAGGAACTTGGGATTTAAGTAAGGGATATTCATCACAAACCATTTAATGCCATTTTGCTCAAAAAGAGCCTTCTTTAGAAACGTATTCTTGTCTTGTTGCAAGATATAATCTTTTATAGGATGTTTTATAAGGTGACCATCTTCATCTTCACCCAGTTTCAATTATTTAGTCACTTACATGGAATTCAGTCGACTTCAAAATTTAATGTCTTGAAGATTGAATACAACTGAATTAACTTTTATGATTTACAGCCTTATAATTCATCTTCAAGATGACTTCACTCTGCTCGTTATGATTGGTTCGAACTTTGCATACAATGAGACTTCATAGTACACACAGCAATCATGCACCGTTAGTTAGATAACATACTCAGGATGGATAGATGAACAATTGCACAAGCCTTCCTGCTTGCCTATTTTCTTCATGGTTGTTATGAGTCTATGACCAACGATGAATGGAATTTTGCATGTGGCTTCTTGGACTGCTGCAATGAAAAATGTGGAAATGTGATCAAAATAAAACCAAAATTGTCTAGCTTAAACTATATTTGGGACCATGAATCTTTGCGAGTATAGGCACATACTATTTAGAACATGATACATAATTATATGAATAATTGAAGGTCTCTATCTTCTTTTACTTCCTTGTTCACCTAATTCAGGTTCAGGTGATTCAAAGAGTACAAGAGCAATCAAGGGTGTTCGCTCTGACTATTCACATCTATGTTACAAGAACAGGAGGAAATCGATATATTCTAGTGTACGAGAAACTAGGAATCAAAATACTGAAAAAGTGTGTTTGTATTTATCTATATAAACAATTCCCAAAAGGTACCACCAAGAGCAGCCATGTTGGAAACTCCTTGGTGCTGACTACATAATTCATATTACCTCTTCAGGTTTAACAGTCTGCAATCACTCTGTACTAACCAGAATTTTGTAAAGTGGTTGTATTATCCAAGGTGATCAAGTTTGTACTCTAGAATATATCGTCAGACCACTCGAGATAAATGATAAGCATATTTCTACCATTCAAAGTCCAAATGTATACGAGGATAGATGGTACAATATTTGTAGTATTTTGGATTTTTCTGTGAATGTAACTCCCAGTTGTGAATCACATATGATTTTCCACACGATTTTTTTTTTCATTCCTATTCACTCTTATTATGTTTTTATAACATTATAGCCACTTTAGAGAAAATTAAATTGTCAACTACATTCTTCAACTAAGAATTTGGCTATAGTGAGTTACAAAATAAATTCCTGCGGATAAGTCTGATGGAGTAACCTTTAGGTAATTATTGTGATAAGTCATAATATTGTCTTGTTTGGTATTAAGAAAGTTGTCCATCTATTCATCTTCCCTCACAATTAATGGAATTTTCCTTGAACCACTCAATTTGAATTTTTCCTACATTTGCAGTTGCACACACAAACATGGACAGTAAAATGTTTATCTATCAAATTATTTGAACTTTTCTGGAGTTATTATGAAGCATCTTGCCTTGTTGATGTTGTTGAATGCACATTTTTATATCTTGTAGATTCTTTGAAGGTCATGTTGCTTTGTGGCGCGGATCTACTTGAAAGTTTTACTATTCCAGGAGTTTGGATACCTGATCAGGTTGGGTTGGCTCCTATGCTTGTTTGTTTTTTGTATTCCTTAAAAGTTAATAGTTAAAATTTTTGTAACATAACATGCTTTTTGATATATGTAAGTTCGTCTGTGCTTTTCTTGGATGAAATAATTGTTTTTGATTGAGTTGTTAATTTTATATATTCTTATTAAAGAGTTAAGTATATGATTTTATATATGTTAATTCATTGTGCATAAATGATTTAGATGAGGTATTTGTCCATAGAAATCAAGTATAAAAGGGCAACATAGTTTCTGCATTTCACTCTCAGTAACAATGGTTGGTTTTTAATAGAAGATAAACCATGTTTGCAAACAATAATAAGTTATAATGTTTGCAATTAGAACAATGATTCTCTGTAGTAACTAGAATAAAGTAGTGGCATACCAGTAAGAGAAATCTGATCAAAGAAAGGTAGAAATATCCATCAAGCATCCTCATTTTTTCATTCAAGATATGTTTATCATATCCAGCAGAAGCAAATCAGGTCATAGATGTACAAGTAAATATATAAGGAGATAGGAAATCAGAAAATCAAACTCTACAAGGTCACAAAACTTGTTCAGATATTGTACCAATGGATGTGGTACACTAGGGTTCAAGTTGCAGAATGATTTCTACACTTGCTTGCTCAACTTGGTGCAATGGGGTTCATGGCTTATCAAGGAGGGACGGCTATTCTAGGAGGATTTGGGACGGTAATTGTGGTCAGCCAACCCATTGCTTAGCCCAATGATGTGCGCTAATTATCTTTTACTCTGCCACATTGTCAAGTACCCATGGAGTCTGGACAATATCTCACAACATATGCCAGGTGCCAACAATCCTTGCAAAGACTTAGACATTTTTCATGTTTACACAGGAAAACAACAAACACTGTAAGACAATGATTCGTATCTTGTAACCATCCAACCACATCTACATCCTTAAGATTTATATAAACATGTAACATAGTGTTAGCATTTCAACTCACACCTTTTAATGTGACACAAAATGGAATAGATGTGCAGTAGAATCGCTCTTCAATTAGAAGGGGAAGCTCCCTGTAAAACAAAAACTAACCTACCATGAACACTATGTACTTGCAATTCACAATCATTACAATGGTTTTTAGGGTGCTTCACACTCATGCTAAATAAAAATAAAAGTATGTTATTTTGGATTCACCTAGGACAAAAGACTGAGATGCTCTTCAACTCTAGGCAAATGATTTTTCTGCTTTTTGACAAAGAATAAATCCTACAACATGTTTTCTTTATCCAACTAAAAGCAAAGGTTGAATAATGCAAGTACACATAAAGGATTATATAGGTTAAACACATATACCAAACATTATAAGTTAAACATGACAATTGCATTCAAAGCTACAAGAGACTGAACTAACACCTACTACATTACAAAAATTTAAGTAATTATTAAGTTTTAGCTTATAAAAAAACAATAACACATAAGGTGGAACACTTAAATAGTAATTTAGAAGCAAAATAGGTGTACTAAATACTATTGAATGAATAATGAATTTTGGAATAACAATCTTGAATACTTGGGGGATGACAAAAAACACTTATTTATATTGTTTACAGAGTGTTGCATGAAAACAAATGAAGAAAATTAAGTGACTTCTACCCTAGGAATAACTTGATTGCATGAATGCAAACTTTATTACAAATTGTTTAATCCACTAAAACAAAAATCTAATCCATGTGATCTCCAATTATATTGATGGCTTCCATTAATATATAGGCATGTTGAACTCTTACTTCTACTTCTAAACTGGCTGACCCATCTTGAAATAGCAACACCTCCATATTATTTTAATGTTTTCAAAAACTAAAAATGGGCATCCAATTTTGCATGATCGACTCATCTCCAGCTTGCTTAAATTTAGAATAATCAATGCTATGTTTAGAAAAATGGTGGCCAGTGAAAGAGGTGCGATTTCTTTTTCAGATGGTTTTAGACTTTATGAATTTGCTGACTAGGCATAGACAAACAAAAACTTTCTTGTGATATGATTTTAAACTTTCTATATTTTATGTAAAGTTTCTCTATATATTTTCACATAGGTGTGACCACAGTTTTAAAACTCTTCTAGGACTCGCCAGGACTCTCCGGACTCGCGAGTCCTATGGTGAGCCGAGTCGACTCGCCATTGACTCCCGAGTCGAGTCCTGGCGAGTCCAGGGTCGGGACTCGCGCGAGTCCCAGGGTCGGACTCCCGAGTCCCGACCCTGGACTCTTGTTTTGCGAGTTAGACGCCCAACAAGCATAAAAACTCAGTTTTTTTTTCTCATTTTGACATCATTATATGTAAACATTTATAAACTTATGATGCTGTTATACATTTGAAAGTTTGAAACTATGAGTATGAATTGTATGATTATGGTTCATGAATGATGAAATTTCAAATATTGAGTGTTTGAAGATCATATGACATGTGTAATGTTTGAATTATGGCTCTTATGTTCTCTAAATGCATTAATTTCTTTTTGGTTTTTGTAAAACTACGGTTTTCTTCTTTGTCGAGTCCTAGCCGAGTCCTAGCCGAGTTTTTTGTTGAGTCCCGAGTCTGAGTCCTATTTTGGGCTGCCGAGTCCGCGGCGAGTCCAAGTTTTAAAACTATGGGTGTGACTTTATGAGATTGATGGCCACTTTTACAAAAGACAAAAGCCTTCAAGAAGTGCATTGAACTTAATATTTCTTTAGGTGTGATTTCTCTTATTAGATTGCTAATTTCGGAAAGGACACACAAATCTAAAAAGTGCGATTGACTACTCAAGTTTTACCTAGGCATGAATCACTTGCATCCCATGTATTGTAAAAAGTAAAAACTGTGCCGAGATCCTTTCTCATAGGTGCGAGTCACTTATGCTGGCTGCCATTATATTAGCTGACTTGGCATTTGTTAAATTACTTCCTTTGTCTTTTCTGAGTTGTCTTTTATCAGTCAAGTCTCCTTTTATGGCACAGTTTTAGACTTTACAATGCTTCATAGAACGTGCACCAACTTCTTTCTGTCTTTTCCTTTGAGTGCAATTCCTTTTGCTTGCAACGCCACTTTCCACATGTGTGTTGATTCCTTGCTGACTAGACAATTAAGAATGTGCGTCATCTCTTTCTTTGATTGAGTGTGACTCTTTGTTGAATAAAATCATGCTTGCTTTATTATTCCTTGAGTGACCATACAAAAGTGCACCAAAATACATATTCTTTCCTTGCGTGATTCACTTGAATAAAATCAGCATGCTGGCTATTCTTTCCTTTTGTGATTCACTTGAATAAAATCAACATGTTGGCTAGTTATGTTAGCATTGTAAAAGTGCACTTCTAGACTTATTTTCCTATCCCTTTACTTGCCAATATGTAATGCCCCGAACTGAATATTTTTGGATTTTTACAATTTTATAATGAAAATGCACGAAACCTTCACACTTTCTGATCACCAAGTTCCTAGATTGGGCAAGGTGAGAGCATATGGTAATTGAGACACTAACTTACTGGCGGCAAGCTGCACAACTCTACAATGCGTGCAATAACAAGACATGAAATTAAATGTTGTGACAGCATAGCCTTCCAGACTTACAATGCAAAAATCAGCTACAATTTTAATATTATTTCTAGCGGTGAACCACACAGAAAACTTCATGAAGAGACATTAAATCATTAATACTGAAATCACACACTATTTTCTGATTTTATGATACTACAGAAAACCATATATAAATTTAACAACAAAAATAATGTGCAGTAGTAGCCAAGGAACAAACCAGAATACTAGTGTAATGGTAAATCAACAACTGCTAATCTGAACATCTGACTGTAGGAACAAATAAAGGCTGAAGATAGATAAATCACGCAGTCTAGGCATTGAACAACAAACAAGTACTCTATAGTTGGTACGGCGGCTTGGGAGACTTGTACGACTTCCTTGAACAATAAAAATACTGTTAAATCCTTCCAAGAATGATGCTACTATCAGAAGAATCACCCAGTGCCCTCACACAACAATTGAATGTTGTACGGTTGTTGTGGAGTAGTATGGCTATGCCCAGCAATACCTACTAGCAAATATTAATGGTACCACTCCCATTAAAGTGATACGACTGTCTCAAAACAAAGGTAAAGCAGTCTAATATCAACGACTATCCTTCCTATGGCTTTTGATCAGCAATATAACTTGTATGGCCAAATATGGGATGGTACGACCAGTTGGAATAATGGTTGTAGTTGGTACGACAACACTCAACTTTTAAATCAGCCTCTTAAGAATGTTGTGACTCAGACAATGTGGGGATAGCAGGTAAATAATTGACTTGGCAGCTTCTTTATATTGATCTAATCATAATATGGTGCGTGGTTGTCTTGCCATGTACGATGGCTCCAAACTCATAATTTAATTAAAGGTACAACAACTTTTCTATGAAACCCACATTGGTACGGTTGGAAAAGAAATGATAATAATATTAAAACCACTAAGAATAACACAGAAATATAAGGACAACAATCTCTTTAATTGATGTAATATCGAAATCTTTACAACATATAGAATGAACTGCAACTCCAAAAATTACATTGAAATCTTCAACACAATCCAAAATATGGACTTACAACACAACCTAAAAATCACAACCCAAAAATCTGAAAATCTTCAATACACATCAAAACTAACAGAAACTGGAAATCAAATGCAAACTTTTAGCACACTAGTGACCCCTAAATGGAATCACTTTATTGGAGATGAGGGTTCTCGTTCCCAAATCCAATCTTTGCAGCAGAGAGGTAATCCTTGGATGGAATTACTCATATGAATAGGAGGGTTTTTGTCAAGGTTGGCAGGAGATTGGTACAAGTATCCGTACAAATGACTGGTATTGATATTGGTACGTCTGTTTTTGAAAAATAGAAGACGGGGTACTTGGAGACACCATTTTTTAAATATAATTTATTAAATATATTAATTTGCTAAAATTAAAACTGAAAATATCATGACATTGAACTTTCAAAACAAGAGTACTGGTAAAGTTTAACATTAACTTTAAACACACAAATGTCAAAGAGTCAAAGACTCAAGAGTTCATAATACATATTACATATTGAAATTCATAAATGTTGATAGCATGATAGGCTGATATGCATACAAAAAACAAAAATCAGAAATCTACACTTCTGTCATCAATTTCTAGGTACTCAACTATGATGCTCTCCAAATACTCATCACTCTCAAGCTCGGGTTCATTTGTAAGCAATAGAATTGGGGGTAAATCATTGAGGCCATTTGCTTCAACCACTTCATCCACCAAGGCTGGAGCTTCTCCATTAGGTGGAATTTGGTCCCATTTTGTTGAAGGATGCTCCTTGTACCTAGGGTCTACACGAGAGAAACTGAAGTGAGCTATGAATGTACACTAGGTTCTCTGCTTTCTTCGAACCTAATCGGTTCCTCTTCAATGAATGAATAAAACCATAAGTACTTCCAATTCCTCTCTCAAGATGAAGAGCTAGCTACTTGTGAGAGCTATCTTATTGCAAATGATTGCAATTCAGGGGTTTCACCTCCATGGTTCCACCACCACTCTATAGGGCCTTTCTTTGCATGCATATCATATAAGGCTTCCATGGAAGAAAAATCACCTTGCCTTGAGTCCTCATAATTGAATCATCCTCACCTTGGCCATAAATCCTTTTTATTGCAGCCCAAAACCTGTTCATTACCTCTCTATCCTCATATGGAGCCCTCTTATTGGTCACTTGTATATCATACCATTTAGGATTTAAAGCATATGCAGCACAATGAAGGGGTGTGTTAAGTTTGTTCCATCTTTCTTGTATTTTTTCTTCTACCAAAGGATATAGAGAAAGTTCTCTTGCATTTGTTATTTTCTTAATTTTTTCGCATGGAATCTATTTCTTCATAAATTTCTCCCAAACACGGCTTGTTTGAATCTGCAAATTTGATCACCTCACATATGGGATTAATAAAGTTCACAACAAATTTAACATCAACCCAAAAATGGTCATCAAGGACCATTCCTCTCACCTCAACTGCAGTATCCCATGCATCACTAACTACTGTGGAACACAAAGCTCCTTTGATTGCACAAAGATGCTCAAGAAGAATAAAATAAGAAGCAAACCATGTATCAACATGTTTGAAGAGTTCCACCTTGGCAAGTTTTTGATAAATGGCTTGTGTGGTGATGGTTACATATGAACATCTATATTTTTCTGCTTTGTTCAATGAGATTTGAGATCCATTGGAACCTGCCAATATCTTTGAGTGCATTACTCAACGAATGCACACAACATGGTGTCCAAAATATATGTTTGTACTTTTTTTGCACCAACAAGCTTGTTGCTTTACAAACAGGGGCAACATCTGTAACAACTTGGACTACATGTGATGCCCCACCTCCTCAATGCTGTCACATAGCTGGTTATGAAGGAACTCTGCATTTTTTTCTTGCCTTGAACAACCTATAGCCTTCAAAAAATCCACATAATGAAGGTTTTTATGATCCTTATATCTATCCATTTTCATTTTCATGAGTAGAGATAATAATGGATTAGGAAGTAGAGGTAGGAATTCATCATTATCTCTACCAAAATTGCCTCAAAACAGTTAGCAAGGATAGGTGGATAGGCCTGAAAAGAAAGATCAAAATCAAGTGGTCCTACTGGACATGTGACAACGTGTTTGCAAAAACCTAAATGAATGTAGGATTCCAGCAAGACGGATTTAAGCCCAAGAAAGAAAACAATAAAGGTTTTTCCACAAGATGTATGTTGATTGAGGTTTGTTGTCAATGGTGCACCACTACAGTAGGGATGTAAAATATCTAGGTGGAAACATGACAAGATATAACTTTTGGATTTGGGAGGGCATAAGTCCAACAAAGAACAGTATATATGTATTATTATATACTATTTGCAACGATACTAAAAATAAAGCATCCATTGAGCTTTACTAATTTGTTTTATAGGATAACTCGAGTAATTGTAAATTATATCTTAGATTTTGTAGGTTTACTAACTTTTTTTTATAGGATAAGTCAATTGACACTAAATTATATTATAACCCTATAAATTTTAAGCTATCGACAACTTAGCATCATAAATTTGCTATCTCAATACCATATAATGAGATAACATCATATCTATGCTTGAAGTGATATTTTGAATTTCTATTTTATGTGTTCCCTAGTTTGTTTTATAGGATAACTCGATTAGTTGTAAATTATATCTTAGATTTTGTAGCTTTACTAATTTCTTTTATAAGTAGTTCAATTAATGCTAAATTATATTAACCCTATAAATCTTAAGCTATCAACAACTTAGCATCATGCATTCACTATCTTAGTACCATATAATGAGATAACATCATATCTATGTCTCAAGCGATATTTTGAGTTTCTATTGTATCTCTTTCCATTGAAATCATTTAGACTTACTTTACATTCACTTTTATTCTCGTAGACAATTGAAATGATGCTTAGTAATAATGCTGAAATGGCTTTATAATATAACTCATCCATTTTTTACCTTGGAGCACCTTGCAATTGCATAAGCTTTTGAACTCATTGATAATTTGAGTCTAGGATACTCAATTAATCCTTTTACCTAATAGTCTATTGATATAAGAGTTAATTATCTGTCACGTATAACACGTTCCTTAAGAATGCATCTTGAATGCCTTTAGCCATCACATATTTAGAATGTGTTAACCTATAATAACACACACATGTGTGTGCATAAACCCACGTGCACGCACACATGTACGCGCACACACACAAACACACACAAAAGCCTTTAGTTATCACATATTTAGAGTGTGTTAACCTATAATAACACACACACAGACAAAGGGATAATGCATCTTGAATACCTGTAATGTCCCCTTTCTAGTGGAAACACTTAAACCCAAATTTGCATTCAAACTTCAAAGTGATTCTCAAGGAGACATTAGAAACATTAGAGATCAATAAATTTCAATGATAAGATCAAATAAGATCAATGATAATATAAATATATCATTCCTTGTTAAAGGATTATTCATTTCCTGATTGTCATTCACTATTGGTGACTATTCTATAATATATTCCATAAATATATTATGGCAGATATTAAACATAATTCAAGATCCATATCTTCCCCTTTTATTCTTCATCAAGAAATTAGGTTTTACATGACTAGGGCGCGCTGAAACCATCTTTGACTCAGCCTTGGGGAAACTATGTCCCAGCCTTGGGGTCTATACACAGGATGGAATTACTCTACCTCTCCCCACAACACCCACCATTCCTTCAAGGACGAAGTAATAGAGGTTATCGGAAATATGATCTTTTATTCTAATATCCCCTTGTACTATAGATGGAATTAACCATAATTCTATTATACCATTTTTCATCATAATGCATGAATAGAGACATTCATTGTCTCAAATTGGGATACCATTATATGGTATCCTTGTTCTTATACAATTGTTCATTATTGTTATAGGCAGATCTTAGGTCTGTACTTGTGAATGATTAACTATACATACTAATATCAGTTACTAAATGTATAGTTCATTTATGAATACTAATAGATATGACATCTCATTATAATCTATAAACACTTATATGAGATGGATTCATATTAACTATGAAAACTAATAGTATGATACTAATAACATGATATGCATATATTACCTATTATGATTGCTAATAACATGATATGCATATCTGACTAACTATGAACAATAATATGCATACTATACTAACCATGATTTATGTATCGAGATGCATACTAACCTAACTCTTATCTATATATTCCTGATAAGTGGTGGATTTGCAGACCTTTCCTGTTTATTACCTCTGATATGGCTTATGATAGCTTCTCTCGCTTGCTGTCCTTAATCAGCTTTCCGTACCCTCTTAAACTGTTGTTCGGCTTGTATGATATTGTACTTAGTATCCATGATTGAGAGATATAATTTGGTCTGCTGAAGGTTCAGTATATTCCAGATCTACTTTGCTGCGATTTGCTTTATTAGATTGTATCTTCCGATGCTGGATAATTATTATTGCTGAGTTGATTTTATGATGAGATGATCCCCTAATGCTCATTCATTGCATTTATACCTTCCATTGGTTGTTTCTTATCAACGGACGCCTCCTTTCATGCGTAGCTGTTCTTAAAGGGACATCATTCATAATGACCATTAACTTAGATTCCTTAGACACATCAACGTTGGCTTAATTCTTTATAATTAAAGTAGCATTTGCTAACATATTCACTGCTGTTCCCTTTACAAGCCGGTGATTCCTTAGTGATAGTTATCGCTGCTATCGTGTCTTAGACTTCATATTATCATTGACTATGAGTTTGGTGATAGTCATAAGAATAGATTCGCTGTGGATATGTTTGTCATTCGCTGCCTTATTGGTCTTGACAAATCGCTGTTCTTATCCAATGCTCTTACTCTTTTAATCACCGTGACTGATGATAGTTGCTTATATCGTATGTCATCCTTTAATTAAGACTTTATCTTATTTGCTGCCATCTCTAGTAATAGCTTTACTAATTGGCCAATCTTCCTTAATTGCCTTTCTTGCAAAATCCATTACGTATTGATTTTTTTGTCTTAGTTTATAAGGTCCATGTCTTTAGTTTATGGAATCACATCTTATAATAATAATCGCTGTGCTCTCCCTTTGGTGCTTATAATTTATAGTATTAATTATAATTATATTTATATTCATATTTATATATTATATATTATATTTGTATATATTATATATTATATTTGTATTTATAATATATTTATTATTATATTATTATATAATAATAATAATATTTATATTGCTAATTATAATTATTATATAATAATAATAATTAATATTTATATTTATATTGATAAACAATATTTAATATTTATAATATAATATTGAATTTATTATTTAAATATATTTAATATTGATTTTAATGTCATTCATATCTTTGATTGAATGAATAGTACATAATCGATTTAATTATAAATTATCGATATGGGGACATGACAATGCCATTAGTTATCACATGTTCAGAATGTGTTAACCTATAATAACAGAGAGAGAGAGAGAGAGAGAGAGAGAGAGAGAGAGAGAGAGAGAGAGAGGTTAACACATTCTGAATGTGATAACTAAAGGCATTCAAGATGCATTCTGTGTGGGTGTGGATGTTATTGCAGGTCAACACATTTGAATATGTGATAACGAAGGCATTTAAGATCGACACACTCGCTCTCTCTCTCTCTCTCTCTCTGCTATTATAGGTTAGCACATTCTGAATGTGTGATAACTAAAGGCATTCAATATGCATTCTCTCTGTGTGTGCATCTTATTATAGATTAACACATTCTGAATATGTGATAACTAAAGGAATTCAAGATGCTCTCTCTCTCTCTGAATGTGTTAATCTATAATAAGATGCACACACAGAGAGAATGCATATTGAATGCCTTTAGTTATCACACATTCAGAATGTGTTAACCTTTAATAGCAGAGAGAGAGAGAGAGAGAGAGAGAGAGAGAGAGAGAGAATCGATCTTAAATGCCTTCGTTATCACATATTTGAATGTGTTGACCTGCAATAACACCCACACCCACACAGAATGCATCTTGAATGCCTTTAGTTATCACATATTCAGAATGTGTTAACCTGTACTCTCACACACACATGTAGACATGTGATAATACATTTTTTTATTTGTCATGATGACTAACAATATTGAGCATGGCCATGCTTGAAAGATTTTGACTAGTTTGTGCTTTTTAAGTTTTAAGTCTTTTTCTGGGTATGCATATAACAATTTATAAAAATCCTGAAATTTTCTTATCCTGAAACTGTTGGATCCATGTTTCTCAATTCCAGTCCATTTCCCATATCATGTTCTGTCTCTCATTTATGATAACATAGGAGGGAATTGAACGCTGTACTTTTCCTGTAACCATTATTGTTATCTACAAACACCTGGCCATTGGGGCCTTGTAGTTATTCACCATTCCAAGGTTGAGGCTAGTAATTTTGAAATCTTGTAGGGCACTGGATTGCAAGCTAAATATAATTATTTGGACAATTGATTTCTGGTTCTCTCTCCATACACTTCCCTAAGAGCCCAGGGTAGGAGTTTCAATATCATGGGAAATTTTATCAACTTCCTGCTTGAAGTACAGACGTAGAAGTATCCATTGAGGTTTGCACAACTGCTGTGATTCAATCTGGTGATCATTGTTGCGGTCTATTGTGACTCTCTTTCCATTGCCCTGGTTCAAGTCAATACTTGAAACTTGTAACATGTCATTGGACATATTTGAGTGGATGTATGACTTGGAATGCCGCTTTGGCTGGGAATCAACGTTTTTCTCCTTGAAGGTTTGCACTTTTAGCTTGTTTTTGTTCATGCTTGTTCTTGGTTTGCTAGACTTCACCTGTTACCCTTCAGTGTCACCTATGGTGCCTTTGATTGATGCCATTGCTTCACTGTTGATCTAATTAGAGGACATAACATCTTGTTTATGAAGGGGTCAGTCCTTAATTGAATTGGGTGAATGACAAGCAAAACAACAGTGAGGAACTTTCAAAGTACCTTCTGTAAATGGGCTGAGCATCTATAAAAGAGACAACTTTGTAAGACTTAATTACCATCTTTAACATGATTATAAAAGGTTTATCACATGCTTATAATGTGGGATAGTAAGCCTTAGTTTAGTTAGCTTGTTTAATTTAATTGAAATTCTGGCCCTGGAATGGAGAAGATAATATCGGGGGTTGTTCTTGTGCTTGATTTACTGCACAAAAGTGACTGCAACTCGTTAAATTAGTACTGTGTTGCTTTTCTTTTTTTGTTGTCTTGAGTTTCATGTTTCTTTGGAGGGTGAAATTTTGTTTGTTACCTCTCTGAAGTATGGTCCATGCTTAGATGGAAACATCTGAGGGTACTTAACTTTGTTTCTTTTGTAGGTAAAAGCTATATGTCGAGATCATGGTGTTGTTTGCATATCCAGAGAAGGAAAGAATGTTGAGAAGCTCATCTTTGAGAATGATGTTTTGTTTGAAAACAAGGTGTACCTTCTCTTGAACAAACTTGGATAAAATTTACAAGTTAGAATTAATATTTCCTTTGCTGTATTAAATTGACTATGGCTAATGCCTATTAAATGCTATTTTATTAGCACTTGTAGGAGAATAAATATGATGTTATTTATTGATCCTTCAGTGATAATTTGTTTGAACAGAGGAATATTGTTGTTGTGGATGAGGTGGTATCAAATAATATCAGCTCCACAAAAGTCAGGTACAATTTGAGCTTCAAACTTTTTCTTATCTAGAATAGAAAGCTCTGATCCATTCTTCTTATGAATATGCTATTTGTTTACATACAATGTGTGGTGTAGTGTAATTAGTCGCATTTGATTGTTTGTTGTGTTGTGTTCCTTTCACATGCCGAAATTTCAGTTTTTGCATTTGATAATGAAGTGATTATAACAGAATGTAACAATTTAGGATTTAATGAAAGTAATTATTAAATGCATAATAAGCATACAGGTCTTTTAAGGAAGAATTGCATGGAAATGGATATGGTATCCAATATGGATACATTGCATTTTCAAGATCTCCTAATATAGATACAACTAGATATGGAAATTGTAAAAATATATGTATATTTAATTATTTATAGTACCATAGTTGCAAAACTCGGACTCGGCAAAAACTTGGCAGACCCAAAATTTTCAAAAACTCGGGACTCGCCAAAAACTTGGGGAAAAACTCGGCAATAACTCGGCAAACATAATTTTCTTAAAAATATTCTTAAAAAACACACATAGCTGAAATTGTAGAATGCATTGCTGATTTCCTTCATATATAAATCAAAATTAAGAGTTTAATACATATCATAGACCAAAAAAAGAGTTCAACCTTCGAATACATATGAAATTCCAGTTTGATAATACATATCATAGACCAAAAAAAGAGTTCCATCATCACTAGAAAGTCTAAATCATAAATTTCTTCTATGACTAAAGCTCAAAAGAGTTTTGTTTCTCTGTGTGGGTGGTGCAGAAGTGGCTGGTATAGCTAGGGTATGCTCAACAGGATCCTCATCTATAGGATCAAACGGTACATGTGAGGAACCTGCCCCTGATGGCACATCAGTATCATCTGACTCTGTCTCTGAATCCTCATATGCTGCGACATTTGCTTGCCATTCCGCTGTATCCCTCTCCATAGCAGCTATATCATCATCATCAAGTGATGGATCAACATCAACATCCTCAGCAATCCAATCTGAATATGGATCAATGTCGTCAAGGTCCAATGCCTGATATGATTCTTGGCCTTCTACCTTCTTCTCATGCAACCGAAGGTTGTACCGCACATAGACAAGGTCATTCAAGCGCTTTTGAGTCAACCTGTTGCTCTTCTTTGTGTGAATGGCCTCAAAAACACTCCAGTTGCGCTCACAACCAGATGCACTACAAGGCTGTGTTAAAATCCGGATGGCTATCTTTTGAAGATTAGGCGTTGAGGAACCATAATCATCCCACCATAAATCTGCAAGGATAACATTTATAACTTTGTAAGAATTTTAGTAAACTGAAAAATTAAAATAAATAGTAATTGAAAAATAAACATATGTATTTTACCTGGTTGCAGAGTGGATCTCCTATGAATGGCATCTCTTGAAGAAAAAAAAGGCCCATCCGCATTCTTATAGGCCTGTAACTCATCGAGTATGATGTCTCGAAGGTTATCATTAAAGACCAACCTCTCCATGCATGTGTTCAGGCCAAGCTTAACCTCTGCATCTGCTTTGAATGAAGAGGAGAAGAAAAATGCGGGGTTCAAATAGTAACCAGTAGCATGAATATGTTGGTGGAGTTGTCGATTCCACCTCCGATCAATAATGTGCCATATGGGTTCATATTTTGTTTTATTCGACCCATACAAATGCTGAATGGCCTCTTTGGCCTTATCCATGGCCTCATATAGATACCCCATGGGCTTTTGATCCCCATCCACCAATCGTAGAACCCTAACCAACGGTTCTGACACCTAAATCAATAGTGGATGAAAATACAATTAGAAAATTATATTAATTGAAATTCAACAAATATAAATATAAGTTTTTTACAAAATCAGCAAATTTTAACATTAGAAAATAAAATAAAAATTAGTGTTTGAAAACTTACTTTGATGATCTCCTCCATGGATTTTTCCATAACAGCATCATAAACTGCCTTCACGACCCTCTCTGCTTCTGGCTTCCTATGATAAGGACTCTCCAACCACCTTTCGGCCACAAACATGCGCCTAAGGTGGGGCAATAATGCTGCTATACTCTGCAAGGTAAGGAAATTAGTGGCAAAGTGTGTGACTCCTAATCGTGTGAGCTCCTTGCCACCAGTGTACTCTCTCATAAGATTTAGGACCCATGTGTGGTTGTAGATGTATTTTGTGATATTTCTTGCCTCTTCAACCACATTCTTCACCCAGCTTATTTTTCCAATGTCCTCAAGAAGAAGGTCAATACAGTGGGCAGCACAAGATAAAATGGTCAAATGCCTCGCCTCTAGAAGTCTACCGGCTGCCACATATGCAGCTGCATTGTCAGTCACTATTTGGACGACATTTTCCACTCCCACCTCCATCACCACCTCATCCAACATGTTGCACAAGGTTTCTGCATTTTTTATTTGATTGGAGGCATCCACCGACTTTAAGAAGACTAGCTGCCCCGCTGAAGCCACTAAAAAATTGATGAGAGTCCTGTTCCTGGCATCTATCCATCCATCAGATAAAATAGTGCAGCCTTTTCTTTCCCAAACTTTCCTCTGATCCTGTACTAGTAGATGTGTGTGTTCAACCTCCTCCTGCAACAATGGGCCACTCAACTCATGATGACTTGGGGCCTTGAACCCCTTACCTGCCACAGTCAATGCAGTGACCAAGTGCTCCCAATAAGGACTCGAAGCGACACTGAAGGGAATATTGTTGTAGTACCAAAATCGTGCACATGCCAACTTCGCCTCACGATGCACCTCTCTATTCCATGTATTTGCAAGACCATCCAATGAAGGTTGCGCACCAGGAGTGTTCCGAGAAACAAAAAAGCTATCAAGCCCTTTGCCTGATCGTCATATCCGTGGCCCAATGGAAGGCGTAGAAGAGGCCTCTACAGTTACACTTTTATAATCTGACCCTGTAGAACTCAAATCCCGGTTTGGGGCTGCCATTGCCTTTGCTGCTCTCTTTTTAGCTTCCTTCTTTCGTTCATAATCCATAAGGAGGACGTGTGCCTCCCTTTGAACCTCCATAGGAGCTTTGTCACATATCTCAACATCGTTGCAAGGGACCTGTGCAAGGTGGTATTTAAGTCGATTAACGCCTCCAGACATATGTTTAGTGCAATGGTTACAAATGACACTTCCTCGCTTTGGACTTGGTGTCCCATGTTTCCAGCAAGGGTTCTTAGTTTTTCCACCAGTTCTACCTCCAGTTCCACTTGCAGAAGCCATAAGTTATAACTGTTACCTATCAAAAAAGAGAGAACAAAAAAAGTTCAATTAAAAATTTAAATTTGACAATAATACAGTTGACTGTTGTATCGCTGTATTTTGACATTTTTGCTATAAAAAACAATCGAAATTATAAAAAGACTGTATCATATGAAAGGAGAGATTTTGGATTGTATTATTTATAAAATTTTGACAGCAATTTCCTATATATTATTAAATGACAGTGACTGTATTATAAAAAAATCAAAATTTTAAAGTGACTGTATCATAGATTCATATGAAAGGTTTTTGGATGAATTGTCAAAATTTATATAGGATTATGATGATTTTAATTTTTTTTTTGACAGTTCGTTCAAAAACTTTCCTTTCATATGATACAGTAATAAAAAAATTGAAAATTTTAAAAGACTATCATATGAAAGGAGAGATTTTGGATGAACTGTCAAAATTTATAATAATATATCATAAAAAAATCGAAATTTTAAAAAGACTGTATCATATGAAAGGAGAGATTTTGGACAAACTGTCAAAATTTATAATATCATAAAAAAATCAAAATTTTAAAAAGACTGTATCATATGAAAGGAGAGATTTTGGACGAACTGTCAAAATTTATATAAATTTTGACAGTTCATCCAAAATCTTCCTTTCATATGATACAGTCAGTTTAAAATTTATAAATTTAATATTTCTAATCGAAATTTTTCATAGTGCATCCAAAATCTCTCCTTTCATATGATACAGTTTTTTTAAAATTTATAAAATTAATATTTCTAATGGATCATATAAATTTTGACAGTTCGTCCAAAATCTCTCCTTTCATATGATACAGTCAGTTTAAAATTTATTAATTTAATATTTCTAATCGAAATTTTTCATAGTGCATCCAAAATCTCTCCTTTCATATGATACAGTCTTTTTAAAATTTATAAATTTAATATTTCTAATGGATCATAAAAAATTTAAGAGTTCGTCCAAAATCTTTCCTTTCATATTATATAGTCTTTTTAAAATTTCAATTTGTAAACTAATAAGCATTGAAATAGTTCGTCAAAAATCTTACGATTCTTAGCTTTAAGTTTAACAATCACACGATTTCGCTGTGAATCGTGCCGCTGGGAGGGAGGATTTCGCTATGAATCGCGCCGCCGAGAGTGAGGAAGAGTTTCACGCCGCCGGGAGGAAGGGTTTCGTGAGTTAAAAGAATGAAGACTTTACACTTAGGTTTTCTGTTTTGTCTTTTTAAGTTTTTAACATTTTTTTATGTGCCGGTTTTTTGCAGGTTTTACCTGCGATTTAGGGCTGTTTTTTATTGTGTAACTCGCCGCGAGATTTTCAAAAACTCGGGCCGAGTTTTTCAGAGAAAAACTCGCCATTAGTTGTGCTTCGTGATTACTCGCGGGTTTGGCGAATTTTTCGCGAGTTTTTCATCTATGATTTATACATCTAATTGTATAGAGCATAATTTTAGAAATATATATATATATATATATATATATATATATATATATATCGGTTCTTATATTATAGTTTATAATATTTATTTCGTTATATTATATTTGTGCCTTAAGTGATATGTGTGTGAGAACAATTTTTTAATGTTTTATATTTTTATGCAAATTTGGAATGTTTTTTCATAAACCCTAAACTAGATATGGCCCAAATATGGGCTTGACTATGGATACGTCTAGATGTGGTATTTGTGTTGTATCTAGGAGCATAGTTTTAAAACTTGCCTGGGACTCGCCAGGACTTGCTGGACTCGCAAGTCCTATGGCGAGCCAAGTCGACTCGCCACGGACTCGCCAGCTGAGTCCTGGCGAGTCCTGACCCAGGACTCTCGGGTCGCCTGTTAGACGCCCAACAAAGTTAAAAAGTTAGTTTATTTTTTTTTTTCCATTTTGACACTAGTTGAAGCACAAAACAGGCCTGCATAGTGGATTAGAGGCTGGAGAAGAGGAGATTATGAGCTAAGGAAATCAAAATAGAGCTGTTATACATTTGAAAGTTTGAAACTATGAGTATGAATCGTATGATTATGGTTCATGAATGATAAAATTTCAAATATTGAGTGTTTGAAGATCATATGACATGTGTAATGTTTGAATTATGGCTCTTATGTTCTCTAAATGCATTAATTTCTTTTTGTTTTTTTGTAAAACTACGGTTTTCTTCTTTGCCGAGTCCTAGCCGAGTCCTAGTCGAGTTTTTTGCCGAGTCTCGAGTCCGAGTCCTATTTTGGGCTGCCGAGTCCATGGCAAGTCCAAGTTTTCAAACTATGTCTAGGAGTATTGTGTTTGTATTCACATATCTAGACAAGGGAGAGTAAGTATCAAACAACTCTACTTTAGGGCATAGTTGAAAAACATGGACTCGGCAATTACTCGGTGGACCCAAAAATTTTAAAAACTCGAGACTTGGCAAAAACTCGGGGAAAAACTCGGCAATAACTCGGCAAATTTATCGAACATTTAAAATGCATAATTTTTTATAAATATTCTTCAAAATTTTAAACTATGTTCGTGCTGTTCTTTGATGATCTACATTCCTAACTAGATTTCTAACTTATGATTTTGGGTCAAATGTGAATTGGAGAGTGGTATTCCATAGAAACCTTTCTAGAAATTATGTCTTTGAATATTGTATTCTCGAATCTCTAGTGTTGTCTAGCTGTTAGGAATTTTTTGGCTCACAAATGCTTCTAGCTTATTTTTTTGTTTATAAATGCTTTCTAGGCTCTAGCTACTTTTGCTTCTACAGAACCATTCTTTTCCTGTAATACACAAATCATCCAAGTCCCAACTGCAATTTCAACCTCCAATTAGCTCGAAAATTGTCTAGAAATCGCTCTGAAATTCTCCAAAAATAGTCCTCAAATTGTGAAAATTTTTGTTGCGTGCTGTCCAACCAATTTCATATTTTTAAGGTTAAAAATGAGGTTTTCTAAGGGGATTTTGGGTGTGTTTTTCCTATTCGTGTGAGTTAGGGCAAGTTACAACGATTTTTGGCGTGTTTTAACCCTAAAACTCGCCGTGCGTTTTTACAATAACTCGGAGCTGAGTCATACTGTAACATTGGCCCTGTTTGGACGTGCGAGTACTCGCGAGTTCTGCGAGTCACAGGCGAGTTTTTCAACTATGCTTTAGGGCCAGCAATAAATGAAGATTAATAGAAACAATGGCTAGTGGAATGATTAAGGAAATATTTAATTAATTAATGCGTTAAGATATTTTTAGAATGCTCAACATGGCTAAAGGGCACATTTTTGACAATTGAAGGCATCATTGTAACTTCATATTATATTTGCGGTGAGTAGAGTTCAAGAGTTTTCTAGACATGTATGATACACTTACGTTCGGAGTTATTCAGAGTTTTTATGGGCTACAACTAGGGATTTAGATGTTAGGGAACAAGAGTCCTAATTTAAAAAAAACTTAACAGTCTATAATATATATTAATATAAAAAAGTCTGATAAACGACCCCCCCGCGTGGCAGACTTAAGATAAATTTTGATGGGGCCTATAGAGGTAATCCCGGGGCCTCGGGTGTAGGGTGCATTATCAGAGACGAGGCGAGAATCCTCATCTGGGCTTCCTCAAAAAATTTTGTTTCGGTACCAATAACAAAGCAGAGATGGAAGCCCAAAAAGAAGGTCTTAGAATCTGCATTCAGAAGAACATAAAAGAAATAGATATCGAAGGGGATTCACTCATATGCATAAACGTGATCAAAAGGAAGGAGATCTCAAGTTGGAAATTGCAGAACTTGGTCATTGAGATTTGGTAACTATTGGATAAGACATCTTTAGGGAAGCAAACAAAGCTGTAGACTTTCTGGCAAACCAAGGCATTGATCAACCAGATATCTGCAGAGTATCTAATTTGGACTTAGACTGGGACGGATCGGCAGACATTTTAAAGGATGACAGCCCGCATGACTAAAAGGAAGGACCAATGTATCCAGTAACAGAGATTTGAAGTATTGAAGGAATATTTTTTCTTCTCAAGCTACCCGATACCCGCTTCCATTTAATAGCCATATGAGACAGTGCGGAAGTAGATTTCATTGCAAACATGGCCCAGCGAATGATCTATGATTGCAAATGCAAATGCATGGAGGTTTCAGAGGAGGAAGGGGATGAGGATGAGGAGGAAGAGTGAAACAGAGGAGGAAGAAGAAGAGGCGGAGGCGGAGGAGGAGCAAATAAGGAGGATCTTCATTGCAGCTATAGCGGAAACAATGAAAGCAATAAAACAAGTGATAGGCTCCCATATGTTTGGCGAAGGGCATGTCCATGAAGGGACATTATATGAGGAGTTTTTGATGAATGTGACCCTGATCATGGGGAGGAAGCAGAGTGCTAAACTGATGGCACACGAGTTTATTAAGCTAGAACAAAGGGAGATGGCATATGCTGCAATATCAACTTTCAACAAAAGACCCGAAGCTGGTATGATTGGTGGGATTTTCAATGCTGCTGCTATCAAGAAGAACAAAATCACAACACAAGCTTTAAGTCTGTTCCGCGATGGAATCTGCAGAGACAATATGGAAGTCTTTAACTTCCACTTGAGCTAGTACGGAGACCTTCTATCTCCAGCTCAAATTGATAGAGCTTTCAGCCTTTCGAGCTATCCGAAGGCTTAAGGTTTCTGTGGCACTTGAGAAGGCCCAATGAATGAATGAAAGTAGTTTGGTTGCACACTCTTATGAGTTGATGTTACATCTTTGTTTCTTTTTTACAGAGCTGTTTTAATGAATGGGAACTACCCCCTATGCTAGAGCTTACTGATAAAAAAAAGTCTGATAAACAGAGCAACCTCATAAACACACATATTCATAAGCTTAGATAGGAACATAATATTTGGTGCCACATAAAACATATCTAAGATTAACCAAGTGAACCAAAACCAATTGTAACTTGTTTTAGTGCCCTGCACCAGAAAGCGCACCACCAGTACACTGATGCCAGCCATCAATTTTAAACTCACAAACTGATTGGAACCAATAAGAAACTTGGCTGTGAGAGCGAGGAATGGGCCAACTAATCTTTGTATTCCTAGGAGGATGACCTGGAGATGGATAGGAAATCCCTGAGGATCCACCCTTAACTGTAATGAAGCTCTCGGACCTTCATAGAGTCGGGGGTGTCCAAGATGCCATTTCTAACATAGGACAAGGCATTTGGTACCATGTTAAACATAATGGAAGAAGCAAAAGAGATGGATTATAGTGATGCATCTCTTTCAACATGCTTCCATAAACAAGGGGTTTGATGTCAAGCATGCTTGCTATGGCAGAAGGTGTTCTTTTTCCTTAAGACCCTCCAATATGGTAGAGTAGGTGAGGGAGGGATTTTGTTTAGTAGTTTTAGCTTCTTTGATATATACAAGGATAGGGGATAAAATTAATTACAACCCATTCTTGCAGCCATGTCCCAAGTTCCCTCACTGGACCAAAATTCAACACAAAATTCATTGAATAAATTCATCCTTTTTTATTAGACATGCTATTGCTACAAAAATACAATACAAAAATAGCTACAGACAGATTTTGATAGAATAGTACAAGTTGCCACGGGCAACTACAAATCATGCTATATGCAATTACAGAACTTGTTGCGGAAACTCCTACATGAAACTACAATTCACACTATGTGCAGCTATGGAAACTGCCACTAAAACTGCTACAAGGAGCTATGGGTAACTTTTGCTATAGTCATGCTTTACCTCACTTTTCCTTTTCTCTTTTAAGTAGGGATTTTTTAATTAGTTTTAGCTTCTTTGATATAGACAAGGATAGGGGATAAAATTAATTACAACCCATTCTTGCAGCCATGTCCCAGGGTCCCTCACTGGACCAAACTTCAACACAAAATCCTTTGAATAAATTCAGCCTTTTTTATTAGACATGCTATTGCTACAAAAATACAATACAGAAATAGCTATAGGCAGATTTTGATAGAATAGTACAAGTTGCTACAGGTAGCTACAAATCATGCTATATGCAGTTACAGAACTTGCTGCGGAACTCCTCCATGTAACTACAATTCACACTATGTGCAGCTATGGAAACTGCCACTGAAACTGCTACAAGGAGCTATGGGTAACTTTCGCTACAGCTATGCTTTACCTCACTTTTCCTTTTCTCTTTTAAGAGCCTTCTACTTCTTTCCTTTTTCAAGAGGATTCTCTTGGCTCTCCAAGTGTGCCCATCATCAAATGGAGTTCTATGCTGCTTCCCTACTTGGCAAGCTCTGCAAACACCCTGTATTTGCTGTTGAATGCCAAGAAGGCCAACAACCAAATTCTCTTGAGCCAATTGAGAGATAGGATAAATTGAGGTGCCCATATCGTTGATGCCAACGTGTACTAATATCAGACGCACCGTTGGCTGCCAATGCACGCTCCTTGACCTGTCTAGTGTCAACTAGTCGATACAATCCATGATCTTCAATACCAACTGCAATAGTCTTCTTCGTCTCCTTGTCAACTATATAGCATTTATGTTTGCTAAAAATGACATCTAGATTGTGGCAATGTCGCATAATCTGACTCACTGAGATTAAATTAACCTCCATTCTCGACACAATACACATTGAGAAAAATTAAAATTTTCCCTCCAAAGGATATTTGCACATTCCCTCTACCAACAATTGTGTACTCCTAACCACCATCGAAGATCAAAGAATCAGAGCAAGTCGTGTACTTCGTGAACCAATCTTTCCTGTGGGAGAAATGACGTGATGCTCCTGAATCTATATACCATGCAGATGGTTTAGACTATCTGCTGGTCGTTTGGCCATGAATGCATAGAAGGTTGATTCCTTCTCCTTCGAATGCTCTGCGACATGAACCTTTTGCTGAGGCCCTCCCTGGTTGGATTTTTGTTTAGCCAACCTCTTTTTGTAGTGCTTCTTCATATGCCCCATCTTACCACAATAATGACATGTGATGTTTTTCAAATTTCTTGAAGTATCCTCATTGTTACCTTGCCCTTTCTTGAATGACCATTTGCCCTTGCCCTTGTCTTTGGCTGCAAATGCTTGTTCCACACTCTGTCTCACTGCTACTACCAAATTGTTTCTTCCATCTGTCTTGCTGTAAGAGCTTATTGCACAACTCTACTAACTTCAGGTCAACACTGGTAGAGGTAATATTTAGTGTCTCAATAAAATGCTCATAAGCATGTAGTAAGTTTTTCAGCGTGATTACCACCATGTCCTCTTCTTCCATCTTTCAACCTATGACTGACAACTTATCTCTAATGTCCTTGATTTTGAGTAAATGCTACTGCAAGGACATTTTCTCATCAATCACGATCGAAAAGAGCATAATCTTCAAAAAGAAGGCCCTGCCTTTATCTGAAGTCCCATGCAGTTCTCGCAAATGTTTCCAAATTTCCGTTGACGTCGTACTTGTTTGAACCTTCAGAAGCATTTCTCAGTCATTGATAATTTGATCAACATGATTGCTTCTTTGTCACGTTCATCAAACTTGTCCTGGTCTTTACCTGCAGTCGCTAGTTGAGTATCGGCATTGCGGACAATCTTTTCAAGGCATTTGTACTAAAAAATTGTCACCATTCGCTGCTTCCATGTGTTGTAAATTTGTAATTTTTGCCAATGAAACGCTAGCTGCCTTCCAACATGATGTTGGGTAATGAGACCATTTAGATGGTTCTTCCCTCCCATAAAGTGTAATCACAGAGTAAGACCAAAAAATAAATGTCTCCCTAGTCATGCTGCTGCAATAACCTTGAAAAATTCCTAAAATCCCTAGTTTGCAAATACTGAAATTTTCTGCTAATAAAAAATGGAAAATACCTAAATTTTTCGGGTTCAAACCCTAGTTGCCAAAAAACACCCACAATTTTGTAAAAAATCGTCAAAAACTGAAAATAAAAAATGTTGTTCGCGTGCCCTGTAAATCTCTAATTTCCACGACTAAAAATAAACTTTTTGTGCCCTAGAGGTGCAAAAAACCCTCAATTATTTTTTAAAAAAAAGTTGCCTATTTTTTAGCAAAATACCACCCTTTTTTGCATAAAACTAGTGCGATTTTAGTACAGAAAAGAAAACGCATGATTTAAACCATGCTGGGTGTGCGATTTGTGTTCAAAACATTGTGATCTGTAGCTTCAAAACACTGGTATGATTTAAAAAAAATCTGCCCAAAATATTTGAAAAACTTTTGTGCGATTTTGAATAAAAGCTACTACGAATTTTTCTAGATAAATATCCATGTTTTTTCCTTTAGAAAAAAGTTGCGATCTTTACAGAAACTAAATCATGATTATCCTTTAGTAAACCCATGATTTTTAAATAAAAATCCCCCAAAAACAACATTGGTTTTGTAAAATCACGATTTTAAGAAAATAAAAATCCACGATTTTCTATCCATGATGATTTCATACAAATCCGTACAGTGTCCTTTTGGCTCTTTTTGTGCAATGAGCGATTCCACAATCTGTCACTGCTGGCAGCAGTCATTGGGACGATTCGCTTTCATGGATCCCGAAGCTCTAGCTGAGCTTTGATACCATGTTACAAAAATTGAACACAAAATGATTACTCTGATATTGGATAATAAAATAAGGAGCGAAATCATCCTTATATAAGATTACAAATGCTTTATCCAAAGAGGATAAGAGCGACAACGAATAAAGCAAAAAAAAAAAAGAATATTCCTAAAGTCTATCCTAAACTTTAATTGACCAGTATAAATATAACATTACTTTAATAAAAGCACTGACCAGCAACACTCTTGAACCAATTGGTCCCATGGTATAGTGTCTGTTAAATGAAATCTTGTTCAGGTGAATAAGCATGTGTAACTTTTACAAGGGGTCTTCTTTAGTAACTGCGTAATTGCTATGAGTGGTTTTCTGTACAATCTATGAAACTGCTGTGAGAGATCTTTTTGTAGTGACTGTTTAATTGCTGCAACAAATTTTGTGTGGCAGTTGTGCAACTGCTGCAATCACCCTTATGCAACAGCTGTGTAATTACTGCAACAAATTTTTCTTAGCAACTATGCAATTGTTGGAAACACATTTAATAGCAACTGTGTAACTGCTGCAACAAGCTGTCTGTAGCAGTTGTGCACTACTGAAAACACATTTTCTATAGTAGTTGTAGAATTGTTATAGGCAACTTTCCATAACAGCTGGAAGGTTGCTACAAAATGATTTTCATCAGCAGAATTCAGTACTACAAAACAACTTTGGCCTTCACCCTTCACACGGTCTGCAGTCTGCCTTTTCCTGAAACTGTCCTGCCTTCCTCATTGTGGTGTCCTCAAAAGTCATTTGTGCTCAACATGACCTTTGATCGACAAGGACTCACTTATTTTTGCCTACATGCACCTGCAAAATACAAATTCCTTGTGGGTGATGAGGGATTGCACTACCCACAGGATGTTCCTGCATCATTCTTACAATTTAGGTCTTCATGTTTTTCTTAAATTATGTTTTAAAAAAAAAATGGCCACAAGACAAAGTTATAGGGTACAAGCCTTACAAATTCTGTCACTAATCAGCAATAATCTTGCAAAGTAGAAGTCTTAGAATTGTTTGCTTTGATTATCACTTGTTAAAGATTATATGTAGTATGTCCATAGAAGTTTCTCAAAAACCTGCAACAACAATGGTAAAAGGAAGCAAGGCCTGAGATACCATCAAGTTCATGTTGATGGCTGATGCATCCAAGTCAATGTTAGTTTACAAGAAGAATTTGTGCCATCAGACTCTCAAATCTGGGGGCCTAAGGATGTATTTGAAGAAATGAAAGCGAACAATGGTGAGCCAAGCTATGGACCAAATCAAAATAGGGCCACCTGACAATGTGATGCAGATTTTGGAACCAAAAGCAACAAACTTAACTTCTACAATATGATCAAATTACAATGGCAAAACAAAGGTAAGGCCCAAGATCCCATCAGGTTCATGTTGATAGCTGATGCATCCAAGTCAGGAACTAGAGAAGGAAAGTCAATGTTAGTTTACCAGAAGAACTCATCTCCTCAAACTTTAAAATCTGGGAGCCTAAGGATGCATTTGAAGAAAAGAAAGCAACAATGGTGAGCCAAGCTATGAACCAAATCAAAATAGGGCCACCACACAATATGATGCAGATTTGGGACCCCAAAGCAGAAAACTAAACTTCTACAATATGATGCAGATTTGGGAACCTAGAGCAACAAACCAAACTTATCCTCAAGAGGTAGGCACCAAATCCACCTGTGGGGTATGGATTTTGAAAAATAGGTGCTCTCTAAGAAAGCTGGAGTTCCAAGAATGTTGGAATGGATTAGAAAAGGGACATTACAATTTGTTTTGGATATGTTTGTACAAAAAACATATTAAAATCTTAAATATATACATATTTGCAGACTAAAAACAGGAATTTAGTTTAGAATACCATATAACATGCATATAATAATCAAAACCACTTTTAAAAAAATAAAAATACTATTTCAATGTTAATTTGTCAAACTCAAATGTCATGATAGATAGTCATTGTTCAATATTTAAATAATAAAATCCAATTAGCACCATATGGGTCTTCATAAAGGTTATCATCATCATCATCATCAACACTAGATGATGTAGATAGATTAGAATAAACACAAGGAGTGCTACGAGTACTCACACTAAAATTATGCTGGCTGCTTGACTAGTCATAAAATGAAGATTGTTGCAAAGTGGAAGCATTCAAGTCAATATACGTTGGCAATACATTTGACAGCTTTGTTGCCCCTTGTAGGCATTTTGTTTGTGTCCAAGTTGGAACGCACGTACACTAACTTCTCTACCTTTTTTGATGCCAATCAATTGCCCTTTACTAGGTGGATGAAGGAGTATGTATTCCAATTCCATTTAGATGACCAACTGGCAGCCTATTGAGACAAATCTAGAAAGTTGAGTTATAAAAATATAAATGGAACTTTAAACTCGAATTTTTTTTTTCAAAAATAAAAAGATTCAAATTTAAAGAATTGAAAGTAAAAAAAAAACTTTCTTGCGATAAAACTTTGATTGCAAGAGGCTGTAGTTGTTGGAATGTTTGACCATGGAGGTCCCACCAAGTGTGAACATCCTTCTTATACTCATCATGAAGGGCAGAAATAATTTAATGGTTGACCATTGGAGTGTACCAAGTCAGCAAACTCATTTCTTCTAAATTAGGAATAGAGGAGCAAATGCTAGCTTGTACCCTTCGCTAACTTCTACATCTCTGTATGGTGTAGTTCTCCTGAGCAAAGAAATGATCATAGTGCTGTAATATTTTGGAGTCAATGCAAAGGCAAGATGTAGTGGGGTGGTCATTTTGTTTCATTGCTCAACAAGAATTGTTTGCACCTGTTTGAAGAAAGTATCTTCAGGAACTTGCTTGTTCTTATTTATGATGGTCTTCATCTTCTCAATCATAAAATCAATGCCATCATATACCTATCCAAACATGGCTTATCTATGTCAGTGCAACGAATCATAATCAAGATGGGCTCAGTGAAACTAAGATGATATTTAATGTATTAGTGTAATGTCCCTTCTTTGATGCATAGAATTTTGTGCGCATTATGCTTGTTCCTAGTCTCTCGGAGGCTATCCAACATGTTTGGGAGAACTCCAATGTTCTTGGAGTGGTCGTGGTTCAGTCTGCAGAGCAATTGTGTCTCAAGTCTTCAATTTCACCAAGGGATGGTCAAAGTTGTTTAAACAATGCATTTCTATTGCTTTATATGGCTTGAGACTATTATTCAGACAATTGATTAATATTTCACTAAGGTTGCCTAAGGTTGTGTTTAATTATAGCAACTTAGTGTAATATTAATTATAAAAATGGGTCTCCTTCTAGAAATGGACTAATTTTCTATGGCATTGAGCTTAGTGGATGTCCAGAGTTACAGTGATGTTTTTAGAAGTTTGATCGAGCTCTCGGTTTGCTCTCCAAGATTCTTGGAGGAGCCGTCTATTTTTGGAAAGTCACCCGGAAGGCATCGTTTTGCATCCCAAACCCTATAGAGCGTAATGGTTTAGTTTATTTGGTAGTTGGATGAAGTTTGGGATTTTCCGCAAAAAGTAATATTTAATGAGCTATTTTAACTATTATTTTCACTCAAGTTCCTAAGAGTGAAAATAATTAAAAAAGTGACTAAGTGTTATAGCTCATTGGAAAGGGTAAAATATATTCTTTTATTTAGGCACTTAAAAGTAAGCACTTAAGTGGAGAAAAAAGGAATTATTTAAGTTGGAGGGAATAAAGCTATTATTTTCAAGAAATAATTCATTTCTTTTGCAACTCCTAATGTGCCTTTATAAAGAGAATGAGAGCTCATTTGGAGGGGTGTTTTTGGAATTGATTTTGTTTGCAGATGGATTGAACTGTGAGTTCTTTCATATTCTCTTGAGGACGAAAACCCTCTTGTAGAATTCTCTTGAGGACGAAAACCCTCTTGCAGATTGGGTGTGGTTTCATACAGAAATCACCATTGTGCTAAATTGGATATTGGAGCAAGGTCATACAGGGGTTGCCTTTGTGCTTTCATGGAGTTTTGGAGTATTCTAAATTGATGTGGATCTTTGATCTTTCTTGATATTTGGATTTGATTGTATTGGGCATTTTTTATGAATAATTCTGAGTTTCATATTGGAATTAATGGATTTTGTTGAGCTTCAATGACATCTTCTCTGCTGGCCGTACATTCTAGACATTGCCCATGGTTTATATGTATCTTATTTCTTGAGAAGCTGTTGATAACTTTGCTGACCAAGGATATAGATTATCTCAGCCCTGATTTGATAGCATTATAATAGTAATTTGCATCAGCTGTATGGACATTTCTTGCAGGCCGTACCTCTTGATTCAGGGCCATACATGCTTGGGAGGGCGATTTGTCTATGCTTGTTTGAACAAGAGCTAACAATTGGAGATAGCTGATACAAGTTAGGGAGGCTGAATCTTCTAGTCTTATCTGCTGTGCCTTGTTATTGATATTTGCCTTCTTCTGGCCGTTCGTACAACCATAGATGGAAAACTCGCCAAGTCAAGGAAAACTCGTGAGTTTTTTCCTTCTCGAGTTTTTCTGACTTTAACTCGCAAAGTTTTTTTTTTGAGTTTCTGCCGAAAACTCGCCGAGTACTCGTCAAAGACTCGCCGAGTTTTCGGCAAAGGCTCGTAGCCTGCGCAGGTAAAAGCATAACAGGGTCGTGACAGTATATTTCAAAATACATTTAAGTATAAGTTTGTATATTGAATTTCTTATACTTTAAATATTTTGGAATATACTGTTAGGATGTTTGAGATAGGTTCCGAATCCATGGGATTTAACATGCAGATTCTAGATTTTGGAGGATCCATCAGATTTCAGACTTAACCAATTTTTCAGGGTTTCAGGGTTTCAGACTTAGCCAAATTTAGGGTTTCAGGAACATGCATTAGGGTGAAAGAACAAGGACCCCTGAGTAAAATGTTGTGGAATTTGACATGATTTTGCATTTCTGAGTCATGGAAAATAGGAGCTTTGTAGTGCATCCAGTTGTGAGCGGAATTGGACTTTGTTTGAGGCCATTCACACGAAGAAGAGGAACTAATTAGCTCAAAAGCACCTCAATGACCTTGTCTTTGTGCAATACAACCTTCGGTTGTGCACAAAAAGAGTAGAGGGCAAATCACTGGATCCTATTGATTTGGATAAGATAGATCCTTATAGTGATTGGATAGGGCAGGATGAGCAGCCTCCGTTGTTTACCGCAGACGAGATTCTTGATTTCAAGAGACAGGCAATGGAGGATGTGGGTGCAACAGGAGATGTAGGGTTGGAGGACATTCATGAGGATGATGAGTCTTTGCCAGAGCTAGATATTTCCAGGATGGTGGTCGAGCCTTAGCCACAACCTTCCATGCCAACCGAGGAGCAACCGACACGGCGTACTCGCAGGACTAGAGCATCTACCTCTTCCCTAGCTTTGACTAAATTAGGGAAGAGGAAGGTGTAAAATGTTGTATTTAGTATTTACTTCTAGTTTTACTATTTTCATTTTCAGCTATCTATTGTAATTTCTATTAGACTATCAGGCTTTCAACCATTAGGATTCTGCATGAGAATGCGATTTTGTAATCAATTTAATGGAAAACACTTTTGTACTCATTTATGGACTCATTGGATTAATCTTGTCATTGAATTTTGCAAAAAAAATGCATTTCTAATGAAATTTAAGCAATTTTTAAAGTTGCCGAGTTTTTTGCTGAGTTTTTTTTTACTCTCCAAAAATTGGCTTGCCAAGTTTTTTGCCGAGTCAAGTTTTCCAACTATGCGTACAACCATATCAGAGCGCCATACAACAAGTAATCGGGAGCTTTCAGAAGGGTTTCTGATTAAAGAGGTCTTTAAGGGTCTATGTAGAGATGGTGTTAGATATTGCTTAAGGGACTACAGATCTGTAGGGTTTTGAAGACTCTTTCCTTCTTATTTTGGTGAATGAAATGTTGCTGGGGCTGCCGTACAACATTAGCTGTAACTGTATGTGGGGGTTTGGAATCCTTGAAGAGTGATGCAATAATTTTGTGAAGATAGTATGCTATATTTGTCTCATTCGGCATCAAGATTCAAACACTTATTCAGTATTGGCATTTGGATTTCTTTATGCTAATGTATTGCCTTGTGAAAGGAGTTCGAATGATATCTATGCCTTTTCTGAGTTGATTGATTACTAAGCCATTCCATACATCATCATTCAGATCTGTTTATTTGCAGCCCTTGGAAAGGGAAGTTTATCAAGGTGATCAGCATGTAAGGAGTCCTTGGAACAGCCATAGTAGTGCCTTGAAGATTTAATTCTGGGGCCTTCCTTTCATATCCTTCATATTGGTACATTTATGGTGGATCGTTAGCCTCTTATGATGACATTTTTTGGCTTGGCATTCTAACTTGGTTGCAGCTGTGAATCATGATGCAAATCTGGGCATTTGGTTTAGTTTGCAAGTTATAAATAGCATTGTAATCCTTATGTTTGCAAGCACTTATAACCCTTGGATGGTTCAACTGCCAGTGTGGAGGAATTGTAATGCTTATCTTTATTGTTCATTCACCCACTGAATAAGTGGAGTAATCCCACTGAATAAGTGGATGCCTGTTATTTAGCGGATGATTGTTTTTAGTTTCATTTGCAAAGCATTGTTTACAATCCAAAGCACTGTATGCTCTCACCTCGCCCATCTTGGGAACTTGGTGATCAGAAATTGTGGAGGTTCTATTTTAGTTGCATTCTTGTGCTAACCCTGTTTGATAGAGATTGTAAAAATCTGAAATTTTTTTGGGGTAGCATATTACAACTAGTTGAACGAGTTAATTGAACAACTAGTCAGCGGACACATAGAGTACACAATGAAAGACAATACAAGAAGTTTTTAGAAAATTTCAATCTATTATCATCAATAATTTCTTATTACACCATGTGACTCATTCACAAGAATTTACAATAAAGATGCAAAGACTCTTAACAACAAGAATCCAATAGTAATATGATTATGAATAAGCTATTCAATTTTTGAAACTTGTTACATGATTACATATCATAAAGCCAATTACAATCATCACTCCACCGCTCCTAACAATTCTTTTTCAACCTTGATTTTCCATCCTCACATTTGAAAGATGCTCATCAACTTCAACTTGTTCCTCTAATGACAATCTTAGCGCAGCCAAAGTATGTACAAACCACTTGCTTGCTACACAAACTGTTGGTGCCAACCTCTAGTGCTAACTCCATGGTCACTTCAAATGCCAATTGGTTGTCTTTCAATCTGGCATGTATAAATGTTGATTCAGCAAAATGCAGCCTCTTCACTCGGTATGCCTTCCTATATGAAAAGCATTTATCATGCCTGAGGCAATTCTTCTTGCAATGCAATCAATTCAACTTCCAATGCACTGTTTGATTAACCAATCATCAACTGTCAACATCATACTATGTTTTCTTGGTTGGTAGCTCACTACACTTCAATACATCAACATGTGTGTGGGGGAACATCCCTTGTGTAGAACCAAACCATGTGCATGGGTCTGGGTTCAAATTGTGCCTTAATAAGTGTGTGTGCGGATGAGAAACCATTTGTGTAGACTATAGACCTTGTGTACCATCTTTGAAGTCTGCAATGTGCTGCCCCTGTTTGTTCTTTTTTGTTTATTATATCATGTTATTTTTATTATTATTTTTGTGGTCTTTCAGAACTAGATAGAAGTTGCAGAAGGGGTTTTTTGTTTTGCATGCAATTGTTTTGCCAGATAACAATGTAATATATAACATGCAATGATAACCCAGAAAAGCTATAATAGATATGGGCAAAATATTAGTGACCTAGATCATAAAATCACACATGAATTATCAACACATACCGATTTGCATATCTTCAGTTTGACAACTCTGTTGTACATGAACTAGCATTACATACTTCGGAAATCACCATGAATACACCAACAAAGGAATGTCTCCGTCAAACAATGAAATGCTATGGATTATATAACCCTAGGTGCCCAAGATGGATGTGATAAAGCCACAGAAATGAGATATTTGACCTCCTTGGAAACCCACAACTCCCTTGCTGCTGTATGGCCAAGTTGGGGTTTGTATCAACAAGTAACCTGCCCCAAAATCCCCCTCAAAACTGCTTTAAAATGCTTAGTTTGAAACTGCAATAATGATTGATTTCAATCGCCTCAAAACATGTAAAAGCTCCTCAAAAACCCATATCAACTGCTCATATGTGGTACGGCCTGTCCTAGGGATGTACGGCCTGAATGAGGTGCTGAAACTACATCAAATTTCCTTCCATTTCACGGCTGAAGTCTGCAATGCATTCTTATATGGTCTCCCGTAATTATCATGCCAAATAAGCTGAGATGTGTAGATGAAAACCCTTCGGCAACAAACCAAACTCTTCGCTGAAGCACCAATGCAAACACTAAGTGTATTTGCCTCTTCAAGCACCCGGGGATGATCTTTCACACCTGTGGAATGCTGTTACTAATGGAGGTTTTCGTCTCCAAAAGCCATGGTTTCGAATATCTCCAAAACCCTCAAACTCTTTGCAGAGCCCAAAAGCCAAAGCAAATGAATAATCAAAACATGCCAAATGAATTGTTTTTTCCCCTTTTATAATTCCTCTAGGGGGTCGATTCAACTTTTGGAGGGAATATTTTTATTTGAAGTCACTTTTAATAAACTCAAGAGGAGCACTCAACATTATGGCTAAGTGACTTTATTAATATCTCATTTTTTTGACACTTAACCATTATAACCCAAAGTCCAATATTAAATAAACATTAATAATTTATGGGCTTTAAAACGGAGGCCCAAATGATCTCGGAATCTAGTGATCTATAGACTGTTGGAAAGGTCTCGCCAAGACGCTTCATCTCCAACACTGAAAATCCCGAAACGGACAGAAACCCTAATTTGCGAAAAATAGTAAGACCGGGCCTAAGCAATCAAATCTACCCCAGAAAGTCGGCTCCAATTGCGCTGCAAGAGGACCCAGAAAATGGGGACATTACAAAGTTATTGTGCAAACAATTCAGACTTTTGCATGGATATAAATCACCCCAAAAGCTTTTGCAAACCAAACCACACATGTGCAACTATAAAACCTACACATAGAGCTCAAATAGACGACTAGAGAAACAAAACAAACACAACCAAAAGCCTTGTGTGGTAACATATTTCTGGGTGATGCAAGATTGCATGACTTCTAAGATGCTCTTGCATCAATGTTCCACATGACCCCGCCAAATGTCATTTAGGATCATTTGCTTAATATTTGTTGCCCTCTCACTATTGGATTGCCTCTATATGAACCAAAGTTGGCTAATGACCATACTAGAAAGTGCCTCCTTTACCTTAACAAGTCGTCTCAAAACAATTGTGTTGTAGGCTAATCGGGTCTCAACAACTTATACAAAAATAACAATAAAAAATGAAAAACAAAGAAGAAAACATACTTTAGTTTAAAAAACTAAATTACTAAAATGAAATATAAAATTGTATTGTTTCACTTACCTTCAGTAGCTCCAATTTCGAGAATGATCTAAATATGCCTTGTGACATGTGGTGGTTGGTGATGACCATTTTGGATCTCTTTTGCCTCAGCGTACACTTGTTTGATCCAATCAATTTTATTGCCCATCGTTTGTAGCATAAGTTGAGTGAGTGGATAGCACAAGGTGTCCAAAAGATGTGTGAATAATATGTCTCAAACAAAAAATCCGTTGGTCTACAATTTTTTGCATTGTTCACTATGACTTGGACAATGTTACTAGGCTTCACTTCCTCAATTGCCCCTATGAGTGTGTCAACGATAAATTGTGCATTCTTTATCTGCCCCTCACAATCGAAGACTTTCAAAAACATTACCATTTAGTAGACACTACAATCACATTGATCAAGGGCCAATTTTCGACATCCTTCCATCCATTGAAAATGGACACCCCTATCTTGACCTAAAATTCCCTAATGGGCTTTAATGAATTTTCTACAAGTTTCACCTCCTTTGCCAATAAGGTGTTATGTACATTCTCAAAACCTAATCCGATATGCCCTTTTGGAGCCTCATTAATTTTGCTCACCATTTTTTACCAATATGGTGAGTGAATAACATTGAAAGCCAAACCATTTGCATAGATGCATCTTGAAATGTGTTGATCGACAATCTCTTGGGTTTCCTTTTGAAATACTTTTTCCAATGGTCGATTAGTTCCTTTATGTGTAGTCTTTTCTTGGTGCGTGGCTGAAAATGGGTGGCTCTCTACCACAAATTTAGAACTAGATGGGGAAGGATGAGGCCTCATTGCTTGAGATCCTTTCCTTGCCAAAGGATGACCTGTTCTATGAACAATGCTTCTTCTACTTGCTCTTGCTCTCTAATATGTTCGAACACTTTATATGTTGGCATGGGTGCAAATTTGCTTGGGTAAGCTTTGATGGCCATTCCAGGAATGCCACACAAATATGCTCTCACCAAATTGTATGAGGCTACAAGTTTGTATAATTCACACAACACCTATTGCAAACCCAAACATATACCCTATCACTTGGAACCTATAGTATCACGTCCACACACACACACACACACACACACATATTCTAACTCATTTAATTTTTTAAATATAGAAGAATGAAAATAGAACAACTTAATTTGTTTGTAAAAGAAAAAATGAAGAGAAGAAACCAAACAAAACTTGCCTCCAATTCAAGAATCTTCCTCCACAATCTCCTTGGCAGTGAATGAGCTCTTGCACACATAGAGGAATAGCAATCCAACTGCTTTGCAATCTTCAATGATCAATCTTCAAGTCTATTTGTGCACTGATAAGAAAGAATGAAAGTTCAACAATTGTATTTGGTTTGCGTCATTTGTGATGCAGGAGCATCCGGGTTCACTTGCAATCCTGTGTCACCAAAAATATGTTTTAGTTTCTAAGTTGGTTTTTGGCTTTGTTTCTTTGTAGCTTTGATTTTAGTTTCAGAAGGCAATTTCAGATTTGTTTGGTCAAATTGAAGACTTCATCTTGTTAAAAACCCAATTGGGTATCTCCAGTTCAAATTTGATGAAGATTGGGCGAAAATTGGCTTAAGCTATAGCCAGTCAGCGATTTCCTTAGTTCGCGAACTCTTGAGTTAGCCGACAACCTAGTTCGCCGTTAGGCGATTTCTTCGACAAGCCTTTATACAAGTTCACTTTTAAGTTTTCCAAGGGAAGCCTGTTAGTAGGCAAAATCCTGAGTTCGTGAACTCTTAAGTTCGCCGACAGCTCAGTTCGCCGATGGGAACTTTTGCCGACGAACCTTGAAGGAAAGTTCGCATTTTCTCCCAGTTGCTGAAGGGAACCTTGGTCGGCAAAGTTTGAAGTTTTAGAACTTTCTCGGCAAAATGACTAGTTCGCGAACTCTTAAGTTCGCCGATGATGCATTTCGCCGATGCAACTTGGAGTCAAATTTCCTTAGTTCGTTGAAAGATGAAAGCACCGATAAAAGGAAAAGTGTTAAGGCTTGGCCAGTTTGGGATTTTTAGAGATTGCCGATTCGCCGACGAGGGTTTAAACAGAGTTTTTGTAAGTTCGTGCAGTTGGAGATTTACCGATAGGAGAGAGCACTGTTTCCTAAGTATCAACAAACCTTTTAGTTTGTGAACCAACTAATTTGTCGATTGTGTGTGTTGGCAAACTTTTAAATTTGTGAAGTGCCACATTTGCCAATAACCTTCTTCTATTGGGGAGTCGGGGAATATTTAAGATCGCGAACCTGAGCAAACGCCGATAAAACTGATTCTTGAAAAGATAGAAAACTCCATAGTTCGCGGAGAAGGTATTTTATCGATGGACTGTTTTGAATCTCGGGTATGCGTAATTTTTCGATTGTATACAGTGGTGATTGTTATATGCCAACGAGGATGTTTGAGGTGGCGATTCAATTTTGTAATTGCTCAACTATAGGGCGGTTCTTTTTTTTTTTTTCTGGTATTTCAGCAGGTGGTGACAGTTCAACTTCTTTTGGTAGATGATTATAAATACATTCTTCTGGTTTTGAAAAGGGGGTTTGATTTTCCTGGAGAATGTAGATGTTGTAGAGCACTCTGTAAAAAGGTGGATGTTTTGATTTTGAAGCATGACTATAGAACTTGAATTTGTACTCCTGTAATTCTTTGTTGCTGCTGGATAAATAATACAAATTGTTGTGGGTGTGTGTTGTCTTTTGTCTTGATATCATTTTGCTGCTTAATTCGGTAGTCTGATAAGACCCCTGAATTGAGACTTGCACCAATCTATTTTCAAAATGACGTAAAATGAGTTCGTTTTTGTGTTTTAAGGTCTTTAGAAGTCACTTTTAAGGTTAGGGTTCATTTTTTTAGGTTGAATAGTCAACCTAGGAGGTAAAAAGGTTTTTAAAAAAGCACATCTAAATTTAGTTGGGTTTGGCCTGAGTTTTGCATAGTTCTTGCAAAATGGACCCAGATTCGCCCAAATTTGCTGTAGAGCAAACTTGGCCAAATCTGAGTTTGTTTTGCAGGACCTTGGATGGCCTTGCAAGGGATCTAGATCTGGGGACTTTTTTGAGTGAATTGGTAACATAGTTATTCGGTACCATATCTGTTTGCATGCAACTCTGGTGAATTTAGTTTGAAAGAAAATGAACAAGCGTGTGTTTTCTAGTGGCTTTTTAGGGTAGATAAGGATGTTTATCTTAAAATGTTCTTTTTTTATTCCCTGGCCATGCAGACTCAGCAAGTCCAAGCTCCAAAGCTTGGACTCACAAATTCATGAGTCTGACCTACAAACTTTTCGATGGTGCCACAGATCTAGAATTGCAAGTCAGGTTGGGTCCTTGGCAAGTCCCATAACTAAGGTTCCCTGACTTGTTCTACTAATGCTTCTAGGACATGCTAGAGGATGACTAGATGGCCATCATTGTGAAATCCAGACCTAAAAAATAAATGAACGCCATCTAACTAGTCCCCATTCTCAAAGTAGCACATATAAAGTAATTACACTAATACAAGTCTACTATGTTAATGCAATATGGTAGACAAAAATCTGCCCAAATCGATTGCTCAAAGGTTGAAACCTGTACTACAGTCATCTCACACTCTGTTTGCCTTTATAACTGAGAGGACATTGTTAGACAACAATGAACATAATGGCAACCCATGAAATACCGCATTCCTGAGAATACAGAACAGGCTTGGCTTCCTCTTCAAACTGGATGTGTCAAAAGTATTGCATGAATCAACAGTTGCATAACCACTCCCACCTATACAATTTCAATGAATGAGGAAACAAGCAGTGCATTTCAATCAACTAGAGGCTTGATGTACCCCTACGAAAAAATTTCATAGTGATTTTATTCCATCAAAATCCTTGGCTTGTTAAATTCAAATCATTGTAATCTCATCTACATGATGGTTGATGCAGATTTATCTGGGTAAAGGAATCATTTTTCATGACAAAGGAATAACATTGAAAGAGCAGTTTCATTCAGTTGCAGCAGAAGATAAGATTTCACTTGAAGGGAGGATTCTTCAAGACATGAAAGATTGAATCTCCATATGAGAGGCGAATGCTATGAAGTATGAAGTAAAACATTTTTGAAAGACAAAATTTGCAAAATCAGTAGGATGTTGTCTAAGCATGGACCATTCAATGTAGGGCATAGTTTTTTGTCAAAAATTGCATTGCCATTATTAGTAAGGTGCCAGTTAGAAGGGGAGACAATTTTTTATTTTTCAAGTCAAAAAGTGAGCATGACTATTGTTTGGCTGCTGGCATATGCCAAACAAAGGAAAATGCAAGGTTTTTCAGTTTTTTAAGCCAAAAGTGTGCACATATATGCTAAAGCGTGCACCATTTGACAGTCTAACAAATGTTTGGTGCATAGATGGCATACTCGGCGAGTCGCCGAGTACTCGTTTAAAAAGCCCTTGCCCGATTATTCCTGGTATAAATTCGTGGGTATATATGTTTGCTGGTTCTGAGGGAAAAACTTGCCAATTTTTGCTCGAGTATATGCCTAAAATACGCTGATTTCTATGCAGAAACTCATTGATTTTTTTAAAACCGATTTCACACACCCAAAATCGCCCAGAAAACACACAAAAATTGGTTATTTACTGATTTGTGGATTTAAATGCATACTTATCATTGGTACTAATTTTAGAAGAACTAACAAATGCTTCCAAACTGCCATATATAAACAGAAATTTAGATACAAGGTCAAAGATCTGATTGAAATATTTTTAAACAATATTGAGGGATTTCAGAGAACAGGGTTTATGGTGCTAAGAAATATGGTTGACTAGACCTCACTTTGTCTCCCACACGAGTACAAGTTTAGTGTTATTAATTACTCTTATAAAACAAATTACAATAACTTTGAAGAGTGAATGGCCTAGCCCTAGCAATTGGTCATAAATGAAGGCAGTTCATTTAAAATTCTAATCTACGATAGTTATCTCTACTCCTTGGCCGGGACATTGAATTTATTACTTTTCTAGGTTCTTAGTTTCCCTTTAGGTGATCTTGCTAATGTACTTCAAGTTTTTGAAGGGTTTATGTTTTCTTTCAAAAACACTTAGAAGTGTAATTCATCAATATAGACTTGGTTCTTATTTGTCATCTGTTACTCTCAATGGCAACGTGTCATGGCCTGACCTTAATAGCTGTTGATTCTTAGGTCGATGTCCTTCCCATATCACTGGAGATTCACTCATGTCAGGATCAGTGAGGCACTGATGTAATTATTCTTTTATATTCACAGCACAGTATCTGTGTTCAATTTCATGATTCTCGTGTAACTAATGCTCTTGAATCTTCTTGATGATCTTTTTACTGCCCCCATTGACTTGTGTAGCTTTAGGAAGCTGTCAACCACATCTTATAATATATTTAAGTATGTTTTTAAGTTGCCGAGTTTTGTTGAGTTTTTGTCGAGTTGGAAATTTTGGGTCTGTCGAGTCTGAGTATACGAAGTATGGTTTGATGTTTGCAAAACATGTAGGATGATGGACAAGTGCGTGTCTTTATAGAGTCGAGCTAGTTTTTCAAAGACAAAACTGCCATTACACATACAGGCCTGTGCTTTTCAGATGAGGAACATGTTTTCAAAATTTCAGAGGTTTGCATCAGTGTAGTGAAGCATGCACCACGTAAGGTAGGAGGCAAGTTTAAGTTAGAAATTGTTTCACAATGTCCACACATGCCATACACCATGAAGACACAAAGTTTCAAAACAAAACATGTAGGGGTTGCCAGACACACGCCCTAGTGCACAGAAACATTTGTTTTAACCAAAAACTTTTAGGTCTATAGAACATAGTTACCAGGAGACGTGTCTCCCACCCCTTGGGACGCGTCCCGGAGACTGGTACGCATCTCCTATCTTGGAGACTTGACTAGGTACGTCTCCTGTCGTAGGAGACTTCTGCTCGTGTCTCTTGTGTGTCTCCAGGTATCAATAAAAAGGTGTCTCCACTTTTTTGCTTTTTCTACCTTTCATTTTTTCCGCCATTTTCGTATGAGCTGAGTAGATTCTTACTCCTACGGACCTCAAACCTCAATACTAATGTCTATAATAAGCTATATTAAATTGCTACAAGTAATATATACAATAATATACTATATATATTATTGTCTATAGCTATATATATATATATACTATTATACAGTAATATACTATATATATTACTGTCTATAGCTATATATATATATTAATATATATTACTGTATAATAGTATATACTATATATAGAGCTATAGACAATAATATATATTACTGTATAATAGTATATATATAGCTATAGATGATTTTTAGCGGCTTTTTATAGATCGGCTATTTTTGGAAGTTGCATTGCTCAACCTTTGCTTTTTCCCTAAGTTACCGATTCTGATACTGATTCGGATTCAGATTTGCAGGTTCGATTTGTGGATTTGGTCAATTTTTTTTTGATGTGGATTCGTTTTGGATTTGTTAATACAAAAACATATAAAAATTATAAATATATACATATTTGCAGCAGTAATTAAGTTCAGAATACCACATAGCATCATGATCATTTAATTAAGTTTTTAGTAGAGGCAAAAAAGCTTGTACTGTGTTTAGCTTATTATGTCATGCATTGTGTAGATAAAGTAAACTGAAGTGTTTTTACTGTTAACTCCAAGCTTTGTATTGCAAGTTGTAGTGAAGTGTGTTTTGTGGCTTTATATGCAATTCCCCTCTTCTAATTTATTAAGTTGATTGTGTTGTTAAGACTAGATCCAAGCTTTATGTGTACTTGTAGTGCTCAGTCTTTGCCTTTAGCTGAACAATATTAGCGTAGTAGTTGTCATAGGTTTTTGGTAGTTGCATTGCTCAATCTTTGCTTTTATCCTAAGTTACTGATCTTGATATTGGTTCGGATTTGGATTCGTAGGTTCAATTCGTGGATTTGGTCAATTTTTTGTTGTTGTTGTGGATTCGTTAAGACAAAAACATATAAAAATCAGAAATATATACATATTTGCAGGAGTAATTAAGTACAGAATACCACATAGCATCATGATCATTTAATTCTAAATAATAAACAAAACCTCCATAAAACAATAAAAATTAAAAATACTACAATGTCAATTAGTCAAACTTTAGTGTCATGATATATATTAAAATTAAAAATAATAATGTCAAGTGTCAACAATCAGCCATCATTGATCAATCATTAGTGTCATACGGGTCCTCAAAAAAATCATCATTATCATCCATATTAGATAATGTAGGTAGTGATATATTACAAGAACCACAAATAGTGGCATTGACACTAGCACCAGCACTAGCACTCTCGTGCTTGCTAGCTCGCTCATCCTCAACATAGCTCGCTCATCCTCAACATCAAGTCTAGCAAGGTGGGAAGTGGTAGAATCCAAGTCAATATGCTCTGGCTTGATATCCCACTTCTTTGTGTCCCCTTGTAGCCACTTTCTTTGTGTGTAAGCAAGCACAAGTTGGAATGCACATGCACTAAGTCCTCTGTGTTTTTGGATTGTAGCCGATTACGCTTTACTGAGTGGATGGAGGAGTATGTGCTCCAATTCCTCTTAGATGTAGATGAACTAGCAACCTATTAAGACAAAATTGGAGAGTTAGAGTTATAAATATAAAATATAAAATTTAAAATGAAACTTAAAACTTAAAACTAAAAGATAAAAAATTTATAAATATTAAAAAATTGACTTGCGATAAAATTTTCATTGCAAGAGGTTGTAGGTGTTTGAATGATTGGCCATGGAAGCACCACCAACTTGTAGCTTCAACCTTAAACTTGTCCCGAAGAGCATCAAGACTACAGTCATTGGAGCGTACAAAATCCCTAAACTCTTGTTTAACTGCAACCTGCATGTTAGGATCAATGAAGAGTCTACGAAACGCTGCCTTGTACCCATGGCTGACTTCAACATCTCTATATGGGGCAATCCTTGTTGGCACAAAAAGGACCTTAGCACTATAATATTTGGGACTCAATGCAAAGGCAAGAAGATGCAGCGGGGTGGTCATTTTGTTTCATTTCTCTTCAATAATTTTGTGGAGTTTGAAGAAAATTTCTTGAGGATCTTGCTCTTTTGCATTTATGATAGCTTTCATCTTCTCAATCATTGAGTCGATGCCATCATATATCTCTCCCAAACAAGGCCTATCCATATCAGTATAATGGATCATACTCAATATGGGCTCGGTGAAACTGAGGAGATATTCAATGCGATCCCACCAAGTGTCATCTAAGATCATCTATTTAATTTTTGTTGCCCTTTCAGTGCTAGATTGCCTCCATATGGACCAATTTTGGTTGATGACCATGCTTGAGAGTGCCTCCCGAACCTTAACAAGTCGTCTTAAGACAATTGTGTTGGGGGCAAACGAGTCTTAGCGACCTATTCAACATTGATTTCAAAATTTAAAAATTAGAAAATAAAGATTCTTAACTTATTGAATCTTTAAAAAAATTTAAAAGAACATAAAACTTAAAAAAATTAAACTTACTAAATTGAAACATAAATGATTAGATCTTATTACTTCACTTACCTTCAACAACTCCAATTTTGAGAATGATTTGAATATGCCTTGCGACATATGGTGGCTGGTGATGAACATTTGGATGTCTTCAGCCTCATTGTACACCTGTTTGATCCAATCAATTTTGGTGCCTATTTTTTGTAGCATAAGGTTGAGGGAGTGGACTACACAAGGTGTCCAAAAGATGTGTGAGTAACGGTCATCAACCATTAAACCAGCTGCTCTACAACTTTTGGCATTGTTCGTAATGATTTGAACAACATTTTGAGGCCCCACTTTCTCAATGGCTTGACAAAGAATATTAGCAATAAATGCACTCTCTCACAATCCATTGCCTTCAGAAACATTGCGCCTTTAGGGGACACTGCAATAACATTGATCAATGGTCGATTTTGTGTATCCTTCCATCCATCAAAAATGATGGATACACCTGTCTTGACCCAAGAATCCCTTATGGGCTTCAATGAATCCTCTACAAACTTCATCTCCTTTTCCAACAAGGTAGTACGCACCTTTTCATAGCTTGGGCCCTTGTACCCTTTGTCATTAATTACTTTCACCATTTGTTGCCAATATGGTGAGCGGACAACATTGAAATCCAATCCATTTGCATACAAACATCTTGCAATGTGTCGATCAACAATCTCATGAGACTTATTTTGAAATGCCATTTCTAATGGGCCCTTTGATCTCTTACGTGCAATAGGTTCTTCACTTTGAGGTGTGTCTAAAAATGGGTGGCTCTTAATAGGTTGAAGATTAGATGACAATGAAGGGGGCTTCATTCCTCGAGACCCTTTCTTTAGCAAAGGATGATTTGATTTACAACCTACTGCTTCATCTGCTTTCTCTTGCTCATTAATATAGGCTATAACTTGCTTTGGTGGGATTGGTACATTATCTTTTCCTGGGCAAGCTTTGATGCCCATTCCGGGGATGTTACACAAATGGGCTTTCACCCGACTATATGAGCTTGAGTACTGGACATCACACCCATTGCAAATCCAAACATGACACCCATCACCTTTTACTTGCTACACCATATTAACATATTTCCGAAGGGGTGAACTGGGTTTGTTTTGAAATGGGGTTTGCCTCCACGGAGGATGAACTAGTTGCCATTGTAATCCTTATGGCAACAAATTCAATAAACAAGATGTTTGAAAATTGAAACAAATTAAAAAAAATTATATAGAACTGAATTGAGTTTAAAACTTTAAAGAATTTAAGCATATGCCATTTGATTCATAGAATAAGTGAAAAAAAATTCAAAACAAAACGAAAATTTAGGGAAAAAAACTAAAAAACCAACCTTTCTTGTAGAAATCTTCCTCTACAATCTCCTTCGTAGCAAATGAGTTGTTACACGCGTAGGAATAACAAACCAATCACTTGGGAACCTTCACTGATCAATCTTCAACTCTATTTGTTTGTTGCCAAGCAAGAATGAAATTTCAACCAAAATGAATGCGTTTTGTGTTTTGCTTTTAAAATGATGCAAATAGTTGTGTTTTTGTCTTTAAAATGCATTGGAAGGAGTTTTCTAGGGTTAGGATGAAGTCAACTCATAGTCAAATGAGTTATAATATAAAAAAATGCAAAAAAAAAAACATGTTGACCCGTCAAAATCCAGGGGTCCTTTCGGATTCATCTCGGATTCTCTGTGGATTCGTCCCGTATTTGCCCGGGTTCGTTCTGGACGAATCCGCATGCCTTTTGGCGTTTCCTAGACGTTGTCCCCCGCGAATTGGCTCAGAATTGGAATCTGAAACGAATTGTATCCGGATTTGGGCACCCAGGGAAGAACCCGGTATCATAGCTTACCTAAACAATGTAAACATGGCAGTTGTCATAGGTTTTATTTTAAGTTTGTTTATATTACATACTCAAAAAACACACATTTGTTTTGTTCCCCATGTGTGAAGCACCCTAGATTAGATTAGGGTTGAACGTATTGTAAATAGCAAGTACATACTATTAGATTAGGGTTTTAGGTTAGTTTTTTTTTTACAAGGAGCTTGCCCATCTAATTTGAAGAACAATTTTACCATACACATTGTTTCATTTTGTGCCACATTGGAAGTTGCGAATTAAAATGCTAACAAGGCTTGCAACAAGGGGACCTATCAAGGTCATACTTAACATAATAATGGGGGAAATGCTAAACAGGTTGCCATAAAAAACAAAAGCAATATGAAAAATTTGCAGCCTCCTAACAATAGAAAGGGTTTAGAGCTACTCAATATTTCAATTTGAGGACATAATCATGATATTATATTTCAGGGTTTAACTGCGTAGTTTTTGAGTCAAACACATGACCCATATTTCATGTGTAGTGTTCACATGAACCCATCTCTCATGTTAATGAATGGTCCACTTAGCACTCATTGCATCTAGGTGATGCACACAGGGGTGAAGCATCGGGACTTCCTGGGTGGTCACCCATCCCAGTACTACTCCGACTCAAGCGTGCTTAACCATGGAGTTTCTCCCAAGATCAAGCCCACTTAGCTTGCTACCCCATTTGCAAAACCTTCAGCAAGTGTTGTGCCTTATGAATCATTCATTATAGAGCCCCTTTAGCTCATCAATTGATAAGTAGGAGGTATTTTTCGCAGCATGTCAAATTATGATATTATATTTCAAGGTTTAACTGCGTAGTTTTTGAGTCAAACACATGACCCATACTTCATGACTAACCCATCTCTCATGTTAATGAATGGTCCACTTAGCACTCATTACATCTAGGTGATGCACACAGGGGTGAAGCATCGAGACTTCCCGGGAGGTCACCCATCCCAGTACTACTCCGACTCAAACGCGCTTAACCATGGAGTTTCCCCCAAGATCAAGCCCACTTAGCTTGCTACCCCATTTGCAAAATCTTCAGCAAGTGTTGTGCCTTATGAACCATTCATTATAGAGCCCCTTTAGCTCATCAATTGATAAGTAGGAGGTATTTTTTGCAGCATGTCAAATTATGATATTATATTTCAGGGTTTAACAGTTTTTGAGTCAAACACATGACCCATATTTCATGAGTAGTGGTTCATATGAACCCATCTCTCATGTTAATGAATGGTCCACTTAGCACTCATTGCATCTGGGTGATGCACACAGGGGTGAAGCGTTGGGACTTCCCGGGAGGTCACCCATCCCAGTACTACTCTGACTCAAGCGCGCTTAACCATGGAGTTTCCCCCAAGATCAAGCCCACTAAGCTTGCTACCCCATTTGCAAAACCTTCAGCAAGTGTTGTGCCTTGTTAAGTTCCCCCAAGATCAAGCCCACTTAGCTTGCTACCCCATTTGCAAAACCTTCAGCAAGTGTTGTGCCTTGTTAAGCGCGCTTGAGTCGGAGTAATACTGGGATGGGTGACCTCCCGGGAAGTCCCAATGCTTCACCCCTATGTGCATCACCTAGATGCAATGCGTGCTAAGTGGACCATTCATTGACATGAGAGATGGGTTCATGTGAACCACTACTCATGAAATATAGGTCATGTGTTTGACTCAAAAACTACGCAGTTAATCCCTGAAATATAATATCATAATTTGACATGCTGTGAAAAATACCTCCTCTTTATCAATTGATGAGCTAAAGGGGCTCTATAATGAATGGTTCATAAGGCACAACACTTGTTGAAGGTTTTGCAAATGGGGTAGCAAGCTAAGTGGGCTTGATCTTGAGGGAAACTCCATGGTTAAGCGTGCTTGAGTCAGAGTAGTACTGGGATGGGTGACCTCCTGGGAAGTCCCGATGTTTCACCCCTGTGTGCATCACCTAGATGCAATGAGTGCTAAGTGGACCATTCATTAACATGAAAGATGGGTTCATGTGAACCACTACTCATGAAATATGGGTCATGTGTTTGACTCAAAAACTACGTAGTTAAACCCTGAAATATAATATCATAATTTGACATGCTGCGAAAAATACCTCCTACTTATCAATTGATGAGCTAAAGGGGCTCTATAATGAATGGTTCATAAGGCACAACACTTGTTGAAGGTTTTGCAAATGGGATAGCAAGCTAAGTGGGCTTGATCTTGGGGGAAACTCCATGATTAAGCGCACTTGAGTCGGAGTAGTACTGGGATGGGTGACCTCTCGGGAAGTCCCGATGCTTCCCCCCTGTGTGCATCACCTAGATGCAATGAGTGCTAAGTGGACCATTCATTATTAACATGAGAGATGGGTTCATGTGAACCACTACTCATGAAATATGGGTCATGTGTTTGACTCAAAAACTACGCAGTTAAACCCTGAAATATAATATCATAATTTGACATGCTGCGAAAAATACCTCCTACTTATCGACATAATCATGTTTTCTTTTTTCTAATCCTGAAAGAAACACAACAGATTACGTTGATGAGTTGAGAATAGCTTTTGGATATAACTGTATATTAGTTTTTAGCATCAACATTTTGGATCACACTTCGTAATCCATCATTAGAATGAAGAAGAGGAAAAAATATATCAGGACAACAAATTAACATTCGACTGTGACATTTGCAAATATTCTCTTCAGACAGGCATGAGTTTACATGGAAAATCTTCAGAATCTTGAACCTTCTGTACAGCAACAAGTGAACAATTTAAAAGATATAGTTACTAACAGATTGCCATTTGGCACCCATGGATGCAATGGAATGATATGGCTATTTACCTACACAGAAATGCATAGTGGCTAGTGTATATATGGCTGTTTTTGACTCAAATCGCAAATGGTGGAGAATTCTATGGGCACTCAAATCATGGCCAAAAATCAAACTGTTTCTATGGCTGCAACTCCACACAAGTTTTTACAGCCAATGCTCTTCAAAAGAAAGTTTGGTGTGGTCCCACTCGATGCCCCAATTGTCCAAATGATGAACATTGAAAAGATCTCTCATCTCTTTTTCCGATGAAGTAATGTCATGGCAATATGGAATAACCTCACCCATTTCTGTAATAGCTACCTAATAAGCGAGGACTTTTCTATAAACCAAATTTCAGTTGGTTGGTCAAAATTGCAATCTGAAATTCTCTATCATTAAAAAGATACAAATTCTAACTTCTGGACTTGTGCTTTGGAATATATGGAAGGAAAAGAATAATAGTATATTTGAAGGTAACCAAAGAGATGCTTTGACTCCCATCAGACTGATTCAGGTCCAAATTTGTAGTACCGTAATCATATACACACAGAAGAGTTCAACATGTATGAATCTACTGACTTTAGAAATTATTGGCAAAGGGAAAGAAGTGTGGGTCCCACCTTCTCAAGGGAATTTCAAACTAAATTTTGATGGGACAACAGTAGGAAACCCAGGCAAATTCAAGATGAGAGGAATTGTCAAGAATCATCAAGGAGAGACAGCTTTGAATAGGATTCTCAAAATCATGGATATAATACAAATTTATCAGCTTGAACAACAAAAATGGCATTGCAATAATGTTGCAGACCTTTTAGGAAGCAAGGGAGATAATCAGGACCAATCTAGAGCAGGGATTCATCTTAATGGAATCAATGGCCTCTCACCTATGGTCCAATGCTTGATTTCCTTAGAGAGATAACCCTCATAGATAATGATAATCACTATTAAAGTTTTATTAAGCTATCAAGAGGGGAAATTCCCGAGCTCATGCATAAGCCTAAGCCAAAACAAATAGAAGCTCATTCTGCCAAAGTCAATAAGGTGAAAGGAGCCTTCCACCCAGATTCACTTGGTCACTTCAAATCCTGCAGTTCACCTAGTCATTTCAAATCCCACACTTCGGAAAATCCCCTCAATCCATTTGATTCACATATTAGCGACACCCACGATCACCCTGCCACATTGTTATCAAATCTGGTTTTGGTCTGGATTTTTTGGACCAGCCAGATTTGTCCAATTTGGTTTGGATTTTTCAATTGCTATAGAAGTTTTACTGGTTTTTGTTTGAAATTCCAGATTTCTGAATTTTTTGATGTCCTGAAAAATCAATTTTTTTGACCCTGCTAATTGTGCCCTGCCACTACATTATCTCCTTCAAGATTCAAAACATAATAAATGACAAGAGGTGCCTCATGCATAATGTTAAAAGCTACTTTTATAAGAAAAATCAAGTAAAAAAATCCCCACCAACCAAGGCTTAAATACTAGCCACCTAGTCCTTTCTAATGTTCCCCACATACGCCACATGACTCCCACAAAACATGTGTGTTAATCGAGAAGAAACAGAGTTAAAAACATATCATGCATTTTGTTTGAGGTGAAAATGTTGTAGCAATTGTTGACCAAAGAGTGAATATAGTAGCACATACAAATTGGGTATGTTTTCTTGATGCTAATTTTGTTCAAGTTTTTAACAGAAGACCAGAAACTTTATTTTATTGTGTTTTCTTGTTCATAAAGATGATTGGCTAATGACAGAAAAGAAATGAAATTCACATGATATATTTTTTTCTATCCCTGATACCATCTGTTATCTGGCTGAATGACACAGTATTGCAATTTATTTTTGATGCAGGCAAAACTTGGCAAGAGGACTCTCTGTGAAGTACTTGACACCAAACCCTGTTATTGAATATATCAAGAAACATACATTGTATGTTAATGATGCAAAATAATAGATACGCTCTGTTCGATTTTGTACCATTTTTATCATTTATGATTTTTTATGGATTTCTATGTTGCATTTATTAACCATAATCATTAGAACTCAAGAAATTTGGAAATTAAGATGTAGAGCAGTGATCTATAATAAGGAATTGTGAAGCACATCTTGCATTAGCTAACACAAAATACACTTGATAATCAATATCAGCACTACCAGTCTCTGTCAGTCAAGTATTTGCTTTTCTAGAAAGTTATTAAGCTTATAAACAATCATTGGTGATGGTTTTACTTTGGTTTATTTTGTCAAGAATTCATCATTCTTTTGGGGAGTTTCTCGGAGCTGTTTTGGTTACTATTGAGCACACCATAAACTTAACACCTTTCCGTTTTTAGCTGGAGGAGTTGGAATATATTTAATGAATAATATTGTCTTTTTTACATCAATAGTATTGCAGAGATTCATTTGGTGTTTATCTAATTCAATATTTGGAATATTTTTTGGAGTTGACCTTTGACACGGAAGTATTGAATAGTTACCTCCCCTTGACAGGCTTATTGATGGGGGTTTACAACAAGAAAGAGTGATGGTAAACTCTAGGCGCCTACTCCCATTGTGTGTTTTTGGAAAATAATTTGAGGGAAAGTTGGTGCAATTGACCTGTGCTTTCTCCCGCAAGGGTCCTGGTGCAACTTTTTTTGGAAAAAAGAAGAAGAAACTTGTAAGGGTAGAAGGTGATGCAGCTAGACCACCTCCCAGAAAGGTCCTGAAGGGAGGGGAAAACATTATGCGTATAATCGTGCCTTTCCCACTATTAGAATAGAGAGAAGATGACCAAAGTGCACCCTCTCCCACCATCTGAATTTTATAAAAAATATCCAAATTTTGAAGAAGGGCCTTCAATGATGTGTCGATGTCAACTGTAAACATGAGCTATCTTAAGATCACAATGTATATCAAGACCTATTGGACTATGTTTGGTGTTCGGTGAAAAATCTATGTTCACTAGAAAATAAAAATAAATATAACAATAAAATGAAATATACTCAAAATCATATTTTTTTTGGAAAGCTTATACTAAGTGCTACATATTTACAAAATAGAATTTCTAAATGACTTCATTTGATCCTCCAAAAGGTGAAGCAAAATTGGTTTTTTGTTAGCATTTTGATAGGTGCAAAGGAGACTCCATCGAGGTTTTGATTTAAGGCTAGGGGTTCTTTTCAAGAGGGTTTGATTTAACCACCTTCAATTAAATCTTTTTAGATGGAACCCCTCAAGGCTTAAATCACTATTTTTTCTAAAAAATATGTCATTTTAGACAAAAATTAGGATGTCCCAAATTTGGGACTCAGTATTGTGGGATCACCCACCAAATAGTGTGTTTGTAAGCCTAGTTTGAGAATACATGTAAGATGAGTGCTTGTGTATTGTAAGAAATAAGTTGTGATAAAATTTTAGAGTGTTTTCTCTCAATTAGTTATTTATGGTAACATTATGCAAAGTTGATAAAGTTTTTGAGTGTGTTTTTGCTTCCATATCATGTTTGTACAGTCTGACCCAAATGAGCAGTTGATTTTTCATTTGGTCCTCAACCATGCCATCATCAACTAATATGATGTACAACATGCAAAGTCAAGAGGATGAAAATGATGCCATTATAGAATTCTTGTATCTTAAGTAAAGACTTCCTATTTCCCTCCATGTGATCAGAAATTGAGATAAGGCTTGTTTGGTAAGCAACTATCCAAGATTATAGTACCAATGGAGGAGATGAGATAAACCTTGATTAGGGATGGTGGTCAATTGTAATGGAGGGTTAGGAAAATATTTGCAAGAGCACACATTTTTAGCAAGTCCCTTATTCCTCTAGATTAGTGATTATTTTAGAAGCGCAAGGGATGGTGCTTTCCAATTTGAGCTTCTTATGGAAGCTATCGAGAAGGTTGGGTTGTCTGTTGCGTAGTATTTGATGTGTTTAACAAAATTTGTAGATTGGTAAAACATTGGTACACTAGCAGGTGCACACATATATTGGTCCTTATGTTGCACTTGTGCATTGAAGGGCATTAGAAATATTGTTCAGATTTTACAATTGGTGGAGGTTGTTAGAGATCTAGAGATTTTTGCTACAACAACCATTTATCACTTACTATTGGTTGGCCTTATATGTAGAAGGAAGTCCTCAACCTTATCAAGATTAGATATGAAGGCTCCCTTGTCTTATTGGTGAGAATTCTCTAGGCACTGCAACTATTGTGGATTATGAATTGAGCTTCAATATTTTGGGTGGACAGATTCTAAGATCCAAGGGGAAGGAAGGTAAGCTTTGAGCCATTGAAGGATAATTGGTGGGAATATTGTAGTTATGTAGTGTTATATATAGCCCCTTTAATAGAGTTGATTTGTTATATGAGAATATTTTGAGTTACTTTTGTAACTATATATTCATTACAATAGCGATGTAGGCATGCTAAAACTAAGATATTACAATAAATTTGGATATTCACCAACAACATGAGATAGAACCAACACCAAAAACAGGCCTAAAACAACAAGGCTATAGCAAAAGGACAGCCAAGAACACAATCAAGGAGGTTTAAAACCAAACCTCACCAAAGAATTCTGAGGTGGAGTCAAAACTTGATCCAAATTAGGTAACCTTCAAGACGAGTTAGGCTCAACCAAGGTACAACTGTTATCCTTCAAATGATACCCCCTCATTTCCCTTATGGGACCTTCATCCATATTTCCTTCACTCCTTGTAGCATAGCACTCATTAACAACCCTTTGACAATCTTTCCCATCATTCTGACAATTTTTCCCAGCATTGTGACAATCTTTCCCAACATTCTGACATTCATTCCCATGCTCAAGAGGACTTTTTGTCTCTTTGCAAGAATGGGAAAAATGCCTAGCTTTGCGGCAATGGAGACAAATTTGCGAAGATGGCTCATAATGAATTCTCTGCTCCCAAACACCTAATTTGGAAGATAGTTTTATGACTTTAGGCAGCACCTTATTAGTGTCAACACTCACACAAAATCTAGCAAAAAGCAATCGTTCCATAGATTTCGTAACATTATCAATAGATAAAAATTGACCAAAGGCATTGGCAATACTTTTTATTATCCCTTCATGCCAATACTCCAAAGGAAGACTTGGTAGCCTAACCCAAATAGAAACCCAGTTAAAATTTTCCTTGGCAGCATCAAAACTAGTTGACAATCTTTTCAACCAAAGAGTAGATTTACCGAGGAACCAAAGGCCTCCCTCTAAAATTCTCATACTTACCTCGAGATTTAAAGGAAAAAAGAAAAAATCTGTTAATCATGGCAGCCACCTGAATCTGACTAGGCTCACACCACCTTTTATGAACCCATTTACGAACAACATCAATATTTGGACGAAAGCTTGAGAACCTCCCAATGAGGGCATTCTCCATGCATGCAATGACACTGTCAACATCTTCATCAGGGATCTTCAAAATGCAAGATCCATCCAACACAGAGGGAGCATCATCAAAAACATGCAAAGGTAAAATAGAAGAGAAACCCCCCACCGCTGGCTTAACATAGGGATCCCCAATCTGCTTAATATTAACAGTAGAAATGGGATCTTGAGTCTCAAAAAGATCCTTTCTAGAAACACCTTGCAACACACAGGGTGATGAAACCCTAGCAGGGCTCACCACATCCGAAGGTGAAGCAACCCTAGCAGGGCTCACCTCAGCCAATAGAGAAGCACATTCATTCTCTTTATGGCAAACTGGAATAGACCTAGAGTGGATGTGGGTTGCAGGAGCAGGGGAGAGAAGAAATCCCCTTCGTAACCTGATAACAAACCACCAAAAGATTCTTCTGTAGAAACCTCTCGAATGACCACAGGGGACTGCTTCTCCTTCAAACGAGCTTCTATAAGAAGATCAAGGAGCAACTCATCTTCCTCCTTATAAAGCCACTCATCTGCGTCTGCATCATCATAAACATCTGCCTTCTCGTTGTCTTCATCTGCCTTTTCAGAATCTTCATCTGAACCGTTGTCTACCGAGGAAATGCCCGTAGGAGGCCTCAGGCTCCTACTACAGTTCGCTTCTCCCACTGCATGTCGCTATTGCTACATGATGTTTTTGCAGATTTCAAAAAATCTTTGATCCCGCCCAAGATCGTTGTTGAAAACTCTCGACCGGTGTCCACAGTTGGATGCTCGACGCTAGATGCTTCTTTGCTACTATTATGTTGTGTTTATTTATTTGTATATTAATATATTGTTAAATAAAACTTGTTTACTAAGTAATAAATACTTATCTTATTGTGATAAGTTTTCTTCGGATTGCAAACCACTACATTCACATAGTGGGGCACGACCCCCCATATTCCATGATAGTGTGGAGTGAGTGGGGAAACCTTTGTTGTTTCAGAGTAAATTTTGCTTTAGAAAAGCATATCTATGGTTGCATGCTCCTTCGGGGGAGAGTTTTTAGGGAAGTTTGAGTAGTTATTCCGGATAGGTACAGAAAGTAACCAAAACTTCCCAAAAACAACAAAGTATGGAAAGAGCGAAGTACAGAAACAACGACGAAGGCTTGCGGCCGAATGGCTACGACTTTTGATATTACTGAATAAATACTTCAGAATACATGCAAAGAAATAAACCTATATGCAAGAATCTTTCTGGTATCTCAGATCACACTAAGTGCAGAGATATAGCATACTCAATCTTTGCAAATCTAAGACTTCCAAAGACTTAGACTTCTAAGACCCGATGCCCACAATGCTTCCTCATCCACTTATTTATAGTAAAGAAATGACCGGGATAGTAGGTAAGAAGGAATCCAACCGACAATACCGGGCAAACCGGTGGAGAGAAAAATGAGGTATATCGTGCCAAATGGCCGACAGTGATAGTCCTTACAACTTTACTTTGTCGGGGAATCTTATCTTCCAGTACCATTACCAATATGAAAACTGACCCCATCCCAATTGCCACATGAACTAGAACTGGGAGATGATGGTTCAGCAGGGTTGTCAAATCCATAATCATAGATTTCTTGCCATCCAACGGGTCTCCATCTAACATGAATTTGGAACCGGTGGCGAATGTTCCAATCTTGTTGGTCATTATCAAAATGCATAGTAGGCGAGAAGTATGACTCCCATCTTAACTTCATGCGAATAACAATTCTGGGGACCAAGTCTTGACTAATAGGTTCATCTGAATTGACAACTGAAGGTCCTGGATATTTACAGAAATCTTCAATTTGTTTGGTTATGGGGGCTAAGCAGGTGATTGACCAAGTAAAAAATGGTCTCCTTATAAGATTGAGCAATAGATAATACATATGGTTAGAATTTATGCGAAGAATTTCAAATTGACCATAACCTTCTTCATATATGTCTGGAGTAGAGATGCAACCAGTGTGCTCCAGGGTATCTGCAGCTGAAATTGCATTTTCTGAATAATGATTATTAATACCTTTACTGAGGATATTTTGCTGAACTATACTATTCATTTTTCTGAAATGAACATCATAAGATTTATCCTTAATGAATCCTGGAACATTGGAAGATGATGCAGGATTCTGCATAAAAACTCCAGGGAGAGGTCTGCTAAGAGTATTTGCTACAATGTTTTGCTTGCCTGGAATGTGTTGAACTTCATAATTATATTGATTTAAGAATTCCTGCCAGCGAAGATATTTGCCTCAACCATCTTTCCTGCCATGATCCTTTTCTTTGAACGTGGGAAACTTGGTATACTCTGTTCTGATAATGAAATGTTTAAGGTGCATAAGTTTTAAAGCAAACTTCTTCAGATTTTTTATGACATTGTAAATTTCCTTATTTGAAGAGATCCATTTCTTAACATCTTCAGGGAAGGTTCCACTTGCATATTCAGCAATATACTCGACACCATCTTTGACAAAGCATAGATGTCCTCCCCAAGTATAATTTGATGCATCTGTATAAAGAATGAATTCATCAGTAGTTGGAACATTAAGAACACCTTTTGCTGAATCAGGCGGACTGCATCAGTATGTTTTTGGGACCATTGAGGTTTCTTCTTTGTGAGCAACTGTTGTAAAGGTTCTCGGTCAAATCCAGCACCTGGGTAGAAGTTATTTACATAATTTAATATACCCAAGAATCCTTGCAACTCCTTTGTATTTAGGGGAGGCTGAAATTCAAAGATCTTTGACTTAATATGAGGTTGAACCTCAAGTTGTCCACCTTTAACAATCATACCTAAAAATTGACAAGAGTCTGTACACCATTGAATCTTAGATAGGGACAGAACAATCCTTGAATTTAATGCTAACCTATAAAAAGTTTCTAGATGAGATTTATGCTCATCAAAGTCTTTACTAAAAATAAGAATATCATCAATATAAACACAAAGAAAATCTTCACAACCGTTGAAGATTTTGTCCATTCTTTCTTGGGAATAAGTTGGTGCGTTCATTAATCCAAACGACATGACTCTCCATTCAAAATGTCCAAAAGGGCAGCTGAATGCAGTTTTGTACTGATCTTCTTCCTTGACTCGAATATGATAGAATCCTGATTTGCAATCAAATTGAGAGAAGATTTTAGAGTTAGCTACCTTTTCAAGCAAGTATGCTTTATCTGGAATAGGATAGGGGAATGGAAGAGTAATGGCATTTAATGGTCTATAATTAATAACCATTCTTTTCTTCTTTCTTCTTTTCTCAGCTTCTTTGCAAACTATGAAAGCATAACAATTATATTCAGACTGAGAATGTTTAATATTCTTCACTTCCTTTAGTTCATTAATTGCTTGAGCCATGTCTGGATAGTCATGTGCAGGAATAGGTATGCGCTTCCCTATTTTTATTTTTGCACCATGTTGAAGTCTGATCTCCATTTCAGGGATTTCTTTCTCCCAGAATTTTTGTGGATCCTCTGAACAAACTGCTTCAATGAGTGCAACTTTTAGCTCAAGCAATGGTTCTATTGTCTGAATTCTGTGAATGGTTGGATATTTCTCAGAAGCATAGATTAGTCTAGGAGTACTAATCTTTTCTCCATTAAGTGTAAACATTATACTCTTTTTTGTACATCCATATGGAGTATATCTGTCAATAAAGTTACCTCCTAATACTACATGTACTGGCATCTGTTTCATAGCAAAGAAGTCACATTTGAACTGCTTGCCTTCAACATGTAGAGATTGTTGATGACTATATTTATCACAGAGAAATTTATTTCCTTGGACATCACAGGCTGTATAGGCAATTTTTAGTGTAAGCTGCTCCCAATTATTTAGAATAGGCTCTTTACAGAAAGATAAGGATGCACCAGTATCAACTTGAGCATCGTATTGTTTGCCATTGATAGTAATAGTAATGTATTGGGAAAATTTGCTAGTAAGAAGATGAACTAGGTAGGTAGGTTCAAGATGAGGCTTAGGATCAAAGATTGACATTACTAGCTTGACTTTACTGGGATCAACCATTGTCTTAGGTAATTCTGGTTCAGTTTCTTGTTCATCCTCATACATTTATTGGATCTATTCTTGGAATTTAGAATGGTCTGGGAATGGATAATATGAGGTGGATGTAATATCTTCATATACTTGAGTTGGAAAACATGGAGTACAGGGTTGTGCAAAAGGGGCATTTTGTGTTTGAATGGAAAAATTAGCTAAAGCTTTTGTAATAGAATCCTCTTTTGGTTGCTTTCTACTATACTTCCTATCTTTCTTTTCAACATTTACAATAGGAAAATCAGTAGAAAAGACTTGTACTTGTTCTGACACAAATTAACAAGGCATTGTTGAATTGACTGTAGGAGGTCCAAAAACATGAGGATACCTGGATTGTTGTGTCATGAAATCTGGTTGTTGAAATTGTCTTTAGAATGGACTTCTTCCACGTCCTCGTCCTTTGCCTCTCCATGTTTGATTCATCATGACTGTAGGAGCATCATACTCAGCATTTTCTAACTGTTGTTCTGCTTATAGGAGAGTGTCTGCAAGATCTTCGAGTGCTTCTTCATCTTTATCTTCATATTCATATTCTTCAATAAGCGGTTCATAAATGTTATCTTGAAGATAAAGATCTTCTTCATCAATAACATCCCACCACGTTGCTGTAGTAGGATCAACATAAACAACTTTAACAACTTTATTCTTGCAGTGACAATTAGGGGCTTTATGACAAAGTTTGTTACAAATATAGAAAATAATTTGATTGCTCTGAGGTCTTGGCTGAGAACGCTTGCACATATATTTATGTTTAGGAGCATAGGAATGCTTCTTGGGAAAGGAGCGCTTATGGAAATTGAGATGGCATTTCTTATATTTCTTTTTAGCCTTGCGCTGAGCTTTAGTAAAAGGATTACAGCCATAGGTCTCTATAAAAGAGGGAGCAATGCGTCTGGCTTCATTTTTGGTAAACTTCTGTTGGTACTTACATTCTTCAATAAATTGAAGAATTTGATCACGGGCATACTGAATAAGATCAGTAATAGGAGAATCTTCCAAGGAGATTTCTCTGATCTCAAGATATCTAATAACTCTGTCAGCAATGTTGTAGGGAAGACCTTCTAGATATTTGCTCTTAGCAAATTCAATCTTCTTGGAATCTTTAAGTTGGTAAATCAACTTTCTGAAATCAATAGAGTAGGCCTTAAAGTCATTAAGATCACAACATTTCATTGATAAGATATCTTTCATCAATCTTTCTTTTCTACAGACATTTTCTGGACAAAATTCTTCAACCAACCAATCAAGTAGACAATTCATAGCAGGGAACTGTTGTTGATGTGGTTGCCCTGTATCAGTGTCTGTAGTTATTATTATATTTCGGAAGACTCTTGCTTCTTTTTGAGCATTAGGAATACCATGCCACCAATCGGCTAAGATTCCCCAAAAATATGTAACAACCATTTTAGCAATATTTTCTTGGGGTGTACAAGACAAGGATGCTATAATGATAAAAGTATTCACCCACTTATTTATAAGTTGATATGGATCCTCTAGCTGGTCTATGTCTAAATACCATGGAGTAACATGACAAGTAGTTTGCTTCATGAGAACAGAATCTGAGGAATTTTTTGCTCTTTTCTTTTGATTGGAGTGGTTGTGGCACAACTATGGCATGTGAAATTGGCTTTTTCTCATTATTTACAGCCAATCTAAGGACTAAGATAAATCATCCAGAGCAGTATTTACAAGATCAAATCTATGAACAACATTATCTATCTGATTCCCTAAAGGCTGTACAAGGTTAATTAGATTAAACAAATCATCACCATTCTTATGCAGATTGTTCAGAATTTGGTCTGACTTTGTCTGCAACTGATTGAGAGAATTTTCTGTTTCTTTGATATGAGCATTATTATCCATCACAATATTGCCAATCCTATGAACATTATGATGAATAGTGGCAACTGATTCTTTCAGCTCCAAAATATCCTTACAAAAATCATCAACATTTTGTTGTAGATGAGCACAGAACCTGGTGATATAATTTCTCTGTTTGAATTCAAGAGAAGGTTCATTTTCTTCAGGAGTACTGGGTTGGAAAGCATATTGAAACATACTTATTTGACCATCAGATGACTTATAATTTCCTTTTAGGGGTGACCATCTACCAATTTTATAATAAGACACTTCTTGTTCCTTATACCATTCAAGAGTTTCAGCTTGGGACAACCACCTTCATTTGAGCCGTGATTTAGAGAGCATTAAGTCTAGAGAAGAAAACACGAAGATAACATAACGGAAGGCAGAAAAGAAAAGAAATCTAGGCAGAGATAATGATTTGGAGTAGGAGTTTGAAGTTCAAATCGAAGCAGAGTAAAAAGACCAAGCTCAGACTCTTGTAGCGAGTATCTTCAGGTTTCCCCAACGCTTTTACTATCATAACTATGTAACCTTTATCTTCTACGACACTTTGCATATAGCTGTAAGCCGTGCTATGCTTACGTTCTGACTAGATGCTTTGTTAATATATAATAGTTACCATTGTATTGTATAAATGAATAGTTGATGGCCATTTATAATCACGAATAAATATATATATATAGTCAGGCTGGGCAGATGGTTGGTGAAACCTGAGCCATCGAAGACCAATAATCTTGTAGAATACGTTTAAATATTGTTGTATACTTAACAGAAAATAGCACATTATATATGAGTTTGATTACTTGGGTGAAAGAGTATTCAACAATGCTTACTTTCACTGCTAAACCAACACTTGCTTATATAGACTGAAACGTAACAGGATAATGTATATGGTTGTCAAAAGAATTCACATCTCTTTGAAGCAACATCAACGGATATCTTAGTTTAAAGCAATAATCCTTTAGAATTTTCGGTGTAAACTTGACAGGCCGAAATAGAGGAGGTCCTCAATAGACCGAAACTAGAAGCTATCCTTTCCTTTACTATTCTAAACTATGGCATTTACACTTGAATATATTCATGCAAATCACTGTCGAACATAGATTCCAAGAAGGTATGTAAAGAGTGAATACTTTATGTATTCAAGTTTTTTTGTTTTAGTATAAGAACTATGTCTTGCTCGAAAACAAGATTTACGTAGACTGTTGATAGCCCATCAGGCGAGACTTTGAATCTTGAAGTTTCCTATTATGTAATATAAGTTGAGAAGAGAACAATATTGCCACAGAAACCTATTACTGTGTATAATAGATATTTTTGTTCTCCATTACAACATTAAGACGACTAGTGTAATACTAGTCTAAGGAGAACTAGAGGTCGACATAGTCATGTTGATGTATGTTATGCTATTCTTTTACCTATAGGTAACAAGAGTATTAACGTTATATTGTAAGATGGATTAGAAAAGAGAAAACTAAAAAAATAACCTAGATATGTTTGGTGGACATAAGATTCTTCGTGTGGTTATGACATCGATTTAAAACAATGTATTTATTGTCGACATGGATTAGTCGAGAATCCTAGATCAAGACAAATACCTAAGAGGAGTTGAGAAATCTTAGACAAAGTTTTATGCTAATGTCGATATTAGACAATAAACCAAGAGAATAAAATGTTCGAAACAAAGTGTAAGTTGACAGGAAGTCATAGTCTCAATGTTGCAAGTTGCAACGAGAGGCTTTTCGAAAGATTATGTTCTCAATTTCAAACCCATCTTTGGTATTGTATTCTTGAATTTGGGGATAAATTCTAAGTCAGGACTATGGGTGAAACTTAGTCAAGTCTCTATATGACTAGAATGAGTCAAACTAAATTCACTATAGGATGAGATAGTTTCCAAGTCGATTTAGAGGTGTGTGAACTCATGACTATGTTCATTGTGAACGTCTATTTATATTGAATCTTTGGCCAAAGTAATGCATCCGTTTATGCATGCATTATTTGGTTCACAGTTTCTAGATGGCATAACCAATTAGAATGATCATGCTTAGCTAGAAGAATGTTTAGAGTTGTATGGTCGATTAAGCTACGTAGGACACAACACTAGGACTGAGATGGAAAATGTTGGTTCTTTATATCTATACCCTTCTTGAAGGGTAGGGCCATTTCCAAGATGGAAGATGTGTGGGGGACTGCCGGTCCGTGGTTGGAGGTAAAGCACTCGGATGATGCTCTGCCTCCAAAGTAGAAGACTTGCCGAGACTTGTGTAAACAAATATCAAGATTCCAGATGTAGTAAATTTCATGATAAGTCTTTTGACAGTCAAAATTTATGTGAAACTATTCTTATTGCCAAGAGCAAAATTTTGTAAATGTAAAGTGAGATTTCACTATAATGCTATCTTTGAATATGTAGTAGTTTTCAAGTTTTGAAAATATTCAGAAGAGATATGCTATTATTTCCTTGATTATGCAAATGTTGTATGTTTAAAAATAAATGCTTGTGATTATCATGTTCATTTACTTTCCTAGTAAATTCAGTGTGTAAAACCGAGTAATATGAGAAGGCATGTTACACAACAAAAGACAAAAGGTCTCTGTATTACCAAAGAAAACTTTCTTGAGGAGCAATTACAAATTACAATTACCGACTTCCAAAACCCCTCTATTGAAAAGGTGGTCGACAATCTTTGAAAAAGGTGGCAAACAAAAGGAAGATGCCACGAAAGATATCTAACAAAAATAATGTGGGATGGTAACATGGAAGTGATTACAATAGCAATTTCTATAAGAGACTAAAACTTTGAAAAATGTTGGGAACAAATACACATTCTAAAATGCTAGGATCAAGTATAGACATCTTTTATCTCTGCAACGATTTTCAAAGTACGCAAGATTTACCAAACTTGGGGGTTTGTTAAAAGATGTCATAGAACATGACTGGGGAAGTAAAACAACAATTATAGCACATAACAATCAATTAGATGATTTATATTTAAAAAAAAAAAAGAACTACAAAGTGCAATTTTTTTTCAAGATAGATTACATACTAAAAAGGACCTAACAAATAGATAATTAGTATTTTTGAAGAATTTTAATAAAAAATCTTAAACATAATAATAAGAACTAACTTTAAAATAAAATTTTCATTAAATACATTATTTGTGGCTCTTTCTTTGAAAATATTATATTTAGTATTTAAAAAATGTTGAAAGTTGATTTAATAATTTTTTGAAGAAGACTTGAATTGTTGAAATAAAATATTATTGCACAGTATCTAGAGAAATGACATGTTTATTTGTGAAAATATTGAATCTTTGATAGAGGTACAACATATGAATATGATGACTTCACAAGATCAAATGATTGCCTGCTATGGGAAAATGATAACATATTAAGCAAAACTGATTTTCTCTCAAAATTATTTTTTATTTAAATAATTTATAATTATAAAATTTAATAAAATAGTAAGCACAAAAGTAATAACTAATATGAACTCATAGCTCTAAGCATATTAAATTTCTTAAACAATGTGTAACTGGATATTAAGTATCAAGGTCTATTTAAATATTTAAAATAAAATAACTTCATATTATAATATATGGAAATTTATAATTATAAAATTTAATAAAATAGTAAGCACAAAAGTAATAACTAATATAAACTCATAGCTCTAAGCATATAATTTTTTTTAATCTATTTAAATATTTATGCTTTAAGAGATTAGATTTTTTAAAATAAAATAACTTCATATTATAATATATGCACAAAGTTACAAATTAAAATGAGATCACAAAAGGGCTCGCTTATTCTTTGGCATCTTTTGATATCTTGTCTTGTTTTGAATGTTAGGCCCCATCATCATCATCATCATCATCATCATACTTCTACATAACATCCTTGACTTTGTCTTTGTCAAAGTTGTCTCTATATCTTGAGTGAGGGTCCATTTTGTAGAAAAGAATAGTATTTTTGTACACTTGTTTGCCTTGTCTTTGATGTCAAGATTTTGAAGTTTTGACTATATCAAATAGACACATTAGATTCTCAAAATAGTTTTTTTTTGAAAAATCATAAGTTTTTGTGAGAAAAAAATTAATGTAATCTAAAAATTCTTCTTTCACAACCTTAGAATCACACACATAATCTTTCCCATCAATTAGGGTGAAATTTATCTTTTCAACAAACTATTTGTTGGCGTTTCAATTTGCAACTCTGGAATGCGAGTTGGAAACGGACAGCTATGCACAGATAAACTGCTCTCCTATTGGAAGGGGGAGTTCCCTCTTTGCTGATGTTTGCTGAAAAGATAAATAAAACCAAATTTCGCCTATCTTCTTTTTGATTCTCAGCTGCGAGCACAAGGTTATAAAACTCTAAACACTGCAGAAGAGGTTTTTTCCTTTTTTAAAACTTCTACTACAACTAAGCATAGACTAACGACGCTTTTAATGTCCTAAGTAAATTCAGAGCAAAGAAAATTAAAAGTGAACAAGGAATGATTGTTTTAACAAAAACTTAAGCAATTTTCTCCCAGATTTACATCACAAGGCTTATAGTACTTTAATGATGAAAGCTGAAATGAAAGCTACAAAAACCACACATCTGACGACGAAAACTTGATGAATCGAGATAGAATATCAGAGCAAAATAGGCATGGGACTTCTATTCAATATCACAAAGTTGATACAACTCCAGGACAACAATGCTGCAACAAAAGGCAGGCATACAACAAGCGATCAAACACCGGAGAATAGATTACACAAAGTGAATAGACACTTGGAATATCAAGATTTGCAGGCTAGAGTAGGCACAACAAATTTGCTATCACAATTACCATTACATACAATGAACAAGATTGCTCTTATTTATACTAAAATCAAAGGAGTAGGGAACCCTAAAATCTCCTTGATTAACCCTAACTTGCCAACTCGCAAGCTTTATTACTATTGTAAGACAAAGATAAAATAAACAAATGCTTTAAAGTAATTTTCTTTAAAGCAAAGGAAACTCCAACTATTACAAAGAGATTTCTTTTCTAAATATAGAATAGATGAGCTTAGGATGAAAGCAAATGCTTTAAAACAAAAAGAATCTGTTTTAAAGTTGCTTTCTTTTGAGTCACATCCTCATCAACATTCTTGCTTTTTGGTGATGTCATCCACTGGTATTTTTGGAAATAATATCTTCTAAAAAGTTGATTTTGACAGAAAACACTGGCACATGGGTTTTGAATTCCCTTTTGAAGCAACCCAGATTGTTAGATTTTGAAAAAACGAAGGATTTCCCGAAAAAGCAACAAAAAAGTAGATTCCTGAAAAAAATAAAATTTCCAATCTTTAAGAAAATGAAATTCTAGATGGACCCATCTCGATGAAAACTGAAAAAGCTTCAGTCCAATTTCTGAAAAATGATCCCCTAGAAAAAAGGACCTTGAAAAAGCGTGCCTCTGTGTTTCCTCATTCCGAAACTATGAAGAAAGTTGCAAAAACACTTCGTTTGGGTCTTCGAATCTTCATGGAAAGAAAAAAAAATGTCTTCTTCCTCTAGATGCAACCTGCAAAAGTAATTAATAAAAGCGGCCAAAAGCTTGTCTTTATAAAACTTTAGGGCGAAAAAGCAGCTTTATTTGTGAGAGAATAAAACTTCACTCTTATCCATGAAGAAAGCAACTTTTAAAGCACAAATCCAAGTGGATGTCTTCGAATAGGAAGAATCCCTATTTTTTAGCTACCTATGGCTTTATGTGTAAGATGATGAAAAAATATCTTCTTTTGATGATGTCATCAAACACACGAGTTAATAGAAGTGTTAGCCAATTTTTCTTTGTTTTCGACACTTCTACACTCGTTTTGACTCAAATATGGCCTGTCTCCGACTTCAACAAGGTGGCAAAATGTCACCGTTGACTGAAAAAGCTGACTAATCCTGACATTTTGGAGACCTATCAACTGAGATTCCATTCCTAGCCTCGGATTGACGATCTAGCCTTGTTCAACTGCAAATCTAACCTCTAGAATCTGCCACAGGACGAAGTTCTGGAAACAACTGCCGAAAAACACTGACAGATCAGGAAATATTCTATCTCTGGTGAAGTTGAGCACCCCAAGTCACCTGGGGCGCCTGGATTCTCCAGCCTTAACCATCTTTTTGAAAATTGCAACTTCTTCAATTTTTTGATTTGCGTGCGCGTTCCGGTGGATAATGACCCCTGTTTGGCTGTCGATTTCTATCTGCTAGGACAAAACTAAGTCTGATGATCTGGCAGATAGGTAGGCCTAATGAAAACTAAGCTGACTGTAGTTTCTGTCAGCCTCAGGAAGCGCGCCAAACTGACCTACTCTGAATCAGACCGGGCTGACGGAGGGAGATTCACGTTTTTTGAGAAAAACTCAAAAATATTCTTACTCTGATGAGTTTGGGCGTCCCAAGTCACCTGGCGCGCCTGGATTGCCATGCCTTAGAATTTTTTTTGAAAAACTCAAAATTTTGTACCTTTTCTCATTTTCTGTGCCAATAGCCCTTGTTTGATCTTCGATTTTGGTTGTCCGGACAACTGTCGAGGCGGGACGGAGGGTGATCTGAGTAGTTTGGACATATTTGTGATGAAATCCCAGCTTTGACTGATGTTTGAGCAAGTTTGACCAACTGGAAAAGAGCTGACAGAAGCATTTTCAACATTTTTTGAAAAACGTGAAAAAAATCTAACATAGGAGGGCGCCCCAAGTCACCTAGGGTGCTTGGTTTCTCCACACTTAGCCATTTTTCTGATTTTCCAACCTTCATCTGTAACTTGCTCCGTTTTGCGTGTCGACAACTGCTTCCTAATGTCAATTTCAACGATTCGTCGATCAACTGCCTTTGAATGGTGAATGAACTGCATAGACTGAGTACATCTGATGAATTTCTCAGCTTTTCAGAGCCTGACGACCAAAATGACTGCTTTTATGCCCCCTGGGACTGACCGACGGACACAGTTCTCGCATTTTCTTGAAAAACGCGTAAAAATTCTATCTCTGGTGGGACTGAGCGCCCCAAGTCACCTGGGGCCCTGGTTTTCCCAGACTTAGTCAAATTTTTTGAATTCTAGATTTTCACTCCACTTTGGATCCATCCTACTCTGTTTTGTGTGCTTCGTCGAGTCGACGACTGTTCGTCGATTCTGCGTCGTTGGAACGTTGAAAACTCGTCGACGAGCTCTGACATATGAACTTTCTCTGTTGATGACTTCAGAGCTCATGCTTCGCTTTTTGAAAAAGTAGAAATGACCCAGTAGAGAAAACTTGACCTTTTGAAGATTTCGTCTGGACTGTGCTGATCGTGAAGCAAAATCGATCAATGAGAATCAAGCGCGACACCTGAGTTGGAGATTCTATTTTTAGAAACTTTTGCCAGCATCCATATCTCAAGAAACCCAAGAAACCTAATTTGACGTCTATTTTTAGAAATTTCTAAAGATAGAAATTTCTATTTATAGAAATTTTATTTTTTTGACTTTTTGACGAAAAATTTTCTAGACTTGTTCAAAATGCCTTAATGAAGCAAAATTTTTGCTTGGGTACAACACTATTCAATTTGTAACATGAAATATATATTTTCAACCTTGGTATTCTTACACCTTTTGACACTGTTTTTGAGAATCTTGATTGTGAATTCAATTATGCGAGACCATTCATAAAATAAATTTGTTTATTTTCTTTAAAACTTTCACCATTTAGCAAGGACCATGAGATCTTGAATGCTATCCCACAACTGTTGGAGATTGATAGTGGATCTGCCCTTAAACTCCCAGATTTTACTGTGGAGATAATTGTTTCTTCGATGGAGCAAGCTCTTGTGGGTAAACTTTTTCTCCTTTAGACCAAATATTGATCTGGTTAGGAGATGGATTGCTACCAAATGGATATTGAAGGGAAGTGTCTCAGTTAGCACTATGGCTAGGGGATTGTTTCTTTTCAAGTTTACCGCTAGAGAGGATCTCACCTTTGTTCTTGCGGGAGGCCCATGGATGAATGGTAAACACAACCTCTCTTTGTAAATGGAGGCCGGGTTTTGATGCTGCCGTAGATATGAACAAAACAACTCTTGTTTGGATCAGATTACCTGGGCTCTCGCTGGAGTATTGGGGTGAAAATGTCTTCACCTGGATTGCAAACACCTTTGGGCATTTTATTGCTCTTGATAATACCACAGAACAAATCCAGGTTAGTATTTGCTCATTTTTGTGTTAGCGTGATATTCATAATACTTTACTTAACACCATAACTCTTGAATCTAAGTATGGCCAATGGACTCAGTCTATTCAATATGAGAATGCCACTATTTTTTGTCAGAACTGTAACAGAAAATGGCACCTTGTAATACAATGTAAAGCCTGGAAAAAGATCTCTACTGATTTGGGAGATTAGGCTAAAGGAGATGAAGAAGACTATCCTTATAGGGAGGATATTCTCAACATAATTAGTTCCCCTCAGAAGGAGAGTAAAGGGAATGTGGAGGAAGAAGACAAAGACTTGCTCCATGTTGCTGAGAAGTCTTTAGACCAAGCGAACTCCACCCCTCAGGAAGAGATTAACATGACTTCAACAACAGATGAATCCCGTTAGCCAGAGCAGTGGACTTCCCAACCAAAAGATGATTCCCTATCTTTGCAGGGGGATTTGGAAGATGGGGAGATCCACTGGGTAGCTATTCCTAATGTTGATCATAAGGAAGGTAGGTCTATGGAGTATGGATCGGACTATGGCCTGCAATCTATTTTCAAACGAATTGGCAGCCCAATGGATAATGGGGGGAATGGTTTCAAGCTGAAGAGCTTCTCTTCCCTGAGGGACAAATCCATAAGCTTAACCCCGGGTGTGAGAACAAGCAATTCATTCACTGACCCAGATTTAGAGGGTTGGACCACAACCAAGAAGAAAGGCCGAAGTCAAGGGAGAAAGACTACTGATGTGGGAGTGGACCCCAATGCAGGGAGACCTACACAAAGAGAAACTAGACATAAAGCTGTCAATATGGATATTACGATGCGTAGACAAAGGACACTGGAGATTGGCTCCAGGAAGTGTTGTTATATGGAGCCTAATCAGACTCGGAGGTTAAATTTACCCCACTTTTATTGGTGTGGTTTCCCCCCAAATTCGTACAGGGTCAAGGGGCAGCGCCCCCAAGACGGGGTGAAGGGGCAGTGCCCCTTGTGGGGTCCAGGGGCAACGGGGTCAAGGGGCAGCGCCCCACACATTTCTCATAATTTGTTCTTTTAACACGGTTTTTTTATTATTTTATTAACATGTCGGGAGTTATTATTTCATTGGTCGACATAAAAAACCCTATTTTGTAACCGACAAAAGTCGTGATAAAAATAACTAAGGATTAGGGTTTCTGTTGATATTGTATTGTAGCATTTGCAGCAGTATTGAGTTGCAGGGATTGCTGGTTGTAATCAGTTTGATTTATTGGATAATAATATTGGACTCTCTGTTTGGTGGATGTAGTCCGAGTTTGGGTGAACCACTTTAAAACTTGTCTCTCGTTGTTATTATTTCTGTGTATTTCCATTCCTTTGTTTAATCTTTATTTGCATTTAATTGATATCTTCTGCCGGCTAACCCTAACAGGAAGGTCCAAGGAAAATGAAGATTCTCTCTTGGAATATTAGGGGACTTAACAGTCCCCAAAAGTAGTTTCTGGTCAGGAACTGCATTTTTGACAACAAAGTTGACATTCTTCTACTGCAGGAAGTCAAGACGAAGACGAAAAGCTTTCAATCTATTTCCAAAGGTATATCGCTGAATGCAGAGTAGTGCATAAGTGATGCCTCGGGAGCTTTGGGGGGTATTGTTACTATGTGGAATAAGAATGTGGTGGAAGGGGAATGCTTCTCCCGATTCAAGAGCAGTTTATGTGTCAAGATGTCAACTCACAACAAGACTTGGAATATGGTCAACAACTACGCCCCTAACCAGAGAAATTCCAGGAAGGAATTGTCGGAAATTCTAACCTCCTTGATCGGGGACGATAAATAAGATCGTTGGATGCTGGCAGGTGACTTCAATCCCCCCCTATACCCTTCGGAGATGTTAGGGGGCATTATGGATTACACTGACAGTATGACTAATCTTGTTGAATTCCTCAACAATGTTGGTCTTATGGATCTTGATCTTTAAGGGCAACTGTTCACCTCAACTAACAGAAGGAAAGGAGATAGTATGATTTAGGTTAGACTGGATAGATGTTTGGTCACTTCCAATTGGGAATATATCAATTCCTACCTCTTAGAAGCCCTCCCAGGACAACTTCTGACCACAATCCTCTTCTCTTGTCTTGGAGAGATAGGGATGTTAAGGGTCACTATCCCTTCAGGTTTGAAATAATGTGGACTCAACATCAGGAGTTCTGTGCTTTGTTGACTGAATGGTGGAGTACTTCTATCCAAGGCTCTCCCATGTTCAGGTTGGCCCAAAAATTGAACATTGTAAAAACTAAAGTCAAAGGATGGAGTAAACTTACTTTTGGGAATATTTTTGAGGATAAAAAAAGATCTTCACTAACCTTGCTGACATACAACTGTCGATGGCCCAAGGAGACACTTTTGATTCCACTTTGTAGAAAGAGGATTCCCTGAGGAAGGAATGGAGTGAGATGTTGAAAAAATAGGAAATTTATTTGAAACAAAAATCTAGAGTGCAATGGCTGCGTGAGGGTGACAAAAACACTACCTTCTTCCATCAATCTACCATGAGACACAGGAAGAGGAACAATATTACTAGGTTGATGGATGAAAGTGGGAACATGGTGAACTCAGATTTCCATGTAGGAAAGGTGGCGGCTAGATGTTTTCATAAATTTTTAACTTCTCATGAATGCGTGGAGAGATATGATTTACTGGACAACATCCCTTCCCAACTAACAGAAGAAGACAATGTCCTCCTTACTAAACCAATGACTGAAGAGGAAGTGAGAGCTTGCCTCTTCTCTATGGGAGATTATAAAGCCCCTGATCCGTATGGCTTCCCCCCCAACATTCTTTTAGGAGTTTTGGGATATTGTGGGCTAGGATGTTTCTGAGGTTGCTAAGGATTTCTTTAGGAATGGGAAGTTGCTGAAACAACTTAAGAATAATTTTATAGCGTTGGTTCCCAAAAAAACTGATCCTATTATTATAGGAGACTTTAGGCCTATAAGCCTTTGTAACACTACCTACAAAATCTTCTCCAAAATCCTTGTTTGCAGACTTCAGCCCATGTTGGACAGACTGATCAACAGGAATTAGAAGGGATTTGTCTTGAGCAGGCAAATTTTTGATGCAACCATTTCCACTCATGAGTTTATTCACTCTATGGACAGGAATAATATGCCTGGAATGGTTTTCAAATTAGACATCTATAAGGCATATGATAGGGTTGCTTGGGATTTTCTGTTCAAAGTCCTAGAGAAGATTGGCTTCCAAGACAAAACATTGCATCTTATCAAAGCCTGTGTCACCATTGTGAAGTACTCTGTCCTAGTGAATGGAATTTCACATGGATTCTTCAATGTAGGGAGAGGGCTTAGGCAAGGGGACCCTTTATCCCCATACCGGTTCATCCTTATGGCCGAAGTTCTAAGTAGGAGTATTATGCAGTTATTGAGGAATAATGAGATCAGAGGAATTAATCCGACTTCAACAACTGACCCTACCGCCATCCAACAGTTTGTGGATGACACTATCCTCTTTGGGTCTACCTTGGTAGTTGAGGCTAGGAGATGGAAGAAACTGCTCAATGAATATGCTATTGTTTCAGGCCAATGCATTAATTATGAGAGAAGTCAAATCTATTTCTTTGACACTAGGATGGACATGCAACAAAAAATTATGGAGATTCTGGGTTGCTTGAGTGGGGAGCTACTAGGAACTTATTTTGGTCTTCCTCTAGCTTTCAAAGAGTTCTCTCCCATGTTTTGGAATTCCATTCTTGAACGAATTCAGAAGAAGTTGGCTGGGTGGAAAGGTAAGCTGCTGAGCCAAGTAGGTAAATATCAACTTTTGAAGGCTTCCCTTCAGGGAATTCCCATTTATTTCCTATCCCTTTTTAAAATCCCTAAATACATTGCTGAGAAATTCGAAAGGATCCAAAGAAACTTCTTATGGACATGGGTAGAAGAGAAAAACTAGATAGCTTTAATCAATTGGGAGAAAGTGTGCCGGCCTAAATTGCGAGGAGGTCTTGGTCTTAGAAAAATCCATTGGACCAATAAAGCCCTCCTGGCTAAAATTGGATGGAACTTCTTGAGTAACATCAAGGACTGGTGTCATATTATGAGGGCCAAATACTTGTCGAATGATATCCTCTATGGATTCCTTCATGCCATGGGTATCCTCAAGGGATCGATCATATGGAATAATCTTTCAAAAAGCAGAGTCCTCCTGCAGAAGGGTATAAAGTGGAAGTTGGGGGATGGAAGAAACATCAAATTATGGGAAGATAGCTAGTTGAAGGAATTCCCTCTCAATAGTATTCAGAATGCCAAAAGACTTGCTATTAGGGCTACCAATTTTTTTGGACCCATGGCTGCCGACTATTTTCTGCCAAGGGGTGGGAGCTGGAAATAATTGTCAGACTACTGCCTGGGACAAATGGATCTAATGCCAAGGATCTGCAACAAACCCTCCAAGGATGCAGGATTCCTATCTTCCCTTCCAAGGACAATTTGTTGTGGGCCAAAGATAAGATGGGGTTATTCTCCGTTAGGTCTGCTTATAACTTTCTTTTGGATTACAATGAGGACTCTAGCTTCTGGGGCAAGGTTTGGAATCACAATCTTATCCTCAAGATTAATCACTTCTAGTGGCTTGTGATGCACAATAGGACTCTAACTATGGACAACCTAAAGATCAGAGGCTTCCAAATTCTAAATCGATGTGCTCTTTGTATGAAGGAGGAGTCTATTTCCCACCTGTTGCTTCATTGTGAATTCTCCTGGGAGGTTTGGAGCTTGGCTTTGCAGAACCTTGGAGTCTCCTAGAGTATGAATATAGACCTTGCTTTTGTGAAATGTTGGTCTACTCCCTTTTCTCATCCTATTTGTAAAGAGCTCTGGGCTCAGATTCCCCCTATTCTGGCATGGGGTCTATGGAAGGAACGTAACAACCGATTGTTTAGGGATAAAGCTAAATCTGCTAAGGAAGTCTTTTCCATTTTCTCTAAACTTCTAGAGGAAAATATCTCTAACAACACTTTGAAAACTGTGGACTCTCCCCCCAACAAGATTGAAACTGATATTATTAATAAGTGGAATATCTCGCCTCACATTTGCAGGGTGGACAATTCCAAGAAGATAGCTCACAAGAACACTAAGTGGGTGCTCCTTGCTGAAGGATGGATGAAGCTCAACTTTGAAGGTGTTGCTAAAGGTAACCTAGGACCGACCAGTGGAGGTGGGGTCCTAAGAGCAGCGAAGGGGAATCTATTGGTTGCCTATGCTGGGGGGTTGGGTAATAATTCTAATAATGTGGCCAAGGCTATGGCACTCTTGTGGGGGGCTAAGGTGGCCCTGTCTATTGGAGTAAAAAACCTTTTGATTGAAGGAGACTCAAAACTTATCCTTGATGTTGTTCAAGGTAAGGCTAGAATTGGCTAGCATATTGTGGACATAATACATGACATCAGGAAACTCCTTCTGGGCCTTGATGTTGTTGATTTTAGACATACCTACCAAGAAGGTAATTATTTGGTGGACGCTATGGCTAATATAGGAATTAATTTATTCCCTAAGAGGTGCTAGAGGAATCCTAACAATCTCCCCAGAAATATAAGAGAATGCCTTTGGTTGGAGGCTCAAGATTGATCTTTTATGATGGTGATCAAAAGGTACTCTCAGTACAAAGAATATATTTTGACATATATTCTCATGTCATACATTATGATGAATAGTGACCACCGAAGGTTGCTGAGGGGGGTCGATACTATGAGTGGCAGGATGACGTGTGATAGTCTTATGATGAGTAAGGAGTTCCACATCATTAGGGGCTAGATCAACAAGTTCATGTGGCCGATGCCAAGGTGGTCCATGGGACCAATTCAAAATTTGGCGGCGCACATCCTCAATGACATCCCACACATTTCTCATAATTGTAGTAATAATGATTTGAAAAGAGGAGACATTAGGAAGAACAGGATGATTATTTCAAGTTGCCATCAGAGTTGGATTAATAAATGTACTCGCACCTATGAAGCTAGAAAATTCTTCAGCAACTTCCAAAGCATCTGGTTGTGGTTGATTTTATAGTGGGTTACTCTCCTGAGGATTTCGAACATGCTATCAATGGGGGGTGACAAGGTACGAACTGAACCATCCTCATGTGCTGAATTCAAGGCCGATTCTATGCTTTGGAGCATGTGCTATGAGGGCAGCCTCACTCCATTTTTGGAGTGCCTCAATGGCTATGACAAGAGCCACTCGGTTCAATTTTCCATGTCATGGGATGATTCGGGGACGGTTCGGGTGGGAGGAGTACAATTCGAAGTCAGTGAAGATATAATTGCTCAAGCCACGGGCTTACTTTGCGAAGGGAAATGACTGAAAAAGCAGACAAAAGTGCAAGACTCAGAGAGCATGAAAAAGGTTTTTCAAAGAGGGAGAGTCACCCGTTCAACTGCAGGGTGGTTTCCAAAGGGACAACCTAATCTACCCCTAGGATAAGGTATGTTTCCTCATTATGAAATACATAACTCTTAAGGGCTGGTTTAGGTGCTTATATCACTACCACTTTACCCTCTTAAACCACTTCCACCATAAACTGCTCATCAACTTTCCTTTTTACTTGCTATCTTCCTTGGAATCTTCTATGAAAGCGATGAAAACTGTACATTCTACCAACCCTAGTGTCGTCTCTATGCCCCTACATCAAGGCTTGATCTTTTGTCTGTATCAATTTCTCCTTGCTTTATGCCCTTCCAAGCCGATTAAGGCTTGCCTTGTCGAGGAGGTTCAGGATGATGAGTCCAATGACAATGTCCCACTGAGTGTCAAGTATGGTAGTAGCCTAGCTAAGGACAAGGCCATAAAACCTACAGAGACTCTGGTCCCCTGGTCCCATAAGAAGAAAGGTATCAAATCCCTCTCTGGTACTAAGAAAAAGACCCCCCTCCCCAGTGGGCCCATGTAAATTTCCCTCCCCTGTTAGCGGTGTGTCTGGGTCCCCTAGGCAAGTTCAAAAGGTGGCGGCCGAGGGACTTTGTGACCTTAAGAACAACCCTTCTCACTCTGGTGAGAAAAAGTGGAAGAGATATAGAAGCGTGCGCTCTGAGCCTGAGAAGTCTGCTAAGAAGAAAGGTAAGAAAATTGTTGTTGAAGAAGAGGCTGAGCTCTCCCCTGAGGGTGGTCACACGGATATTCAAGAGAAGAGTGAAGAGGAGGTTGTGAAGGGGAAGGTGAAAGTGGCCAAAGGTAAGTCCAGTTCTACTAGAAGGCTGAGCATCCGTCGCTGTAGCAGGCTGGCTGGTGCTAAGACCCATGTGCTGAAAATTGTAGACTACTCTTCAACCTCAGACCCAAAGGAGGAAATTGAAATAAAAGAAGTGAAGCTAACCCCAGAGCAGTCGATTATTCAGGGGGGAGCTAGTTTGTTTGAGGAGTTGAATAACTCCTATTATGACATTGAAGAGGATGAAGTTGAGACTAACTCTGAGCATAAAGATTGATTCTCCGGTCAAGGAGGTGGCCAATGAGGAGAAGTGTGATAGCTGCAATTTGATCAAGAAGGATATGACAGATTTGAAAGATAGGATGACCTCCCTCAAAGACAAGATGAGGGTAATGGCAACTTTATGCTCTAAAGTGACTCATCAGGAAGCTACCTCTTTGGCTATCTTGCAGGGCATTAAGGATGACAAATATGGTGAAGAGAAGAATTCTGCGAGCAAAGATGAGCTTCTTGGGTTCCTCATGGAGGATTGGAACATGATTCTTAAATAGTTTCTGTTCTTGTCTCTATTTTTGGTTATGGTTTTATATTAACTCTTGTATGCTTATGAGCTATTAGTCTGCTGTTGTTCGGCTATTTGTGGCCTGTTGGCTTGTTTTCCTGCCTTTGTGGCCTTTTGTAATAGGGATCTGCACCCTGGTTTGCAGCTTACCATAGTAAAAACATCTATAATCAACATCTCTTTGATGGTAGGAAAAAATATTTTCTCACATAATAATTTTGTTGGATTGTTGTCATTGATGTCAAAGGAAATATAAAGTAAACAATGTTATTGAAGCAATTTGATGAAGTATAAAAACAATAAGACAAGAGGCTGATTTTCATCATGGCTGACTCCCTCATGACCGATTAGAATATGTTTAAATTAAAGATTTAAACATAATTTACAAGGCCAATTTTATGATGGAGGCCAACATCCCAAGGTTAGATTTCAAGTTTAAACTAAAGATCGATTCCTACATTGGTGCCTAAAACTAAGATTAATGCTGGCCAAATTTCATGGGCCAACACATGTGTTGTTTCAATAAAATAAAATAAACATTTGTGGTGGACCCTCATAAGATTTCCAATTAGAAGGTGGTCAACTCTCCTTTAATGAGCACTAGTTAATAAGACAAAACATCTTATTTAAAGGTGAAGAAAAGGTATGATTCAAATATGTGATGAGGTGCAATTAGTTTTAAATAGGAGTAGTGATCAACATTTTGTTAAGAAAGGAGATGTGGATTCATGGTGAATGTGTGTGTCTACTGTGAAGTGATATGTCTCTAGTTTAAATTGCCTCCTCTGAGAAGATATAAATTGTGAAAGAAGGTGTGGTTAGAGAGCAAGCAATCAATGATTTATTTCTGAGTTTTGAGCAGATCTAGAGGAAGAGAAGGGACATAATTATGAAGTGTAAATCAGATTTATTTTGAAAGTAAGTGTATGTGATTGCAAGAAGATGATATGATCAGATTTTGAAAGAAGATTTTAAGATATTTGCGATTAGATTTGTGAGAGAAAATAGTGCGTGATTTGGATCAAAATTGTGAAAGAAGAATTGTGTATAAATTGGATCAGATTTGTGTGGGAAGGAAAATATTAATACTCATTGAAGAACTTGAAGGTTGATGCTTGTCAAAATAAGAGATTGGTGTCTTTTGCTAAGTTGGTGCTCAGTTGTGGGGATTGGTGTCTCCTGTGTGTTGGTGCCTACAAAGAAGACTTGTAAAAAGTAGGTTGGTGCCTACAAAGAAGATATATATATATATATATATATATATATATATATATATATATATATATATATATATATATATAAGCAACATTGTAAATCTTGTGTTCTTTCCGTGTTCTTAATTGCTAGATCTTGCATGTGTGATATTAGTGTGGTTGATTAAAGTTTGAAAAGTAAAATATTGTATTATACTGATTCACCCCCCTCTCAGTATAATTGTGTGCTCATCAATTGGTATCAGAGCCCGTTCCTTCACGAATAAGCTAACTGCTAGAAGGTAGATCTTGGAAGCATAGATGGCTGGTCAAGAAGGATATGGGTTTTCCTCAAACATGGCACCACTATTTGATGGGACAAACTATGCCTTTTGGAGCATAAGGATGGAAACTTATTTAAATGATCTAGGGTTTGATATTTGATAATTTGTTGCGAATGGTTATACTACTCCAACAACCCCACCTACAGATCAAGACAGAAAGAGGGCAAACGAAAATAATGCCAAAGCTAAGAATGCTATTTTATGCGGTTTGTTTGAATTGGAGTTTGTAAAAGTAATGCGTTGCAAATCTGCCAAATAGATGTGGGATAAGCTAAAGAATATTTATGAGGGAGATGATAAAGTTAAGAAGGCAAAGTTTCAAACCCATAGGGGACAATTTGAAAGCTTCAAAATGAAAGAAGATGAACACATTGCTTCTTACTTGCTTCGAGTCGATGAGATAGTGAACACTATAAGAGGTCTTGGAGAAACAATTGAAGAGGCTGTCATAAGATTATATCCCCTTCAGGGCTTCAATTTGACAGTCCACCTTGCCTGTCAAGAATTTTCTTTCCTACAGTTTAGTCTTCATTTTTTTTTTTTGGGTGCCTGGTAAACTTTTTTCACGTGACTGGTGACGCTAGCACGACATGCCCTCCGGTACCACGGGGACAGGGGAGATTGGACTTCGTGACCATCTTTACCGCAATGGAATTACTTAGCCAATTGAGCCAGGGCCCCTGCCAGTTTAGTCTTCATTATTGCCTTTCATATGACAACTAATTTTTTAAATGCAAGTCAAATTTTATATAAGAAATATAAAAAAAAATTTACAAATGGTTATGAAAGTATTTCAAATATTTATGTATTCTAGTTTTTTCTATTTTTTATAACTCCATATCCTTCAATGCAAAATTTAATTGTTTGATGTGTTGGAAAAGCTTAGAGACTAGAATCAATATAAAATATTCTATAAAAAAACTTAAAAGAGTATTGAGAACTTCTTAAAAAATCTAAAAATATGGGATTTTTTTTAAAATAATAGAAGTTTCTATTAAAGAATATATATAACTTAAAGAGTATTGAGAATTAAAAAAATCTAAAATTTTGGGATTTTTTTAAACAATAGAAATTTCCATTAAAAAATTTAAAAATAATATATATAGATATAGATACATATTATATATACAGTTATATATATATATATATATATATATATATATATATATAACTTAAAGAGTATTGAGAATTAAAAAAATCTAAAATTTTGGGATTTTTTTAAACAATAGAAATTTCCATTAAAAAATTTAAAAATAATATATATAGATATAGATACATATTATATATACAGTTATATATATATATATATATATATATATATATATATATATATATATATATATATATATATATATATATATATATATATATAACTTAAAGAGTATTGAGAATTAAAAAAATCTAAAATTTTGGGATTTTTTTAAACAATAGAAATTTCCATTAAAAAATTTAAAAATAATATATATAGATATAGATACATATTATATATACAGTTAGATTTTCATATTAATTGTTTTTTCTACAATTTCTTAAATAAATTACATGTATGTTAACACAGTCAAATATTTATTTTTATTGAGACATTGGCAAGGATTGAAGGGAGAGGATGGAGCGTGTGCGCGGGAGCTTTGTGCAGTCCCGCGACCTGTAGCAGGTTGCGGTTTGCATGTGTTTGTTCTCTGTTGCATCTGTTTTTGCTTTGCAGATTGGGCTCTGTGGGGTTGTTTTCATCAAGGGGTGGGATTTTTTAGCTTTCGGGGGGGTTTTTTTCTTGAGTGTGTGTGTTGTTCAGTGCAGGTGTGGGGTGCGAAGGCTTAAGGGGATTTTCTAATGGCAGGGTCTGTGCCTTTGGGTGAGACATCAGGGGATGCTGCTATGGCAGAGGTTGGTGATGGGTTTCCTCATCCATCCCCCCTTGATGTTGGGGTTTTTAGCACTAGTGCTTTGAAATTGCACAAGCTAAACGGATGCTTGGAAAGAGCTCAAGTTCGTCCGAAGTTGGTGATTCAAACAAAGGCAGTAGCCAAGGACCTGGAGTATTATAGAAAACATCTTTTGATCTACAAATTTATGGGATTGAGGGTTTCGATGCCTTTTCAAGAACCCTAGATTTGTAAGTCATGGAATCTGAAAGGTGATTTTGAAATCTTGCTCACTGCAAATAACTTCTTTCTAGTGGTCTTTTCGTGTATCTCCGATCGTAACAAGGTTTTTGAGGGAGGGCCCTACTTTTATAATCAAGTTTGCCTTTTCATGAAGCCTTGGCATGCAGGCTTTAACTCAGCAGAGGAGCTGCCCTCGAAGGTGCTGGTGTGGGTTCATTTTCCTCATTTGCCATTGGAATGTTGGAGACAGGATATTCTGCAATCAATTACGTTGTTGCTAGGGAAGCCTATTGGCCAGTCTCAACAAACTCTGGAGAAGCAAATTTTTTCCTATGCCCGGGTCTGTGTGGAGATTGATCTGAGCCAGCCTTTGCCAGATTCTATTGATCTGACTGTTGGGTCTAGCTCCTGGACTCAATAGTTAGACTATGAGACTTTACCTTTCAGGTGTAGGCTGTGCCATGAGTATGGCCATCTTCAAAGGAGGTGCCCTCGTGCCTCGGGTGCTGGTGGCTCAGATAATGTGAAGGATCCATCTAATCCAAGGGCGGAAAAGGGTAAAGCACCCATGCAGGGGGTGGTACCAGATAAAGATGGCTTTGTGCCAGTTAAGGCATAAAATAAGAATCGGGGTCAGAAGAGGACTCTTCAGGATTGTCAAGAGGAGGAGACTTTTAACAAGTTTGATGCTTTGGATGAATTAGTCCATGAGGAGGGGGTTTCTTCTGACATGTATGTTGAAGCTTCTCCTTTAGTTGATCATAATTTTGAGTCTTTGCCTATCACTACCTTCATCCTAGTTCCTGTGGTGGCTTCCGGGGTGGTGATGGATTCAGTTGCTCCTCCCCCCAATGCTGGGTTTGGGGACTCTTGTGGTTTGGTGGAAACCCCCCTGGCCTCTTCAGATGAAAGGGTGAGTTTAGCTAGTGGACTGGGTTTGGAAGACTCTGGTAAGAAAAAAGCCCTCTCTTCTTCTCCTACTTTGGGTCTACAGCAAAAATCCCTGAAAAAGTGTGCTCCTAATAAGCCCCAAAATGTGGGGAGGAAGAAGGATCAGGAGAAAGTTAAGATGACTAGAGAGACATTGGTGGAATCTGGGTCGGTGAAGACATTGGATACTCACTTCTCTCACCCTTCGTGATGATTGTGTTATCATGGAATGTAAGGGGTATGAATAGCATCCTTAGACAAAAGGCTATTTGGGACTTGGTTAGTGCTCATTCTCCGGATGTGGTTTTCCTCCAGGAGACGAAGTTATCTGTGGATGGTATGATGTAGTGTGTTTCTAAGATTTGGAATAGAGGGTTTTGCCAGTGTGTGGGTGCACAAGGTAGCTCAGGGGGTCTTGCTTGTCTCTGGAATCCTCAGCAAATTTCTCTTGTTTGGTGGATCTCTAGTAGATTTTCCATTTCTCTAGTTGCAATTAGTTTGGAGATGAGAGAAAGAATTCTTCTTTCTAACATTTATGCTCCAACGGATGTCCCTGGTAAGACTCCCCTGTGGTCTCATATCAATCTTTTGAGATCGTTGGATCCTTTCCTCCCCTGGATTATGGCAGGTGAGTTCAATGTAATTGCCTCCCTCGAGGAGAAAAGGGGGGGTGTGCCTTGTTTGGACCCCTCTTTTGATCTTCTAAGGGATAGTTTGGCTTGGCTCCGGCTTGTGGATATCAAACCTTCGAATGGCATGTTTACTTGGAATAATAGGAGGCTTGGGGATGATGCCATTTCTGAATGGTTAGACATGTTTCTTGTTTCCTATTTTTGGGTGGGTGACAAGTGGCTGTCCAGTTCTAAAATTTTAGATTGGCGGGGATTAGACCATTGGCTGATCAAATTCTTTGCCCATTTGGCTGGTGCTCCTAAGAAACAAACTTTTAGATTTCTGCTTATGTGGCTCAGGGAGGAGAGTCTTCTTGACTTGGTTTCTAGATGGTGGACTGAAGGACGACTTGCTTTTGGTACAACTATGTACTCATTTGTGAAGAGGCTTCAATATGTGAAGTATAAATTGAAACATAGGAATAAGTATCAGTTTGGCAACATGTTTCAGCAGAAAAGGGTTGCCCAGGAGCGCTTGGATTCTATTACCAAGTAGATTCGGGATCAAGGTCTGGATGCGAATTTAAGCAGGCTTGAGGTTAGTGCGGTTAAAGACCTTGAGGAATGGGAGCTTCGTGAGAAAATTTTTTGGAAACAAAAGGCTCGTGTTGATTGGCTTCAGGAAGGGGACATGAATACTTCCTTCTTTCATAAATTGGTGAAGGCTCGAAGACAAGGTAACTTTGTCTCTTCTCTTTGCTCTCCTGAGGGTTCAGTTCTTTCTTCCTCTTCGGGGATCTCTAGTGAGGTGGTTCATTTTTTCTATGCTCTCTTTTTTGAAGATACCCCACCTGTTAGTGAGGAGGAAGCTTCTATCCTAGCTTGTATTCCTTCTCTGGTGACTACGGATATGAATGCTTCTCTTCTTAAACCTATTTCTTTGAAGTAGTTGGAGGATGTGGTGTTTCAGTTGAAAAAAGGGAAGGCTCCTAGTCCTGATGGGTTCTCGGCTGAGTTCTTTTAGGAATTTTGGGAAGTCATCAACCTTGATCTATTGGAGGTGGTGCAAGAGTCTTTTAGGAATAAGCAAATGTTGCGAGCCATGAATGCCACGTTTCTTGCTCTTATCCCAAAATGCGAGGGTGCCGATTCTCTGAATCTTTTTCAACCAATTGCTTTGTGCAATGTGGTCTATAAAATCATTACAAAGCTAATTGCTGAACGTTTGAAGCCATGTCTGGATAAGCTGATCTTGGAGGAACAAGGGGGCTTTGTTGCGGGTAGACAGATTTTGGACGGAGTAGTTATTGCAGCTGAGACTATTCACTCTATGGCCTTTTCAAAGGAAAAGGCTATGTTTATAAAGTTGGACATGGCTAAAGCTTATGACAGAGTTAACTGGGGCTTTTTGATCAAAATTCTCAAGAGCCTTCAGGTTTAGTTGTGAGTGGATTGATTGGGTCATGAGCTGTGTGAGGACTTCCTCATTTTCTGTTCTCATAAATGGGGAGTCTTCGGATCTGTTTGGTGCTTCTAGAGGTCTTCAACAGGGGGACCCCTTATCCCCATATTTGTTCATCTTGATGGCTGAAGGCTTGGGGAGATTCATTAAGTCCTGTGTTATGGATGGGCTCTTTTAGGGATGGAAATGGAGCAATTCTCTTCCTCCTCAAACTCATCTTCAGTTTGTGGATGATACGACTTTGATGTGTGTTGCTAAGGTGGCTGAAGCGGTTGCTTTGCATCAGATTTTAGATTGTTACCTGGCTGCCTCAGGTCAAAGCATTAATGAAAGTAAGTCTTGCATTTATTTATTTAATACCCCTAGGCTTATTCAGTAGCGTATTGCCAGGATCTTAAGGTTTCAGGTGGGGAAACTTCCCTTTATATACCTTGGCATCCCTCTGGATGTCCGCCCACTTCCCAGGTGTTTTTGGTAGGATGTGATGGATAACTTTCGTGGGCTAGTTTGTCACTGAACCTATAGATGGTTTTCTACGGCTGGAAGACTTACTCTGTTGAAGTCCGTGGTGCAGGCCCTTCCTTTATACAGGTGCTTTGTGTTGACTACTCCCTCAAGTTTCATCAAATATTTTGAGGGCCTCTGTCGGCAATTTCTTTGGTCGGGTAATCTCCTTTCGAAGAAGTGGAGCTTAATTAAGTGGGAAGTTGTTTGCCAGCCAAAGCAGGATGGTGGTCTGGGTTTGCGTAGGACAGATTGGAATGGACAGGCTTTGGCTGCTAAGCTATACTGGAGATGGTGTTCATATCAACATCAATATTGGGCCAGGATCCTTACCTTGAAGTACCTTGGGGAGGTGGAGGGCGCTGAGGTGCCTCGTTTTAGTCTTTCGGGGAGAGGTTCTATGATCTGGGATACACTCAAGAGGGGGGCTACGCTGGTTAAACAAGGCCTTTTTTGGATCTGAAATAGAGGCTTTGATGCTCTCTTTTGGCATGACTCCTGGGATGGCTTCCCACCTATCCTCTCCTCACACCCTCACTTGGGGGACTTATGTAGGATTTTTGTTCAGGCTGGTTGGAGTAGAGTGATGGATTTCAAAGCCCCTCAAGCTTTGGGGTAGACTATTGTTTACCAGTGGAAGGATATGCATGAATGGCCCATAGGTGGATCTTTGGAGGATAGGAGGGAGTTGTCCTCCATTTTGGCTGATAGAGTCTGTTGTTCTCTTCCATAGCAGAATGTACTAGCTTGGGGTCCGGATCCAAAAGGGAAGTTCACCGTTGCTTCAGGGTATCATGTTTTGGACAAACAGGCCTGGGGTAGTGCTGAGGTTCCTTGGTGGAAAAATATTTGGAATAAATTCTCTTGGCCAAAATGTAATTTCTTTTCTTGGCTGGTGGTTTATGGCAGGTGTTTGACTTGGGATAACCTCTGTCAGCGTGGCTTCCAAGGTCCTTCATTATGTTTCTTATGCCTAAAAGATGTTGAGACTGTTTCACATCTTTTCTTCCAGTGCCTTTTTGCTAGGACTATTTGTCATTTTTGGTGGGGGGCCTGGAGTTTGCAGTGCAGGCACCCTTCTTCTCTGGAGGAGTTTTGGCAGAACTTTGGGCCCATTTCGGTGAGGACTACGTTTCTACACATAGCGTGGCCAATTGGCCCTAGTCTGATTATATGGCACATCTAGTTGGAGCGCAACCGCAGGGTCTTTCTGGATAAGAAGTTGTTGGTGGGTCAAGTTTGGTCTCGCATTCTTGGGGCTTTGCAAGAGACCTTGTATGCTAAATGTGATCTGTCAACCTCGGTGGATCCTGGTGATACTAGAGTGATCCGTAATCTAGGGATTCTTGATGGGGGTCCCGGAAGGCCCAAGATTGGGTGGAGCAGGTGTTCTAGAAGGAAGGTTTCTAGGGAAGGGCATTGGCTGCACCCTCCCATTGGAGTCTTGAAAATTTATACTAATGGGTCTGCAAGGGGTAACCCTGGGCATGCTGGCATTGGTGGGGTGGGTAGAGACAGTTCTGGGGTGGTTGTGTTTTTCTTCTCAGAATATAGGGGGTTGCACTTTAATAATCTTATGGAGGCCTTGGCTATTCTTTTGGCTTTGAAGAAGGAATATGCCATTGGCTGGAATAAGATTATCTACGAGTGAGATTCTCAGGTGGTGATAGACTTGATAAATAGAAGGTAGTTTGATGATGTTAGTTGGCAACTTGCGGTGGTGGCTAAGCAAATCACCAGTCTTGGAGAATTATTTGATTCTATCTCCTTCTCTCATATCTCTCGGGAATGGAATAAGGTGGCTGATGGGTTGGCCAAATGGGCTTCTAAGAAGAATGGGACCTGGCTGGTGGATGATTGGGACAATTTACCTAGGGATCTGGCTCAGGATTTGGTGGATTTGGTCACGGAGGATGTGAGATGTTGCATGACCACTTCTTGATTTCTTGTTTGTTGTCTCTGGGCCCATTTGGGCCTCTTGCTGCTTTTATGCTTTGCATTGCTCTCTTTGATTAATAAAGTTTTTACCCTCTTTTATTAAAATATTTATTTTTATTGTATTTTACAATTAAAATCTTTAAATACAACTATACAATTGTCAAATTTAAGTCCTGATCCCCTTCATTGAGCTCTCCTAATGATTAATTATTTAATCCATTTAAGAAAACAAAAGATTCTTTATTTTGTCAAAAGATGCTTTCTTTTTGTCAAAAGATGCTTTCTTTTACTTTCTAAAAAATAATTCATTTTAACAACCTTGTAAGTTTATGGAAAAGTTGGGTTAAATGTGAGTTAAATATTATTAAAATATTTGAATTTTATAACAATGAACTTTCTTTTATTTTCTTATACTTTACTTAAGTTTATTTTTAAGTTAGTTGATTTATAATAATTATAATAGAAATAAAGAGTAAAAAGTAAAAGTAAAAAAAAAAGTAAAGTAATTCTAAAATAATAAAAGAAAGTTCATTCTCCAACTTTAGTTTATTATAAAATAAAATAAATAATATATATTAATGTATATGTAGAGGGTGGTAGGGTGGGTGCCAACTCACTCTGCTAAGGTGGCCGTCACGGTGGGGTGGCAGAGGGCATTTACTTAGAGCAATCATCCATGCACATCGATGGCGGTAGGATTAGGCTGGTGAGGACGGTTTCGTGCTTAGCAAGGTTGGATGTCAGGCTTTCAAGCACGTGATTGGATAGTTTTCTGGCTTGTTCATTTCCTAGGGATCGTGGTGTGCGTTGATGATATCTTAGATAGTAATTGCCCGAGCATTCCTCATCATTTGAAGTTAAGTTAGTTGGTTTTTTATTGTATTCGTCTCTCGGTGGTGGCTTAGACAACTATTAATGACATTTCCTCCTCTGCCAATTATTATTCATCTCCTTCCTGCTAGCTATCTTGACTGTGGTGGCATGGAATCCCTAGTTTGCCTCACTGCGAAGGTTCGACAAATGGCTTTCAAAGGAGAGATCATAGAACAAAGGCTCAAAAGGATTTTAAGGGAGAATGATGTTTTCTCTGTTAAGGCGACGAAGCTAATCCTTGGCAAGAGTTTTGTCTTTGGTGGAGAGAGGTACCGAGTGGACTCTGATATCTCTTCCAGGGTGGTGGCTGCGCTTTTGGATGTTTCTACCCCCAAGGATGAGGTTAAGCTTCTGGTGCAGCGTCTATTCAAGGTGACTTTTTTGGAGGGGCTCGATGAGGTGCTTGCGGCAGTAGCAAGAGGTGGGCTTCCGAGGCCGAAAGATTTGCCCAAAGCCAATCTGCCGAGGGCCGTGGTAGAGTATTTTCCATGCATTCTAGATATCAGAGGAATTGAGTTGGTGTTGCACAGGTCCAGGGTTCAAAGGGGGAGGGACTTCTTGAAGAAATTGCTCAACCTAACCCCAACTGAAGGCTTCGACTGGGTGGGGGAGTTTCACGATTACCTCTTCAAGGAAGGCGAGCTCTGAGAAATTCATGATGGTTGATGGGTGGTGGCGGCCGATCCTTTCCTCTGTGCAGGTGTTGTCTTGTTAATGGTTGTTTTGTCTTAGTGTGTTGGTAGCAGTAAGATCAGTTTCTCTATTTTTAATAGCATGCTAGTCTAGTCTGTAGATGGAGGTGTGCCTCCTTTGTTTTTGTTTTCAGTCTTAGTCAGCTTCATGTTTTGGGTGGCTCTGCGTGGCCTTTTTTGTCGGTCCTGCCTGACCTTTGGCTCTCTCATAGTGCAGTTTGAACAGAAGAATAATCAAATCTGGTCATGGTGGCTTGAACAACATATACTGTGTAAATTTGAAACTTTTATATATAATATAAATCTGCTTACTGATAAAAAAAAATATTAATGTATATGTATATATATTAATATTAAAAAAAGTTAAAAATAATAATTGCAACTTTTTAATTTTTATTTATATTTATTATAAAATAAAATAAATAAATAAATAATATGTGTATCTATATTAATACAAAAAAAATTAATAAATAGTAATTGTGATTTTTTAATTTTTATTTATGTTTATTATGAAATAAAATAAATGAATAAATAATATATACTAATGTATGTGTGTATATATTAATATAAAAAAATTGACGGAGTAATTGCAACTTTTTAATTTTTATTTATTTTTATATGTAGAAATAACATATATATATATATATAAATTTATTTTATATGTAGCATTTATATTAGCAATAGTAGCTAATAAAAAAAATTAATTTATTTTTATATGCCACGTTAACTTTTATTTATTTATGTGGCAATTTTTTTATTATATATAATACAAAAATTAAAAAATCAAAAAAATATCTTATTGGAATGTTAAAAAAATTCAATTCAATTCTTTAAAAAAAGAGAAACATTTATTTAGATAACTCAACTTAAAAAATCTAATTAAAAATAAAAAAAAAAAATTTTAGAAACATTTATTTTTATAACTCAACTTAAACAATATAATTAAAAATTTAAAAAAATTAGAAGATCTATTTCTATAACTCAACTTAAAAAAACTAATAAAAATAAATTAAAAAATTTTAGAAAAAATTATTTTTATAACTCAACTTAAAAAATATAATTTAAATTTTTTTAAAAAATTAGAAGATGTATTTCTATAACTCAACTTCCAAAATCTAATTCAAAATAAAAAAATAGAATTTTAGAAACATCTATTTCTATAACTCTACTTAAAAAAAAATAGAAACATTATTTCATATAACTCAACTTTAAAAACTAAATTAACTTGGGTTAGCTTTTGAGTATTTTTAATTATTGTCTTTTTTAAATTTTTAGATAGAACATGTGCATATTTTAATGAAATATATATATTTTAATTTATTTAAAATCTTAATTTACTTTTTTCAAATAGGAGAGGTTTTGGGGTGGAAAAACCTTATGGTGATCATGCAAAAAGTATTAAGACCTTTACTGTTAAGATTTGATCCCAAAGTTTTGGCGATTGAAGAAATGAAAGATTTGGATAAACTGACAAAGGACGAGTTGCATGAGATTCTTACTGCCTATGAAATGAGAACCATGGATAAACCTTCCAAAAGGAAGCTAGCATTAAAAGCATCAAGGAAAGGAAAGAATAAAGAGTATGAACCAAATGATAGTTCAAACAATGAAACATAAGAAGAAGCCCACTTCATGAGGAAGCTAAAGAAAAGATTAGGTAAGTACCAAGGTAAGTTACCATTTAAATGCTTTAACTGCGGTAGAATAGGTCATTTTGCTTCTAAGCGGTCCACAGGGCAAAAATGAGAGCAACGACGATGAAGAGGACTATAACATGAAGAAAGGAAGAGGAATTCAACAATAGAAGGGTCAACAAGAGAAGAACTTCAGAGGTACAAGAAAAGCCTTTACTCCAAGGAATATAACAACTTATCGAAGTAAAGCGATGAATTTTTCAATAGTGATAGAGAAGAAATACTCTTCATGGCAATGGAAGCAAAGAGTGATGAAGGTAACCGAAAAGAAGAAGGGAAAGATTTAAGAGATAAGAAGAATGAAGATAATGAAGAAGTGGATCTTGAGGAGGAACTCCATTTTGCCTATGATGAGATCAAAAGGCTTCAAAGAAGAAACTCGAAACTAAAATCGAAGATTCAAGAAGATGACAAATACAAGGCCAAAGCATCTCAAGCTCTTGAAGAAGCAGAAAGGATGATCGTAGATCTAAAGGTTCAAATTGAAGAAGCTAAAAGAATAGATGAGGTGAGAAGCCATTTGAAGGAAAAGGAAGAAAATTGTGAGAAATTAGAGTCTGAGATTGTCTCTCTAAGAAAGCAGTTAGAGAAGACAAACAAGGAATTAAATAACGAAAAGAGTTTAGAAATGTTAGATAAAATCATCAGCTCTCAAAAGTCTACATTTGATAAGAGTGGTATTGGAAATGAAGAAGGTCAAAGTTCTAAAACAATTTAATCTCCTAAGGAGTCAAATGAAGAAAAGCTGAAGACCTATTCAAATGTTCTTTAAAGCTCTATCAAAAATGAAATCAGCAAGAAGGAGACCCTGAAGCAAAGCATGCATCCAGAAACTAAGAATGGCACATTCAGGAAACCTCTTCCACAAAGGCAGGCTCACATGACTAGGTTTTATCACTCTTTCTTTGGCTATTGGTTCTTATGCAATCAATTTGGGCATAAAGCAGTAGATTCTAGAATGCATGCAAGAAACAATTTTAGGCATAAAACAATGAATCACAGAGCTACAAAATTTTTGCATGGAAAAAGAATAGGAGTGATGGGTTCACAAACAAGAATCTCAACTCATTTGCTCCACTTATGGATCACAATATCATATGCTAAAGTGCAACAATTTTGGACATACAACAGAATTTTGTAGATACAACTTTGTAGAGCCTCCCAAACTAAATAAGGAAGAAGAGCAAAAGACTAAGGGAAAAGAAGAAAATTCAAGGATGTGGAGAAATAAGAAGGAAGAAGAAAAGAAAGAAACGTCTATGATAGTTCAAATGACCCTACATACATGAAATGAAGGAGATCAATGGTACATAGACAACAAATGTTCACGACATATGATAGGTGACAAAAGAAAATCTCTCACTTTGAAAAAGGTGAATGACAGAACAGTAAGGTTTGGAGATAATGCATCCACAAAGATTCAGGAAAAGGCACTCAGTCTAGACAAAGGTAGAAAAAGGATTGAGAATGCGTTATATGTTAAAGGTTTTAAACACAATCTTCTAAGTGTGAGTCAAATATGTGACCAAGGCCACACCCTCACATTTCATGCAGAAGGATGTGAAATAAGAAAAATAGGGAAATTTGTTGCAGAAGCTAGTAGAGCAGGCAACAATTGTTGGTTGGAGACTGAGAGGGGGGGTGAATTAGTCTATGTAAAATTCAAGTACTTCATATTAAATCAATTTCAAAAAATACTTGAAGAACTGACAGTAAAGTATGCATCGCATCAAATAACACAATGACACCAAGATTTTTACGTGGAAAACCTAAAAAGGGGAAAACCATGGTGGGTGTTAGCTCACAATATATAATGCTCACCAATATATAGATTTACAACTTTGTTTTAGGGCTACAACCCAAGGAAGCTACTACTCCCTGAATACAGTTTTAGGGTCACTCCCAAAGAAGCTACAACTCCGTACAGATTGATATAAGAATTAATGACATGAAATGCTATAAGAAAAACATTTGACCCTTGCTAATATTGCAGTTCTCTTGCTCAAATTACTTCTTCAAACTAATTTCGCACATTTCATATTCCGCATCCTTTTCTATAATATCCTCTTTACACTAATTTGTCGCACTCTGCTCTATCATATTCGCACCAACACATTTACTTCACCCAGGACTCCTTTTCAACACCTAAATGAACTTACATTTATATGCACAACATCCACAAACACTTACAACATCAATTAGGTCGGCCTAATTAGATGAAACGTGCAACACCATAACATGTCGACGCAAATCTCTAACATACACGCCTCACAGAGGGAACTAAAATGTGTAGCACATCAAAATAGGTCAAGATGACCTATAATAATTCTCATGAATCCATTCATTTCCTAACTCAACTCTGCACAACCCTAGAACACTTAGGTTGGCACCAGATAGCAAAATTGGTGAAGAATGAACCAACTGTTCATCCACAACTTGACATGTAGACCATCAAAACGCTCACCACTTGGATTGCACACACTTCTGACATCTGTAAACACTTCCTCAAAACTGTATAGAAAAATAGCCATCCGCCTTGGAATGGGGGGCATTCCAATCATGCACTCTATCATTGTAACATTGTCACAACTTAGTCGATACTCTGTCAGTCAATATCTTCAACTACGGAAGACATACAACCATGAAACTTTGAATATAGACATATTTAACATGCACCATGAATACCACATAACCACATAACAAAATTCTGCATAGCGGAGCAATGTGGACCAAAAAATTGTTTCCTTGAACACTGAATATGTACACCAGGACTTAGCCAGTTATCCAAAACATTTGGTCTTCTCTGGATCAGTACTTCAACATTTGTACAATGGGTTGACATCAATGACAACACCATATGCCATTATTCCAACAATCTCCTCAATGAAAAATAAACTTCCAACAATCTCCCCCTTTGTCATTGATGGCAACACACTTAGCCAACACTACTCCCCCTTTGACATCAAGGACAAAGGGCACTATAACTACTCTTTCTTCATTTACTCCCTCTTACAGATATATTTACATTGAAGTAACTCCCCCTAGCAAAGTTATCCATTATCAAAAATGACAAAACTTGTACCACAGCACCATCAAATACTTCCGCATATGTATATTGAAAGTAGAAAAATTGTCAAAGCAAACATGTACAACTTAACTTAAAGAGGGTAGATTAATCTGATAAGACTCCTTAAGTTTGGCAAGGTGTGCCTCCCAATCTTTCTTTGCTGCCTCCCACTCCTCCTTGGCAAAGGCAAGTATACTGCAATGAATGTCAACTTGCATAAGGAGGTCTTCTCCTTCATCTGGAGAACTAGGCATCATATTCTTTTGCAACACCTTTTCAGCATTATCCAAGACTTCAACCAAAGATGTAAGTTTGAAACTTACCACATCACGGAGCTTGTTAGTGTAGGTTTTTATTTTCCTTAGGGATATTTCTTTTTCCTACACATTATTAAGCTTGCTTAGGTTTATTATAAGTGGTTAATATGAGGACACATGGCGAAATACATCAGCTACATGTGTAACTCTCTCCCACACATGGGTAGTTGAGTTACACATCCTTTTTTGGCTTTTTGTGCCACCTCTCATAACCACTATTTTGTCCTTACCTAAGTAGGTTATGGGGTATTGTGCCACCTCTCATAACCACTATTTTGTTCTTACCTAAGTAGGTTATGGGGTATTGTGCCACCTCTCAAAACCACTATTTTGTCCTTATCTATGTAGGTTATGGGGTAGTTAGAGTTCTCACACTCTTTTGTCTTTATGTGCCACCCCTTATAACTCCTTTTTTGTTTTCATGTAAGGAGGTTATGCCACATGTTTTGGCATTTACCAAGTAGGTAAGATCTCCCACCTTTTATGGGATATGGGAGTTATTACACCTCTTAGATGTATATGCCACATGTTTTGGCATTTACCAAGTAGGTAAGATCTCCCACCTTTTATGGGATATGGGAGTTATTACACCTCTTGGATGTATATGCCCTATTTTTGCTATATATACATTACTCTTCTCTCACATGAGCAAGTGAATGAGCAAGTTCACAAGCTTGAATATCAAGTTCACAAGCTTGAATATCAGTTCAGTGATAGCTCGGTGAGAGTATTGAGAGTCTTCTCAAAATTCTCTTTCTTTGTCTCTATTTTTCTCTCATTTCAGATATCTCTTCATTCTACTATTTTGATCTTCGATCATCTGTTGAGTGGAGGCGCACATGATCTATGACCGACAATGGATCCTGGCTCAGTTCTCACTTATCGCAGAATCTGACATGGTATCAGAGTGCAGGTCATCGGTTCGAGTCCCTCGAGCCCTCAACCCTTCGTCCGTGTAAGCTCAGCTTATCGACGTGGTACGTAGTGGGTACGAATCCCACATGGTACGTGGTTGTATCTGACTCTAACTTGGTATCAGAGCTCTTCTCCTGATTTATTTGAGAATCTAACATGGTATCAGAGCCGTGTTGTCTGGTATAGCTCATTATTTTTCTGATTTATTTGAGAGATTTGAGATTATTAGATCACTAATATTTTTCTTAAAAACCAAGTATGCTCTTCTCTTGCATCCTTGAATGAACTGGAGAATCAGAACAGTTTAAAGGAAAATAGGCATCTGGGTAATCTGGTTTGCATATATGTGTTCTTGTGAGATCTGGCTGATTGCAGCTTTGTGGTAATATTAGAGGCATCTTTTAGTACTTCCAGAGTGTCCAAAAGGCTTGAGAAAGTCAAAAGTGACTTTTACTCCACCAAAATCAGAGATTGGAGGACACGGTAACAAATCAGGGTTATTCTTTTTTAAAAAAGATTTCTAGGTTTGTTCCTAGGGTCGAAAACCTTTCTGGGTATCTGTTAGTTTTTGCATACAGCTTATATATTTTGTAGAAACAACGTTAGAAAGCTACAGCAAAACCCCTCTCCATTGACGTTTTGGAAATTGCAGTTCAACTTCCAAAGGCCGTAACTCGGGCTCCCGAACTCAAATTTGCGAGCTTCTTTTTTTAATTTTGGCTAATTTTTCGTGCTCTACATGCTGGTACAATCATTTTTTAATTTTAGTGTACATATTTTTTAGAAATTGCAGATTCTCAGTCGTGACATTGCACAATTCTCATTTTTGGGAACTTCGAAGGATCATAACTTTCACATACGACCTCGTATTGAGGCGATTCTTTTTTTGAAAGTGCATGATTTTTCGAGTAGATCATAGTGGTACTGTTTATTTCTCTGAGTATTGTGCCAAAGTTGTATTTTTAGCATATGCTCTTTGTGAGGGTTTTGCAATGCATTAAAATCAAGACCACTTTGTATTTCTTGCTAGTGGCAGCTGTAAATGCACTAAATATAAAGTGCCAAATCATATTTTCTTGGGGGGGTTCTTTGATTGAGTGGAAAAGGGGGTGTCTTATGTGCTCTCTTTAAGTCACATCTTTTATGGGGTTATTGTAATCATTTTGGGGGTTCATCATGGATATCGGTTATTTCCATCCTTCTGTTGTTAAGTTAACCTCAGAGAACTATTTGTCTTGGAAACAAGGGATAAAGAATCATTGCCTTGAGCAAGATCTATTGCCCCATCTCTTTGGACTCATTTTTGAGCCAAGTGACTATGAACAGAAGAATGCATGGTTTAACAATAATGACATGGTCTATGGACTAATATGTCTTACTATTTCTGAGGATATTCTACATCACATAGAGCACACTGAGTGCCCTTTCACTGCTTGGACCATCATCCAGCAGTTGTATGGAGACTTTGGATCTTCATCTGATAGTGATGTTTCCTTGGATGACCAAGCTATGGTGGATGATACTAAGTCTTCTTTTACCCCATCTTGTGTGACATGCATTGATACCCCATCTTCAGATACATCACCTGTTGCTTCATCAGATTCTAAAGATGCTTCTTTGAGAGCTTCCAGTGATTCTTTGCAGCAGGATCATTACAGTCTTCCTGATTGGGATTCCTATTTATCAGACATTGCATCTTTGTTTGTGGAGTCTCACATTTCAGATTTGGAGGACACATTTGAGGGGCTATCTCTCCTTTTTCATGACAAATATTTTGTCCTTGCACCTATTGTTACTACAGAGTTCAGAGAGGCTTCTTCGAGGACTTCCAGTGATTCTTTGTAGCAGGATCATATTTGTCTTCCAGAAACAGTTTCTTGGGACATATTCCTACCAGACATCTTATCCTTGTTTGTGGAGTCTCACATTACAGATTTGGGAGACACTATTGATTTCATTCATCTTCTCTTTGATGGCGTTGATTCTTCTTCAGATGTTTTGAGGGCACATTCAGACCGTCTTGTTTCTTCTTTGCCTACATTTGCTTCTACAATGACAGTTTCTATAGATACTCATGAGTCCACACATCTGACTCAGTCATCATTCATGTTGACATCCTCTGCAGAAGTACCAGATTCTCATTGGTCCAGTTGTCTTACTGATGGTGAGCACCATACATCCATGGTTACTGTACCTGAATCTTCTATGGTACCTGATCCATATCAGTATTTGTCATAGTTTGGCATTGGCTTAGAGATCATTGGGCAACATTTGGAGAAGGTTTCCTTGTCTTCAGAGAAGATATGATCTTCTGAGATTGTTCTTCATCCTCCTATTCAGTCACAGTTTGGTAGTGGATTGGAGACATTTGAGTAGTTTTCAGGAGCATCATTGTTGTCTTTGGATAATGTGCAAAGTTCAGAGACATTTATCCTTCTTCCTTCATATTCCTATAAGGAATGGGAAGAAATCTTGCATACATTTTTGGTCTTGTTTCTTCCTAAGGGGAGGAACATTGTTCGACGATCGTGGATCATCTTCAGTATTCATTGTCGGGCATCTACCATCAGTGCAGGAGACTCTACATTGAGCGGGGGCTATTTGGGCTCTCTTCTTTTCCTCTCATGGGGGAGTTTTTTCCCACTGGGTTTTCTCCTTCCGTTTCTATTTGAGGGGATTCTTTGTACATGGGTACCTAACATGGCCTAGTAGTCGGGACCCATCTTTTCACCCACCTAAGCTACGCTTAAGGGGGGGTGTTAGTGTAGGTTTTTATTTTCCTTAGGAATATTTCTTTTTCCTACACATTATTAAGCTTGCTTAGGTTTATTATAAGTGGTTAATATGCTTAGGTTTAGTATAAGTGGTTAATATGAGGACACGTGGCGAAATACATCAGCTACATGTGTAATTCTCTCCCACACATGGGTAGTTGAGTTACACATCCTTTTTTGGCTTTTTGTGCTACCTCTCATAACCACTATTTTGTCCTTACCTAAGTAGGTTATGGGGTATTGTGCCACCTCTCATAACCACTATTTTGTCCTTACCTATGTAGGTTATGGGGTAGTTAGAGTTCTCACACTCTTTTGTCTTTATGTGCCACCCCTTATAACTCCTTTTTTGTTTTCATGTAAGGAGGTTATGCCACATGTTTTGGCATTTACCAAGTAGGTAAGATCTCCCACCTTTTATGGGATATGGGAGTTATTACACCTCTTGGATGTATATGCCACATGTTTTGGCATTTACCAAGTAGGTAAGATCTCCCACCTTTTATGGGATATGGGAGTTATTACACCTCTTGGATGTATATGCCCTATTTTTGCTATATATACATTACTCTCCTCTCACATGAGCAAGTGAATGAGCAAGTTCACAAGCTTAAATATCAAGTTCACAAGCTTGAATATCAGTTCAGTGATAGCTCGGTGAGAGTATTGAGTCTTTTCAAAATTCTCTTTCTTTGTCTTTATTTTTCTCTCATATCAGATATCTCTTCATTCTACTATTTTGATCTTCAATCATCTGTTGAGTGGAGGCGCATATGATCTACGACCGACAATGGATCCTGGCTCGGTTCTCACTTATCGTAGAATCTAACATGGTATCAGAGCGTAGGTCATCGGTTCGAGTCCCTCGAGCCCTCGACCCTTCGTCCGTGTAAGCTCAGCTTATCGACGTGGTACGTAGTGGGTACGAATCCCACATGGTACGTGGTTGTATCCGGCTCTAACCTGGTATCAGAGCTCTTCTCCTGATTTATTTGAGAATCTAACAGAGCTGACTATATTGCATTATGATTCTCTTTTTGCTCTTGCAGTAGAAAGAACTTCAACCATGTAATTTTTCAATAGCTGACTTGTTAGCTCCATCTCTGTCATTCACCAGATCATATCCGTTTGAGGCCTAAGCAATTTGTGACTCAATTGAGTCCATTTGATCTTTTATGCTCCTTGTAGAATTAGACCATTTCAATCAAAACTAAAATAAAGCTTTATCCTCCTCCAAACATTTCTACACATCTTTTATGTTGCCTTACAACTTGCCATGTGAAATAATGCATTTATCAGAAATCTCAGACAATCTCCTATCATCGACCTTCTTTGCCATTTCCTTTTCTAGGTTGTCTTCCAAACTAGTAGAATATTCCTTAAAGGAATCAAGTAGGAGCATCAATTATTGCACACTGGACAGGGAGTTATCAACAGTTGCACCGGGAATGTAGTCCCGCAACACTTTAATTGCTTCATCTATCATTTCCATGGTCTTTTGGTGTGTTTGAAGTATCTTCTTTCTTGCAGAGGCATGAAAAGCATCACCAAGATGTAATTTATGCATGGGAGAAAGTTTATCCAAGTCTACTTGTCCTTGATGCATAGCTATAGCAGTTGTACAAATACCACTAGTTGGAACTATAACTGCATGTTCAACAAATATTTTAATGAATCTCTAGAGGCTCCAGAGGATTCACCAGTTGTTTGAGCACCTTGTTCTTCCTTCTTCTTGCTCTCTTCTTTCTCTTCACTCCTAGAGCATGCTTCAGCATTTTTTTCTACTTTCGAATTCATTTCATCATTTGGAGGAGGCAAATTTTGTTCTCCTTGTGTCTCAGACTTCTTCAAGACTTCTTGTGTATCCTCTTATCTGCTTTTTTCTATCTTCTTATTCAGAGAGGGCAGTTTTTGTTCATTTTGTGCTTCATCTTTCTTTGGGATGTCCCGTTTCTCTTCCTTTTGTCCCTCAACAACATTCTCCACATCCAGAAGGATATTCTCTGCAATCATATCTTCTTTTACATTCTCATCCGCAGGCTCATGCTCATGTTGCTCATTAACAAGTTCATTGCTTTCTGGGACAAATGTATCATGTTGCATTTGATTTTCACTGTCTGGAGACACTCTCAATTCTTTGGCAAGTTCTGCAACTTTCTGTAGAGTCTCATTCTTTAACCTTTCAATATCTTCCTTATCTCTTCTCATCAGAGTGTAGACTCTTTGCTTTGTTCTGAACTCCCTATTGTACACTTGAGACAATTTAGCTCTATCTTCTTCTGTAAGAGAAGAACCAATCTTCTCCAAGGAAAATGCCCTCATTTTGGCGTCTACATCAATAGCCTCTTGTCTCCTAGCACTCAAGACATTCTTCAAATCATCAGGCAATTGATCCTCAATCTCTCTTAGGCTAGTACTGAATGTCACCATATATTTGACTATAGCCTCTTCTATAGTTGCCTTATCTATATCATCTGATTTTAGATACATTTCAGCTGTCTCTTTCAAAAAACCAAATTCTGAAATACCATTAAACAATGCTTCCAATTTCAAGGGACTATGCTCCCTTGTCAGAGGGGCCTTTTCTTTCTTCTTTCCCTTGCTTTTAACAAATTTTTCTTTTTCTTTTTCTTCTTCTTCTTGTTGAGTTTCTACATTTACCAGACCTTGTTCTGCACTTGTCTCTACTGGAGGGACACTGGGCTTCTTCTTCCAGACTAACTGAGGTTCTTCCTCTTCCTCTTCTTCTTCATCATCATGCTAATATATTGTTGATGAAGGGGGTAAATCATAAAACACACGACAACAAAAAATGACACACAGAAATAGAATATTTCTTTATTGATTTGGACAACTCATTACATTACAGAAGCTCAATTACAATCAGAGGAATCAATTCCCCACAGGCTGCAACACATTACAGCTACACATCACTAGGCTCTGGAATCTTCAGCCTTCTGCAACCCCAAATTAGCTAGGGTTTCTATTTTCCCACCTATTCTTGACTCTACACTTTCCCCCTTAACTCTAATACCACCCAGGGTTCCCAAAATAGTCATAAATAACACTTTTTGGTGGCCTCCAGCTAAATTTTAAAATTTGTAACTCCCTCCAAAAGTAGGTTAACTTCCGGGAAGCATAACTTTTGATCCGGGTGTCCGATTGACAAACCGTTTTAAGCATTGGAAAGCTCGCGATGTGAACTATTATGCTAGAAATTCATAAACAAATTTCTAACAACTTTTCAGATGTTATGGGATGTTTTAATGTCTCATATCTCGTTTCAAAAATTTTTAGGGGCTTTTTAGAAAACAAAAACTTTAATATCTTTCAACTCACAAATGATCTTTTCCTGATTCCTCCACCAAAAGTCTTATATTTCAGTTATGAAGCTTTCTGTAAATTTTTGCTTCAATTCGTGCCAAAATGCAAACTTTCCTAAAATGGCAATTAAACTTTCCAAAACAGGTAGTTTGCTATTTTTAGAAGTTTTGGAAAAACTGAAAGTCCTACATTATTATTCAAGAGATTATGGAACTAGAAACACTAATTATGGAAAGAAATGAAAACAACTGCAATGATTTTGAATTAACTTATTTTTGGATGATGTAAGATTGCCCTTACACCACTGGATGCTCCTGCATCAATTGTTCTCTTATATATTTTTCTTTCTTTCTCCTCTTAGGAGCATTCTGTGATTGCTGAGGGGCACTAGATATATCTTTCTTCTTAGTTCCAACTGCAGGCATAGTTTCAGAGGGCTTAGGAACAATCAGAGAGGGGATAAAGATCCTGAATGAGCTTCTTGTGCTTGGAGTAACTTTCGGAGGAGCAGATATGCCTTTGGATTTCTTCGCAGGACTCTTTGGGGTACCAACAATCTCCTCCAACTGTGTCTTCATCTTTTTCACATTTTCTTTATTCTCCTTCTCTTTGTGATTGATGTGCACCTCACTAGAATTATCCTCATAGGTTTCAAACCTATCCTCTAATGTATCTCTAGGCTTGCTTAGCATAAGATTTGCAAGACCGGTAGCCTCATCTTATGTTACCTCATATCCTAGTTCTGGTATCCAAAATGTCCTTGGTTCCACAACCTCCATATAGCAGTAATCTATGCTAACCATGAAAGTTACATCATTCTTATATTTATCAACAACTCTTCTTGGAATTCTCTCTCTTGGTTGCATCCGAGATTGGAATGTTTTGAAAAATCCCCACAAAGCTTGATCCTTAGACTCATCATCCTGAACTCTTCTTAAATGATCCCTTATTTGCATTGCTATAGACATATTATCTAGCCACACTATGTTCTTTGTTCCAGGCATCTCCCTAAGGAAGTAGAACAATAAGAAAATGATTAGGGTACCATACCTTTGATTCCTTGGTATTCTGCAAATTCTCCATCAATTGTTGTCTTAGGAGTTCACATAAATCTATGTCTTCACCTTCTTTCACCATCTGGTATGTTGTGTGTATTGCAGTGACAAAAAATGAGTTCTCTTTGTTTGTGAAGAAGGTCTTCTAGCCTATCATCATGGATGCATATCTTACTATTGGATCTTCGATATCATTTATGGTTAAGGTACGTTTATCAAATTTTGCTTCGGTGAGCTTCATTACAACATCATTCTTCACGGCCTTGAATGCCGAAATTGGTCTAGTAGAACACAAACCCGTGACAACCCTAATTGCCTCCTGGTTGATCATGTGTGGCATGTCCAACCACAAGAATTTTTTATGGATTCTGCTCAATACATACTTTACCCATGCATCCTCATAGCAGAAATTGGGAAAGTTATTCCATACATCCAATTTCTTCTCTATCAAACTCTCATACTCTGGTTTCAGTTCAAAGTCATCGCTAGTTAACACATTTACCCATAATTTTCCCATCTTCGCATGATTATACTCATCCATTTTTGTGTGAATGTAAATCCTTACATCCTTTGTGTACATTACTCCATGTGGAATCCACAAAAATGTACCTTTAGGGTTTGTCTCCATGGATGTAAAAGAGTGCTTCTTGAATCTAGGTCTTAGTCGCTTGAGCACATTAACAACTTGAGGAGTAAACATCTTGAGTAGAGCTAGGGTTTTGTAAAATACTGATAAATACCTTTGATTCTTTGCCAGTAGGGTTTCACACAACACTGGAATTACTTCACCTCTCTTCTGCTCTACACTCCACTTCAATTGCACAATCACAAATAAATTTATCATATGTGAAATGACATATAAACCTTTTTTTTGGTGACCTAATACGTATTAATTGCATTGATTAGAAAAAGATGGCAAACCCTAACTATGTTCACACAATCACCTTCAAATACTCCACAAATCTCCGCACCTAGATATTTCATACCAGAGATTTCATCAATAGATCAAGCATATAATCCATCATCTGCATCAGTGTGCTGAAGATATCAACACTACATCTTTTGCGGGGGCTTAAGGATTTTCTATTAAAACTCCCCCTGAGCCAAGTCTCTTCATTTAGTTTCCGGAGGAAACATCTGTACTAGGAGTTGTCATAGAATTGCTCTTCACTTCACTCTCTTCTTTCTTCTGGTTCTGGACTTGTCTGATATTACTCTTCTTATTTTTAATCTTCCTTTATGGTAGATACTCTGTCACTAAAACCCTAAATCATTCCGCAACCTGCTGCATTGAAACTTTTTTCTCCGGAGTTTTGAGGATTTAAAGTTTCATTGTCTTGTCTATGTCCTTGCTAGAAGGTTTCATGTCAGTCCTTTTGTATGACTTGCTTTTGTTAAGAGAAGCCTCAACAGATTAGGGGAAACACTAAATTTCTCCCTCTGACCCATTTTTCTTTTGATCAACTATGAAATCTTCTGCCCTAGGTAGAAGCAATGTCTTCCAGCCTTATGTCAAGAGTCTTCTCTGGTTTCTTTCTCCATACCTATTTGACTTTCTCTTCTTTTGCCACCACAGATGGATTCTTGAAACCATTTTTGTAGAATTTTTCTTTTAGTTCAAAACCATTATACTTGTAGCACACCATTATATTTAGATGATGCACTGGTATGTTTCTTCCCATAATTATTGTACTTTGCCTTGGATTGACAATCAATAGCCCTATGACCGAACTTGTTGCATGCAAAGTAGTATCCATATGAGAGAATCTGGTATTATGCTTAGGAGATATGAAGGAATTTTTTCTCATATTGTTGTTTCTTCTTTCCTTAGATCTACAGTTAGTAGCCTTATGTCCATATTTATTGCAAGAAAAGAAATGACCATGAAATATATAAGAGTCCTCTACATTGTACCTTGGAGTCTTCAATGAATTCTATTTCATTTTGCTCCTACATTTAATAGCCTTGTGACCAATCTTACTACAAGTATAGCAATTTCCATTGAAGGCTTGAGTGTACATGGTAGGAGCAGGTTGTCTTACAGGTGGAGGTCTTTTGAATCTTCTTTATCTTAGGATAGGAGTGAATTCTTCTTCTTTTGCATCTCTCTAGGCCATCTTCTTAGGACTTTTAGTGCAAGCTTTTTCTTCCTTTATTCCAAATTTTCCTTTTCCTTTGAAATTATCATATAAGTTTGTAGGTGTATGGTGCAGAGGCACCTAGGTATACATTGTAAATAGGGGTCAAATGTTGAGTTTTATGTATTAAGTCCAATTTTGGGTGTAATAAGTTCAAATAAGACCATGTCATATGCTTTTTTTGTCATGGGGTCAATTTAGGTTAGTTTAAAAGTTATAAAAGTGGCATTTTTTGTGTTTTTTTGAGGAAATGAAGAGTCAAGAACTTGAACAGTCGATGGAAACTGTTGATTTCTAATGTAAATCATGTAAAAATGGCTGAGAAGGTTTGAAGCTATCATCTTAAGACATTTTGGAGGAAGATCAATAAAGTTGTACTGTTGTTTTTTGCATTTTTCATTATTTTTTTTGTTCCCAGGACTTGTACGACTTGATAGAGTATGGTCAAGGCTTAAAACTAGTTGCATGTTGTAGGGATATGAAATAAATTTCATTCAAGCCTAATTTGGTCTTTTGATATTCATTTTTGAGCGAGTTAGAGCCATTTTTGTGAAATCTGCCTGTTAAACCTCATTAGCTAGGGTTTTGAGAGAAAAAATAGAATTTTGAGCCATTCCACCAATGGAAAATTATGAAAATAGGTGGAATGGAGGGGTTTAGCATGTTATTTCAGATTTTGAAATTGGGTATTGCAGAAAATAGAGTTTTGGGCAAATTTCAAGCAGCCCTAGCCTAATATCCCTATGTATTAGGCTTGTTTGTGTAGCTAGAGGTAGGGATTTGAAAAAGGGTGATCTGGGTATTGTCCCAATTAACAAAATTGATGGATTTAGACCCCATGCAATGTGTGGAGTACCTTGGAGTTGAGTTTTTGGTTGTGGGTTTTGAGTTTCATAGACTTGCTTTGTAAAACAGGGCTAATTAGGCCTAGTTGCAACATTATCAGTGAATTATTGAGGGTATCGTTCCAAAACAACCCTATCCCAAATGGAGGTATGTTATCAAATAGCCAAATGGGTATCTGAAATGATGTTTGGTTTCTGGGTTGGAAGTCTTATCAGGAAGTTAGGCTTGAAAAACCCCTTTTGAAGGGCTACTAGGCAAATGGCACAGTTGTGAAGGAACACCAATTGTTTGTTTGGTTCAAGTCTTCAAAGGTAAATAGATTGATTTGTTTAAGTGTTCTAAACTTCTTTGCATCATAGTGGTATTAGAGCTATAGGTTTTGATCTATAGGTGAAGGAAAAGTTGAAGTTTGAATAAGCAAAATGCCTCCTAAAAGTAATACAACGACCAAGGAAGTGAGAGAACTGAATGACAAGCATGCCAGGGAGTTGAGACAAGTAAAAGAGTCTCAGTAAGCTGTTCTATCCAGACTTGCAGGACTGGAATCAAACCAAAGGAGAGGTGTGGTCACTGGAGACCAAAGTGACATAGAGGAAGAGAAAGAGGGTGAGAATGAGAACCCTCAGGAAGGAGTCCAAGAGATAGAGGACCCTGATGAAGTCAGAATGATGAAGATGCTGAAGGATATGAAGGGTGATACTCCTAAGGTAAAGATAGAGTTGCCCATGTATGGTGGGAAGTTGGATGGTGAATAAGTGCTAGGTTGGATTGATGCACTTGACAACTATTTTGAGTATGAGGACGTAGCAGATGATCAAAAGTTAAAATTTGCTAAAACCAAATTGAAAGGTCCTACCTTAACTTGGTGGAATTATGTGCAGGAAGAGCGGTTGAAGAAGGGCAAGACAAAAATCCATTCATGGGACAGAATGGTGGCTAAAATCAAGAGCCAATTTCTACTGGGTGATTATGCAATACAAACATTTAGGAAGCTACAAAACCTCAAGCAAAAAGAAATGGATGTCATGGCTTATACTGAGGAGTTTCACAAGTTAAGTATAAGGACATGGCATATTGAGGATGAGGTAAAAAAAGTAGCAAGGTACATAAATGGGTTGAGGTTCTCCATATAAGGTGAGTTAAGTCTTAATCCTCCAAGGATAGTGGAAGAGTGTTTCCAAATGGCAATAAGGGTAGAAGAAAGATTGAATAGAAGGCAAGAAAAACAAAGTAGAGGCAGAGGAAGGAAATTCAGAGGTAGAGGCAACTTTGGAGGGAGATGACAGTCCCAAAAAGCACAAGGAGAGTCAAGTGGGTAGCAAGAACAAAGCTCATATTTTAGAGGCAATTTCAGAGGTAGAAGACCTAATGGGAGAGGCAGATTTGAAGGACAAGGTAGAGGTTCAAACACCTTTTCAGGAAGATGCTATCAAAGTAATTAATTTGGCCATCAAGCTTGGAAATGCCTAGAAAAGCAACCCTCTAGCTCACATGGAGGTTAAAGGAGAACACAGATAGTGCAAGAAGAAGATAGTAAGACTATCAAACCTCCATCTCAGCCTGTTGTTCCAGAGATAGGTGAAACTCTAATGATGAGAAGGACACTCATTAAGGTGCCAACAGTCAAAGAGCCTCCATAAAGGAAATCTTTGTTTAGAACCACTTGCAAATCTCAAGGCAAGGTATGTAAGGTTATTTTTCATTCTGGTTCAATTGATAATTTAGTTTCTTTGGAGATGGTAGAAAAGTTAAACATGAAAAGAATCCCACACCCCACCCCTTACAAAGTATCTTGGCTGAATAAGGGTCAACAAGACTTGGTCAATGAACAAACATGGGTTGAGTTTAACATTGGGGGGTACAAAGACAAGATCTTGTGTGACATCATCCCAATGGATGTTTGTCACTTGCTACTAGGAAGACCCTAGCAGTATGACAAAAAAGTTCAGTATGATGGGCAAAAAAACATTTATGTGATTGACAAGGATGGGGTATCATTCACCCTTATTCCATTGCAAGATGAAGGGGTAGATGAACAAGCTCGGTCTAGTGTAGTGTTGGTTGAGGGAAAAGAGTTTTTAAAAACAATGAAAGAAGAGGGAGGTGAAGGATATGCAATTGTAATCAGACCTAAACCTGTCATGACAGCAACACCAGCAAAATTTGAGGATGTACCCAAAGAAGTGCAAACTTTGTTGAACAAGTATCAAGACATAGTTGTTGATGAGCTCCCTAGTTCTTTGCCACCTATAAGGGATGTGAGCCACCACATAGACTTTATACGAGGTGCAAACTTACCCAATAAGGCTGCATACAAGATGACTCCTCAACAAAATGATGAGATAAGGAAACAAATACAAGAATTGCTAGATAAGGGTTTCATAAGAGAAAGTTTAAGTCCATGTGTTGTCCCTACTATTTTGGCACCTAAAAAAGGTGGAGATTGGAGAATGTGCACCGATTCAAGGTCAATCAACAAAATAACTATAAGGTATAGGTTTCCAATACATAGAATGAAGGATTTGATGGACTATTTAGGGGGAGCTTGTTATTTTTCAAAGATTGACCTTAAAAGAGGCTATCATCAGATTAGGATAAGAGAAGGGGATGAGTGGAAAACTGCCTTTAAAACCAATGAGGGGTTATATGAGTGGCTTGTCATGCCATTTGGACTTTCAAATGCCTCAAGTACCTTTATAAGACTAATGAATGAAGTCTTAAAACCCTTCATAGGCAAATTTGTATTTGTTTACTTGGATGAAATCCTTGTTTTAGCAAGACCAAAGAGGAGCACTTGCAGCATTTGGACATGGTGTTGAAGAGGCCGAATGAAGAGAAGTTGATGATCAATCTAAAGAAATGTGAGTTCATGAAGGAGGAGTTAGTTGACCTTGTTTTTGTGATTTCCAAAGGTTCATTGAAGATGGATCCCACCAAAGTAGAAGCAATTCTCAGTTGGCCAACTCCTACATCAGCAAGAGGTAAAAAGTTTTCATGGCTTAGCTACTTTTTATAGAAAATTTATAAAGAATTTCAGTCATATCTATTCGCCAATTATTGACACCATCAAAGGGGATAAAAGGAAGAGGTTTCAATGGAATGATGAGGTAGAGAGAAGCTTCCAATATCTAAAAAATAGAGTGGCACAACAACCCATCCTAGCATTGTCTGATTTCAACAAGATCTTCACTATATAATGTGATGCAAGCGGGTATGCAATTGGGGCTATTTTGAGCCAAGAAGGCAAACCTGTGGCTTTCTTTAGTGAGAAGATAAATGAAGCAAAAAGAAAATACTCTTCTTATGACTTGGAGCTATATGCAATGGTGCAGTCCCTAAAGAAGTGGAGACACCATCTTTTACCCAAGGAGTTCATTGTTTTCACTGATAACCATGCTTTGTAGTTCCTTAATAGTCAAGACAAGATGAGTTATAGACATATGAAGTGGGTGGAGTATCTACAAAGCTATACCTTCACAATCAAGCACAAAAAGGGGTAGTCAAACAAGTTAGCAGATGCCTTAAGTAGAAGGTCAATGTTGGTGCAAGAAATTCAACTCCAAAGTGTGGGAATAGATGCCTTAAAAGGTCTGTATGAGAAAGATGATGACTTTAAAGAGGTATATGTTGTTTGTGATCAGTTTAAGCGTACTTTTCATGATGAATATTTTGATTTTCTATTACAAGATGGATTGTTGTTTAAAGGTGGTTAGTTGTGTATTCCAAAGTGCTCTATGAGAACTAATTTGATAAAAAAGAAACATTGTGGCAGCTTGGGAGGTCATTTTGTTGTGGATAAAACATTGGAATAGGTAAGGAGGTTTTATTTTTGGCCAAAAATGCAAGTGGATGTCAGAAAATTTGTTGAAAATTGTGCAATTTGTCAAAGAGCCAAGGGTTCAAGCACTAATGCAGGTCTTTATCAGCCTTTGCCAATTCTTAACAGGCCATGGGAATCCATCAGCATGGATTTTGTCTTGGGTTTGCCTAAAACTCAAAGAGGATTTGATAGTGTGTTTGTTGTTGTTGATAGATTTAGTAAAATGGCTCATTTCATACCATGCAAATCTACAAATGATGCTTCATATATTGTTGGGTTATTTCTCAAAGAAGTAGTGAGAATTCATGGATTACCATTGACAATTGTTTCTAACAGAGATATCAAGTGTGTAGGTCACTTTTGGAGGACTCTTTGGAAGAAACTAGGAACCAATTTGACATTTAGGTCTGCCTATCGCCCACAAACAGATGGGCAGACTAAAGTGATCAATAGGACACTTGGAAACCTTTTTAGATGCCTCACAAAGGAGCATGGACAAAAATGGGATCTAATCCTTCCACAGGATGAATATGCCTATAATGATTCTGTCAATAGAAGCATTGGGAAAAGCCCATTTGAAGTGGTTTATGGACTAAAACCTAGAGGTGTGTTTGAGCTTAGGGATCTAAGTGGAATGAAGAAAAGGAGTGCTGAAGGAGAGGAATTTGCAGTTTCAATGAAGGACATACATCAACAAGTGAAAGAAAATCTTCAAAAGAGTGTGGAGAAGTATAAGCAACAAGGACATTTGAAGAAGAGGGATGTTCAATTCAAAGTGGGAGACTTGGTATTGGCTCATTTGAAGAAAGAAAGGATACCAAAAGTGAAGTATACAGAGCTGCAAATGAAAAAGATTGGGCCATGTAGGGTGGCCCACAAATTTGGAAATAATGCCTATGAGATAGAACTCCCTCCTGGAGTGGCTATCTCTCCAATCTTTAATGTTGTTGATCTATATCCTTTCAAGGGATCTATGATTGCAGGTATAGGGACTGATCCAGATGTTGCTGATGAAGATTGGATCAAGGATTTACCACCTACTAAGCCATTGAAGCTTGAAAGCATTTTGGACACCAAGGAAGCAAAAAGAACAAGGCATAAGGTGTATAATGAATACCTAGTGAAATGGCAAGGCCTTCCTAATGAAGATGCAACATGGATGTAAGAAGATGATATCAAAAAGCATGGCAAAACAGTTCAAGAGCTGATCTCAGGTGGAACTTGAGATTCTTTTCTCCCCGGGTGTATGGTGTAGGGGCACCTAGGTATACATTGTAAATAGGGGTCAAATGTTGAGTTTTATGTATTAAGTCCAATTTTGGGTGTAATAAGGTCAAATAAGACCATGTCATATGCTTTTTTTTGTCATGGGGTCAATTTAGGTTAGTTAAAAGTTATAAAAGTAGCATTTTTTTTTTGTTTTTTGGGAAAATGAAGAGTCAAGAACTTGAACAATCGATGGAAACTGTTGGTTTCTGATATAAAGCATGTAAAAATGGCTGAGAAGGTTTGAAGCTATCATCTGAAGACATTTTGGAGGAAGATCAATTAAGTTATACTATTGTTTTCTACATTTTTCATTGTTTTTTGTTGTTCCCGTGACTTGTACGACCTGGTACAATATGATCAAGTCTTGAAACTTGTTGCATGTTGTAGGGCTATGAAATATCTTTCATTCAAGCCTAGTTTGGTCTTTTGATATTCATTTTTGAGTGAGTTAGAGCTATTTTTGTGAAATTTGCCTCTCAAACCTCATTAGCTAGGGTTTTGAGAGAAAAAATGGAATTTTGAGCCATTCCACCAGTGGAAAATTATGAAAATCGGTGGAATGGAAGGGTTTAATATGTTCTTTCAGATTTTGAAATTGGGTATTGCAGAAAATGGAGTTTTGGGCAAATTTCAAGCAACCCTAGCCTAATATCCCTATGTATTAGGCTTGTTTGTGTAGCTAGTGGTAGGGTTTTGAAAAAGGGTGATCTGGGTATTGTCCATATTGACAAAATTGATGGATTTAGACCCTTATGCAATGTGTGGAGCACCCTAGAGTTGAGTTTTTGGTTGTGGGTTTTGAGTTTCATAGACTTGCTTTGCAAAACAGGGCTAATTAGGCCTAGTTGTAGCATTACCAGCGAATTATTGAGGGTATCGTTCCAAAACAACCCTATCCCAAATGGATATATGTTATCAAACAACCAAATGGGTATCTCAAATGATGTTTGGTTTCTGGGTTTGAAGTCTTATCAAGAAGTTAGGCTTGAAAAAACCCCTTTTGAAGGGCTACTAAGCAAATGACACAGTTGTGAAGGAACATCGATTGTTTGTTTGGTTCAAGTCTTCAAAGGTGAATAGATTTATTTGTTTAAGTGTTCTAAATTTCTCTGCATCAATGTACTGGTTATAAGACTTTTTCCCTTTTCAAAACCAAGACTAGATTTTTCTTTTGAAGGCTTTTGAGAGTTAATCAATTCATCGAGAATTATAGAACCTCCTTTTAGTTGACCTTTTATCAATTTGTTCTTTTGATTTTTCCAATTCTTTTCTCAAAGTGACAACTTATTCCTCAAATTTTGAACATTCAATAGCCTTTTCATTGAGCTTGGAATTTAAGAAATCTTCAATCCTTTTACCTTCTTCAATTTTGACTTTCAAATTAGAGATTACTTCTTCTACCTTCTTGAGGTTAACTCCATATCCTTTTTCTTCTTCTATTTGAGCTTTCAGTTTGCCAATTTCTTCTTTTAATTTTCTAGCTTGTATCTTCAATTTGTCAATTTTCTCCTCAGATTTTTCAAGCATTATCTCATATTTAATATTCAGATCATTTGCTTCATCTAGATCCTTAAGAGCTGACCGTAGTTCTCCTTCAACATCTACCTCATCTAAATTCAAGTCCCATCCTTCAGGTTCCATAGTTTCAAGGTCTGGTTCTAATGTAAATACATCATTATGCACCGCTTCATGTTCGATGTGTTCAAATATAGGATCTACCTTAACTGTTAGGCTTCTAAAAGGAACTTGGCTCTGATACCAATTATTGAACACATCCGTAGACTGAGAGGGGGAGGGGGTGAATAAGTCTGTAAAATTCAACTACTTCATATTAAATCAATTTCAAAAAATACTTGAAGAACTTAAAGTAAAGTATGCATCACATCAAATAACACAATGACACTAGGATTTTTATGTGGAAAACCCAAAAAGGGAAAAACCACGGTGAGTGTTAGCTCACAATATATAATGCTCACTAATATATAGATTTACAACTTTGTTTTAGGGCTACAACCCAAGGAAGCTAGTACTCCCTAAATATGGTTTTTGGGTCACTCCCAAGGAAGCTACAACTCCATGCAGATTGCTATGAGAATTAATGACATGAACTCCTGTAAGAAAAAAATATGACCCATGCTGATATTGCAGTTCTCTTGCTCAAATTACTCCTTCAAACTGACTTCACACTATTCATATTCTGCATCTTTTTCTATAACATCCTCTTTACACTAATATGTTGCACTCTGCTCTATCATATTTGCACCAACACATTTACTTCACCCAAGACTCGTTTTCAACACCAAAATGAACTTATATTTATATGCACAACATCTGCAAACACTTACAACATCAATTAGGTCAGCCTAATTAAGTGAAACGTGCAACACCATACCCTGTCGGTGCACAAATCTCTAATAGACACACCTCGTGGAGGGAACCAAAACATGTAGCACATCAAATAGGTCAGCATGACCTATAATAATTCCCATGAATCCGCTCATTTCATAACTCAACTCCGCACAACCCCAGAACACATAGGTCGGCATCAGATAGCAAAATTGGTGAAGAATGAACCAACTATTCATCCACAACTTGACACGCGAACCATCAAAATGCTCGCCACTTGGATTGCACACACTTCTGACATTTGTAAACACTTCCTCAAAACCATAGAGAAAAATAGTCATCTGCGGTGAAATGCGGAGCATTCCAATCATGCACTCTACCACTGTAACACTATCACAACTTAGTCGATACTCTGTTAGTCAATATCTTCAACTACGGAAGACATACAACCATGAAACTTTGAATATAGACATCTTTAACATGCACCATGAATACCACAGAGCCGCATAACAAAATTTTGCATAGCGAAGCAATGTAGACCACAAAACTATTTCCCTGAACACTAAATATGTACACTAGAACTTAGCCAGTTATCCAAAACATTTGGTCTTCTCCAAATCAACACTTCAGAATCTATACAATGGGTTGACATCAATGACCACCATATGCCATGCTTCCAACAATCTCCTCAATGAGAAACAAACTTCCAACAACAATCTCTACATTCTTAGTGAAATCAGAGGTGAAAAGTGTTATATGGGCTAAGAAGATGAAAGTTGGTTATGACACAGGAGATTGGGGCACTTAAATTTTGACAACCTTGTCAATATCAGCCATAAGGAAGTAGTGAGAGACATGTTGAAGATCTCAAAGCCTTTGAATATTATTTGTAAGCATGTCAACTTGGGAAGCAAACTAGAGTGAGCTCCGAATCGAAGGAATATTCTACATTGAAGCCTTTGGAGCTCATACATACAAATCTTTGTGGGCCAAACAGAACAAAAAGTATGCAAGGACAAAGGTATTTCATGTTGCTAATTGATGATTATTCTAGAGTGACTTGGGTTACTTTCTTAAAAGAAAAAATTGAAGCCCTAGACAAGTTTAAGGCATTCAAAGCCTTAGTTGAGAATGAGATAGTCCATAAGATCAAATGTCTTAGATCAGATAGAGGAGGAGAATTGAACTCAAATGAATTTGAAGATTTTTGTGAAAAACATGGGATAAGAAGACATTATTCGGCTGCAAGAAGTCCACAATAAAATGGAGTGGTGGAAAGAAAGAACAGAACAGTCCAAGGGATGGCTAGGACCACGCTAAATGAGACCAGAGTACCTGACACATTTTGGAGGGATACGGTTCATACGACAATTTATATTCTAAACCGTGGACAAATCAAAGTAAATGACAAGACACCGTATGAGTTATGGAAAGGAAGGCCTGCAACTGTGAAGCATTTCAAAGTGTTTGGGAGTCCATGCTATATAAGGAGAGATAAAGAAGATTTGGGAAAGTTTGATTCTAGGGTGGATGAAGGAATATTTCTTGGTTACTCTTCAAGGAGTAAAGCCTACAGATGCTACAATAAGAGGTTGCACAAGATTGTCGAGAGTGCAAATGTGAAAGTTGATGAGGAAAAAAGTTACCATGATAAGACACAAGAAGTTAATTATCAAAATGAAGACAATTTCAAAGAAGAGGAAGTAGAGGAAGAAAATGAGGATGAAGTGGTTGAGCAAAGAAGCACAAAGACACCATCAAGAATAGCATCTAAAATACCATCTAAATTTGTTCAAAGAAATCATCCAAAAGACTTGATTATAGGTGTAAAAGATGGTGAAATTAAAACAAGAAGGAGAATGGAAAATATTGAAAATAAAAATTTGTCCTTGCTCTCCAAAATAGAACCTAAGAACTTCAAAGAAGCAAGTGAAGATAAACATTGGATAGAGGCCATGGAAGAGGAACTAAATCAAATAGAAAAGAATGAAACTTGGGAATTTGTCCCAAGGCCTAAAGATAAGAATGTGATTGGCACGAAGTGGGTCTTCAGAAACAAGATGAATGAAGATGACTAAGTTGTGAGGAGGAAAGCAAGGTTAGTATGCAAAGGTTATGCCCAAGTAGAAGGTATTGACATCGAAGAAACTTTTGCATCTGTTTCTAGGATGGAAGCTATAAAAATGTTCTTAGCATTTTCTAGTTTCAAAAATTTCAAGGTTTATCAAATGGATGTCAAGTTTGCCTTCCTAAATGAGAATCTAGAGGAGAAAGTAAACATTGAACAACGAGAAGGGTTCTTATTATCAGAAAATAGGGACTATGTGTGTAGATTGAAGAAAGCCCTTTATGGATTAAAACAAACCCCCAAGACATGGCATGCAAGACTTGATAAGTATCTACAACAATAAGGATTCAAGAATGGGATTGTTGATAGCAATCTTTATATCAAGACTATGTGTGATGACCAATTGATAGTTGTGGTATATGTAGATGATATTATATTTGGTGGAAATAGTGATAATGTGTCAAGGGTTTGTCATGGAGATGCAAAAATAATTTGAGATGTCTATGCTTTGTGAGTTGTCCTTCTTTCTTGGACTATAGATTTATCAATCGGATAAAGGAATATTTATCTCTCAAACCAAGTATGTCAAGGAAATGTTGAGGAATTTCAAAATGGAGGAGTGCAATCCTATGAGTACCCCCATGGTAACAGGATGTAAGTTAAGCAAAGATGATGAATCACCCGAAGCAAATTAGACTCTCTATAGGTCAATGATTGGGAGCTTGTTATATGTGACAACTTCAAGGCTTGACATTATGCAGGCAATTGGTATGGTGGCAAGGTTTCAAGCTGCACCGAAGGAAACTCATGTACAAGAAATAAAAAGGATATTCAAATATCTGAAGGGTACATTGGATTTTGGTTTATGGTATCCCAGTGGTAAAGATTTCACCCTAAAAACATATACAAATGTAGATTGGGCTGGCAATATTGATGATAGAAAGAGTACCAGTGGAGGAGCATTCTTTATAGGAGATAGTCTTGTCTCATGGTTGAGTAAGAAACAAGCATCCGTCTCTCTATCAATTGCAGAGGCAGAGTACATTGCCGTGACATCCTATTGCACTCAAGCTCTATGGATGAGGCAAACATTGAAGGATATCAAGGTAGAATATGATCATCCTATATCTATCTTTTGTGATAATACAAGTGCAATCAACATTTAAAATAATCCAATCATGCACTCCAGAATGAAGCATATTTTTATCAAGTATCATTTCCTAAGAGAGAAGGTGGCAAATGAGCAAGTTAAGTTGGAATACATTGCTACACAAGAATAGATTGCAAATATCTTCACAAAGACAATTTCAAAAGAGATTTTTGAGTACTTAAGGTAGAAATTGGGAGTACGATCACTCTCAATCAGTCATTGAGAGCAAGCATAAAGTCAGGGGGAGCTAACCAAAGCATTATCTTTAGCTCTGAGGAAGACAAAGTTTAGAGATAGATGAAGGTTCCTTTGCCATTGATGTCAAAGGGGGAGAATTAGAGATAGGGGGTTCAATACAAAGGAAGAGAAGTTGCAATCAATGACAAAGGGGAAGATTGTTGGATTGTTGTCATTGATGTCAAAGGAAATACAAAGTAAACAATGTTATTGAAGCAATTTGATGACATATAAAAACAATAAGACAAGAGGCCGATTTTCATCATGGTTGACTCCCTCATGACCGGTTAGAATATGTTTAAATTAAAGATTTAAACATAATTTACAAGGCCAACTTTATGATGGAGGCCAACATCCCAATGTCAGATTTCAAGTTTAAACTAAAGATTAATTCCTACATTTTCGCCTAAAACTAAGATTAATGTTGGCCGAATTTCATGGGCTGACCCATGTGTTGTTTCAATAAAATAAAATAAACATTTGTGGTTGACCCTCATAAGATTGGGGCCTAGAAGGTGGCCGAATCTCCTTTAATGAGCGCTAGTTAATAAGACAAAGATATCTTATTTAAAGGTGAAGAAAAGGCACGATTCAAATATGTGATGAGGTGCGATTAGTTTTAAAGAGGAGCATCGATCAACATTTTGTTAAGAAAGGAGATGTTCATTCATGGTGAATGTGTGTGTCTATTGTGAAGTGATATGTCTCTAGTTTAAATTGCCTCCTTTGAGAAGATATAAAGTGTGAAAGAAGGTGTGGTTAGAGAGCAAGTAATTAATGATTTATTTCTGAGTTTTGAGCAGATCTAGAGGAAGAGAGGGAGCATAATTATGAAGTATAAATCATATTTATTTTGAAAGGAAGTGTATGTGATTGCAAGAGGATGATATGAGCATATTTTAAAGGAAGATTTTTAGATATTTGTGAGAGAAGATAGTGCGTGATTTGGATCTGAATTGTGAAAGAAGGATTGTGTATAAATTGGATCAGATTTGTGTGGGAAGGAAAACACTCATACTCATTGAAGAACTTGAAGGTTGGTGCCTATCAAAATAAGAGATTGGTGTCTCTTGCTGAGTTGATGCTCAGTTGTGAGGATTGGTGTCTCTAGTGGGTTGTTGCCTACAAATTCTGTAGTGGGGATTGGTGTCTCCCGTGGGTTGGTGCCTACAGAGAAGATCAATATATATATATATAGATACATATATATATACATATACATATAGATATGTATATGTACATGTACATGTACATATGTATATGTACATGTACATGTACACATGTACATGTACATATGTACATGTACACATGTACATGTACATGTACATATACATGTACATGTACATATGTACATGTACATGTACATGTACATATGTACATGTACATGTACATGTACATATATATATATATATAGATATATATATATATATATAAGCAACATTTTGCCATGGTTTTCTCCCACAAGGGTTTCCAAGTAAATCTTGTGTTCTTTCTGTGTCATAATGGCTAGATCTTGCATGTGTGATATTAGTGTGGTTGATTAAAGTTTGAAAAGTAAAAGATTGTATTATACTGGTTCACCTCCCTCTCAGTATAATCATGTGCTCATCAAATTTCTTCCTTAAATATGCTCTTGACGTCTTTCATATTCTCAAGTTGAGTTGATATATTTGTGGAGGTTTTTGACTAATTCATTGATGACTTTGAGGTCTTTAACTAGAAGATCCTTGATTTTCCCCTTTTAATGGTCAACCATATTTTTTGTTTTTTGAATTTGTGGGTTGACATCTTTGTCCATATAAAAGATAGGGAACCAAAGCAGTTTGTTCACAATCAGAGTCCATTGGGCTGAGAGAATGAACATTGAATATACAATTTGATTGATTGTTGTTTGAACAACATTATTGAGTTGGCTAATTACTCCCTATTGGTTGGGTTTTCCAAGTGTGAATGTTTGAATTTGGTAATTTGACACCAACATATCCTATTTGTTTTTATCAATCTAAGGTATGACTACTTCTAGATAAGTCTAATCAAAATCATCCATACAAATAATGTGAGCTACAGTTTCTCCTTCTATGGAGTTTTAGGTTAAATGAGAGTACTTCATCATAATCAAGGATGTCTTTATTTACTTTGTTGTAACCAATCCAAAATTTGATTGTGTTACTAGTGTGTACAAAAATAAGAGACAAATATGAACAATGGAATGAAAACAAAAAGCCTTATCAAACTTAGTTACACCTTTGATTGAGAAAAGAAAATGTAAAAAAGTAATAAAAAGACAATAATAACTTCTCATCATCACCCTCTTGATGTCTTGGATGTGCACAAGATTGTCATTGAGAAGAGGAATGTGGTTTCTCAAGAATTACGCAACATATGCTTGCTTTTCTTTTGCCTTAATACTTGATAAGCGCTTGGCAGATGAGGATCTTATTGATTTTTGATGGAGACCATGGATGGTTTGGATTTGATCTTGGATTGAATGGTGAGGATTGATTAGCTTCCAAAGGAATCTAATGATGAATGGTTGAGATTGACCCATTTGCATGGGAACGTGAGATGATCACAAGTGGAGGCTTGGGATAGGTGCAAGTGAATAAGATTAGGATTGGGAAAGATGGGGGGTGGATATTACTTTGTTTTGAGTGGAGTGTAGAGATCAAAATGGTACTTTTTGGGTTTTCGTGAATGTTGACTTTATTTATGTTCAAAATAAAGTGTTGAAGGAATGTGCAAGATTAATTAAACTTGGTTTGTTTAGCTAATTGCAATAATACATAAAAATTAAGCCTTTCTTGGTCACTAACAAAACTATTTCTCTCGTTCACCCACTACAGTTGTTTTGAAATGGAAACTTGGTGCTCACCCATTTGTCCTAGTTCACGTGCCCTAGCAGAGGATGATTTCTCATTGCTTGTGTAAAGTACTATAAATTCACATCATAAGAAACTGGAGTAAACAAAGATTTACTGAAAGTAAAATCAAATACGGTAAAATAACTTCTACTCATCATTCTAAAGGAAACATAATAAGATAACATTCAAGAGTCCAAGCAAGTTTTTAGATTCATAAGTAAAAGTACAACTATAATTATAATGCGTATATAGATACATCTGAAGTCATTTACAGAGTATGTAGAAATAATTTTACAAGTGTCGAATAATAGCATCAAGCCTTACAATCATTTGAATACAAGAAGTACAATTGTCAATAATGTCAAATAAATCTATCAAGGAGTCCTCGACTGCCATCGACCAATTGGCCATTTGCTGAGTCGTAGGACAAGAACATGGTTTAGGCACTTTTTCCACCCAACCACGAAGCTTTCTCTTCCCCAGAATTCCTCAAACTGAGGTATACCCGACCCTGCTCGAAGAGCCTAGCAACTTGGAAACAAATGCAGGGTGGAATCTGGTATGTGTCTATCAATCTACATGCATCACTAGAATGAATGCAGCATCTCATCAATAGTATATGGTAGGGAATCATACAAAGAATAGCTAGGCTAATTGCCCATCTATTTCAATGGTGCATGTCTATTTCAACATTCAATTCGCTTTGGCCAAAGCAATTTACCGTTGTAATGGCGTGCAAGTTTTGAAAAAGAAAACTCATTTCCCTGATAGCCCATATTCGATACCCGTCCTAGAAGGCAATCTTCTCAATGCATAACAAAATAGAAACACAACCAACTATTCTATTCTAACATAGTAGCAAAAAGAAAGATACTCTCTTCCTAGTATGAAGTTACAATGTTGGTTATTCAATTCTATATGTCTGGGTTTGTGAAGTCAATGTGTCCCTTGTGTAGAAAGCAATAATTATTTGTTACCATTTATTGAGTAGAATTACATAGTTCAACGTATCTATATATATATTCATACACTTTTGGCTATTATGCACATAAGGATCCATACATGATAAAAGATTCCTTCCATACAATATAAAATTTACACAATTAAAGTAAACACCTAATAAATACGAGATAATGAATTTGCAAATGAAGAAATAATACCCTGATATAAGTAAATGTAAATGATAATTTATTAGTCCTATCCCTTTGCCAATTTGCTAGTCAAGTAGAATGAAGAACGATTAAAGACGACAAGATCTAGTATATTGTTCACTTTAATACAGCACAGGGTCGATCCAAGGGTGAAGAGATTGACGTCATAAAAAAAATAGTAGGCAGAGGTCGGTTACAAAACCAGTGAGGTCAGTAAAAAGCGTACTAGGCTAAATTACTACTATATGGACCAGGGAAGTCAAACAAAACACAAGGAAGGAGTTGTCTACTTAGCTCAAACTGACAGCATAAGCGCAAATGGTTGAAGAAAATAAAGAAATAGATGTTTAAGGTTGACGGCCTTGTCTGAGTCGTGGCTAAAAGAATAGGAGAAAGGAGTCATTTCTGGCAAATCATTGGCTATAGGAAGATAGAGTTCGACATACAAAAGCAGCGAAAGGCAACTGCTAGAAGTCGAATCACTGCACCAGCCAAAAATGATTACAACAACTTGAGCTCGTTTCACGCAGAAACAACAAGTAGTTTGATAGGGAAGTCCGATTGAAATAGTCTCTAGCCGGAAGGACCAGCCCCCATAATCAAGACATCAACAATAATTATGCATGGTGCTCCAAATGCACGTGCAAATAACATTGTAACAAGGCCAACTGAAAGAAATCGCAGATTGTCTAAAATAAGAGGGTCGATTAACATACACAACTCCTATTACAGTGCGAATCCCACAATAGAAAGGTAGTTTAAGAAAAGAAAAAGGTAGATCTATGTTTAATCACAAGGAGAAAGTGGTTCGAAATAAAGAAAATAAAACAAGACTCAGATTCTGTCATAAACACCGACGTGAAGGAAGTAAAAAACTGGCACTAGCTAGGCTGTTCGCTTGCATACATGGGCAGTCGGTCTTATGTTTCTCCATCTAAGCTCAACGGTAGGAAAGGGCATCGCTGGCAATAATTGTTTTAGAGCAAGGTTTATTATCATTAATAGTGCAAAGAACCCAAAGTGTGATTTCAAAGCATGGTGAGAAAGAACGTTCTCTTATAATTATTTGAACAGATCGAGGCTCCGTTTCCCACTACACATCATGACGGACTTTAAAATAATGCTTCATTGAGTTATTGAAACTTCAGCAAGATAAAAGGAAAGATAAAGATGTTTGAATGGGAAGAGTAAGGTGTATCACATTCAGGTTTGGTAGAGGCAATTCAGCTTTAGGCACCAAACATTCACAGTGAGGGGAAAGCCGATTTCATAGACTAGTTCAGGATCTAACAATCTTTAAAACTTAATCAAGAAAACCAGAAGTTGGTAACAAACAATCGGCAGATTCAAGAAAGAGATCGATCCACAAATGAGACGCTTTAAAAGATTTCAGAAAGAAAGCAAAACAAACTAAGGGAAAAACCTGAGAGAGCAAAATCTCTGATGCTTTCTTTCGGGATCCCCTTCCTTTACAGCCTCATTCTCTGCTTCCTTCTCCGTGCCCTTTTTTCCTTTTTCCTAGCTTTCCTTCCTTATAATTTTCTTTTCCAATCTTCAAAAACCTAAAGAAAAACCCCCTCCCCGCATTCTTCATGCAGAGTTTGGTTTTAGTTAAGATTAAATAACTCCCACTCCTTAATTCACATGCATGTGCATGCTTATATGTTCCTCTCTGAATATAAAAATAAGGAATTATCTATTTTACGTTTATAACCCAAATATATATGCATCTTGATTTAGATTTTTGCATGAACATATATATATGTATATTATATATATATATTTTAATTTGAATATACAATTTTTATACCAAGTAAAAATAAAATACATTCTAAAGATAATAAAGATAATAATATCTTTTATTAGGTTTGCATATTTTTAATTCATTTATTTCTCAAGCTAAATTCTTTACATAGGAACCATATAGGAATAAAGAACTGGCTTTTATTTTAATTTGATATCTACAAGGAATTCTTATACCTATTGAATTCAAATATAAAACTAACTTGTTTCCTTGTTTTCTTGACATGACAGGTATCAAACTTGATTAATAGTGAAAGCACACTGAAGATAATGTCGAACAAAAAAGAAGATTTGACAATATCAAACGATAAAAGAGATCAACATCATCAAGTCAACATGTAAATGCATACATCCATTAAATCAAACATGCCACACAAATATCCATCAAATCAATCAGGCACAAATGAATCCTATGTGAGTGTGTGTAAACATCAGATAAAACCTGTCAGATGTTGCCATGAAGCTAGTACTCCCCTACTTGAACCATGCTCTTGTCATTGACAAGACTGCAAAAGTCAAACTCATAAAACTATCAATAAGTTAGTCCCAATATAGCCAAAGCAAACGAAATAGCCGAAGTGATCAATTAACCAATCAATGTAAATTATTGCATTTTTAACCATTCAATCAAGTATGCAAGGTATGAGACGTGATAGCTTGGGATTGGCTATGGAGTGTAGGGAAAGGTATTGACACCCTCTATTGTCATGGACTCTGTCCTTTCTACCATGAAACTACAGGAACCAAGTTTTTGTGTGGATTCATGACCAATGCATGTCATCTATGCCACATGAACAACCTTCAATTGTGCCACCATGAAGCCTACCTCTCTTGTGTTGAGTGTAATGGTTGAAGGTGCCTCTAAATCATATGCGAATATTGCAAAGGTTGGGGTGCTTGCTGGTGCTCCTAGGTCATGCTCATCAGGACCTACTCATGTCCCTCTACAGGGTAAACCTTAGCCCATGTCTTGTTCTCCTTCCACTGTCGTCATTTGTGGGCAGAAGGTTTTAGATAATGAAGAATATTTTAAACATCAAGCCCTCATTTGTGGTTCAATCATTTCTGGTCATTCGTCCCAGATCTAAACAAATGGGTTTTGGAATCTTGGAGACCTCTCACTGAGGGTAGGATTGAACTATATCCCTGTGCTAGGATATTTTTCATTGCATCCTTCTGATTGGAAGATGATAGGAAGTGGGTGTTGGAGGGTTGGGATTGGATGTGAGGACAACATTCCTTCTCACTAAAACCATGGTTTCCCTCCTTCAATGCTTTAATGGAATCTTTAAGCATCATGTCTATTTGGGTCAAACTACCCAATCTCCCTCTCCAATTTATGGAAGTTTAATGCTTTAAATCTATTGGCAATGCCCTTGGTTGTTTTTTATAGGAGGATGAAGCATTATCTAACTTTAGCCATACTACCTTTGCTCTCATTCTCGTGGACATTGACACCTCTAAAGACTTGCTTGGGGATATAGTCCTGCTTGTTTAGGATAGATTGTGGATTCAGACACTCAACTATGAGGGTCTTTTGTTTCATTGACACCTTGCTTTAGAGTGCCATCACTCTCACCACAAGAAAGGAGAGGCAAATTGGTGGAGGAATGCCTGCCAAGATCATTTGACTGTCGGTGTCTTTTATACCAAGGAAGATGAGTCCTTGGTGATCCCTGGTGCTAGGAATTCTGAAATTCCCCTTGATGGATTGTCATCCCTAGTTGAGGTGGCTCCATCTCTAGAACCCTTGTTGTTGGCTATTGAACCTACTGATCCTGCTTTACTTGAGGTTTTAGTGCAACGTTCAACTCCTCTTATTGTGCCTATGAGGGTTCAGCTTGGGTCTTTAGCAGAGGCTAGACCTACCCTCTCCCCTCATTCTAAGACTTTGGAGGATGATGTCTCATGGAATATTGTTCAAAGAAGGAAATGAGGTCTTCCTAAACATGTGAGTGTTTCCCAAACCTGAGTCAAGGGTGCTTGGAATGATAGAACAAGGGCTAGGTTGTGTATACATCCTAGGTCTGTTTTGTTTGGTAGCTATGTTGCTACCTATTTTTGATGGCAGCTTGGCTGCAATGATGTATAAGGTTTTAGGTCCTTTCAAAACTTGGGTGTTTGTGGTTCTGTTGTGGGTCAACTGTGGTCTTGTTGACATTTCACCTATTGTACAGGGTTTATAGGGCATGTTCAAAGCCTACTTTTTACCCCTTTAATAAAAAACTAATTGCAATGACACATTGATCATTATCTCAATTAATATGTCATAAGAGGTTAGAAAAAAATGTTTCTTCTCCCACTCTCACCTGCATTTTCTTCCTGACCGTTGGAGACTAGATTCTCGTCACTCTTTGACCCTATTGGTGATACGAATGAAGTTATTGGTGACAATTCCTCATAATTACCTATCGCTAGAGATGTCTGCGTTATGGATGGCATGGATTTTGAGCTGATGTCTATGATTGTGGTGTAAGGTTCTGATGTGGTTTGTCTTTTCCACCTTCAACTATGGTGCATGGTCGTGATGTGGCTCACACTTTTTCTGTTGTGACTGTGGTGTTGGGTATTGTTGTAGATGGCACTAGTGCTCATAATACTATGTGGGGGTCTTCTCGTGGTGCCCCTCCTATGCAGCCATGGTTGGTTTGAGGACTCTTGCATGCCCTTTATCGTATGACAAGATACCACCTCTACCCTACTCCCAAATGGCCCTTGTCATGGTTTGTGGACATGAGGTTGTTGATAACCTAGGATTTAAACCTAGGAATAGGAGATTAGATAACCAACTAGGAAAAATAAAAACCTACACTAACACCTCATCTTCCCTTAGTCTGAATAAGAGAGATAGGAAATCATATATTTCATGGTCACCCCCTTCATAACAAATTGTGTAGTTGATTCACTTGAATTTTCTAGGGGCTAATTTTACATCATGTGTACAGAAAATATAGACTAGAAATAAAGGATTCAAATGCAATTCTAAAACCCTTTATCTATATTAAATGTAACCTCTGATAAAGCAAGAAATAAAAAAATGAAGGATAAATAAACACAAAAATACCAAACTTCGATTCCTATTGCACCATGAAGGTGGATTTGCTCAAGATGTTGTATGTGGATGATCACAATGATAGCATGACGTTTCTTCAAAAGTGATTTACTAGAATGGGCTCTTGAAAGGTCAATTTATAGACTTCTAGAAAGGTTGATCAATAGTGGAGATCTGATGACAGATGGACGACTCGAATCAAGTTGGTTGGATAGTTGGAGCATGGAGGGAGGAGATTAATTGGGATTTTTAATTGATTTTTGGGATTTTTGAGAGATGGTTATGGAATGGGTAGATGAGAATAAAAGAGATTTTTAATTTCTTTTATTCATTTTTAGGTAGTTATAAGAGGGATTAAATTAATTAAATCATGTGGAAAATGAATATTAATACTTAAGAAATTGATTAGGACCTAGGGAAAATTTAGGAATAATTAGGGGAAATGGGTTAAATTAGGATAATGATGGAATCAAGTCTTGAATGTGGGATAATGTAATAAATTAGGATGACAAGGGGATAATTGATCAAGATTAGGGGATTTGATAGAGATTAGGACAATGAGGATGGTTTAGGAATAATTTGGATGATTTAAGGAATCAAGTCTTGGTTTTGAGTGAATCAGGTCTTGGTAATTTTTAAGTGTACATTTTTCCCCTCTTTGAGATGATGTTGCGACTAAGAGAAAATATGTTATTTCAAAGAAGGATAAAATATAGATTTGGGATGAAAAAGGATGGGGTTTATAAAAAAGGAGGATGGGATGATGTCCCCTTGAGAGGATAGGTAGGTGTGAAGGACACAAGTAGGCTCTTGAAATGGATAGAAAAGAAGGATGAGGCTAGGGGATTAGATGCAAATGAGGGAGGACAGGATAGTCATGTCGAGTAAGTGTGAGCAACCTAATGTTTGATATAATACCCAACGTTATGCATCATGATATAGAAACCAAGGTGACGCTATGTCAAATGCATAAAGGATTGAATTCACAACCAAGCATATGCCATAGGGAACCATGATATCAAAGATCATGATGTCATGGAAAGTATGCTGCGAGGATCGATGTAGATGCAAGAGAAAATGATAATACATACAAGCAAAGCAAGAAAGCATGCACAAAACGATACAAAGACAAATACGATGTTGCCCCTGGTTAAGCTAAAAATCCATGATTGATTGATGATGGTGATGGTGGTGATGATGATGATGATGATGATGATGATTATGATGATGATACCATTATTGATGTGGGAACGATATATCTTGAGAACAATGTGAGGATAGTGTTGTTGATATGGGAATAATATATCTAGAGAACAACATGAGGGTTGGGAATTATATATCCTGATAATGATGATTGATTGAATAATTTGATTAATATTAGTAGCAAGGTTGGGGAAAAAACTGATGGATGTTTTAGGATGATAGGATAGATTGCTTGGCAAGATTTGTATGGATTAGGATTTCTTGCGGCAGATTAATTGCTTTCGAATTGCTTGTGGTGGATGATTTGCACTAGATTTCTTGATAACTGAGTTGGCCTTATCTGAATGTTTACATTTAGACATAGTACCATCATAACCCTTATGGTGAAGTGTTTCTTCCAAAACATGATGGATTTGGGAGTTGGACTTTTTAGATTTTAGATGTGATTTTGGATTTGGATGGGGGGTATTGGATGTGAAATTAGGTGATTGTGATGTATTTGGTTTGGGTGGATAGGTTGGAAATGTAAATTGGTTTGGCAAATTTTTGACTCACCAAACTTGACATCATGGATTATGGAATTTAGATTTGGCATTATGAAGTTTGGATGTGGGTCTAGGACTAGGATGGCGATTAGGACCAACATTCATGTACAAATTGTAAGGTGGTGGACACCTATTATATGCAAGGTGCTTCTGTCAATTTTGATAGCTTGTTGCATTTGGATAACTTGCTTCATTTGATTTGTTTCATCCATTTTGTTTTGTGACTCATATTGCTTTTATACGCTTTCCTTGATTTTTGACTTCAAATTCTTGTGCCATTTGATTTGAAGATTTTAGTTGGTATTCTCTATGATTTTGTTGGTCCTAATCAAGGAGTGGAAGATGTGGAGGATAAAGTTTGTTGGTAGAGATGGTGGAAGTGGAAGGATTGTTGACATCATGCTTATTGTAGGAGCTATGAATGTTCCCTATCTCGATGCTCTCATTGGATGAGGTTGCCTTAGTGATCACTAAAGTATCACCAACACCATTAGATTGCTTAGATAATTGCTTGCTAATGCTTCAATGATGACTAATGTAGATTGAGATAGGTTCTAGGATGCCTTTCTCATGAAGGCTCAATCCTTTTCCATGATAATCCATGCTTTTACATATCTTTTTTGCGATGGTATAATTGTCGTGTTTGAAACATGATGCTAACTCAGTATTTTGCTGAGAATAATCAAAATTTGCTATTGTCTCCTCTCTGAGTAAATTTGACTTGATAAAGATGGTAGATCCTATTTGATAGGATTCCCGTGCTTTCTTGTTATGTATACTTGTACATTTATCATTCTTTGTGTTTGTCATTCCTTGATCATATGAATTCTCAATGTGATCCATTATTACTTGGTTGTCCTCATGCTTGAAATGATTAAGATCTTGATTGTCACAATCATTAGGACTTTATGTGGTTTGATTAAATCATTTGTTTGATTGTCTATGTTTTCCTAGGGACCAGTTGTCTCATCATACAAAGTGATTGTTGTAGTTGGATAATGGATAGGACTAGTTGGGTATGTGATAGGATTATTTTGGCTTTCTTGATCATGGACATCATAAAGTTCAAGGAGGGGATCAACTTGGTTTTCTTGATCATAGCTAGGGTCTAGGTCATAAATGGGAGTGGCTTAGATAGTGTGCTCTTGAATAGTTTGGATAATTTGATCTTGAGTAGCTTGGATAATTTGATCTTGATTTAGTTGAGTGCATGTTTGATCTTGCTTTGGAATTGATTCTTGACATAGTTGGATGAACATAGAGGTTTCTTGGATATGATTGATAGACTTAGAGTTATCGACAACATGATTGCATAATGGATTTGGACTTAAACCTGTGGTAAGAGACTCTTGAATAGGCTTGATAGTCTTTGGATGCCATGGCAATATTTGATGGATAGACATGATTCTAGGAGGCTCTTGTTCATGCTTAATAGGCTTAGAATTGACAAGATCTTTACATGATGGCACTTGATCATGGATGGGTATGTTATTTGGATTTTGATTTCATGGTGCTATTTGTTGGATAGGCATGGTATCATATCACTCTTGGATAGACTTGGAACAAGTACACTCATTAGCTTAGGGCTTTCTAGTTTGATATTCTTCCTTTGATAATAGTCCTAGGAGGATATCTGAAAAGGATAATTTGGATGTAGTTGGTTTGGATTGTGGATTAATGTTTTGGATGGATGGATGGTTGGGTTGATGGGATGAGCTAGAGTGTAATGATGAAGATGAGGGATTTGCATAGGATGTGGATGATATGGAGTGCTCACGAGAAGTTGGGTTTGGAAACATGGATTGTACATAAGAACCTTGCTCTAAGTTGGTGCTTCCCTTGTCAATAGAATCATAAGGATAACTAATGGATACATGTTTGGGATTGACATAATGGCTAATTCTAGTTGGTTCTTGAATGTAAGGCTCTATGAGTGAAGGATGAAAATTCATGGCAAGTTTGTGATTGATAATCTCATCATCAAAGCTATTGTTATGAGGATATTGGTTTTGATCTACAAGACTATCATCATCATCATCATCAAAAAAGGGAATTTTGACTTGATTTGGATATAATATTTGATCTAATGAATGCACAGATGAAGGGTTTATTTGATAGGGATTTTGCATTTCACATTGGCTTCAATGATGATAGTAGGAATAGGGATTCTATCTTGTATAATAAAGTTCTCAAACCAAGGATCCATGATGGAAATGATAAAGGATAATAAGGTGTTTGGATTCAATGAGCATGTTGTTGGACTTAGTAGGCTTGGCATGAAACTTATGATTTGATAAATGGATTCCACGCAAGATAGGTATGGCATTGTGACTTGGATAAAGAGACTTGGGATGATTTCAAACTTTATGCAAAGAGGATTTAGTTGTGACTTAGGAAAAGTGGGATGTTTTGGTTTGATTGCAAGTTTAAGGTTGGGACGCTCAAGGAATTTTTTGCAAGAGTATTCAAAAAACAAAGAAAACACTTTGATTTAAGTGATGGATGCAAAGATAATCATTGGTTTTACACAAGGAAACATGTCAAACACATCAACAATCTATATTAATCATGTAGGTGTATCAGTTTTTGTGGGCCTACAAGTATGTTATCTACTAAGCTACGGATAGTTAGGGAATGCAAGGTCATGTATTGGACCTATGCACCCCTTACCATGGAGGTCAAAGACTTGCCCATAGTGAGCTCTATCTCGACAGGCTCAAGAACATGGTGTGAGTAACTTCTTGAGGCTAACTGCTTACCGATGTACCACAAAAAAAGATGGTTGAAGGCTCCTATTCTAGGTTATATAGGCATATAAGGGATATTATCATTATATGTTTGGTGTGTAAGGCCTGAATCTATGAACAAGTGTGTTGTCTAAGGCATGTGATAAATCACTTTGCCAAGTCTCGCAAGCTCAATGTGGGCTAAAAATGACAGCTCCACTATTGAGGTACAACTTTCCCTCTCCCCCCTTTGTATACCCCGCTAGAACATATGGTTGAGATCATCCCCTAGGGGGATGAAATCCCTAGGTAAGCCTCTAAAAGGGAAATAGATCTAAGTAATTTTGATCTCCAAGATCTCTTTGCAGTGCAAGGAGAGAGCATATTTACTTAGACTCTTGGGATAACACAAAATAAAGAACTTAAAAGTGTTTCTGATTCCCAAGATCACCTTTCGATGTGAGGGAAGAGCATACACACTTACATGAGTCCTTACAAACACAACAAATAGTTCATTTTTTATTAATAAAATAATGTGTAACTAAACTAGTTTTTATGATTTAGTCTCTGATAAGTTGTAACATCCAAATTCTACAGACATAGTAAAATCAAAAAATTTACCATGAAATAATTTTAACAAGGTAAAACAAAATGAGATAGAGAAAACTTTTCTTTTATTCAACATATAATCAAGTAACTACAATTACAATATTTCTTAGTACTAATATATTAAACTATATTGTTCATCACAAGTACAATTGTTTACAAAAGTAAATCAATTCCAATATAAAAAAACTTTGGAATATTTACTGCCTCTGAATATCTGACATCTTTATCACAAGTCGTGGCATGTTTCCTGCTTGGAGAGAGAGCATCTTTCCAGTGATTTACCTCCATCCATAGCCTGGCGGTCTCCCACACATCTTCCACATAGGAAGTGGCCCTACCCTTCACGAGGAACATAGACCATAGGTGACTATTGGTTATTTGCCTTTTCTGAGTACATAGTGTTGTATTCTAATCAACCTTATCAATCATACAACCCTAGATACCCTCTAGCTAAGTATGATTTCTGATATGTTGAGTAATCCAAATACAGTGAACCGATAATACATGCAGAAAACAAATGCATTACATTGGCCAAAGTTTTTAACTATAAATAATGTTCATATGAATGTAGTCATTGTGTTCACCCACCTCTACTCGACTTGGATAATGTCATATTCATGCAGTTATTCACTCTGACTATCTATACATAGTTGGTTTAATCATCATGACCTGATAATAGTCTACTTAGACTTAGTTAAGTCTAAATGACATTAACCCTCATTTGGTCCTAATCGACTCTAGGGTTTTAAACAACCATTGAGTACTACAATACTTCTAATTTATCATTCCTCATAATAGATTAGAAAAAGACCTTTGGTTTAACCCAACCATAACTAGGTTTACAATAAATCTTGCTAAGGTATTATCCTCTACTCAACAAGAATATGAATACTTATTCAAGTCAACCATATGTGATGCCAATGCTCATCACTACATATTCGTACCCTTGTATGCTTTATACAAGTTTATTTCTATATAGACTTGGTCTATTTCTGCAAATTGGTTTACTATTGATTGAACTCATCATGGTTCTAGTTAGATAGGAGAAGAACTTTGACTCATTATCCTGTTCAACTAACTATCAATAGTTATTCTATCATTTTAAAGGATACCTCATAGTCACCATTGTTCTCAATGAATCTAGTTTCTTGGATAAGATACCATTTAGACAAAGCACATAAAAGAAAACAAGATTGGTTTCAATACCATTGACTTCACTAAATACTCTATTTCGTATTACTCTTGATTGGAGAGTTTACTAATGAAAACCCTTTACACTATTCTCATAAGAATTCAATACATATTTCACCTATGATAAGAATAGTTGACTTATTCCTGAAGATTACTCTTCTCACTGTACGACTAGTTTTCTAATCGATAGAAGACTATAATTGTTTCTAAGAAAATTTGTTTATATAAAACTGAACAATAGAAGAGTCTACCTATCGGTTAAAGATAGATGTATTATCGACTCACTATGATTATTTAAAATTGAATACATTTCCAGAATTAGCGTCAACCCATAATAGGCTAAACGACGCTTCTCAGATATACTAAAAATCACCTTTACCATCGACTTAGACAAATAAGTCACAACGATAGTATTAAAGTCGACACAAACAACTTATTACATAGCATAGCTTAAATTTAACACTGACAAGATAACCAAACTTAGTTAATGATTTCTCATAACAACTATAAAATATGTTTATCTTTGTCTGATAAAACAACATACATGAATATCTACTTGACAACGTTGGCTTGCTGAGTATATGGATGGGTGATAAGCTACTAAGTTAGTCCCTGACGACCACACTCTTACTTAACTTTACTAGCTTCCTCACTGCCCGTCGTGACTCTCTTCTACCTCATAACCAGACCTCCCTCTCTCTAAAACTTAAGCACTTACCAGATATATATGCCATCGACCATCCAAGCTGTGGCTTTTAAGAGCTCAAAAAAGACTCATAAAGAGTCATCCTATCTGTTCGCTCCCACTCCAAAACACTTCTCAAAACTCATTAAAATCAAACGGTAATGACCAACGGTTCAACTTCAACTTAGATAAAAATGTGTAGACATTGACAAATGTTAGGTATGGATACATCATTTGAGGAGATCAACGATGGTGGTGGAGTCATCTGCCACTCCTCCTATATGAGGCTGCCAACTTCTAAAAACTAACCTAAGCAATCAGTTACTCTTAATGAGTAAGTTCGATCCATCATGCTTTTATCATTTAAAGCATTCCTCAAAAGATGCCTTTGGCTGCTCAACTTAAAACCATATTATTATATCATGAGGTATTTCCTCATTCAACTCATTCATTTATATATATATTTTGATCAAATCAAATATTATTTATATAACATTATCTCTATTTGATTTCATGATTTAATCAATAAGAGAATAATACTAAAATGAAAGTTACGGATAACGTGATTGAGTTGAGCTAGTCTCCTCATCACGATCTGTCAACAAAGCAAGTCATCTTAACTCAATGATAAAGTCTTAACGTTAAGAATGGGTTAAAACACTTCAAAAGACTTAGTAATAATATGACAACCTTTTTACGACAATAACGTCGTAATATTTATGTTAAATATAAATAGTCGTAAATCAAACTTAACGACATCATTAACGTATTTAACGACTGAAATGAATTAATATGACTAAGAATGATTGTAAAACAATATAAACTACCTGTCGATTAGGTTCACAAGTGAACTGACAAAACAAATCTTACTTCTTACTACACATTGGTTCACATTTTCGTTAAACACTTTTAACTCAGTTTGGCAAATAAACCATTTATATCCCAAGGTCTCTCTCTCTCTCCTGGAAAGATACTCTCTCTCTTCTCCGAGAGTCATCTGATAGCCTGTAATCCTGTTTCGCTTGTCATCAAACAATACATGTGATCAGTGCATCATTATTCAATTAATTCAACTAATAAATCAAATCTCATAAAACAATTATTAAATCAATATTAAGATAATCATTCCTATAATTTCAATAAATGACATTCAATATAATCCATATTTTTCCTTGTCATAAATCTAAATATCATAATGAATTTACTTATGTCCAAGTAAAAAGTAAAAGTAAAGCAGAGCCAAAATTGGGGATGTAACATATCCTTTCCTTAAAGATTCATCGTCCTCGATGATATAAGGTATTAAAAGTATCTAAAAAGAAAGTTCATTGTTTTCAACAGGTAACATTATTAAATAAATGAGGAAATTTTTGATAAAATTCATTGTAATCCTCCCATGTAGCATTTTCCTCAGCATACTGGTCCCATTGGACCTTGCATTGCAAGACTTCTCTATTATGCAAGTGGAGCTTGCGCATTTCTAACACTTTGAGTGGCTCGATCGTGAACACCCCTGGGTCTTGCATCTATAAAGAATTCCAAGTTAAAATATGATTATTACCTATAATATATTTCTTCAAATAAGACACATGAAAAACATTGTGCATTCTAGATAAGACTGGTGGTAGAGCAGTTTTGTAGGCAACCGGATTGACTACTTCAAGCACTTCAAAGGGTCCCATGTATCAAGGGGCCAACTTAGAAGATTTCCCAAACTTAATAAAACTTTTCTGGGGTTTAACCCTCAAAAGAACTTTTTCTCCAACGGAGAATTGCCTTGGAACACGTTTTGCATCCGCATAGCTCTTTTGCCTATCATTGGCTTTTGCTAATATTTTTCTAATCAGCTTAACTTTCTCTTCCATTTCAGCTAGCATTTCTAGCCTGATGCTAATCCTATCCTCTAGCTTATCCCAGCTTATAGGAGTTCGACATCTTCTTCCATACAATGCTTCAAATGGCGCCATCTTAATAGCGGAATGACATGAATTGTTGTAAGCAAATTCCATAAGTGGTAAGTATTCTTCCCACTTATATTGATGATCCATACATTACATACGCAACAAATCTTCCTAGACTTGGTTAACTCTCTTAGTTTGCCCATCGGTTTCAGGATGGTAAGTTGTACTCACATTGAGTTTAGTCCCTAGTGCATAAAACAAAGTTGCCAAAACCTTGACGTTACACGAGCATCTCTATCTGAGATAATCTTTTCAGGGAAACCATGCAATCTAAATACCTCTTGCACAAATTTATGAGCTAATACAGGTGCTCCATTGGTCAAATTCCTTGGTATGAAATGTGCTACTTTTGTGAGTTTATCAACTACCACCAAAATGGCATCATGTCGATTCCTTGACATAGGAAGTCCTTGAACAAAATCCATGCTAATAACTTGCCATTTCCACTCTGGTACATCATGCAGATATAACAAACCTACGGGGTGATGATGCTCTGCTTTTACCCTTTGACATTCTAAACAACTTGCTACAAATCTTGTAGCATTATTCTTCATTCCTTTCCAAAAATAAAGAGGTTTAACATCCTCTAGAAGTTTAGTTACTCCTGGATGTCCTAAATACGGGGTTGTATGAACTTCTTTCCATACCAAGTCCCTTAATCCAGCTGAATCGAGGACATAAATTCTATCTTTATACCTCATTAATCCATCTGACTCAAATAGAAAACCATCATATCTTGGATCTTTAGGATTATCTTTCAGAGCCTACATAACCCGTTTATAAAACTCATCACCTGACAAATTTTGCAATACCAACTCCTTAAAATTTCCACGAATAGAAATAATAGAAGCTATATGTCTTCTACGACTCAAAGTATCAGCTACTCTATTCTCTTTTCCTTTGATGTAGTTTATCTCAAAGTCATAGTTAGATATCAATTCTAACCATCTCCTTTGTTGTGCATTTAAATGTGGTTGAGAGAAAATATACTAAAGACTTTGATGGTCTGATTTCAGTACAAAAGTCTTTCCCAACAAATAATGTCTCCACATTTGCAAGGCATGAGTTACTGCTGCCAATTCTAGATCATGCGGTGCATAATTTTTCTCATAAGATTTCAATTTCTTTGACTCATATGCTATGACTCTTCCTTCTTGCATAAGCACTCCTAATCCTTCTCTTGAGGCATCTATGATTACCTCAAATTGTCCTTCGGGGTCAGGAACTTTTAAAATTGGAGCTGAAGTTAAATTTTCTTTTAAGAGATCAAATGCTTCCTGACATTTGTTTGTCCATTCGAATATCTTTCCTTTCCTCTGCAGGGAAGTGATTGGACTAGCAATACTGGAGAAATTTAGAACAAACTTTCTATAATAGCATGCTAGGCCCATGAAACTATGCACCTCATGTACGTTTGTTGGTATAGACCAATCTAGAATAGCTGTGATTTTTGTAGGATCAACAAATGTTCCATTAGCTAATATGATATGCCCTAGATATTGAATCTCCTTATGGAAGAATGTGCATTTAGATAGCTTCCCAAATAACTTATGTTCTCTTAACCTTTGTAGAACTATTTGCAAGTACTGATGATGTTCTTCCTCATTCCTAGAATAAATGAGTATATCATCTAGAAAGACTAGAACAAACTTATCCAAACAATCCCTGAATATAATATTCATGAGATTCATAAATGCGACAGGAGCATTTGTTAAACCAAATGGCAACACTGTGAACTCATAGTGTCCATATTTGGTTCTAAAAGTTGTCTTATGAATATCTTCATCCTCAGTCTTAACTGATGATATCCTGATCGTAAATCAATCTTTGAAAACACACCAGCTTCTCTCATCTGATAAAAAAGATCATCAATACGTGGCAAAGGATATTTATTCTTTATCATTGCTTTGTTAAGCATACGATAATCTATACACAAACGAAGGGTTCCATCCTCCTTCTTAACAAAAATAACTGGGGTACCCCAAGGTGAAACACTGGGTCTGATTAAACCTTTAGCCAACAATTCTTGTAATTGTGCTTTCAATTCTATTAACTCAGTTGTCATCATACAATCGGGTGCTTTTGATATAGGCTCAGATCCTGGTTTAATATCAATAGCAAAATCAAACACCCTCTTAGGAGGCAATCCCAGAAGTTCTTCTGGAAACACATCCTGAAATTCCTGAAGAAAAGGATACTTTTCCCCAAAAGATAAGCTAGGGTTTCCTACCCCTTCTTCCACTTGTTCCATCTTAATTGCAAATTGCTGACAACCTTTCATTCTAGCCCTTTTTAATTGGTTAGTAGAGATTGTCCTGATTTTAACTTCTCTTTGAATCCCTTAGAATTGGGTCAGATTTCCCAAGTCATCTAAGCATTCAGCTATTTTTAAAAAATAGTCAACCTTAGCTCTATGTTTCCATAACCAATTCATTCCAAGGATCACATCATAAGAACCTAAGGGAGATACATACAGATTTACTTTAGTTGAAAAACTAGGAAGGTCAACCTTGGCTTCAAACAAACATTGCTCTACCTGAGCCTTAGATTGTTTAGCATATTCTACTAACCAAGGTTTAGACATGTAACCAACTTTTCTAGAAAATTTATTTAAAATTCTAGGAGAAACAAAGTTTTCAGTGGCTCCTATATCAACCAAAATAGATATAGGGACTTCAAAGAAAGTACTTGTCATCTCAATGGGTGTGATTTGATACTCGGCTTGACGATTGTCAAGAGATGCATGAATCCTTTGCTGGAATGCTTCTTGCTGAGTAGGTAGTGCAATACCTCTTTGTTGACCATTTTGATTCTTGTTAGGGCAACGATCTGCATAGTGGTCACCCCCACAAGTAAAGCATCCTCCAATGGGTCCTTTCTTATCTGAAGTCTTCCCATTGTTATCCTTATTTCTTTTATAATTGCTATATTTCTTCTCATTGCCTGATTGAACTTTGTTCTTCTGAGGTCCTTTATCTTTTGTCTTATTATCATGATTCTTTTCATATCTTTTCTTGTAGGGTTGATTGTTAGGAGATCCATTAAACCTCTTATGGCTTCTTTCATGATAAGCTGAGATTGATTTCAGCTTTTGCTCTTTCTTAATCGCCTTCTCATACACTTGATCCATTGTGGTAGGACCATGAACATCCACTTCACCACCTATTTGAGCATTTAAGCCCATGATGAATTTCTTGATCCGGAATCTCTCATCCCTTTGATATTGTGGAACATATTTCAAGAGTCGAGTGAATTTTTCCCCATATTCTACCACTATCATATCTCCTTATTGAAGATTCTAAAAATTAGTAAGTTTTTGATCAAAGTAAAGTTGTGGTAACCACCTCTTGCGAAAGAGTTCCACGAACTCATCGCAAGTTACCCTTAGAGAGCTTAAATTCAATTCCATCTTTTTATTCATCCACCAAGTGGATGATTCTCCAACCAGTTGGAATGCTCCCCATACTACCTTGGTCACCTCCGAGTAATTTCTTATCTCAAAGTTTTTTTCCATCTCTGTCAACGAAGCTTCTACAACATCTCCAGTTTCTGTCCCATCAAATTTTGGTGGAACAACCTTCTTCATATTCTTTGAAAGCTCCAAGGTCAATCTATCCCTTGCCTCTTTATGTGTTTCAGTACTTTTACTCTAATCTTCATGATTTTCTCTGCTTTCACCATGAGAGTTTTCACCTCCTCCCTCAGTATTCCCTTTATCATCCACCTTCTTTTCCAAATCACCCAATCCTTTCTTGGTTTTATCAAGCATGGTTATGATTTGGTCTAGCTTATTATCCGGCAGGTGGTTTCCCTCTTCACTTTCTCCTTGGTTAGTTCTTGTCCACACCATGTTTATCAATTTCTCACACCTGAGAATATTGAGTTGTCCATTAGTTCAAGATTATAATGTAGCCCATTAAATCTAAACATAAAACTCAATTTAAACAATAGTTTGGCACAAAAACAACTCTTTTATTTATAATTTCTTTTTCAAAAGTAAAGAGTTTCCTTCTCTCTCTTTTTTTTACAAGAAATGACTTCAAAAGTCATGATCCAGAGGAGTATATCCCTTAGACTCATTTTCATATACATAAACTTGAGGTATGTAACCTTCTGACTCACTATCAGACCTAACTTCTATGATCTCAATAGTTGACGAAATGTGGGGATCTCGCCTAACCAAAGTTGTTTCCTCATCTGACATATACTCTATGATTTTGGCAGTGATTATAACTCTTTCTTTATCTTCCCTTCTCACTCGCTTAATTCGAGTTAAGGCAGTTGCCAAAGTTTCAGTATCACTTAGCCAAATATCACTCTCATCATTAGTTCCCTCAAAGGTTTTAATAATGGCCTCACGTTCTCTTTTAGCTTTAAGGAAACGTTGTCTTGAATTGATAGACTTTCTTGCTGTCTTCTTAAAGCGTACCATCCTGGCACACAAATTTTCCAAACATTAGCTAACCGCTTAATGTTGACTACAGGGAAGCATAGTGGTTTGATAAGCCCTACTGTTGAACCTGGTAGCTCTAATACCATATGTAACATCCAAATTCTATAGACATAGTAAAATCAAAAAATTTACCATGAAGTAATTTTAACAAGGTAAAACAAAATGAGATAGAGAAAATTTTTCTTTTATTCAACATATAATCAAGTAACTACAATTACATGATTTCTCAGTACTAATACAATAAACTATATTGTTCATCACAAGTACAATTGTTTACAAAAGTAAATCAATTACAATATAAAAAAACTTTGGAATATTTACTACCTCTGAATATCCAACATCTTTATCACAAGTCCTGGCATGTTTCCTGCTTGGAGAGAGAACATCTTTCCAGTGATTTACCTCCATCCACAGACTAACGGTCTCCCACACATCTTCCACATAGGAAGTGGCCCTACCCTTCATGAGGAATATAGACCATAGGTGACCAGTGGTTATTTGCCTTTTCCAAGTACATAGTGTTGTATTCTACTCAACCCTATCAATCATACAACCCTAGATACCCTCTAGCCAAGTATGATTTCTAATATGTTGAGTAATCTGAATATAGTGAACTGACAATGCATGCAGAAAACAAATGCATTACTTTGGCCCAAATAACGTTCATATGAACATAGTTGTTGTGTTCACCCACCCCTACTCGACTTGGATAATGTCATATTGATGCAGTTATTCACTCTAACTATCTATACATAATTGGTTTAATCATCATGACCTGATAATAGTCTACTTAGACTTAGTTAAGTCTAAATGACATTAACCCTCATTTGGTCCTAATCAACTCTAGGGTTTTAAACAACCATTGAGTACTACAATACTTCTACATTATCATTCCTCATAATAGATTAGAAAAAGACCTTTGGTTTAACCCAACCATAACTAGGTTTACAATAAATCTTGCTAAGGTATTATCCTCTACTCAACAAGAATATGAATACCTATTCAATTCAACCATACGTGATGCCAATGCTCATCACTACATATTCGTACCCTTATATGCTTTATACAAGTTTATTTCTATATAGACTTGGTCTATTTCTACAAATTGGTTTACTATTGACTGAACTCATCATGGTTCTAGTTAGATAGGAGAAGAATTTTGACTCATTATCCTGTTCAACTAACTATCAGTAGTTATTCTATCATTTCAAAGGATACCTCATAGTCACCATTGTTCTCAATGAATCTAAGTTTCTTGGATAAGATACTATTTAGACAAAGCACAGAAAAGAAAACAAGATTGGTTTCAATACCATTAACTTCACTAAATACTCTATTCTGTAGTACTCTTGATTGGAGAGTTTACTAATGAAAACCCTTTACACTATTTTCATAAGAATTCAATATATATTTCACCTATGATAAGAATAGTCAACTTATTCCTGAAGATTACTCTTCTCACTGTGCGACTGGTTTTCTAATCGATAAAAGACTATAACTGTTTCTAAGAAAATTTGTTTATATAAAACTGAACAATAGAAGAGTCTACCTATCGGTTAAAGATAGATGTATTATCGACTCACTGTGATTATTCAAAATTGAATACATTGCCAGAATTAGCATCGACCCATAACAAGCTAAACGACGCTTCTCAGATATACTAAAACTCACCTTTACCATCGACTCAGACAAATAAGTCACAACGATAGTATTAAAGTTGACACAAACAACTTATTACATAGCATAGCTTATATTTAACACTGACAGGATAACCAAACTTAGTTAATTATTGCTCATAACAACTATAGAATATGTTTATCTTTGTCTGATAAAATGACATACATGAATATCTACCTGACAACGTCGGCTTACTGAGTATATGGATCGGTGATAAGCTACTGAGTTTGTCCCTGATGACCACACTCTTACTTAACTTTACCAACTTCCTCACTGCCCGCTGCGACTCTCTTCTACCTCATAACCAGACCTCCTTCTCTCTAAAAATTAAGCACTTACCAGATATATATGCCATCGACCATCTAAGCCGTGGCTTTTAAGAGCTCAAAACAAACTCATAAAGAGTCATCCTATCTGTTCACTCCCACTCCAAAATAGTTCTCAAAACTTATTAAAATCAAATGGTAATGACCAACGGTTTGACTTCAACTTAGCTAAAAATGTGTAGACATTGACAAATGTTAATGATGGATACATCATTTGAGGAGATCAACGATGGTGGTGGAGTCATCTGTCACTCCTCCTATATGAGGTTGCCAACTTCTAAAAACTAACCTAAGCAATCAGTTACTCTTAATGAGTAAGTTTGATCCATCATGCTTTTATCATTTAAAGCATTCCTTAAAAGATGCCTTTGGCTGCTCAACTTAAAACCATACTATTATATCATGAGGTATTTCCTCATTTGACTCATTCATATATATATATATATATATATATATTGATCAAATCAAATATTATTTATATAACATTGTCTCTATTTGATTTCATGATTTAATCAATAAGAGAATAATACTAAAATGAAAGTTACGGCTAACGTGATTGAGTTGAGCCAGTCTCCTCATCATGATCCGTTGACAAAGCAAGTCATCTTAACTCGATGATAAAGTCTTAACTTTAAGAATGGGTTAAAACACTTCAAAATACTTAATAATAATATGACAACCTTTTTATGACAATAATGTCGTAATATTTATGTTAAACGTAAATAGTCGTAAATCAAACTTAACGACGTCGTTAATGTATTTAATGACTAAAATGACTTAATATGACTAAGAATGATTGTAAAACAATATCAACTACCTATCGATTAGGTTCAAAAGTGAACCGTCAAAACAAAGCTTACCTCTTACTACACATTGGTTCACATTTTTGTTAAACACTTTTAACTCAGTTTGGCAAATAAACCATTCGTATGCCAAGGTCTATATCTCTCTCCTGGAAAGATACTCTCTCTCTTCTCCGAGAGTCATCTGATAGCCTGTAATCCTGTTTCGCTGGTCATCAAACAATACATGTGATTAGTGCATCGTTATTCAATTAATTCAACTAATAAATCAAATCTCATAAAACAATTATTAAATCGATATTAACATAATCATTCCTATAATTTCAATAAATGACATTCAATATAATCCATATTTTTCCTTGTCATAAATATAAATATCATAACATTTGAATTTACTTATGTCCAAGTAAAAATTAAAAGTAAAGTAGAGCCAAAATTGGGGATGTAACATAAGTGATGTTGCACAAAAAAGTTAGTAGTTTCAAGATTTATAGTCTTTGATAGGTGTTTATTTGCAAGAAAGATGCATTAGCATAAAATGTGGAATCCTATAGAAAACCATAAAAATATGTCAAAACATAGAGAAATTAATATCACCACATAATTACTCACGATTTTCTATGCAATTTATAAATTTTTTCCCCTAAATTTTAATTCCATTTGCAAAAGTTATGCTTGTTTGAAATTTGGAAAGAAGGGCTAAGTTTGAACTAGTATATAACCTAAAAATTTGGAAGGAATATGGGAAAATGGTCTCCACCATCATGTAGTGCTCCGAGTTAGATTTCCAATGCCTATAAGAATGCAAAAAATTGACATCACATGAAAAAGTTACATGCGATTGAAAAAAAGAGCTAGTTTTCAACCTCCGATGGCTAGAGGGTAACTCTGGAAGTTAAGTCTATCACTAGCAGTTAGGCTTGTGCATGGTCACATGTCATAGTTTGATCTTTGATGGTTATAGTTAGCATGAAAAGTTAGCGCTTGATGATTATCATGACATAAAATGTCACCTCTGGAGGTTAACGTTAAAAGGTTCACTTCCTGGCAGTTTGTAGTTTTCTGTTCACATTGATGGTTAAGGGCAGACAATTTTTGTAACCGCTAGCATTCAAGTTTGATGCCAAAAATGTTACAATCATTGTTATTCTTTTGTGGTTACTACTTAGCAAATAGTTAAAACTTTAAAACAAATTTCATTTTAACTCCTGTTGTCACAGTAATCGTGAAAGGTAAATGTCACGGTCCAGGGTTATAGTTTCACAAGGGTAGTTAAGGACCCAACGGTTACTAAGACTATTAGTGTCTATAAAGATTACCAACGACTGCTATTAGGATTAACAAAAGCATTAACATAAAATTTAACCCCTATTATAAACAAGAACAATTGCCAACAATTTGAGTGGTTAGAATGATGGTTAGAACAAATGACCATTGGACAAATGTATTACCTCACACATAGAGCCAACAACTGATGGACAATATCCTATGATCTAGAAGTTCAACAAGTGAATAAAATGCATAAACCTATAAATAAGAGCTTTACCTAACGTACATAACTTAAATTCAACAGACAAAATGATAAAATCATGGATAAAATATTTACACAATAGGTGAAACAAAATTGTAACATAAATTACCCAAAGGGTACGAACTGTACGCTACGGTCGTACAAGGGTATAAAACTAAAAAAAAAAATTCACAAAATTTTCTATCACCGAAATATAAGGTTTTATATGTCAATCTTCCCCTGTTGGTCACTCTAGATGCAATGATGATGTTGGTTTTGAACCTGGAGGACTCTTGTAAAAGTGGACCCCTGAGATTGTTTTTAAAAAGTGCACAAAAACTTGCTAAAACATAACACAAATGCTTGCAAATGAATATTAACAAGGATAGGAGGTCCCACTCGACGTGCCAAAAATGTGTACACAAAATATGGACTAGAAATAAATGATTCAAATGCAATTTTAAAACCCTTAATCTATATTAAATGCAACCTTTAATAAAGCAAGAAATTGAAAATGGAAGTTAAATGTAAACACAAATTTACCAAACTTTGATTCTTGTTGTATTGTGAAGGTGGATTTGCTCATGTTGTTGTATGTGGTTGCTCGAACTGGTAGCATGACGTTGCTTCAAAAGTAATTTATTAGAATGGGCTCATGAAAGGTCAATTTATAGACTTCTAGAAAGGCCGATCAATGGTGGAGATCTAATAACAGATGGATGGCTCATATCAATTTGGTTGGGTAGTTCGAGGATGGAGGGAGGAGATTAATTGGGATTTTTTAATTAATTTTTGGGATTTTTGAGAGATGGTTATGGAATGGGTGGATGATAATAAAAGAGATTTATAATTCTTTTATTCATTTTAGGTAGTTATAGCAGGGATTTAATTAATTAAATTAATTAAATCACGTGGAGAATGAATATTAAGACTTAAGAAATTGATTAGGACCTTGGAAAAGTTAGGAATAATTAGGGAAAATAAAATAAATTAGGATAATGATGGAATTAGGTCTTGAATTTGGGATAATGTAATAAATCAAAACAATAAGGGGATAATTGATCAGGATAGGGGATTTGATCAAGGTTAGCATAATTAGGATGGTTTAGGAATAATTTGGAGGATTTATGGAATTAGGACTTGGTTTTTAGCAAATCAAGTCTTGGTAAATTTTAAGTGTCTACAAATCAACTTTAAGTCTCACAACCCTTTTCTCCCCTTTCATCATCAAACATTCATTCCTTATATGGCCTTATTTTGTACAGTAAGTACACCATATCTTCTTCCTTTGAGTTGATGGTGTTATTAGGATACTGTCACCCTTGGCCAATATATCTTTCTTGATTTTTAACCACTCTAATTCTAGTCTCATCTTCTCCAACTCTTTACTCTCTATAATTTCCTTATCCTTTCTTCTCCAAGCCTGTGCTTCAATTATACATGCTAACTCTACTGTACTTGTGTATGTATCAAAGGTTCTTCCATCCAATGCAGTTCTAATTTCTAGTAGTAGCCCAAATACAAAACACTCAACTCTTTGTTTCTCTGTTAGTGGGTCTTCCATTTTCCTTACTACTCCCTTAAACCTATGGTAAAATTCCTTAAGCATTTCTCCTTCTTCCTATACCATTTCTCTCATCCTATTGATGCTTTCTAATGGAACCTCAGGAGATCCAAAATTAGATAGAATGCCATCATTTATATCTAACCCTTCCTTATCATGTTGTAGGCACATTTTTGTATACTATTTGAGTGCATCATTTGTTAGTGTCCCTACCTAATCATAAAGTTTGGCTTGCTTACCCCTAGCTGTATTCCTTCTCTAGATAGATTTCCAATGCAAAGATGTGTTTAGAGGATTCAATGGTATCTTTTCTAAAGATTGGTAATTTCATGTTTACGTCCATGTCTAAAGTTTGTTCTATGGATCTTTTTGTATTAGGTGAGGGTTCTTCTCTCCTTTGTGGTGGATTACTTTCCTCTGGCCTTGGATCTTCATATTTTTTCTTCTTTGTTGATTTCTTAACACAATTCTCTTGTTTCACTAAATTCTCGTTTCTTCCTTTATCCCTTGCTAATTCAATCTCAAAGAACTTAGTCCCTAACATTTTTGCATAATTTATTACAAATTATTGTTGTTGGTTTTCTCTTATCTAATTTGAATCACTATATATTCCCTCCACAAATACTCTTCTTGTCTTATTTGGCATGAGAGATGACTCTTGATCCAGGGGGTTCACCTCTTCGTGTGCTTATTTCAATTCGAGGGACATCCTTTCGTTAGTTAATGACATTTAATTTGTTAGTATAGGGTCTTCCCAACCTTCATTAATCATTTCAATAGTGTCCATGGCAAGGTTCTTGAATAAATTCTCAATTTCCCTCTCTATTGCATTCTCCTTATTTTCTTCTAGATTCTAATCTCTCATCATTTTCTCTTTTTGTAAATCCACACTTTTCCTTACTACCTTGTCTAGATAATTCGTACTTAAATCTAGAGGCTTAAGTTTTATAAAAGGGTTTAAGAGTTCCTCAAATCCTTTGTTAATTATAATCTTTAAGTTAGATAGGCCTAGTTCCAAATGGTGGTTTTGAGTCAAAATCTCAAATGGCAGAGCACCCCTACTTCTACATCCTTCTTCTAATGACTTGAATTAGATACCACGCATTATTTAATCTATCTCACTAACACTTGTAGAATTTTGGTTATATCACAATGGATATTGAGTTGTTCAGGTGTATCTTTGTTATTGAGTGATGTATTTAATCTTGGTTCCTCTATTTGTGGAGTCATATTAGTCTCCATGGAATTTTTATGTTCAACTATAGTTGCTTTAACATGCTCATTCATTCCCAATATTTTTAGTAGTGGATCTTATTTTTCTTCCATATTCTCAAGAATAGCCTCCCCAATGTGCTCAAATTCTTCTTCAATATCACTATCGATAGAAACCCTCCTAGTGCACTCTAACTCTTCCCTAGTAGGAACCCTCATGGCATGCTCAAACTCTATTTATCCATGCTTCTCCATTCGTTTGTGGTATCTTTCTTGAATTTGTTTCAATTTCCTCTCCTCTATGTTTAGCTCCATTGCCAATTCAATCTCTTCCCTAATCTCTCTTCTTCTTTCTATCTTGTTTTTCCATGGGGGTTATTGATTTGGAGTTCAATTAATCCTTTTATGCATCCATAATGGTTTAGTCTTGTTCTTCTTCTAAAGGTTGCATCTCTTCAGGACCCCCCTTTCCATTTGTCATCCCTTAAGTGCCTTATCCCCTCTCACAAGGTTAGAATCTAGCGTAACCTACCAAAATTCATCAAATATTGTTCCTTAATGGAAATTCTTCCTGGTTATAATCTTGTCCATTGTGAATGATATATTTCTTGTTTTAAACTGATCTTTTATCCTTCTACCATGGTGTTGACAATGGAACCAAGATGTTAGCAATAATGGGTGTAGATGAGAGATCTATTCTTAGGTACTTGAAATGTTGTATTTATACCCTAGTGTTAAAGATAAGAAGAGGATTAGAGCAAGTGTGGTGGATTATAGAAGGTTGCGATAGGAAAGACTATACAGATTTAATAAAATACAGTTACTAACCACCATATTACATTACATATGAGTCCAAACAACTTGCAATATAATGTATTCATTCAAATAGATCTATTACAATATTAGATCATGATTCATATCCATCTTAGATTATCTACCTATCCTATCATACCCCTATCTACTATTCTCTCTTCTACATTATCATAATGATACTTCTATCTTACATGGACGACATTGATAATGTTACATTTTATATTTGTAGAGCCATTACTTATAGTAAGTATAAGGATCAAAGAGTGTATCTTCTTGTATTAATTGTGTCCTTTGGATGTGTTGGTGCCACAGTTCTTTTGCGGTGGCTAATTTTTGCTATAATGTGAGCTATGCCCTGCCAATAGGAATCATCGAATCTTTTATTCTTGTTTTTGCATTACTTCTTTACATGTCATCTTTTTTCACAATTCCAACACTTTACTTTCTTAGGGGTTTTGTACCACCTTTTTAATTTATATTTAGATTTCTTATAGTCCCCTTTAGACTGACCTTTATCCTTGGGCCTTCCCCAAACATGTAAGACATCCTTAGAAATTTTATAATTAGACTTTATCCTCATCTCTTCACTAAATAATGTAGCAATAAGAGAGTTCATATTTAGCTATACAACGCTACCACTAATAGAAACAATTAAATTATCCCAAGATTTGAATAAAGAACAAAGTAACAAGATACATTTATCTTCTTCATCAAGTTTAAAATCTATTAAAGAATTGGTTGACTCACAACCAAATTAAATGCATTCAAATGTTTTACAAAAAGATTTCCTTATTGATTTTTAAAGAATATAAACATATTTTGAGATATAATTTATTTCTCAAACTTTTGGTTTGATAGATATCACCTATCCTCTTCCACAATGTAAATGTGGCCTCTTCTAATATATTCAAGAGGATAATTTGTATGACACAAATGAATGGTTCCTCATGCCATCTTGTGTAACATTTTCTAATCTTAATTAGAGATTTCATCAAGTTTTCATTCCTTTGCTATAAATTTCCACTAATCCCTTTCTTCCAAGTGATCCTCCATCTCCAACTTCCATAGCTCATACCTAGAGTCACTAAACATTTCAATCTCTGAATGAGAGGTAGAGGCCATGGTTTCAATTACTCATAGATAAATAAAAATATCAAGTCAAAAGCTCCCATTGTAGTAAAAAAATCCACAAGTACACTTCCAAGAAAGGCATCCCTTTATAAATAGAACCAAAGCTCTAATGCCAAATGTTGATAAACTAGGTAAACTACTAGAGTAAAAACTTGTTCACTTAGCATGTAAATATAAATTATTGATTAAAGTATCATGTGATTTACCATAAGATAAGTGTGAGAAATCTTAAATCAAAAAACACATCATAAACACATTACACCAATATTTATGTGGAGAAACCCTTTGGGGAAAAAATTTGACCACCAAAGAGAACATAATTTGTATTAATTCAATAGCAAGTGTTACAATAATACATCCAACTTCTTCCTTCACTTTGACAACATTTTCAAAACATAACCTTGCTTCACCTACAAAAGAGACATGAAACAAATATCCAAGGCATCCAATTTATAGAGAACCAAAGAGACAAAACCATGAATGGTTTCCCAAAACTAAAACTACCAAAACCCATGGTACACAAAATCTAATGCCCCATGACCAATCGGTTAGTGCTCCATGAATAAACACCATCACTATATTATTTTTGACTCATGCGAAGAGTGGGCACACATTATTGAGTATGGTGCTCCAAAATGGAATGACCAACTAATGTGGATCCCACCTGACATGCAAAATATGCTCCACTCTTGCTTCTAGCTCCCAGGATTGGGAAAGTTATGTAAATGGGGTCAAATCAATTTGTAATTAGCATCATCATAATTAACCTCCCCATGGATGCCACTACAACTAATATTCCTAGTTACAAGGAGAATAAATAACTAATAATATCTCTCAACCACCTAAATTAGCATATAGTATATATTTTCAAGTTGTTGAAGATTAGACATTAGACATAGGATTGTAATGTTGATAGCACCTTAATCCTAATACATGAAGTGCGAATTCATCTAGGCTAAGACTTCACCCATGAACTAAATGGCCACCTAGATCTACAATAGAGAATCATCATGTAAAGATTGGATGGTATGGGAAAAATGATTGAAGGAAAGTTGTGTGCTAAAATTTTAATCATTTGGCCACTTGCACTAGGAAGCCAACATGTGGAAGTTCCATTATGGTCACAAATAAAAGTATAACTATGTGCTCAACTACCTTATAGGTCACGCCATGCATATGCCATTAGATAGATGGAAAATGATTGTTGGACCTAATAGATACTCATCCATGTGGGCACTTGTGGATATATTTATGACCAATACACATAGGGCACACAAGCAAATAGATCACTTAAGAATTAAATAATTCTTGACAATCGACCAATGCTTTCGCTAAGTGATGATGATAATTAACAGTGTGTGGTTAATAATGGGAGATTGAAAAGGGATTATAAATCAAGGGTGAAGATGTGTATAGATAGTAAAGACATTTCACCATTAAACTATGAAGCTAACATGTAGCCACCTATTTTATACACTACTATAGCAAAATGACAAATAAAAAGTAAGCAGTTCAAGCAATTGCTTTAGAGGTAGTTGTTGGTGACTAGTGTGATAATGGGAAGCACCTAAATTTATAGGGAATGGTAAATTGATGGTTAATGCATGAATATAACAATCATAGCAACCTAGGGTAAAGATAAGGATTTAAATATGCATAACAAACATAAGTACGCCCACACAAATTTAAATAGAAAAGGCCACCATGGATGCCTTTTGAGACAAAACTAGAAGTATGAACAAAACATACAAATCCAAAGGGGAACAACAAAGAGTTACCAGTCATAGGTTTGTTATCAATGAGACCCAAGAATAACTTGTAAAGGAAAAAATGGAACACACTTGTAGGAGAAAAATCAAAGTTCAAAAGAGTAATGGAGATAAATAAGAGCACCCCCACTACCTGAGGAATTGGAGTGTGTTGTGGAAGCCATAACAAGTGTCCTACCAAAAAAAAAAAAAACTAAGGTATCATGCAAATAGATCAAAACAAAAGTAGTTCTTGTATACACCTAAAAATGACACGACTCTACCTAAATAAATATTTTAAATATTTATTTCATCTTAATATTCCTCTATCAATAAATAAATAAATCAATTTATTTATTTGATTCATTTTCCTCCCATTAATTGAATAAATTACATTTATTTAATTAATTTCAATAGTATTAACTTTATTCTTCTAAACAATTAAATAATTTTAATTAATTAATTAAATCATTCATTCTTCCAAATTTAAATAAAATGCAAATTTATTTAAATTAAATCTCAATCTCCAAAAATAAAATATAATCAAATATTTTATTTATTCTTCTAAATCTTGTACAAACAATTAAATAAATTTATTTATTTAATTTGCTTTCTTATCTTCCAAATCTTCTAAAAATAAATCTTCCTTGTCATGCAAAAGCAAAAGTTGAGTTAACTAATTTAAAGCAACTTTGTTTTTATCAACAAACTCTTAAATTAGAAAAATATATTCTAATTTAAAAAATAAAAGCTCATCCTCATCAAGAAAGAAGTTAACTCAACAAAGCATCCTTTTGAATGACACATGGCTTCTTATTATTCGCGCACGTTCTCTCAAACATCCTCTACCATTGATCTTCTTATTTCTTCTACACCGTTGATCTTCTCTCACACAAGTCTATAAATACTCCTCTATTCTTCCATTTCATCATAACCAATCTTTCAAGTAAGATTACTCTGTCGAATCCATAGCGCGCCATTGGCACCCCCACTCTCACACTATTCACTATTCATCCTATATTGTGTTGAAGCTCATCTTCAACACAATGAGTATCTAAGCCATTTCTCCTTTGTCATCTTGAGGAATCAAAGCAAGGGAGCAAGCTTCCTAAGGGCTACATTCATCACCAAAGATCAAACAAGAATAGGTGAACAATGGAAGCCGCCAGGTAACAAAGCACTGTAAGTTGTTTATTTGGTTTTATTCTTTGTTGCTTGCACATTTCATTAAAGTTATTGGGTTTTACATTCATTTGATTATTATCCCATTTTACCCATAACATTTCTGGCACCCACCGTGGGGCCTTTGCCCCAAATCTAACCAAAAAAACTGAGTTCTTGAGTGACAGGTTCCATACAGGCTCCGTGCAGTCTTCAAACAGGTTCATTCGGCATATCTGATTGATCCCGCGGTGCATCTGATCACTGTTCCAGTGCATGCAACCTTTCGGCACATACATCCTCCAAGGCTGTGCATATACCACCTGTTCTGGCACATATGATACTTCGACGCATCTGTTCCAATAGCCTGCACATTTGATATCTAATTTGGCGCTTTTAATTGTTCTATGCGTACATCCCTTCTTTCTGCGCTTATAACTCATTCTCTTGTGCATTTGTAATTGTCGTGCTTTTGAGTACTGTTTCTGCGCATTCAATCTCTTAAGTTGCACATATGATTTCAGGAGTTGTCTAGGGATTTCTTGTAGGTTTTCTAACGCTGACATTTGTCGTGCAGGATTGATTCTTTAATTTTCATGCAGGGTTAAGAGTTGGATAGTTTTATTTTCCTTAAAACACACATCATAGATTAACTAGGAGGAAGAAGTAAAAAAAATTGTTCATGGAAATCTCACATAGTTCTTAACTAGGAGGGTAGTAACGAACATCATTGCTATCTCTTTTAGTTTAGAACATTGCTATCTTACAAAAGGAAAGAACCATTGCTATCTTTAAACACTTCAAAGTTAACAACTTTGTGTGTGCCCAAGTAGTGTAACACATATAGTCTTTTTATTTTTAAATAGGATTGGATAAACCACTATTCACTGTGTCTGTTGAATGACAATAGGCTTATGCTCTCCCCTTTACTGGGTGACTAGAACGCCATACTTGTCATTCTTTGTGTATAACCTTTAGAGGGGCCTGCCCTTGGATGCCTGCCTGTCCAAGTGGGAATGACCCTAAGTGGTAATAGGCTAAAGCCAAGCCCTACCAATCCACTATAAATAAATTGTGCTTGAGGCGAAAGCTTCCTGCAACGAGTGCTGCTGTGTTACACCGACATTCAACCTCCCCCAAAACCCTCCAAGGCATAACCCTTGCAGGCTGGGAGACTCCATAATGGAGAGTAGTGTTGCCGCATGTGTAACCACTCGAACGGTTGCCCTGACTATTTAGCCATTGTCTAGTATACCAAAATCCTCTATTTGTTGGCGCAAAAGGTGGGACATTTGAAGTGGCCCCGATTCATGTGATTCTTAGTAGAGGTAGCAGGGACAATCCTAAGGTTTGGTGGGGGGACGAGCCTAAGGAAACTTGGATCTGGTATGCGTGAGAAGTGAGTGTCGTGGAGGGGACCTGGTGCTACCAGATCCTGGAACTACATGCTTTGAATATGCACAGCTAGGGGACTCATCAAGTACTATCCTTTCCAGCCCAGGTTGTAATTGTTCTTGTGTCAAAAAGTCCACAAAAACACAAAAAAATAATAAAAGATAAAAATAATGAAAACTTCTATGCGTTTGTTGTGTCTTTATCTGCCATAATTGAAAATCAAAAGCAAAAAAAAAATGTACCAAGTTTTCAACCAAAAACATAATTTTTTGAAAAATGTGCCAAAAAACTCTGCAAAAACAAACTAAAAACTAGAATTGCGCATCCACTGCGACCTGCAGCACATCCATTTCAACCTACTGTGCATTTGATTACTATTGCTGCGCATATAAAATTTGCCAAATCTGTGCATGTGCTTTGATCTGCGGTGCTTTTGCCTTATGTTCCGACGCACTTACTGTTGCGCATCTATTCTAGAGAGCTATTCTGTACTTCCTAGGAGAAAACCTTTCAACTTTTCAAGAACCCATTTCAAACTTGTCTAGGTTTTCCCAAGATCTTATTAAAATCATGCAAATGAACCATCTCATTCTTTTTTCGCACCATAGCTACTTTTTCCATGCTCGCATCATTTGAAAACTTCGCAAAACTCTTCCAAAAATCAAACAAGATATCCAAAAACTAGGTTAGTACCAAGCTATTCTTGATCGCATCACCCTCAAACAAACCTAGTGAGTTTCCACTATCAAGAATCAATCATCCTTTTCTCTCGGAACTCCACTAGTGGCTTGTGTGAAACTAGTCTACATCAAGTAACCGGATTTCTATCATCCTTACTTTTGACTATCATTTTGTCTCAACTAACTTGTTTGACACCTATAGATCCAAGGAAAACCTTGTTCAAACCTTGGCACATTTTATCGCTTCTTGCTCAAATCTTTCAAACTCACTCCATCCTGTCTCAAGTCACCTTGCATGGTCTTAACGAGTTTCCAAAGGCAAAAGCAAATTGAAATGGCAGATAAAACTATTTCATCCCCTCATGAAAGTGATGAGGAAATTTCTTAGGAAGAGATCCTACAAACTCAGCAAGACCGAAGGGTTCAACGCATAATGGATAAGGTACTTGCCCAAGACCCTACTAGATTCTTTCTTCACTTAGTGCAACTAGGAGTCAAGCTTCCTAAAGATTTTGATGTGGAAGCTCTAAAAGAACTCGAGGAAGAAAGAAACCCTAAGGAAAGCACACGAGAGGAAATAACCACAGACAAAAGAAAAGCAACCATTGATTCTATGAACGCCCTAAGCTTAATGACCCAACAGATTGAAGATTTACAACAACAATTCACAGACATGCAAACGGGAACATCAACTAAGCATTATTCCCTAGAGGATATTTCACCATATCCTTTTGATAGGACCTTGATCATGATACCTTTCCCCTCTAAATTTGAGGTGCCAAAATTTGATAAATCATCGAGGAAAGGGTATTCCAAGGGACCACATTAGGGAATTTAACGCTGTGTGTCTTTAAGTCGCCCACAATGATACTTATCTTATGTGACTATTTCCAAGAAGCTTAGGAGGACAAGCCATGGAGTGGTTTTCTAGACTACCGCCCAGCATTAGAACCTTTAACGAACTTGTGGACAAATTTGTCACACACTTCTCCTACAATATTAAGCATGACACCTTAATCTTAGATCTTTGTAACACCAAGCAAAAAGGTGGAGAATCTTTCGCCACCTTCCTACAAAGATGCAGACAGTTGGCAAGTAAGTGCCCACATCAAATGCCTAAAAAACAAATGCTGGAAATGTTTGTCCATAACTTACACACCGACCTAAGCTATCAGATACAAATCCAATGTCCTACTTCCTTTAGTAAGGTCATTGAGATGGGTCTAATCATCGAAAAGGCTTTAATCACCAAAGGTCAAACAAAGCTTTACAAGGACACTCCTAGTACCAATACCAACGTAGATAAACCAAGATTCTGGACAAAGAACAAAAACATTGTGAATGATGGGGTGGTAGATGCCAAGAATGTGACACCAAAACAACCAATCTTCAACTTATCACACCCACAAAACAACCCCCTACAAAATAAACCAAGAAACACTGAATCACAGTTTACAAGCTTTTAACCTAGGAGAAAATTTACACCTTTGGGAGAACCACTAGAAACCACCCTACGAAAGTTAATCACAAGTAAGATCATAACACTTCCAACAGTGTGGGAATATGAACCAAAAGTCAAATCTTCTTGGTGGAATGACAACGATTTCTGCGAGTACCACCAAAATAGGGGGCACAAAACCAATGACTGCATTGCGCTCAAGCACACCATCCAAGATTTGATAGAGCAAAACAAAGTATCACTTGACGGACATACCTCTTATAATGATCACTGGGAATTCAAGGATCTGCTTCCCAACTATGAGCAAGGGGGGTCTTCCAACCAAAACAACAGTGGAACTAATAACGCCAAGTACACAAATGTCTCATTTGACTATGTTGTCAACCACATCTCAGAAAGTGATCCACGCATCAATGTGATCACTATAAACAAAGACTCAGATTGTAATGCTACCACTCGCAGTAATAGAGTCACTCTTAGAGGAGTCCCAGCCTCTCCATCTAATCAATACAGTATTCTAGATCAACTCCATAAGACACCTGCACATATCTCCATTCTGTAACTTCTGCGTTTATCCCCATCCCATAGGGCCATACTTGAAAAATATCTTTCATAAGCCTCTACTCCAACGAACCTTGCTGAAGAATAGTTTCAAACCATGGTATGTCACATTACCTCACCTCACTCCCTATCATTCACTGAAAAGGATGATATGTCAATTACCCAACCTCATAACACGTCTCTTCATATCGAAGCCTTCATCCACAAACACAAGATAAAAAGGGTTCTAATCAATGGAGGAGCCGGTTTGAATATTTGTACCTTGAAGCTAATCCTTGGATTGGGGTTTGCAGAGAAAGCTATTGATTAAAAAAAGAAAATCACTATCAAAGCCTATGATGAGGAGGAGAGAACCTCCAAGGGAACTGCTATTTTACCAATCAAAGTGGGACCTGTAGTAAAAGATGTGGCATGCCAAGTACTCGACATGGAGCTAGCATATATCATTCTTCTTGGGAGACCATGGATACATGCTCTGAAAGCAGTGCCATCTACATACCACCAGTGTATCAAATTCCCTTATGAAGGCCAAGAGATCACCATCCAAGGTGACCCCAACCCATTTCAATATTGCAACTCCATTCACTCTAAACTTGAAGTTGTGATTCCTCATAACCTTGCTTCTGCTTCATATTCATCCTAGGTTGACCTAGCTTCACTTGCTTCCACATCAAAAGCTTCCCAACCTGACCTCAGACTCAAAGATAAGGGCCTGGCTGAGTACACAATTGCCCAATCCTTTTATTTAGCACAACTCCCTCTATCTCCCAAATTGTATGGAAGGCCTTCCATGAGCAAATCCAAGACACTTGAAACTACCAAAGGTTCGTTTATCCAATGAGGAAGCCTTGAAGATGAGAGCGATGAAAAAGATATCCTTCAATGGTTATATAAGGATGAAGTCAGTATATCAACACAACAAGACCATCACTCCATGATACAAACTGAGCAATATGGTCAAGGATTCCAAATGCTACAAAGAATGGGGTATGAAGGACACGGTCCACTCGGTTCAAGAAAGGATGGTATCACTGAACCCATCCAACCTCATACCTTGACAGCCCGAGACATTATAGGGCTAGGTTACACTGGCACCAAAAGAACCAATAGAGCAAATAAGCATAAAGGAAAACAACCAGAAACATCTGCTACTAATCTAGTTGATCAAATTCACCAACTGCAAATGGGGAGTGAGACTTACTCCAACGAATATGAGTGGGATAGTCTCTCGAAGATATCTTGTGATGAAAAAGATATCGATGTTGTCCATGAGTATGACCCAACCCATGCAACTGAGGGACAAGGTCCAAGGGCTAGACCGCTAGACTCCAACCCACATAATATCGATAGTGAAAGTCATGAGGAAAGAATGATACCCCCGTTGACATATCAGCTAATGGAGAGTACCATCGTAGGCATTGTCCATGCTTATAATGACCACCATAACACCTCTATCTTGACCATCAATACCATTGAACCAGACCAACTTACCATTGTTGCACCCCAAACTCATAGATTGGGACTTACAAGACACTACCCCTGAGCTCAATACCTTTCAGAACGATGAAGCCATCATAGACTATCTTGAGCTTAGAGATCATATAACCACAGGGGATCACAGAGCTGGCTATGCCATAGAATTGAATGACAAGGCCTATTTTGGAGAGAGTGCTAAGCCTTTCAGTCTCAAAAATGTCAAAATGAAAGAAAGATCTAATCATTAAAACCGCTCTGCGGCAATGTTAGATCATGAAAAAAGTAAAAATATAGATGTATCCAACAGTGAAAACCTCTCTGAGGCACCGAAGGATCTGAGGCTTGACCCTCTACCCAATCTCACACATCGGGAGAGATCTTCAATCTTGATAGAACCAACAGAACTGATCAATGTCAGCACAGGTGACAATCCCAGAATGAATCACATGGCACAGTCTTTAACCGCACAAGAAAAGCCAGCATTCACTGAATTCTTCAAAAGAAAACAAATCAACTTTGCGTGGACATATGTGGATATGCTAGGGCTAGATCCAAATCTCATAATGCTTCACTTATCCTTAGCCCTAGGAGCTAAGCCAGTAAAGCAAAAACTCAGAAAGATGTACCCACATGTGGCCCTCATGGTGAAAGAAGAGTTGAAGAAACTGTTAGATGTCAGATTCATCAGACCAATAGACTATCCTAAGTGGATTTCAAACATAGTACCAGTTACCAAACCAGATGGTAGAGTCTGAATATGTAATAACTTCAGAGACTTGAATAAAGCTTATCCAAAAGATGATTTCCCCCTCCCAAACATTGACATTATTGTAGATCTCACGGCAGGGCACACCATGCTGTCGCTAATGGATGGTTTCTCTGGATACAACCAGATCAAAATTACACCTGAAGACCAACACAAGACTACGTTCACATGTCCATGGGGCACCTATTGTTGGTGTGTCATGCCTTTTGGTTTGAAAAATGCCGGTACAACATATCAGAGAGCTATGACCACAATCTTCCACGACATGATGCACACTATAATGGAAGATTATGTTGATGACATCTTGGCAAATCACTCACAAGAGAAGGACACCTGGCAGTACTAGACAAAATCTTCACAAGACTGGAACAGTTTAATGTGCGCCTCAATTTGAAGAAGTGCCTATTTGGAGTTACATCAGGCAAGCTACTTGGATACATAGTGTCCGCTAATGGAATCGAAGTCGACCCAGCTAAAGTAAAGGCCATCATGGAAATGTCACCTCCTAAGAATCTCACTCAACTAAGGTCTCTACAGGGAAAACTACAATCTATCAGAAGATTCATTTCTCAATTGGCAGACAAGTGCCACTCATTTTCCCACCTCCTACATAAGAATGTCCCTTTCAAATGGAACGATTCATGTGAACAGGCATTTCAGCAGCTAAAAGAATATCTAATGAAACCACCTGTATTGATGCCACAGATTCAGGGTAAACCTCTGCTGTTGTATATCTCAACCACACCAACAGCTCTGGGAGCTCTCCTTGCACAACAAAATTATGAAGGGAAAGATCAAGCGATCTACTATATCAGCTGAACACTTGTTGGGTATGAACTACAATACACACCAATTGAAAGAGCATGTCTCGCTGTGGTCTTCGCCTCACAAAAGTGGAGACATAACATATTGTCACATTCTGTCAAACTAGTAGCAAATATTGATCCACTCAAGTACTTACTCAACAAAGTAGCCCTAACAGGTAGATTGTCCAAATGGGTCATGCTTCTTAGCGAGTTTGACATCGAATATGTAGACAAGAAGGTAATAAAAGGCCAAGTACTTGTAGATCAATTGGTAGATGCACCTCTAACAGATGATAGCCCTTTGAGCTTCAAATTTCCAGATGAATCTATCTTTTGCATAACCACAACAACCTGGAAAATGTATTTTGATGGCTCATATACTCAGCATGGGTCAGGAGCAGGTATTTTGTTGGTCACCCCTAGTGGCAACACTATTCCTAAGTCATATAGATTACTCTTTCCCTACACTAACAACATAGTAGAATATGAAGCCCTAGTTATTGGCATCAAGCTAGCAGTTAAATGGAATATCTAAGAACTTCAGGTGTATGGTGACTCACAGCTGGTCATAAATCAAGTAAATGATGACTACCAGACAAAAGATGAGAAATTAATCCCTTACAAATGGATGGTAGATGACTTCAAGGAATACTTTCTCAAGATCTCTTTTGAGCAAATACCAAGGATTGAGAACAAAGCTACAGACGCCATGGCAATGATCGCATCTCTCCTCGATATTCCAAATAATCAATCACGTTATGAGTTCTTGGTAGAGCCAGCATCCCATCCTGCATATGACACCCCTGAATCCCATATCATTTGCCACATTGTTGGAACTGATTCCCCCCTCTATGGAAAAATATTTTCCTATCTTAAAGAGAATACCCTCCCACCTGATCTCTCTAGTAACGAAAAATGAACGTTCATTCGTCAGGCATCTCGGTATGCCATTGTTGCCAATACCCTTTATTGCTAAGGTCACAGTGGTACTCTCCTTAGATGTCTTGATAGTGAGAAATATCAAACCACCCTGAACGAAGTGCACGATGGTATATGTGGGACCCACTCTAGTGGCCCTACCCTAGCCAAGAAACTCATACACATGGGATACTACTGGCCAACCATGGAACAAGATTCTTATCATTTTGTAAAGAAGTGCAAGAAGTACCAAATCCATGGAAACCTGATACATGCACCATCATAGGAGCTACAACCATTAACGACTCCTTGGCCTTTCTGTCAGTGGGGACTCGACTTAGTGGGCAAGATCCACCCTCCTTCATCCTGTGGCCATAAATTCATAATCACTTCCACTGAGTACTTTATGAAGTGGATTGAAGCTGTGCCCCTAGCCAATATCACAGGCAAGCAGATTGCCTCATTTATCTTGAACTATATCATTTGTCGCTATGGTATCCCTTTGTCCATTATCACAGATAATGGACGACCATTCAAAAATCAAGATGTCAGGGAACTATGTGACAAATTCCATATCCAACACCGTTTTTCTACCCCTATTACCCCAAGGCAATGGCCAGGCAGAGGCATCAAATAAAACCATTTTGAAAATCCTGAAAAAGACTATCAATGATGCCAACCGTGATTAGCATATCCAATTAAATCCAGCGTTGTGGCCCTATCGCACAAGTATCCGCACACCCACAAGTGCAACACCATACTCCCTGGTCTATGGATCTGAAGCTATTTTTCCCATTGAAGTCGAGATCCCATCCTTGCAAGTTTCTTTAAAAGGTCTCATATTTGATGAAGAGTACAGAGTGTCCAGACTTCAAGAATTAGAGCTGCTCAAAGAGAGAAGGCAACAGACCTTTAACCACCTAAAAGCTTATGAACAATGGATGTCCAGAAGCTACAACCATAGGGTAAAACCTTGAGTATTCCAAGTTGGTGATCTAGTCCTCAGAGAAAATCCCAGAAATCAGCAAGATCGAGAGAAGAAAGGCAAATTTGAACCCAACTAGTTGGGTCCCTATGTCATCATTGCGGCCTATGGGTCAGGAGCATATCAATTGGCTACATCTGAAGGCGAACTGTTTGATGACCTTATCAACATCATGCATCTTTGCAAGTTCTATACATAAACCCCAATGCAAGGGAGTCGCAAAAATAACAATTTTTTTTTGAAAAAGTGATAAAAAACAAATAAAAAAATCAAAAAATAGAAAAATAACAAAAAAAATCGTCCTTTGGTGAAAACCTGGCAAACAGGTGCTTGGGATAGATACCATGATGAAAACCTGGAAAACAAGCGTCATGCATATTTTTAGCTATTTGTGCAAATAAAAGCAAGTGGTGAAAACTTGGTAAATAGGCACTATCTGTGACAAACCGCTTCCTCCATCTGTTGTGACCTCAATTCTCTTGTGTCTCTCATATCGTTCATCTTGAACCGATCCTTGAGCCGTTGTCAAACTATGTCACCTCTGAGTTATCAGGTAGGCAAGGCCATTCTCAATGCGCCCCCGAGGCTCCGCTCCCCTTCTTTCTTGTCCATTCCGTCAAGTGTCGTCTATCCTGCTATCTGTACCATTCTGCATCTTTGCCATCACCTAGGTCCTAGGTCCATCGGGTTCACCCCGAACTATGTTGCCTCTGCATCGTCATGTAGGCAAGCCCATTTAGCAATGAGCCCCCGAGGCACTAGATCAGTCCCTTAGGGTCTGTCTCTCCGTATCTACTTGTCATGTCACACATAATAAGTTGATCGTTTGTCTAAACTTGGGGAAACTCCTTGACCTGGTTGCGGATTCAGATTCTTGAATGCCACATGTTTTAAGAGTCCATACCAATAAGGATTGTGATATCTTTTGCTAGACAAGTGTGCGCAGCAAAGCAAGCTTCCCAAAACAAAAGTCTTGACACAAAAGCATCAACCTGTCCAAAAAAAAATATACCGAAACACTCAGACTAATTATAAATCAATTATGGCAAGAAGACACATCTAATGCAAGAATGTTTTGTGAACAGGTTAACTTACAAGGTCTTGGATTTTTGTCATTATGTCTTTCTATGCTACTCAAGGATGCCAAAAGCTAGAGATGCTTGGGCATAATCTTTTTCTTTGTCTGTTGTTTATGGATTAAACTTTAGTAATGTGATGACTTTTGTCTAACGACATGATCAACAAAATATCATCGAGGACTTCAGAGGTCTGAACATGAAAAGGGGCAATCCTTGTCTGTTGCAACGCAAGAGGTACTCAGGTCATCTAGATTCCAGTTTGACTAGATGATTGTATCAAATTGCTATATCAAAATCCATGTAAGGAATACTCAGGTCATCTCAATTTAATTATACCTAGATGCTTGTATTTTCTTACAACATTTCAAAAAGAAAAGAAATAAAAAAGCGCCCAATGATGAAAGCAAAGTACTTGTACTCTAATAATGACAAAATATCCACATCCATCCCATATCCAAAAATCCATATCATCCATGCAATCCTGTAGAGTATCAAATGAAAGCTTGTATTCCTTTCATTCCTTTTCTTTCACCTATCTATATCATCTCTGTGTTGATTGAGTACATTTGGACATACCAAAAACATAGCATAGATTGCATATCATATCACATGAGACAGTCATTCACATGATTAATCATTTGCATACATAATAAGTGCATCAGGTCATCTGTATACATTTGCATCTGTATATCATTTAAAAAAAAAATCAAAACACATAGACAAATACATATAGAACTGCATAATCATATCAATAACATTCACATTTTACATTTTGCATATCAGATCATTGTCATCCATCTAAAACTGCATTAACATCACATAATCAAAATGTGCATCACATGTGCAAAGCATCATAAGATAGATTGCATCCATAACATATAAACATAGAATAAGTGCATGTAGAACATCAATAGCCGCATCATCATATAAACAAAAAAATATGTCCAAATGTACAATATATCAAAATATCTATCCATCTCTCAGAGTCATGTCATGAAATGTATACAAAGGACAAAAAGATAATGATACATGTCTTGGGGCAAAATAATACAAATATATACATATTAGGCTATTTGAGCCATAAAAAAATGTGTGTACATCAAGCCAAAAATCGGTACAAGTGTCAAAAAATGGCTAGCCCTGCTGCCGTGGAGCACTGCTACCTGCACTGTCCTCTCCCCTGTCACCCCCTAACTGTTGGGGGCCTCTCACTGATGCTACAGATTGAGATCCACCTACCCTCTGTGAAGCCACAAACTGACTCCTATAACTAGGTGCACGCTGGTCCGCCAGCACTGCCCCGTGATATAATCCTCTGTAATACTAAGTCTGAGCCTGCGCTCTGGAAAGCTCACCCTGTACCTGGGCCAGCTGTGTCTGTACCTATGTAAGCTGTGTCTGTACTTGTGTAAGCTATGTCTGTGCCTGCTGCACCTGTGTAACTAGAAAGGTTGAAGTACTATCTATACCCAGGGCTGCCACTGCTGCATCTCTCTCCACTCTGATCGCCTGCACCCTCACAAAGGATGAGTCTTGCCCTCTGGAGATCTCTGATATCCATCCTGTGTCTGCCTCTATCTGAAACTCCACTGCTCTAGGGTAGGCCCTCAACTACCTCACCTGACCTTATACCGTAACAATGGCCTACTACTGTAAATAAGGCTATGAAGCATGCTCTCCCTATCCCTGCACCTATTGCTATGCCACCTGCTATGGTAGTGGCATTTGTCTCTGTTGTGCCACCTGTTGTGCTGGCACTTGCACCTGCCCTACAGCTTGCGGCTGCACAACCTGCTGCTGTCCCGAGGGTCCCTCCTTGGACCTCCTCCTCCATCTTAGTCTGCCTCCTCCATCTCCTCCGTCCCCACCATCATCTCCCTCTCCCTGACCCCCTCCACCCCTCCTCTATCCCCTCCTCCTCCTGCCAGTCCCATCCTCGTCATCTGAATCCTCCTTGTCTATAGGAGGAGCCAACTCTCCAGGTCCTAAATATCTAGGAAATGGATGAGTGGTGAACCACTCCTCATAATCTGCAGTCATCCCCGCATCTACTATCTCCCTCCTCATAGGCCAAGCTACATAAGGGATCTAAAAAAAGTCTGCCAAGGCCTCCTTGTACGATGCCACAGGACCCCACCTCAATCTCTCTGTATGGGTCCTCACAAATCAAGCTTGCCTCTATGGACTGCCCTGCACTCTGCTAAATTGCCTCTATACTCTGCTGACAATCTGACGCTCTAGTATGTACCACGTCCTGCCAATAAGCCACCGAGTCTAGAAACAATACGGTAACTTTTTGTCCTCATCATCCCATACCTCACAGTTTAGTTATGGGCGCCAGATAACTGCATCCACATTATCTAGCGCATGTCTCCAATACTCAAGCTTTCCCAGCTTGTGCTGGGAAATCACGCCTACATATCCGTAGCTATATGGCTCCCCTCTGTGCCTGTGAAAAACACATATTGGTCACGTGATCGCTATGTGCTCCCACAACCAAAACTGCAAAAGAGACACACCTGCTGACAAGCTGGCCCCTCTATGGTACACAACCTGATGCATATCCCTGTACAAGTGTGCTAGCATGCACACACCCCATGAGTATCGAGTCCCATCGGTAATCATGCTCTCCATCACCCTCCCCTAGCCAATCGGGAACCCATGTGATCTCCTATTGGGGCATACTACGCCACCAATCAATCCCGCCACTATCCCCGGGAAGTAGTCATAACAGTCATGAATGTCCTGCCATGAAATCACCTGTTCAACCAGCTCTGGGTCATCAAAAACACATCTGCACTTGGCTACTCCCGCATCATGCTGTGGATCATACTCTACCAACTCTCCCTGAATAGGGAGGTACAGAATCCTATACACGTCCTCTAGAGTGATCGCCATCTCCCTGGTCGGTAGATGGAATGTCCCATCCTCACTATGGAATCACTCTACCGCTACAGTCAACAAACTGCGGTTTGCGCGAACCTTAGGCATGAAACAAATATAGTGTAGATCCATAGCACCAAGAGCCTCGCGGTCCATCTCTGTTAGCATATACCACTGTAACAGCGGCAAAGGGAACTGCTCTCGTGACATTAGAGTGTCACGAATATCCTCTTGCAACCAAGCAAAGCATAGTGTCAAAACAAAACCCATATCCACACAAACCTACTCAAAGCAATCAAACTATCCTATGACTGACTTAACATATCAAATTAATCAAAAAAGCATATCATCTCTTGACTAGATTCTCGGCAATCTCAGAGATCGCTTATCAATTGATGCATTGATCAAGGTGCCAATTGGGTTAATTTCGTTAAGTCAACTGACTATCCTAGTACAAATGCACCAAACCAAGTGGCAAATGTGCTGATTCATATCAGATGCGCCGCTTCACTGTGAATGCGCCGATCCTTGACGTATATGCACCATTCTGGCATATGCGCCGCTTGTTGTGTTACATGCGTGGTTCCATAGTGGATGCACCAATTCCTAGCCTCTATGCCCACATTTATCATATGCGCCTTAAGATTACTCAGATGCGCGGTTTCCTGGCATATGTGCTGTTTCAGGGTGCATATGCACCGAACTGCAGTTCGGTGCATCTATCCTAATTATTTTTCCTAAGCATTTATTGGCCTAATAAATGACTTTTAGTGAGTTTTGTTGAACTACATACCGGTGGTCCTACCTTGGGTGGCCAATCGAACCGTCGAACTTGCTCAAAATGGTGCTCCTCGCGTGGAATATCCATATCTCTGTCGATTGTTCTAGCTCCTCTGCTCTCCTAAGCTCTCAAAGACAAATCAACTAAGGACAAGTGTGCAAATGAATAGGACTTGTGGACCCAGCTCCTATATATAGCAAGTGAACCATGGCTAATTGTGTGACAACTGTGACTACTTCCCATATCTGTTCCTCCAAACCATGTCCTTTTTTTCTCCGTCCTAACCTACTTTCCACCTTCTTCTTCGTGAGATTGTCCATCTCACGCCTTCTGCCTTCTTCTCGTCCAATATCCCGAGGGGGCATCCTGTTGTTAAAACTTGTACTAGGGGCAAACTGGGGCATGTATCATTGTTGAAAATTTTTTTTCTTTGAAACAACGTGATAAAACACATTGCATCAAAGAGGGCGGTAAGTGCAAGAAGATGGGGGGCCAAAAAGGGGTCTTAAGTGGCCACTTTTTTTTTTTTTTTTTTTTTCTGAAATCAGGAAATACTGGCCTTGGATGAGAAATTGAGCATAGTTACACTCAAACTTTGGAGATGCAACCAAAACAATGTTCATAGTGCTCTGAGTCTACTTTCTAAACTACTATTTTTTTTTGAAAATGGCATAGATTAAGGGGTTCAAAAAAGGAAGCCGCAGAAATTGGTGTTGTTTCTATCAAAAAAACATAACATAGCATGTTTTGTGGCTCCTTCAAAAGGTCAACTTTTTTTGGTATTTTTAAAATCGCTTTGGTGAGAAATTAGCTAATAGCATGTAGTTTATGCCCAATTTGTCTGATAATTTTTTGATGAATATTTGATTTTTTACTAATTTTCAAAGTGGACACATATTAAAAAATAAAATTTTGGTCGTACTACCCCTATAAATTTTGAAAACTAATTGAAAATCATTTTTTTCTTTTTTTAATATTTTTAGAATGGAGTCTAGTTTCTAAATATGTAATTTTTTTGAAATTTCAATGAATAGTTGATTTACAATGAAAAAAAGACCAAACAATGGTTTTTGCCCAAAAACAGACACACAAACAAAAGAAATTAAAGATGAAAGGCTTTAACTTTGTTAAAATGTGAAAAAAATCACATCATCAAATAGCTAAGAGAAAGCCTAACATTACCCAAGTGTTCGATTTGTTCGACCTTGAAACATGTGCAAATCTGAGGGTTAGCACGAACGAAATTATGTGAATCTTGAAAAATATGGAAAAACACGTCTGTGGCTGTTCAAAAGGCACTCCAAGCCTTTGGGTTGGAAATCCAAAGCAAATCCCAAGCCCACAGCTTGGGATTCCCAAAGAAAAACATAACGGGCTCGCATTATAACGCGCTTGCGTTATATTTTGCTTTGCATTTTTCCTTTTCCGCAAAAGTTTGTGTTGTTTGCCATGTTTGAAATAACGCGAGCGTGTTATAACACGCTCGCATTATGTTCCCCTTAAATTTTTTATGTTCAAGGCTATTACTCATGTATGTATGCCTATATGTATGTATGTATCTATGTATGCCTATATGTATGTATGTATGTATGTATGTATGCCTATATGTATGTATGTCTCTATTTATGTATCTATGCATGCCTATATGTATGTATGTATCTATGTATGCCTATATGTATGTATGTATAGTGTCGAGGGCAGAGGAGGGTAGAGATGGGAGTGAGCCAGATAGGGGAGGAGAGAGGTGGATAAGGATTGAGTGATTAAGGTTTAAGGTTGAGTGTTTAGGGATAGGATTTAGAGTTTAGGGATAAGGGATTAGAGTTTAGGACTTTGAGGGATTAGGGTTGAGGGTTGAGGATTTAGGGATAGCATTTAGGGTTAAGGGTCATGGGATTAGGGTTAAGGTAGAGTTTTGAGGGTAGAGGGATTAGGGATAGGGTTTAGGGTTGAGGGATTAGGGTTTAAGGTATAGTTTAGTAGTTCTTGTGGATAGAGCCAGTAAATAATGGGAGATTATTTGCCTATTTCATAACAATATACCTCCCCTAAGTGCAGGGTGGACAACAAGAAACATAGATGTACCCCAATGCAAATCTTTTCTCATAATGATCACCCTTCTGATTTTAACTATTAATTACTCATTGTGGATGTACCATACGCAAAGCTTTTCTCATAGTGTGTACACCTATTAGCATAATGAACCCCAGATGGGCCAAAAAAACATGCCATATAACATTACTAACATTAAAAAAGTTCATAGCCATTTTTCTGACATATTCTTGCAACTCAAATATCTTTAAGAGAAGAGTGTCAAAAATGATTGGGTTAACAACCTAACATAAGGCAACACAGTTTTGTTGGGTTTAGGGATAGGGTTTAGGGTTTAGGGTTGAGGGATTAGGGTTTAGAGTTGAGGGATTATGGTTTAAGGTATAGTGTTGAGGGTTGAGGGTTTAGGGTTGACGGATTAGGGTTTAGGGTTGATGGATTAGGGTTTAATGTTGAGAGTTGAGGGTTGAGGGTTTAGGTATAGGGTTGATGGTCAAGGGATTAGGGTTAAAGTAGAGTGTTGAGGGTAGAGGGATTAGGGATAGGGTTTAGGGTTGAAGGTTTAACGATTGAGAGTTGAGGCTTTAGGGTTGAGGGTTAAGGGATTGGGGTTTAAAATATAGTGTTGAGCATCGAGGGTTTATGGATAGGTTTTAGGTTTTAATTTTTAAGGGTTAAGGGTTGAGGGATAGGGTTTAGGGTTTAGGGACAAGGGATTAGGGTTTAAGGTATAGTGTCAAGGGTTGAGGGTTTAGGAATAGGGATAGCGTTTAGGGTTTTCAGATGAGGGATTAGGGTTGAGGGTTGAGGGATTAGGGTTTAAGGTATAGTGTCGAGGGTTGAGGGTTTATTGATAGTTTTTAGGGTTGAGGGTTGAGGGATTAGGTTTTAGGGTTGATGGATTAGGGTTTAGGGTTGACGGATTAGCATTTAATGTCAAGGTTAGGGTTAGAGTGTCGAGGGTAGATGGATTAGGGATAGGGTTTAGGGTTGAAGGTTTAAGGATTGAGGGTTGAGGCTTTAGGGATGAGGGTTTAAGGCTTAAGATATAGTGTCAAGTGTTGAGGGTGTAGGGGTAGGGTTTAAGTTTTAAGGGTTAAGGGTTGAGGGATAGGGATTAGGGTTTAAGGTATAGTGTTGAGGGTTGATGGTTTAGGGACAGGGTTTAGGTTTGAGGGATTTGGGTTTAGGGTTGATGAATTAGGGTTGAGGTTCGAGGCTCAAGGGTTTAGGGATAGGGTTGAGGGTCGAGGGATTAGGGTTAAAGTAGAGTGTCGAGGGTATAAGGATTAGGGATAGGGTTGGAGGGTTTAGGGATAAGTGATTAGGGTTTAAGGTATAGTATGGAGCCTGTTGAGGGTCTAGGAATAGGGATAGATTTTAGGGTTTAGAGATGAGGGATTAGAGTTGAGGGATGACGGATTAGGGTTGAGGGTTGAGGGATTAGGGTTTAGGGATAAGGTTTAGGGTTGAGGGTTGAGGGATTAGGGTTTAAGGTATAGTGTTGAGGGTTTAGGGTTGAGGGATTAGAGTGAAGGGTTGAGGGATTAGGATTTGACGTTGAGGGTTGAGGCTTTAGGGTTTAGGGTTAAGGGATTAGGGTTTGACATTAAGGGTTGAGGGTTGAGGATCGAGGGTCAAGGGTTTAGGGATAGGGTTGAGGGTCGAGGGATTAGGGTTAAAGTAGAGTGTGGAGGGTATAAGGATTAGGGATAGGGTTGGAGGGTTTAGGGATAAGGGATTAGAGTTTAAGGTATAATATCGAGTTTGTTGAGGGTTTAGGAATAGGGATAGCATTTAGGGTTTAGGGATGAGGGTCGAGGGATCAGAGTTAAGGGTTGAGGGATTAGGGTTTGACGTTGAGGTTTGAGGGTTGAGGTTCAAGGGTCAAGGGTTTAGGGATAGGGTTGAGGGTCGAGGGATTAGGGTTAAAGTAGAGTGTGGAGGGTATAAGGATTAGGGATAGGGTTGGAGGGTTTAGGGATAAGGGATTAGGGTTTAAGGTATAGTATCGAGTCTGTTGAGGGTTTAGGAATATGGATATCATTTAGGGTTTAGGGATGAGGGATTAGAGTTGAGGGATGACGGATTAGGGTTGAGGGTTGAGGGATTAGGGTTTAGGGATAAGGTTTAGGGTTGAGGGTTGAGGGATTAGGGTTTAAGGTATAGTGTTGAGGGTTTAGGGATAGGGTTTAGGGTTGAGGGATTAGAGTGAAGGGTTGAGGGATTAGGATTTGACGTTAAGAGTTGAGGGTTGAGGCTTTAGGGTTTAGGGTTTAGGGATAGGATTGAGGGTCCAGGGATCAGAGTTAAGGGTTGAGGAATTAGGGTTTGACATTGAGGGTTGAGGTTCAAGGGTCAAGGGTTTAGGGATAGGGTTGAGGGTCAAGGGATAAGGGTTAAAGTAGAGTGTGGAGGGTATAAGGATTAGGGATAGGGTTGGAGGGTTTAGGGATAAGGGATTAGGGTTTAAGGTATAGTATCAAGTCTATTGAGGGTTTAGGAATAGGGATAACATTTAGGGTTTAAGGATGAGGGATTACAGTTGAGAGATGATGGATTAGGGTTGAGGGATTAGGGTTTAGGGATAAGGTTTAGGGTTGAGGGTTGAGGGATTAGAGTTTAAGGTATAGTGTTGAAGGTTTAGGGATAGGGTTTAGGGTTGAGGGATTAGAGTGAAAGGTCGAGGGATTAGGATTTGACGTTGAGGGTTGAGGCTTTAGGCTTTAGGGTTTAGGGGTAGGGTTGAGGGTCAAGGGATCAGAGTTAAGGGTTGAGGGATTAGGGTTTGACGTTGAGGGTTGAGGGTTGAGGTTCGAGGGTCAAGGTTTTATGGATAGGGTTGAGGTTCGAGGGATTACGGTTAAAGTAGAGTGTGGAGGGTATAAGGATTAGGGATAGGGTTGGAGGGTTTAGGGATAAGGGATTAGGTTTTAAGGTATAGTATCGAGTCTATTGAGGGTTTAGGAATAGGGATAGCATTTAGGGTTTAGGGATGAGGGATTAAACTTGAGGGATGATGGATTAGGGTTGAGGGTTGAGCGATTAGGGTTTAGGGATAAGGTTTAGGGTTGAGGGTTGAGGGATTAGGGTTTAAGGTATAGTGTTGAGGGTTTAGGGATAGGGTTTAGGGTTGAGGGATTAGAGTGAAGGGTCAAGGGATTAGGATTTTACGTTGAGGGTTAAGGGTTGAGGCTTTAGGGTTTAGGGTTTAGGGATAGGGTTGAGGGTCGAGGGTTCAGAGTTAAGGGTTGAGGGATTAGGGTTTGACGTTGAGGGTTGAGGTTCAAGGGTCAAGGGTTTAGGGATAGGGTTGAGGGTCAAGGGATTAGGGTTAAAGTAGAGTGTGGAGGGTATAAGGATTAGGGATAGGGTTGGATGGTTTAGGGATAAGGGATTAGGGTTTAAGGTATAGTATCGAGTCTATTGAGGGTTTAGGAATAGGGATAGCATTTAGGGTTTAGGGATGAGGGATTAGAGTTGAGGGATGACAGATTAGGGTTGAGGGTTGAGGGATTAGGGTTTAGGGATAAGGTTTAGGGTTGAGGGTTGAGGGATTAGGGTTTACTGTATAGTGTTGAGGGTTTAGGGATAGGGTTTAGGGTTGAGGGATTAGAGTGAAGAGTCGAGGGAGTAGGATTTGATGTTGAGGGTTGAGGGTTGAGGCTTTAGGGTTTAGGGTTTAGGGATAGGGTTGAGGGTCGAGGGATTAGAGTTAAGGGTTGAGGGATTAGGGTTTGACATTGAGGGTTGAGGGTTGAGGTTCGAGGGTCTAGGGTTTAGGGATAGGGTTGAGGGTCGAGGGATTAGGGTTAAAGTAGAGTATGGAGGGTATAAGGATTAGGGATAGGGTTGGAGGGTTTAGGGATAAGGGATTAGGGTTAAGGTATAGTATCGAGTCTGTTGAGGGTTTAGGAATAGGGATAGCATTTAGGGTTTAGGGATGAGGGATTAGAGTTGAGGGATGACAGATTAGGGTTGAGGGTTGAGGGATTAGGGTTTAGGGATAAGGTTTAGGGTTGAGGGTCGAGGGATCAAAGTTAAGGGTTGAAGGATTAGGGTTTGACGTTGAGGGTTGAGTTCTAAAGATAGGCAAACAGAGATTTTGTATTCAGGTTATTTAGATGTTGATGGGTTTAGCTTGAGCTAAAATGTTGGACTCTTAATCTAGCCTAAAGAGAGTTTCTATCGTCAAATATAGATTTATGGGTTCGATTATATTGATTGCCTCTCCAGTTTTGGGGTGTGGATGTTTTGGAATCAATCAGGAAGTCTTCAGGAGACTTTGTGGAAGTGGATTGGCAATCGCTTGACATAACCCCTACTATTTATGCTTGGATAAGGATTTGTCACAAAATAGAACTTTTTCTTCCAAAGAAGATCTATCTTTCTTCCTCGATGGGCATTTTCTATCAAGAACTTGATTATGAGGGCTTGCCCCATCATTGTTATGCCTATCATATGGCGGAGCATCTGGCAAGCTCTTGCAGGAAACAAGAAAAGTTCTCCCTCAAAAACCATGTGGTCATTCAAGTCTGAAGGGGAAGGTTTGGAAAGAGAAATGGATCACCAAAGAAGATAATGCACAAGATGTGATCAATCTATAGCAGGACAAAACGTGAGCGCGTTATAACGCGCTCGCATTTTGTCCTGCTATAGAAACGGTAAAAAAGTGTTGACCCCCGTGATCCAGGCCCACATGCTCTATTTTCATATTGATTATGTGCGTGCTCTGACAAAAAAGAAGTGCTTTCATGCTGTTGGGAAGTTCACATGCACATTTGACACATTGTACCATCTTTGCATGATCTTTCCACAATCTTTTCTGCTTTGCCAACTTGAGAAGGAGGAAATAACATAGTTTTCACACCATGTTTGATATATATCTATTCAAGTTTCAATTTTTGTAGTGTTGCAATGTTAATTGTGATTCAATTTTAGGAATTTAACATTATAGATTGGTTAATAGTATTGTTGTTAGTAATTATATTTGAGTGTTATTCAATTTAACATTGAAAAGGAAGCAAGTGGTGAAAAACTCAAATTGTTGAGGAGTTTGAAGCAAGAAGAAAAAACACTACATAATTGGGTACTCTCTCCATTGGAATCTTCATTTTTTAGGTATGTCAAGTCTTTACATGCATGTTCTTTACATTTTCCTTAATTCAGATTGAAATACTTTATCATGCTTTATCATACATGTTTAAAATAGACACATTCTCAATCAAGAAAGAAGGCTACAATCTCACATGATGCCATGTATATTTTCTACACTTGGGCTCTTTAATAATTATGTGTAATAAACAGACCTTAACATACCATGATGTCAAACTATACAAGAATAAATCCTTACAACATAATAAAAATACAATTCCACTATTATCTTGTATTCATTTCTTAGGAAGTAATATTGGTCTCTTTATCATGCTACAGACAAATTCTCCGTCATGCTGAGGAAACGATCAAGAATTAAACCAACACAGGAAGAGATAGAAGCTAAGAATGCAAAGAAAGTAGTGGCTATGAGGGAACTTCGTGAAAAGAGGAAATTGGACATGATAAATGAAGACATACCAATTGAAGAGGAACCACAACCATAACAAAGAGATGGTATTGGCGGCACAAAGAGAACGAATGCAAAAACTTCATGCTATGAGAGATTTGAATACCATAGTTGGAGACACGCCTCTACTGTAAGTCAACATGTAGGGACACCATCTACCACATCTCAAGTTGAGAGTACATCATCACTCACATGTGATGAAGGAGGTACGCCATCGTTCCCACCTCAACCTCAAGGTATGCCATCTATTCCATCTTCGATCGAAGGTATGCCATCTAGCCCATCTCATTTAAATATTGATGAAATTCCTAATGTTGAGATGAATTTATCTAACTTAACACCACCTAGAATTTTGCATAGAAAGCCAAAGTATTTGATTGAAATTGATGAGAATATTTTGCAGCCAATGGAAGGTAAGATTCCAAAATGCACTTGTAGATGATATGCTCATAAGATTTGGAGATTGTTCTTTGAAAAGTTAGATGAGACTGCAAGATGTCAACTATTCATTGAAATGATGCGAAGTATAAAGTATAGGTCCATCATGAAGATTTTTGGGTTGAGAACATCAGAGGCTTCAAGTGAAAAATCTATTGTCAAGAATCTAATAAAAGCATATGAGAGTGTGGGTAACACCTCACACACAAAAGATAGTAACGCAACACGGCGTGTGATTACATCGACTATAGTAAGTAGTCAAACGAGGAAAGCTCGTCTCATTAGAAAGACGAGTCAAGAATTGAGAATTAATAGGAAAACTTTATCAAAAGCCATTGGAAGACGTGAAAGAATTAAGGACACTAATGCCAATGAATTATGGGCATTCTCGGGGAGACTACCACGAAAAGATAAACCAATTGTTGAAGCATTGAGATCACTAATTGAATACTTTTGGAAGAATTACACAAGGGTATCTCTGAATCAAAGGGATGTGGTAAGAAGGAGAATCGGTAGTCAGAACTGTGAGCCACATCCAAAGCATTTTTTGGATGAGACTCAAACATAGTTTTATGGTAAATTTCTAGATAAGTATCCTCAAATTAAAATTTGTCAAAGATATTTTGAAATGCTAAAACCTTTCTATGTCAAGATAAATCACACACGCACTACTTGTTTTTGTAGATTACATATTGAATTTTCTAACCATTTTGATGCTTACAGGTCTATATGTTTAGATATGCATACTAACAATGTTTTGCAGGGTTATGCCATATGTGCCCCACCAACATCTTCAAGAGACTTCATATCAAGAATTTTATGTGAAAGAGAGGAAGGTCAAATATTCTACAAGAAATTATGCTTGGATGGCACATGTCATCATTGCAGTGGCTTGCAATATTTGCCTATATATGAACATATGGAAAGAACACATGCTGTTGGAAATGAACTAGTAGAGTTTGGCAAGTATAAAACAGTGGCATACAATACAAAAGATGGTAAAGAAGCAAAGAGGTGTGAATTTGTTATTGAAAAGATTCCAGTGTATCAGTTTATGCCTATATTTCGTGACAGCATAGTGTATGAGTATGCAAGACATGCCCATAGAGCTCGATGGTTAGACTTGCAATTCAAGTTATGCAAGGACACATTTCCAGTTGGTAGCATTGTTTTAGTCATTGACTTTGCAGAGAACTATAGTCTACAGCCACAGCATGAGGTGCAATCACAATATTACAACTCCACACAGGTTTCTATATTTGTGCACATCGCATTCATTCATGCAAATGATAGTACAGAGGATGACAGAAAGATCATAAGAGAGTATAATTTCTATATTAGTGATGATCGCATGCATTCTACAGAGTTTGTGCAAGGTTACTTTCAGGTGTTCTACAATGATTTGGCTAGAAGGGGCATATCATTTAGTCAGCATATCATATGGTCAGATAACTGTGTGTCACAATTCAAGAACTCTTAGAATTTCTATTGGCTGAGTAGGACGCATAAATTTAGAAGTATTCAGCATATGTGGAACTTTTGTGAGGCCGGGCATGGAAAGGGGGAGCATGATGGTGCAGAAGCATGTATCAAAAGAGCCATAGCACGAGAATAGTTAAAGTATAAAGACAATGCAAAGTTGACAGATGCAAAATCGATTGTCGAGTGGTGTAATGCTTCCATGGGTCTAGGTAATGAAGGTAAGTCTTCAGTTCGTAGATTTTTTTGGTTGACAGATGATACTAACATTGCACCATATGAGGACTGTTGTACACTAATAGGATCAAATGAGATGCACTCTTTCAAAAGCTCAATTGCAGGTTCATGGAGTATCCATATGTGAAAGATGTCATGCTTTTGTTCTTCCTGTACAATTCAAGTCTGGGATGAGTGCGAGTCAAAGGAGTGGGTTGATGAATGGCAGTTAAGTTATCTTATCCCACTTGACACGTATTTTCCCGTGGTGAAAGGTTTTCTGCTGCCCAAAAAATTGTTAGGAGGCAGTGTAAAGTTGCAAAGGGGTGTAACTTTCATCCTGTTCCTGATGCAACCAAACTGACTATTTGAACGCATCTGGATGGGTACATTTACGCTAGGTATGGTCCTATTATTCACCCAAACATGTCGAAACAGTCTGAGCTACATTGTACCGACGATATCCCTAAAGAGTCCAAAGTGCAAAAAGGTAGCAATCTTTGATGAGATGTTACTCAAAAACTGTGTCACTTAGAAACATTCCGTCTAAGGCAACACGATCACATAGAGTGCCTCTACAATAACCTCTCTCAGTTTTTTATATCTCTGAGGCATTTGCCTGTGGTGAAATGTTTTCTGCTGCCCCAAAAATTGTTAGAAGGAGGCAGTGTAAAGTTGCAAAGGGGTGTAACTTTCTTCCTGCTCTTGATGCGACCAAACTGACTATTCCAACGCATCCAGATGGGTACATTTAAGCTAGGCATGGTCCTATTTTTCACCCAAACATGTCGAAACAGTTTGAGCTACATTGTACCGATGATATCCCTGAAGAGTCCAAAGTGCAAAAAGGCAACAATCTTTGATGAGATGTTACTCAAAAATTGTGTCACTTAGAAACATTCCGTCTAAGGCAACGCAATCACGTAGAGTGCCTCTACAATAACCTCTCTTAGTTTTTTATATCTCTGAGGTGTTTGCCCGTGGTGAAAGGTTTTCTGCTGCCCCAAAAATCGTCAGAATGAGGCAGTGAAAGTTGCAAAGCATTGCTAAGAAATCCTCAATACTCAAACACTCCAATGAACTGAAGCAACTTCTTAGGCACAAATGTAAGGGTACACAAGGGAAAAATGGCACCTAGATGACTTAGTGCATTTCTATGACTTCATTCACATGTTTAAATGTTTGAGAAACTCTCCTTTACTAAGCGCTTGTCCTCATGTCAATGTTAAGCTTTATACCTCCTAGGTGCTCAATTAGTTGATGTCATTAGATACAACTTACCCTTAGGCGCCAATGTAGCTTCTTCAATCCATCACACTTCTAGGCGCTAAAATTTGAGGTCTTGGACTTGTATCTTATTTCTAAGTGTAATTGGATGATCTTCTTAGATCTAGGCGCTCATGATGGTGGGAAATTACATGAAGGGGCGCCTAAGTCCAATTTGACTTTGTATTTGATATTTTATGACTCCAGACTAGGAATGGCTCAATTTCTAAAGTGCTGACTCAATAATGTAAGTTTAAGGTCTTTTCCTCCTAGGCGCCAATTAATGAGTTCACTAGATGCAATTTCTCCTGGACTTGAAGATTGTGAAAGAACTTGAAGCTTGGATGGATGTCTTCGAATGTTCGATGAAGAAGTGTTCCAACTTGAAAGGTCATTTGAAGTGTAGATATTGATGATAACACTTTCCCTTGTATGTGAAGTAGATGACTTCTCAAGGAGGCTTGAATGTATCAGAGGGAATTGAAATTGAATGGATGTCTTTGGAATGCTTGATGATGATGAGAAGTTCCTTTGGAGTGGCTACATGTTGATCTTGAAGCGATGACTGATGAAGAATCTAGTTGATACTTGAAGATGAATGGAACTTGAAGTGATAGATGGAAGTCTTCAAACATGATGCAACTGGTGATGTCGTTGATGAAGAAGACTTGAAATATATCTTGTTATGACCTCTTAGAGCAGCTACCTCTTGAAGTGGTGTTTCCTTGGCAGTGATTACTTCAATCTTAACTCTCTGGCATGAATGGATGTGAAAGGCTCCTTTGGAGCAGCTACACGATGACTCTAGGCGACTCCAAGCTCTTGCTCCTACCTTTTCCTTCAATCTTCCTACAATACAAACCAAGAAACACATCAATCCTCATGATAAACATTTTATAACACAAAGTAATCCTCTTTAAACATGGAATAATCTTACTACAAATCTAGGCGCATATATAGGTAAAAAGAAGAGAAAAGGGTGCCTAACACAAGTTGGTCCATATTTATCACTTTAAATGATTTCAAACAATTGTAATGGCTTAAAGAGGTCAATCTCCCTTAAGAGATTCATTCAAAAGGTGTCTTTTAATGCAGTTTCTCCCTTAGGTGCCAGAATGGGTTTATACTGATGGAGAGTGCGCCTAGATTTAAATGTCTTTATACTTGCAATTTTGCAATTCTAAATGATGAGACATGTCTTAGAATGAATTCTATATTTTAAGCTCTCACTCCAAAAGGTCATCTCATGCAATTTCATCCAAGGTGCTCATTGAGGTGTCCTCAGAGGCTAAAGTGTGCCTAACTCAATTGCCTTTATCTTTATCATTTTTGTGCTTTCAACAATTGAAAATGACCTAGAGTGATCCTTTCTCTCAAGGCACTCACCTATTGATATGAAATCAAGTTATTTCCCTTAGGCGCAATTTTAGGCTTGTATGGGTGAAAAGTGCGCCTTACATCCTTAGGTGGTTCTTTCTAATTCTCAATGATTTCAATCAAATGCCAAGTGTCTAAGGAAGCTTTTGTCTTGAGATGATTAAATTTTAAGGTTCAAATCCCTTCCTCAATCAAGGCACAATCTGAGGGTTGTATAGATGAAAGTTGACTTCAACTTGGGCGCTCATTTGAGTTGGGAGGAGCTAGAATTTGCGCCTAGATTGGAGATAGATATTTTGGCTTATTTGATGATGGTCTCAAGTCTCTCTACCAAGGCGCATTTTGATGATGTTCTTATTTAAACTCTTATGAAGACTATCTCATCCCTAAGCACTCATCCTCATGATTTTCATGCACTTAGACTTCAAGGTGCCAAAACTAGTAGGAAAATTCACAATGAGGGCCTTTGCTTTGGAAGAATTTCTTATTGATCATTAGGCACACTTTGAAGTTGATATGTACTTCCTTTACTTCCATGTACTCAATTCATCATAATTATTGTCAAAGACTTCTCCAAGTTGATTGATAACATGCTTCTTGATGTTAAGATCCTTCATTCACTCCTTCTTAGATCTAGGCACTCATGATGTTGGGAAATTACATGAAAGGCGCCTAAGGTTCAAGATAGGTTCTTTCCACTCATCTTAACTTTCAATAATTGTAGTTAATCTCAAAAGACATCATCCAAAATGAGAAACCTCCAAGACTTGTCATTGTAAGTTGATTTCCTCCAAGGTGCCAATACAAGGTTCTTTTGAAGGCAAAGGGCACCTAGGCTTATGGGGCTCAATTTGATGTATTTATTGAAAGCTTAAGGTGAATTGATGCTTATTCAAAATGTCACTTAGTCCTTCATTTGCATTATAGGCACCATTTCTTATTGACTTATATACTCCTCCTCATGCTAGGGCACCATAATGAAGTGGTTTAGACAATAGGTGCGCTTCACTTACTAGAGGCTTGTTCTCCTTCCACCTTAGGTGCACTTTTATGGTGGAACAGGTGTCGATGGGTGCCTTGTCTTAAATGAATGCTCTCTCCAAGTTGGGTGTCATTTTGAGGCTTTATGAGTTGCAAATTGCACCTTAACCCTTCATGCTTGTTGCTTAATGATTGAATGTTTAAGAAAGTCTCCTTTAGGCGCTCATCTTAATGACTTTTTCTCAAGGCGCAATCGTCCTAATGACTTGGATATTCATCCTAGTGTTTCAAGATATCAGGCTACCAGACTTAGTCATTTTCAGAATCTCAAACATAAAGAATAACATGATGATTCATTTTTTTGTATTGCATATAGTTGACATTGTATGCTACTCATAAAGAATATTAATATTTTTTGTTCAACATGATGATTCATTTTTTTTTAAATACAACTTTTATCTTTTAATTCCAAAATGAGGTTTAGGTGATACTTGAATAACAATAGCTAGCTTATTGGATCAACAAACATCCTATGTAATACAATTGGACTTTAAATATTTGAAGTAGCCATCTACAAATATCCATTCAAATGTGGATTTATAATGCAAGTATGGACGCCATCAATAAAAAAGATTTGTATTAACCAAATATCAATATAGACATACATCAATATATGTCGATATAAGTATAACATATATACAAAATAGCCATATAGGCTTACAAGAATGCCATATAGGCATACAATGTCAACTATATACAATACAAAATATATGTCCACAAATGCCATATAGGCATACAACAAAGGAACATAATAAAAAGTCATTCCCCTCTGGTTGGTGAAGAGAATAGATCACAAGCAGCCTTTGATCTTCTAGGGGATGGAGACACGCATGTGGGTGGTCTACTACGAACCTGAGGGCTGCTCCTTCTATTTAGTTCTTCCTGCATCTTTAGCTGTTACAATAAAAAGTATAGACATTAATATATATAAATTACATGTTATAAAAAATGAAACATTTAACAAAATAATCACTCACCGCTACCATAGAATCTGTCTCCTCACTTGCCTCAGTAGCAGGAATAGGCCATGGTGATGTCATGTCCTATAGAAACCATCCAAATAGAAATTAAACTTCAAATCAATAATTTTTTGATTTTTCAAAAATAGACAACTATAACAATGAATGTAAATTGAAATTTACTAATCTTCCTCATACCCCTGTCAATGCCATGGAGCTATGAATTGCAGAGGCCACACCATGCTTCATTGCCCTATGAACATGGGGAGGTGTCTCCGCAGCCTGCATCATCTGGAAATAAAACAACATTATTCAATTACAAAAACTATAATAGTGATGCAAATCATGGCTCCTAACATACACAGACATTCATCTAAACATGGAAGTACATACAATAAAGTACACAAGTCACATACAAAAATCTAGTAAGTACAATTCATTCATTAAACTATTTATTTTATTACCTCTGTAAAGCTTTGAAGTCCACCACCACTGGCAGGTGTTGCCATGAAATCTACAATATTAACCTATTCAACATCCAAAATTAGATATTAGAACACCATTCATATAATGATGCTATTCACATGTAATATTTATAATTGTTTACTAGTTACATACCCTAACAGTAGATGATCTTGTGTAAAATGTAGGTGGAGAACCACTAAAAACTGCATTGATGCTAGGACCTTGAAATTTCATTAAAATCATCAATTTAAATTAGTTAATCTTGCATTTCAAAAATAAAATTTAATAAAATAAATTCAATAAACTTGTTAATATTTACCTGAGTATCAAGGCTGAAAGTCTCACTCAGGAGGGTATCTGTCATCACCATCTGCTCAGCTGCAGATGTAGCCTGTGCACTTGCGTCCTGACTATCCATGGGGTCATAACCATAGGTTGACCCGCAAGCTTGACAAACATGGGGTGGGACCCTACTCCTCACACTATCTCCCAACTCACTCTATGTTGCAGGACCAGCATGCTCTATGATGCTCTGGGTCAATGCACTAATGGACTGAAGTGTATCGACCTCAACACTCTCCTTCACAATGGAAGGGATAGAAACATGCTCATGGGCTGGTCTGCTGATTACTCGTCTCACTACCCACTGTGGGCAAGATGTACCCTTGGTCTATCTTGTGCTGACCCCCCACCTCTACCCTGGAAGTCCCGCATATCAAAATAGTTTGGCACTTTATTGAGGGCAAACTCGCAGTAGAGTTTCCTCAAAAAGTATTGCGGGAACTCGTTATTATTACATGGAGGATGGTCAAAAACCATCCACCACCTCTACCTAAAATTGTCCCTTATCGCTTGGTTGTTGCACCAATGGATAGGGAACCTCTTGCATGTAATGGGTGGAGGTTGATTTGTTTGTGGGTTTGTGAAAATCGAACACAAGTCTAATTTTATAATTTGTAATTTTTTCACATCTTGGTATGACAGTTTGTCTGCATAATAATCTCTAAACTCTCTCCTCTTATCCATCCAACTAGTTATTTGCTTGCTAATTGAATCTACATTTGATAACATAGATTCAAGAGATTCAGTAAGCATGGACCTATGCAAGGTTGAAGTGGAAGGATCTTTCAACCTTGCAATTATATCTTCAATTTCTTTTTTGTTGTTTTCAATTTTGCCCCATTATATTTTCTTGTGTTCCAGGGGCATGTCGAGGAATGGATGGAGGAGGTTGTTGTTCTGCAGGATTTTGTGGAGGAGGAGGAGGAGGTGCATTAACATTTCTTGACAATTAATGAAATTTACATCAAAAATCAACTCAAACCTACCTATTTAGAAACAAATTCAAACAAAAAAACAAATAAAACTCACTCCTTTGGCGTGCTTGACATCGTGGAGGCATTTTGGCGACGAATGGCAAAGATTTTTGTGTTGAATTGAGATCTCCAAAACGCGAGCGTGCTTCCTAGGGTTTGCAGGCCACGGGTATATAGGAGGAAAAAGAAAAGAAATGAAGTGAAGTACTTTTTTATTTATTTATAGGAAGTAATAATGCGCTCGCGTTGTAATGCAAGCACATTATGGTTTGGTTTTGACGAGCCTTAGGCTCGTCATTACCAAACCATAATGCGAGCACGTTATAATGTGCTCGCGTTATGTATTATTTTTTTTTCAAAACAATGTGGCCACTTTTTAGCCCCCCATCTTTTTGCACTTACCCAGGGGCAAAATGTATACACCTAAAAATGACATGACTCTACCTAAATAAATATTTTAAATATTTATTTCATCTTAATATTCCTCTATCAATAAACAAATAAATTAATTTATTTATTTGATTCATTTTCCTCCCATTAATTGAATAAATTACATTTCTTGAATTAATTTCAACAGTATCAACTTTATTCTTCTAAACAATTAAATAATTTTAATTATTTAATTAAATCATTCATTCTTCCAAATTTAAATAAAATGTAAATTTATTTAAATTAAATCTCAGTCTCCAAAAATAAAATATAATCAAATATTTTATTTATTCTTCTAAATCTTGCACAAATAATTAAATAAATTTATTTATTTAATTTGCTTTCTTATCTTCCAAATCTTCTAAAAATAAATCTTCTTTGTCGTGCAAAAACAAAAGCTGAGTTAACTGATTTAAAGCAACTTTGTTTTTATCAACAAACTCTTAAATTAGAAAAATATATTCTAATTTAAGAAATAAAAGCTCATCCTCATCAAGAAAGCAGTTAACTCAACAAAGCATCCTTTTGAATGACACATGGCTTCTTTCTATTCGCGCACGTTCTCTCAAACATCCTCTACCATTGATCTTCTTATTTCTTCTACACCGTTGATCTTCTCTCACACAAGTCTATAAATACTCCTCTATTCTTCCATTTTATTATAACCAATCTTTCAAGTAAGATTATTCTGTCGAATCAATAGCGCGCCATTGGCACCCCCACTCTCACACCATTCACTATTCATCCTATATTGTGTTGAAGCTCATCTTCAACACAACAAGTATCCAAGCCATTTCTCCTTTGTCAGCTTGAGGAATCAAAGCAAGGGAGCAAGCTTCCTGAGGGCTACATTCGTCACCAAAAATTAAACGAGAATAGGTGAACAATCGAAGCCGCCAGGTAACAAAGCACTGTAAGTTGTTTATTTGGTTTTATTCTTTGTTACTTGCACATTTCATTGAAGTTATTGGGTTTTACATTCATTTGATTATTATCCCATTTTACCCATAACATTTCTGTTCCAAAGGGAAATTTTTTGGGATGTTAGAAATCTAATATTTGTACTAAAATAATATTTCAAACCAATAGACCAAAATCAGTTTTGAGTAAACACCAAGTAAACACAATGAAATACAAATTATGTCTAAGGGCATGCTTTAGTTTTGTCTGATAAAACTATGTGTGCAAGTACATTTATTTACTTGTTTTAGACTTAAAGAGAACTACAATAATAGAAAACGAGTAACTAGGATTATTAGACTTGATCTAGAAGCACAATACTTGGGCATTGTTCTACTTCCATCTAAGTGTTTATAGACTTGATGCAAATACCTTTGGTCCCACCCTAGGCATAACTTTACTACAAATAGGGCATCCATAGACCTAGTAGAGCTTACATGGATCACCTATCAAATTGAGTTTGCATAATTTTCTTTTCTTTTTCTACACTCAATTTCTTCTTTTCTTTCTTTTGATATTTTTTGTTTTTCTCAATTTATAGGCACTAAAGCCCATTTTTTGGGTTGGGGACTACCATGCCATATTATAGGATCAAGCATATGATTTATCCCAATTACTTACAATTATAGTGGATCACCATATAGAATAGAAAACATTAATGTATTATAGAGTTTTTGATCAAACAAAAAGTTCATATAACTTAGAGACAAGTCACATGTGAATTAGGTTCACGTCAACACAAACTAAAAAGAGATTTTAGGATTTTTGGACTTATTTCTAAAAGAAAAATACAAAGATTAGAAACATAAAATTGAGTAATCCCCTTATGATGAGTTGTTAAAAAATATAACACAAAATTTCTAGTAGTTTATATTGAAATGGTCAGAAAACTAAACCATGATTGCAGAGATAGACACGTAATAAAATGTAGATAATATTATTTCTCATCTAGATTTTTTTGCAATGCTCTACATTGGCTTATAAAACCATACAATTTTCCATGTACAAACTACAAAAACTTCCTACAGGAATAACTTCCCATAAAAACTAACTCATATAATTTATTATTTACTAACTAGAAACTAACCTATTATTTATAAATTAACATTTTCTTGTTAATTTATTTATTATTTATAATTACTTAAATTATACTAAACTATAGAAAATTATGTAATACTCTGGCATCCCCCCCCCCCCCTTATTACATCAATCTAAACAAAGGACAGAACACTGCAAGGACTGAACATAGTAGCCCTTCTAGAAACTTTGATGAAGCATCTTCACCAATTCTCCTTGCTCACCCAAGAAACACCAAACTGAACTCTTCAGTGGATCTCTTGACTGTCAAACCTACAATATGTTTTGTACCACATGAGAGAACATAATCCCACCCTTCATGCACAATGAGAGAAAAAATCTCCTTTAAGAGTCCACAACTCCATTGAGTGTGTCATAATCCCTCCTCTAGTGTTGCATATGAGAGAACAACTCTCCTCCTTTGAGAGTCCACTTTCCACAGAAAGTGTCAATATCCCTTGAGAGAACAACTCTCCTTCGAGAGTCCACATCTCCTTTGAGTGTGTCAAAATCCCTCCTCCAGCGAACAAATCTCCTCCTTCGAGATTCCACTTTCCTCTGAAAGTGTCAATATCCCTCCTCTAATGCTATGGGAACCAAATCTCTCCTCCAATGTACAAAAGGAAATACACCAAGGTGAATACACTAATTGCACCCACAAGATTTCCAAGCTCCCATTGCTCCATGAAGGGACACAGATTGAAACTAGTGCTTCTCATGCAATGTATCATCTCTGAGCGAGACGCTAGCTTGAGATGACAATAAACCTCCTGCCTCCAATTGACCTTGCTATACTTTATCCACCTAATGTTATATGTGAGCCCTTGAAAGCCCTATCAGTTGTACTATGGATGGCCCCAAAAGCACAAGCAATGTTTGATGTATGTGTAGCCATGATAAAAATAAAATTAACAAGGTGCTGGATTCAACAGATAATGCACCTTTTACAATAAATATAATCTTATAATTCGTTATAAACTCCACACCTTTTATAATTTGATCAAATTATCTGTATAACATCATATTTCTTTGAAACTTCCTTATAACCCCTCTTTCACAAACCATGAATACATGTGTAAAAATAGTTTTTAACTTGAGATCTTCAAACTATTTTTCATTATTCCTCTACTATGCACAAATACATGAAATCTTAACTACATGTAACATATATTTATCCTCCGCCTTTCAAAAACTCAACTACTTATACCTCCTTATGTGTTTCTTACAAGCTCTACACTTTAATCAATTTTTATAGGAAAGTTAAATATCTTCAAGCTTAAAATACTTCTCACTGATTGAAGTAGCTATCTCTTTATCCTAACAAACTTTCTATACTCTTTATCCTAACAAACTTTCTATAAAGTGATTTTTGATATGATAAAATAGATAAAACCTAAAAACTAAATCTTCACTTACCAAAAACCATTTGAATCTTCCACGTTTGAACTCAGATGAATTTCAGAGAATTTTTCTACTTATATCTCTTGCTCACATTGATTTTTGATATGATAAAATAGATAAAACCTAAAAACTAAATCTTCACTTACCAAAAACCATTTGAATCTTCCACGTTTGAACCCAGATGAATTTCAGAGAATTTTTCTACTTATATCTCTTGCTCACATTTAATGCATTCATCAAAAGAAAATAGAAGACTTCCATGCCTTCTATCACGCCAGGCAGATTTCAACGCCTTATAAAACTATTTCAACTCCAATAAAATAAGTTGCAATGCTTATCAATATTTATGTTGAAAGTTCTTAAAAAGCTGCATCGCCTTTTTGAACAGTAGCCAATGTCTTCCTCTAACTTATTTCGAAATCCACCCTATCTTCTCCACGCCTTTTTCTTTTTGGAATGAAACTGCACCTCACACGGCTTGGTCAAATTGAATGCCCTTCAAACTCTGTGACAGTAGATATGATGTCTTCAAATAGGCATTTAGATGATTCTAAAATTGATTTTGCAGCTTTCAATGAATGAGATCTCTAACAGATCTGCATACCTCAATGCCCTCACAACAAATTTTCTCCAATTGGTTGCGCTTGTAATGGAAATCCTTCACAATTTTTATCAAATCCTCAAACATGCTAGCATATGTTTATAGACAAGCTTTTAATTCAACCTCCTTTCATTTCCTCACAACCCATTTTCATTGATTTCTCTAATACCATATTGAAATGGTGAGCAACATAAATAAATGCAAAAAACTAAACTATGATTGCAAGATAAACATGGAATAAAATGTAGATAATATTATTGCTCATCTTGTCCAAGGTGTTGAGCTTAATTGGTTGAAACATTGGGTTCTTGTTGAGGAAACCCAAGTTCAAATCTCATAGGGACATCTAATGTGGAAATCTAAGTTTTGACTCTTGGTCTTCCATAGTTGGCTTCTAATGTGGATTGGTTCTAATTTACGTGTTCATGCTCATCTAATTTTTTTTGCAATGCTCTACATTGGCTTATAAAGCCATAGAATTTCCTATGTACAAACTACAAAAACTACCTATGGGAATAACTTACTATAAAAACTAACTCATATAATTTATTATTTACTAACTAGAAACTAACTTATTTTTTATAAATTAACATTTGCATGTTAATTTATTTATTATTTAGAATTATCTAAACTATACTAAACTATAGAAAATGATGTAATACTCCAACAATTTAAAATCATAGTACAATGGGGCACCCCGAATGAACCAAAAGGGAAGGGAAACCAGGTCATGAGATTTATTCAAAATGGATGGACAACAAACTCCAAAATATGCACAACAAAACTAAAAACTTCACTATGACTAAAAATAAAAAAAAAAAACTAAGACAAAAAATTTCTTAACTACCTATACAGAATGTACATGACAACTCAAGATAGCATGTCTTGAAGCTATCTCCTACCTTGTCTCTTTAAGGCATTGAGTAGGAGTAATTAGATTGTTTGCATTCTCAACCTAGTAGGTAGATCCTCGAATATGGAAATGAAAAGTCTATACAATTTATTCTCATACTCAAGGTGTCTTTCATGCATGATTAACAGTTTTGGTTCTTCATTGTTTTCATGTTTAACCCATGTGCATGTTTTTTTTATCTAAATAAACATAAACAAAATAACATAAAACATGATTTAGAAAGACAAGGTGAAGAGGTATCCTATTTTTGTATGATTTGAATTGATATATCACCATCTTCATGCAATCTATCTCCTCCTTTGCTCAACTATTCTACAAGCAACTCCTCATCACTATTAAGCACAAGTTCTTCTATTTCATGTCTTTCATTTGCAACTTGAATTTTATCTACAAATCACACCTCATCTTTCCCATCATGTCCCTACATATGAAAAATAGAGTCATCAATTAAAAGGGCATCCCACCAATCACCTCATTTGATATAGAAGAAAAAATATGATTGCCCTAATAAAAATTATCCATATCAATAAAGCAGAAAGAATTATCTATATCAATACTTGAGCTTGAGCTACATATTGGTGCATGCGAAATTAATTGTTGATGTACATTTATAGTTCTAAATTCTTCAAAAAGTATATTCTCAACAAAATGATAATTGTTACCAAAAACATTTTCTTCATTTATGACTAATGTTTCATCATTAGGTGGTGGGTTCAAAATAAACTTCTCTACATTGTCATGATAGGTCTCCATGCAAGTGAAAATTGATTCATTGACAGAGGCATCATTAGTTGAACTAATATATGAGTTGGTAGGGAGTTCTTCCTCAATGTTAGGTTCAATAAACTTATCAATTTAGCTCAAGGTGTAAAAAATGAAAATTCTTCCTTGTCACTATCATAGTTAGTGTCATATGAATAATCATCTAAGCCATTATGCAAAATGATGATAGAAGTAGCTTCAACAATATGTACCTTTTGAATGACTAGGTTGAAAGCATAGGGTATTGTAGGCACATCATAAGAACTTGGTATAAGATTAAGTTGAGGAACAAAAATCATTAGATTTAGAGACAAAGGTGAAGGTAGTCAATAAACTAGATGATTATTAAAACATGAATTGGGTTAGATCAATAAAGGGCACTGGAGAATAAGAGATAGTCATGGGATTCATTTGATAACTAGAGTAAATACCTAATTTAATACCCCTGAGGCATGAATTGTTGATCTAGATTGATTACCTCTTTACAAGCATCTACAAGAGTAACAACTCCTAGAGCTTATCTAAAAAATATTGCAAATAAAGGATCAAGATCTTTAAAGTATAAATCTAGAAATAACTCATTCAAATCATAATGAAATTAGAGTCTATTATGTATCCTCATGAATCTAAGATTAAAATTTGAAGTAGACTCACCAAGTACTTGAAAATTGTAGGTATGTCTCTCTTGGATAAATAATCTCCATAAATTACTACACAAAGGCATTCTCCAACTCCATCCATGAATGAATGGATATAGGTGCAGCGGTGTGGTACCAAGAACAAGATTCATCCTAAAGGGAGAAAATGAAAAACTTGCAAGCAACATCTTCATGCATAATGCCTAGTCAAACTAACACATCATTAAACATTCTAATGTATTATCTTATAGTCCAATTTCCACAGGGGAAGTACTATGGAATAAAACTATCAAAATACTTAGATCATGAACATACCCAGGAATAGATCAATAGGACAAGTTCCAAATCATGAAACAACCATGATAAAAGAAACACAACATAAAATAGAAACAATATTTGATGATAATAGGCCCTCCTTGTACTACCATTTTGTTGCAAAGTCAAATGACAAAACAATATCATAAGGTTGACATGCCAACTCAAGTAGTGTATAAATATTCTCTAACCCTCCTAAAATGATATAAAATATCCACAAGGTCTATGTTACTAGATCTTTACATGTTGAATTAACCTACTAGAGTGAGCCATGAGTAAGTACAAGAGGCCCATAATGATTGAAAAATATTTCTAGTTAATTACACTTTGGTTATTTCTTTCCCTTATACATTGATAGTCACACATTAAAATAAAAGCCTTGATAAAAAATCTATAATGGTCCTAAACAAAAGATATTCAATGAAACTTAAGTTAAAACTATGATAAATCTAAATTAATCCTAAACTAATCCAAGGAAAAAAAAGAGTAAATATTAAGGAGAAGAGAGAAAGAGGGAGAAGGGATGAAAAGGTAAGTTTATCAAATAGAGAGAAAACCATTGACTTCAAAGACTCCTCTTCAAACACATGAAACATATCAAATAATGGTTAATCCAAGTGCAACCTGAATATAAGAGAAACACAATATTCTAAGGATGTGAATTTGTTGCAATGAAATATAACCACAATAGAAACATGTGCATGCACATAATATTAATTCAATATTCAAAGAAAATATGACAATTGACATTAATATCTGAAAAGGAAATAAGAAAGAGAGTGATCACCATATACATTCATAGGTTGGAGTCAAGAATGTCATAAAAAAATATATGAAGGTTCAAAAAGTATTTGCATATAGAAAAAATAATCATACAAGTTACAATAGTTCTAGTACCTAGCTAACAAAACTTAGGTTGAGAAACAAGGCAACCTCCCACTGAACAAGTTATGTAGAAGAAGTCATATTCTCCTATTTTCCCAATGGACCTAATAAATAGTAGTTATCCAAGTATAAATATATCTCCAAGGCTCAAGATACAACAAGTTACATCTCTCTTAGTAGGAATCAAGCATTAATGCATCGTGACTGAAGTATCCAAATCCAACACCAATCTATACCTTGGGATTTAATTGGTTGATGAACAATAGTTACATGATGTTCTATATTAGTTTCAAGAATCCCTTAGAAATATTTTGTTTATAGTCTATATTAGGATAATTCATCAAATTAGATGTCATTTCAAAATAAGGAAATATATGCATGCATGGTCTCTACTACAACATAATCTCATCAATTTCAAGTACCATTTGAATACTAGAAGGTAGCCCATACTTTGTCAAATCTTTTTTCTTTAAAGTTTTGGAATTAGGATGGGCTTGGATAGATTTCATATTCACACCAAGTACCTGCATTGTGATCAACAACAAGGCTTCTCATTATGCACCAAGTCAGCATCTAACATTAGTAATCTGGCACACCAACAAAGAACATTATATTTAGATGAAATAGTCCCCTATGCACTAAATTCATTTTCCAAGTCATCAAAACATATTCAATGTGTACATTAGACAAATAAAATATATTTCCTTTTTGATTTGGTTGAAAAGACTAAATATCAAATAAAAAATTCATTTATTTTATAAATAATTTCTCTACTTCTTTGTTCTCTCTTGATATACCTCCCATAGCTCTATGTATGTAGGCCCAAATTAGTGATTCAATTTTGAAGAATGACTAGGCTCTAATTTAAGTTAGGCAATACTCATTTTTTAGTCATAAGGAATATTACTTTTAAAATGAACCATAGAGTATATTTTGTTGTTATGATAGGTTGTCAGATTAAATAGGTATTCCACATACATGTTATCCCCATTAGAAGACACAACACAAAGTGTGAGGTGGAAGGCTAAAAATTTACTCTTGCACTAAATAGCTAGCTATATATACAATATAGATTCATTGTGAAAAGATCATATGACAAGGGGAAAATGGTGGAAAGAAAGTTGCACAATAAAAATTTAGTCATTTGGTCACTCACACTTGGAAGCAAACATGTGGAAGTGCCATCTTGGTCACAAATAAAATTATAACTATGCACTCAACTACTTTATGGGGCCCATGATGCATGTCATTAACCATGTGGAAAAAAATTATTGTCTCTATAGGATACTCATCCATGTAGGCACCTACATATATATTTATGACCAATACACATTTGACACATAGGTAGCCATGTCACATAAGAACCAAACGTATACTCACAAACCCACTAAAGTATACACTAAGTGATAATGAGAATTAATAGGGTTTGGTTATTATTGATATGTCATTTGACACAATCGACTTAGGAACAATGAGCTCACTAGAAACTCATCCTACCTCTCCTTAAAAGAGACTTGGCTTGTATGAATTTCAGTAAGTCCCTCCAAGGTCTTTATTGATAGGTAACTTGTGTAGATATGAGGTTGTGTATACTATTCCAATATCGAGCACTTATTTTGGTGATGGAATCCTAAATTTATCCTTCAGTAAACTTATAGACAAAGTTCTTTCTGTGCTTCTTATAATGATTAATCCTCCTATATATATATCTTGACATTCCACTTTCTTAGTAAAACCCTTTTTTAAATCTAAAACCATGGTATCAAAGACCACCAACTCAACCAACTTCTTTTTCTCCTTCAAAATCTACTTGTACCCAATTTCTTTGAATAAATCATATAGCTTTAGAATCTCCTTATCAACTTCCTCTTGTTGGAACTAATCATTCTTTATTTGTTCCACAATTATTTTAGCTACATTCTTAACAAACCTAGGAGAAATAAAATAAAGTTTATTATTAGCCATGCCATTGACATTTCTTGGTCCACCCTTATCTTTCACTTGTTCAATAAAATCAACCTTATCCAGAATTGCCTTGATCTTCTAATCTTTTTCTTTTAACTTCCCCAACACTTTGATAGGGTATTGTTGCATTTGTTTCATATATTTTAGTTACTAATATCCTTGTTTCAAATTATTTCTAATATCATTTATTAAATAATCAAGTATTTCAATGGTACATCTCCTCTTTAACCTCTTGTTTTCTTTAATCAAATATCGAACTTGATCAACTACTACATCTAACATGGCTTTGATTATTGAAGGAGTTTTATCAAGTCCCTTTTATCTTTTGGATATGGAAAGAAACTACTATTCTACTTCTACAATTAGTTCTCCCCCAAGGATTTTTTCTTTCTTTTCAATACCCATTTTACCTTCCCTATACTTTGGTCATATGCAACCTTTAAAGATATGTCTTCTAACTATAGGTTCACACTTGGTTGCACACAAGAATCTTGATTTAGCTTGACTATCTACTTGTGACTCAACCCCAAGGGATATATTGGGGGTTCTAGAGTATCTCGAACATGACTATTAGTGGAAAGTGCTTTAGCATTCACTAAAGAGGAGTTCATATATAGGGGGCTAGTTGTGATGGTTGATACAATGGGTGTAGGCACAAATATAATAGCATTAAATTTTATTAGAGTAAGAAATTGAATTAATGAATCAACTAACACACTTTAAATAATTGAAGTACGAAAAATAATCTCCTCAAGTTGCTTTTGTCTCTTGGATATATAAAACAACTCCTTTTCTTCTTCTACAATTAATTCTCCCACACGGATTTGTTCTTTATTTTGCCATACCCATTTTACCTTCCCTATTCTTTGGTCATAAGCAACCTTTGAAGATATGTCTTCTAACTATAAGTTTGGGTTAAAAAATCTAAGAGCACACAACTTTGGGTTAAATTTACAAGGAAAAAGATTAACTAATTCACTTAGATTCTAGAATCAAGGTAATGTTATTATTTATTAGCAACTGAAATTTGGTTGGTATTTTAAACTTATAGGTTTAACTCTATAAATGTGAGCAACTTATAAGCTAAAAATATTAATGTTTGATGATTCCATATTGGAATTGACAAATAGATCCTACATAGGATCATGACTATCCTTATGACTCAACCATAATAGGTACACAAGGTTCACTAGAAACAATTGACTAAAAAAGGAAAAAATAAAACACACAACAATCAGGCTAGCTAAGACCTACAAGGCATGAAAAAGAAAACAATGGGTGGTCTCTATTTTTTCAACTGGGGTGTGTTGTACAAAGGACAACAAATGGCCAAATAAAATAAAATAAAAAAGGAAGAACAAGCAAGTCCTTCTTGCCTAGGCTATAAACCCCTTTTAACATGACAGTCCTACTGAGTGTCTAGGGAGCATTGTATTTAGATATATACAAGGAAAATGTCACTAACCAAGCTAAAACTAAGAGAAAATGAAAATTATTTATAGCTTGTACAAACATTTTCTAATTCTCAAATTGATCTTGAGGTTGTTCAACCTTTTGTGGGTTTAATGAATTAATTCCTCTTCAAAAATTGTTAAAGTAGGTCATAATACCTCTGATTATCAAGGTATGTAGATTTGGTAGTTTTACTCCTTACTCGAATATTATTCAATCCCTAGCCAAGTATCTTGAGTTGGTGCAATATACATCAATACTATATTTTTATGATTCCCCCATGAATGTCCAACAAATTCTTCTTTGAGCAAGCCTCTTTATCATGACAAACATTAGGTCCCTCCTATTGATATATGTATGAGAATTTTTAATTTGAGGCACCATCAAGATTATATTAGGGGATTTTTCAAGGAAAATTCAACTACAATATTTTCAATATTTTGGGAACTTGATTCTCTTGATTGCATCTTTTTTTAGTAGTATCTTATAGTTGTGAGAATACTTGGCTAGGTTGAGCAACACCATTATAGGGAAATTAAAAGTAGCCTTTATTATTTTCACTTGATTAAAATAGTATAATGAGCCTACTTGAACAAAAATCAATGTTTATATCTATGAAGAGGTGATATGGTTGAAGCATTTCATATCAATCTAAGAATTACCAAGAAAACTAGTTATTAATAATGTTTAATTTATCCTAGTATCTAGATTCACCACTAACATCAGGTATGTCACTTGTACTCCACTCTTTTACACCCATAGGAACTACTCCTAAATACATAATTCAACATGAGATAAAGCTCTTCATTCCCTCGATGCCAAAGAAACAAAATAACTCAAGAAAATAATAATAGTAAATTAAACAAAACAAGTAGTACACAATAAAACAAGAAACATGACCGAAAAACCTATTTACAAAGATCAAAATCACTACTCTCATGAATTGAAGTATTGTTTAAGGAACGATCCATTAATTAAAAATGGAACAAGTTCTCCAGTCAACACCCTTCTCTTAGAGGTATTTTGTCTAATGATTTCATAAATTTGGAAAGGTCCCAACTAGAATAAGTCAAAATTTTCATGGCACCCCTTTTTATGAGATTATTCCCACAATAGGACTATGCTAGAGATCTTGAGGGACTTCATCTTCACACATTTTTCAAACCAACATTTAACAATACTCTAGTGTTTCCTATAGTGTTGTAGGGTTGCATCCCTCTTTCACTCTAGAGCCAAAAAGTTTAGACAAATTTGCTTCAACCTTGTCCTCAATTCCTAAGTATTCTTTCATAAATCATAAAGTTAGAATCTTCAAGTTAGTAGGTAAGGTAGGATTTTCACCATAAACTAGCAAGTATGGTGAAGTACATAAAGAAGCTTTGTCTCTAATCCAATTCAACCACAAATCATATTTTAACATGTTATGCTAATCTTTGGGGTTCCTATCTATAATATTTCTAATTACATAAAACAATTTTTCCCTAGTTAACTCTAAAACTCACTTCCCTTGCGGGTAGAGTTGATGGGAATCTAAGAATTATTTTATGATTAATGAATTTAATAAAATAGAACTTGATGGGTCATTATAACATAATAGAGCATAGACCATACCACCCCTAGTAACCAAATTTTCTTCAATAAATGTGATGACTACTTTTGTGGTGCAGTTCTTGTATGCTCAAGCTTTAGTCCAATGGGTACAATCGTTTGTGGTAGCCAAGATGAATTTGTGTCCATATGAGGAATTTGGGTTCATGACATCAATAAAGTCTAACCTCCATTGGGTGAAGGGTCTTGATCTAATTATTGATTTCAATGACATATTGGTATTCTTCTCCTAAGGAGTTGAGGTTTGACACACAAGGGAATTCCTAAAATGGACCTCTACATCATTGAATAGAGTAGGCTAATAATAACCAAATATTAATATTTGATGAACAATAGAAACCACAAATTAGTGATTGGTACCAAACTTACCATGAAGATCCCAAAGAACTTGAGTCACTTCATCATGATTAAGACATTTCAAGAAAACCCATTCATTATTTCTATGGTATAGGTCACTTGACTTAATCATGTAGCTTGTTCTCTTCAAGGATAATCCTATCCTTTGTGTTGAATTTAAATGATCTAAGCATGTCCTTATCAATAGGTAACAAACTAGATCCTTATACCATTCATAGTTTGAATTTGAATCTACAGTGTAGACCTAATAATCAAATTGGGATTCCAACCCAACAATCACCCAAATTAGACCTTGTCCTTGCACTATCTTCATTGCTTTCTATTCTAGGTCATATTCTTGAAGAATGGTCATCCATTTCCCACAACACTCCCCTAATTCATTTTGCAATAACATACCTTTGATGTATAGGTTTGGAACAATGATAATCACCTTGCTTTTGAGAATATAATGTTGAAACTTCTTAACCACTTGGATAATAGAAAAGGCTTATTTATCCACTATTGAATATCAAATCTTAGCATTCCTCAATGGTGCACTCATAAATGCTAAATGCCTCTTGTCTCCTAGCTTCTTTCTCTAGATTAGCACTTCTTCTACTAAATGTTCAAAGGAAAATAAATACACATAAAATGGTTGAGAGTAATCCATATTGATGAGCACTAAAGTCTTGACAAGATCATTTTTCATTTCTTGAAATGCATCTTGAGCTTCTAGAGTCCAATCTCTTTCGGTATCCTTATTTAACATTGCCATGAGGGGATGAACAAACTTAGCAAAACTAGATACAAATTTCTAGATGAAATTGATCTTTCTATAATGACTTGAGCTCCTTCCTTGTCTTGGGTGGTCGAATGCTAAGAATCACACTAATGTGTTTTGGGTCCATGGTAATGCCTCTTGTTGAAATAACATGTTCTAACAATTTTCCCTTTGTTACTTCAAAGATGCATTTATTAGGTTTGAGTGATATGTCATACTTATGACACTTTTGAAAAAATTTCCTCAAGTCACTAATATAATTTCATTGATTCTTAAAGAAAACTATCATGTCATCTATATTTAATTATACACTTTGAAATTAGGTCCTTTAAAGCTATTTCAATGGTTGGAAGTTGTAATGAACATTGATAGTGATGAAAGGCATTCTTTGGTAGGCAAAGTTTCCCCATTTGGTAGTGAATGTGATTTTAATCCTATTATTGATGTCCACCATGACTTGATTATACCTAGAATACCCATCTAGAAATAACATCATTTGAGCTCCATTAACTACATGTAAAACTTCATCAAGGAAGTGTATCATATAATTATCCTTTTCAGATACTTAGTTAAGATTCCCAAAGTCTATGCACATACATATTTTTCCATTTTTTTCATCAATACCACATTGAATGTCAGAATGAAAAAATACTCTTAGCAATGAACAACTTTTAGACTCCATTAAATATCAGAGGTTCTAAGAATTTATTGGTGGGGAGTTGACTTTGCTTGAAGGTTTTAGCATCTAGCTTGAGTGGAATTGTGTGTAATGATTTAGGTGTCATAGACTTTCAAATCTTCATATATCCATGCTATGATGTCCCTAAATTCCTTAAGGGTTTGAATGATTCTCTCTTTTTTTGCTTCAATACAAGTTTTCTCTAAGAGAACCTTCTTAGGATTTCGTATATATCTGCTAATTTACATAATTCTAATAATTCCTCTTTCAAGTTTGTCAAGAAAGGTTTGAATTTATGACTATTTGTACCAAACACCCTTTCTAATGTTACCATGCCTTGTAGTATAGTATTAGTCTTCAAATTGACTACTAATTCTTCATTAGTAATCAAGTCTTCTCTTTGATTTTCATCTATAATATAATACTAGAATATTCTACTATTCTCTATAAAAGTGAGGATATGTTTGTCATTTTCAAACACCTAAAAATTTCAAATATTATCAAGTACAAAGGGCATAGGTGCCAACTTAGCTGAGAACTTGTTGAATTTAGAATTAGAAATCAATTCAAGTGTACTAGCTATTACTACCAAGACATCAGCTACATATTTTTTCTTCCTAGTGATTGCCTAAATATTGAACACATCAAATCCTTCTATCAAACCGTAGACACAATTTTGATATCTTAACAACCCTTAGTCTCTATATGCATACTCAATTCTTACTTGGTGGACTACAAGCTCAAAATCTCCTAGAGCACCTTCAAATATTTAACTCATCTTTTAGAGAAAATTGAAGCCCACAGATACCAAAGATTCATATTATGCAACATTATTAGTGTAGGTAAATTATAGCTAGTAATTTTCCAAGAAGCTCCTCCCTCGAGGGTTGGTTAATTCCATCCAGCACCTACTCCTTGCTTCAACTTAGAGCCATCAAGTTTCAAGGTCTAGAAGTGATCTTCTATTATCCTCCTCTTCTTAGAGGCAATTTGAATTATTTTATATTTATGTTCTACCTCTAGGGAATACACTGGTAACTTTGGTTCATATTAAAGCACTTAATTAATATTGTTATTTTTTGTGATAAGGTACTTGAGCCTCAAATCTCTATCAATATAGATTTGGTTTTCTACTCTATGCCACAAGGGCCACATATGGGAGTCATCAGTTACCACATATCTATTTAGTGTCCTCAACCATTATTGGCTTAGAAATGTACAATAGGCTTCTAGTATATGAACCATAGTGATGTCACAACTTTCTAGTATTAAAGAAAGGTAGTTTCATTGATTGGTTGTGGGTGGGATGTAGTGGTTAAGCATATTGGGATAATTTTGGTTCAAAAGTATAATACCTAGCATTGGGTACAACATAAAAGTCTAATTAATCAAACCTTGATTAACCAAATGTATTTAATTATAAGGGTTGAGTTATCCCATAAGTTGTAATACTTATAGAGTAATTCCTTGAGGTCACATCTATTTTTCCATGGCTAATCCTTCATTATAATCTTCCACCAATGTGGAAATCATAGGGCCACATTTGAGAAAAATGGAAGTTAAAGGATCTAAGGCCTTGAAATACATTTGGATGGTGATGAGTTGGTTAGTCTTGTATGGATCCTCTAGCCTTGAGTATAGCTTATGGAAATGAGTATTAAACAACCTCAAAGGATCACCTACTTCTTGTTTAGTAGACACAAAATGATGGTAAACTAAGGCTGTGTCAATGAGAATCTTAAAATAATTTATGCAAGTGGTCTCAAGATGTTGTTAGTTATTAATTTACCTAGTAGGTAGACTAATATATTGGTTGTAGGAAAAGTAGTCTATGGTGGTAGGAAACATTCTACAAGAAGCATCCTCGTGTTAGACTTCCATACGTAACAAGGAATCTTTGTATACTTGAATATATTCTTCTACAAATCTGACACCATCATGATGATAATTAGATGTGAATTTCTCTAGACTTTTGGGAAATGGATGTGTATGTCCTACTATATTGAATGGGTTTTGCCCCAACCAGTGAGGGCACTATTAAGAAGCCATGATTAGTTGTCTTAAAGGACTAGGTATAAAATTGTGAGGTACATGAATGTGTTGACAAACTTATGTTTAGAAAATGGGTTAACAAATTATTTGGGTTGATCTATCATGAGATGGAAAAAATAGTTTAATGGTTCAAAAGGATCATTAGTGTCCCTTGGAGAAGTGGTGGTTGATCAAATGCTTCAGTCTCTAGGATTCCTTTTTTGGATCTTGTTCTACGATGTTCATAAAGGATTAGTAGTTTGAAATGTCTTTTAGCTAACTTAGACTTTGTGAAAATTTGTCTAAGTTCTCGTTTTGGAAATTGGCCTTGTTTCTAGCACTAATATGTTGACATGTCATTTGGCATGATCAACTTACAAATAATTATATTTCTTGGAACTCACCCTACCTATTGTAAAAATACCCAAATTGGATAAATTTGGGTAAAAGTCTCTCCAAGGTATTTATTGTTAGGTCTTAACTAACTTGGGTAGCTCAAAGGTTGTATCTATCATGAGATGAACAAAATAGTTTAATGACTCAAAAAATATCATCTATGTCCATTGGAGAAGTGGTAATTGATCAAATTCTTAGATCTCTAAGATTCCTCTATTGGCTCTTGTTCTACAATGTTCAGAAAGGCTTAGTAATTTAAAGTTTCCTTCGGCTAACTTAGACCTTTTGAAAATTTGTTTGGGTTCTAGTTTTTGAAATTGGCCCTCCTTCTAGTGCCAATCTATTGATAGGTCATTTGACATTATCAACTTACAAACAATGAGCTTGCTTGGAACTCACACTACCTTTTCTAAAAAGAGACTCAACTTGGATAAATTTGGGTAAAAGTCTCTCCAAGGCCTTTATTGTTAGGTCTTGACTAAATTGGGTAGCTCAAAGGTTGTAGCTACTATTCCAATATCAAGGGTTTTTGTGGTGATGGAATCCTAAATTTATCCTTCACTAAACTTATAGAAAAAGTTTTTTTCGTGTTTCTTATAACAATTACTCCTTACACACATAGAGAGGTATTATATATATTTAGGTTCATTTGAATTAGCACTTGAATGAAATAATTTTCAAAGCATCATATATCCTCCAAAATCATCTATCAAATTGTCCTCTTAAGATAAAATGAATGAAATGACATAACATGTAAGAAAAGGTAAGTTTAAGAAATAAAGCTTGATCTTTCCAAAGCATGAATTCCAAATTCACAATGTAGATAGGTTGACTACAAAGCCTTTAGTAACAACACTCATCTTCATGCAACTAGTAATTACCAAGGTGTAATCTTGAAAGGGATAATGTTAGAATCCTTGTAGTATAAAGCACCATAAGTCATGCATAGATTTACATCAAGAATTCACATGTGAATCATATAATTGATCAATCTACTAGGTACATATACTTGAATTATAGGAATGATGCTTAGTTTTCCATACTCATATGATTGACATATTGATGCACTCATGGATGGAGGATATAATGAAGGATTGCCCAACCATGCAACCATACATCAAACAACACAAATTATAGAGAAGTTCATAAATAACTATATTTGCATGATTACAACCATGATTACAACTTGCACAATTACATAATTGCATGATTACAACCGTGAGTTACAACCACACTTTCAGACTTGCTCAATTTATAGATTCGCTTGAACATGACTATCACTATAAAATATGAAGTACAACCATGATTTCTAGAGTAGCTTGAACATGGATATCAATATAGAAAATACTTTAGCACTTACTAAAGAGGAGTTCATATGTAGGGGACTAGTTGCAATGGTTGACACAATGGGTGTAGGCCCAAACATAATAGTATCAACTTTCATCAAAATAACAACTAGAATCAATGAATTAAATAACACACTTGAAACAATTGAAGTACCAAAAATTAAAATTGTAATGTTACTAAACTCATCTAAAACAAGATGAAAACAAACACTTGGCACAAATTGACCCTTTTCACTTTTTGATAGAGAATTTTGGACTTGCATGATTACAACCAGGATTAGAAAATATTCCACAGTGGGATCCTTACAGCCTAGGCCGTATCCATTTGATTACTACTAAGATGAACACAAATGGATAGTCACCACAATGGGCTTCCTACATGCCAAAATGTAGTTATTTGATTATCACAAAATGAAACTACTCAAAACACTTTGACATATTCCTTCATTCTACACCATTAGCTTCCTCAAGATTGCACTCCACCTCATACTCCTTTCCTTCCACTCAGGTTCTCCATCCCAAATCTCTAACTCATTTCTTCCTTAGCTTTTCTATTGGTCTCTCTCTTCTTTTCTTACCTTAACCCATTCACAAACTATGTTTAAATAGTATTCCCCAACCTCAACGATGATCTACATTGGCTACAAGGTGGTACAAAGTTCTAAGCCTAATGAAGCATGCCATTGGTCAATGTTAACAAAATCCCAAACCCAAATGGTGACAATGGTGGAAATTCTATGTGGAGTGCTCAACATACATCTCCAGTGGTCTAATAAACCTTCACCTACACTCAACTTTTGGTGCAAACTCCAAATAATCCAGCGTAAACACAATTGTGTGAATCTATCAACCTATTACACACTCACAAATCTAATACTTCTCTTTTGTACATCCAGTTCTCCTCCAATATGGACATAACATCCATACATTAATACAAAACATAATTTCAAAACCATAAAACTAGATATCACACTATGGTAAAATGTGGTAGCTTTATCTAAAATCGACTAACAACCAACAAACCAACGACTGAATTAAAACAAACCAAGAAATAATTGTTTTTGGGTGATGCAACATTGTCACGACAACTAGGGATGCTCCTATATCACATATCATAATAAAAATTAACAAAAATAAAAAATTCTAACAACTTTTAATATTAACTATACAGAGAAACTCATAGATATTAGTATCCACTTTTCTATATTCAATCCAAAATTCTATCACTTCTAAATAATTTAAATTTTGGAGATTATAAAGAAAATTCCTAGAAACAAATCTTAAATCCATTCCATTTTATTTTGGATGATATCTAAATCCATGCTAAATTTAGGACAACTTCTTTCTTCATGTTGGGTGGTGGAATAAATTTTTCCCTAGTTTGGGAGAGCTAGTTCCACAATATTAATATTAGATTCTCTACTATTGTTTGGTTGATCTACATTATCTAGATGCATGGGTATATTTTTGTTGTTTGGGCATGTGTTCCACAATCTATTAAGTATTTGCAAGTTATACTTTCATGCCTTTTTGGACTTGTCAATGGCTAAATTTTGAGGGACTCGCCTTTGAATATTTAGGATATCATTTTTTAGCTCTTAAACCATACATTGAATATTATCAACTTTTGGGTTGTTTTGATTTTGTTGAGTTTGAATAACATGAGGAATATTAGCACTAGAGGATGGCTAAGTATTCAAGAATGTAGGGACTACTTGTTGATTATTAGAGGTTTAAGTGTTGAAGAAAGGTGATGTTATTTAATTGGCTATGGGTGGGATGTACTAGTTAAGAATATTAGGATGCTTTTAGTTTAAAAATGTAATACCTAGCATTAGGTTCAACATAGAAGTCTAGCTAATCAAACCTTGATTGACCAGGTTGAGTTGTCCCACAAGCTGCAATCCTTTTAGAGTAAATCCTTGAGGTGACATCTATTTTTCCATGGCCAAGACTTTATTATAATCTTAAACCAATGTGGCAATTGTAGGGCCACGTCTAATGAACATTAAAGATAAAGGATTAAATTCCCTAAAATACATTTGGATGTCACTGAGTTGTTTGGGTTTTAAGGATCCTCTAGCCTTGAGTATAGCTTATGAAAACAAGTATTAAACAACCTCAAAGGCTCACCTAGTTCTTTTTTAGTAGACACACATTGATGGTAAACTAAGGTTGGGTTAATGGGAAAATTAAAATGATTTATGAAACCAGTCTCAAGATGTTGCCAATTATTAATTGACCAAGAAGGTAGACTAATAAACTAGTCATATGCAAAGTGGTCTAAGGTGGTAGGAAACATTCTATAGGCAACATCCTCATGTTAAACATCCATACATAGTAAGGCATCTTTGCATGTTTGACACCGTCATGATGATACTTAGGTAATAATATCTCTAGACTTTTAAGCAAGGTGTGTGCATGCCTAATAAATTGAATAGATATTGCCCCAACCATCAAGGGTGGTATTGAGAAACAATTATTAGTTTCCTTAAAGGACTAGGTATAAGGTTGTAAGGAACTACAAATGGGTTGAAAAAATTAGGTTCAACAAATGGGTTAATAAATTATTTGGGTTAATCTATCATGAGATGAGAAAAATGTTTTGATGGCTCAAAAGAATCATTCATGTCCCTTGGAGAAGTGGTAGATAATAAAATGCTTCATCCCTATATATTTCCTATGTTGGCTCTTATTCTATGAATTTCATAAAAGATTAGTATTTGGAATTTTCCTTCTACTAACTTAGACCTTGTGATAATTTGTCTACGTTCCACTTTTGAAAATTGGCCCTCCTTCTAGTACTAATCTATTAATATATCATTTGACACAATTAACTTAATAATGATGAGATCAGTTGGAATTCACCCCACCTCTTGTGAAAAGAGACTTGTCTTGGATGAATTTGGGTAAAAGTCTCCCCAAAGTCTTTTTTATTAGGTCTTGACTTAGAACTGGGGTAGCTTAAAGGTCATTGTGTCTACTGCTCCAATATCAAGAGATGTTTGGTGATGGAATCTTAAACTTAGCCTTCACTAAACTTATAGACAAAATTCTTTTCATGTTTCTTATAAAAATTAATCCTTACATATATATCTTGATATACCAAATCAAAATTGATCAATTTAAATAAACATACAAGCATTCTTTAGGTTCATTTGAGTTAACACTTGAATGAAATAACTATCAAAGAATCATATATTTTTCAAACTCATCTATTAGATTGTCCTCTTAAATTAAAAATGAATAAAATGACAAAACATGAAAGAAAGGTAAGTTTGAAAAATAAATCCTGAGTTTTCCAAAGAATGAATTCTGAATTCACAATGTAGGTAGGTTGACCATACAACCTCTAATAATAGCACCCATCTTCATGCAACCACTAATTACCAAGGTATAATCTTCAAAGTGACAATGTTAGATATAATCCTTATAATATAAAACACCTTAATTCATGCATTGATTTACATCAAGAATTCGCAAGAATTCGCATGACTCATAGAATTGACCAATCTACTAGGCACACATACTTGAATTATAGGAATCATGCTTAGTTATTCTTGCTTGTATGATTGACATATCACAATCAAAATTGATAAAAATAAAAATTTCTAACAAATTAAAATTAATTGTACAAAAAAACTCTCAAATAGAAGTATCCACTTATCTATATTCAATCCAAAATTTTCTCACTTTTAAGAAGTTCAAACTCTAGGGCTTATAAAACATATTCTTGGGAAACAAGTCTTAAACATGGGTCATTAAATACCCATAATGTTATTAAAACAACTTTCTTTAAACATTAAAAAAAAATAATAGACAATAGTTTAACTAGCCAACATTATCAACATAAGTAACCTCAAGCTATCCTAAGTATATAACTCAATACTGGTGATTTGTCCTAGAGATTTAGTACTTTGGTAGATCCTCCAACCTTGGAAATTGGTCAAGATAGAATCTTCATTAATAATTCTTATTCACACATTTATTTTGACCTCTTCTTTCCTAGTAGTAGGGACTTGTTTTAATAGTTCTCAAAAAACATGACAAACAAGTGTCATGTTGTGCATCCTTTCTAACTTTACTCTAGTCTATAGCATGAGCTTCATAGTAGCCTTTTTTATTTTGTTGGCAAGAGATTCCAATTTCTTACAAAAAGCCTTTTTGAAATTTCAAACCATTATATCAAAGATTATCAACTCAACAAACTCCTTGTTCTCATTCAAAACCTAGTTGTATCCAATGTCTTTGAAGAAATCATGTAGCTTTAGAATCTCCTCATCAACCACCTCCTATTGGAATAGAATGTTCTTTATTTGTTCTATAATTATTTCACCTACATTCTTAAGAAACTTGGAAAAAAATTGAAGTTCAACATTAGTCTGACATTGACATTTCTTGGTCCACCATTAGCTTTCACTTGTTCAATAAAACCAATCTTATCTAGAACTACCTTGATCTTCTAATCTTTCTCTTTAAATTTCCCCAACACTTTGATAGGGTATTTTTGCATTTGTATCACAACTTTTACTTCCTAATATCCTTGTTTCAAATTCTTAATAATATCATTTAGTATATGGTATTTTAATGGGAGATCTCCTCTTTAATCTTATGTTGTCTTTAATCAAATACTAGACCTAATCAATGACTACATCCAACATAGATTTGATTACTAAAGGAGTCTCCATAAGTCCCTTTTGTCTTTTGGATACAAAAACAACTCATGTTTTGTTTCTACAAGTACTTCTCCCCTGAGGATTTGTTCTTTCTTTTCAATACCCATTTTACCTTCCTTGTACTTTGGTCATATGAAACCTTTAAAGACATGTCTTCTAATTGTAGGTCCACACTTGGCTGCACACTAGACTCTTGATTTAATTTGACTATCTAGTTGTGACTCAAAGCCCTAAGAGTTACCCTTTCCTCTATTGGGGTTTATGGATATCTTAAACATGAATATCAGTAGAAAATACTTTAGCACTCACTATAAGAGAGTTCAAATGTGAGGGACTAGTTTTTGCAATGGTTGACACAATGGGTGTAGACACAAACATAATAGCATCAAATTTCATGAGAGTAACAACTAGAATCAATGAATCAACTAACACATTTGAAACAATTGAAGTACCAAAAAATAAAATTATAACAGTACTAAACTCATCTAAAATAGGATCAGACCTAACACTTGGCATAACTTGACTCTTTTCACTTTCTAATATAGAAATTAGGTTAACTCTCATAATGATAACAAGGGACTTGGAACCTTCAAATGAAACTATTTTACTAAATATACTACCAACCTTAGTTCCATTAATAGTAATTGAAAAATCTAAAACATGAAATAAATAGATATACTACCAACCTTAGTTCCATTAATAGTAATTGAAAAATCTAAAACATGAAATAAATAAATTGAAGCATTAACACTTAACAAAATAGAGGAGATAACAAAACTTACAAGAAAATTTGGCATAGTGGATACAATCATACTTGATCCACCTTTCTCTAGAGTTTTAGATTTTGACACGGCAGCATTTACTAATAGGGCATCTAGAACGAAACTCATAGGAGTCTTCAAAGATGAAATGGTCTTTGAAGAAACTTCTTTGGTTTCAATCTCACTTTTCCCTAAGAGAATCTCGTAAATTCCTCTTCTTCATTTGAATATGTTCTTTCATCGAATTGTTGGTCAAGTGTTACTTTACATGCCAAACACTCCAAATATCTTTGAACATCTCCTAGAGGAGGCTTGACATGTAATTCATCTAAAAACACTTTTAAATCAATAGGGTTGGCCACATTTGGTTCCCTCTCTTCACTGAGCAACCCATCAACCCTAAGCTTACTCATAGCATCTTTGTCACAATAGACCATATATATTATATTTGTCATCAAAAGGAATATCATTGTGTCTGTATGAAAGTTTCTTAATTTTCTTTTGCAAAAGAAATTGCCTTATTTGACCTTGTAGATCATAATACCTCTAGGGTGCTTGATTGAAACCAAAATCTTTTAGTCTAGGATATCTCTAATCTTTGGGATTGACACAAAATTGTCAACTTCTCTTATAAGTTTGAAGGGAGTTGTAGGGATACTACTCAATTTTGAAGGGAGTTGTAGGGATACTACTCAATTTCCTCCGACTTAACAAAAATTCAACAAAATTTGATAATTGAAAAGAAATTTTGTACTTGGAAATTTTGGACAACATATATTTGGGTAAAATGTGGGGATACATAAGGGTACCTTCCACCATAAGTAGGGTATGCTTGTGATAGATCCACCATGTGGCCAATTTACTTCCCTTTGGTTGTTTTGCTAAAATAAAATTCATCCTAGCCATGGGTTTCTTGTGCACTTTTTTATATACCACAAGGTAAAACGTATCACTAATGACTCCAATTTCACTCTCATACCTATTGTCATGGAGTTCCTTTAAGATACCACGCACTGGGACTTTGGAACCTAATCTCTAATTAGTCAATGGGGTTGGAATTGCATATAAGCATAGATTTCATCAATAATTAATGAAGCCATGTAGAAGTATCCTCCATTATTAGCCTTTATGAACTATTTCTCGAGTGTTATAGAAATCAAATATTCATAGTTTGGCAAAACTTCCTTTCAAAAATCACATGTAGCAAACGTACCCAAGATGCATTCAAATGTGTGGAATCCTTGTGCCCAAATACTTTTCACATTAACAATATGAATTCCTTTACATGGCTAGAGAACATGTTAATAGAATATTCAACCAATCTACTATGTGAAGGTGCATCAACCTAATACTAAGCCCAATCATGTAGAGTCTCCAACATGTCATTCTCCCCAAGCCATTTCTTATCAATTGCTGCATCATACCATAATGTTAGGCTGAGCAAGTTCAACATATATTGAAATTCTCCTGGGTTGATGTTTATAATAGGTTCTTTGTCCACATTATAGATAACATCCCTGTCAATTGAACAATAAGAAAAAATATTCATGAGCAAGTCACGACATAGGAATTTGTTTAATTTACCAATGATTCTTATGCAGATATGAACCTCTGATCCTTCCTAACATCATTGGCTTCCCTTCATCTTTAAGCCTTTTAATTCTTGAAAAATGGTATAGGGCATTGAAGTGTAGCTCTTTATGTAGATGTTGTAGAGTGTCACCTTTGTAAAGCTTAATCATACCCCACTACAATATCTTCAGAAACATGGTGTATTCTAATTTTGTTAAAGCTAAATACTTATGAAATCATGTCATTTGCCAGTGTGAATCATGAAACAACAATGCAGTAATTAAATTCATGTTAGAGTAATAAAGACAATTAATTACATTCTCATGGAAATTGAAATCAAGAAATAATTCAATAGATTTGAATCATTATTGAAGTGATAAATCGTTTTATGAACGTAAAGACATGAAATAAACAAGAGCTGCGGTGCAGCAGCAGTCCCTGCCAAATGTGGAAGGGCAAGCCGATGGTAATAAAAAAGTTTGCATGAATAAATTTTAAAATGGCAAAGGGAATTGTGTCTCTGTAAATGTGTATCTAGTATGCTGCATGTTTAATTCCATGAGTGGTGGCACACCATTAAAGGATAGAAACAATAAGAAACAACACATGCAAGGACTGAATTTTACATCGAACACTTGCAAATTCCAACTATCAAATCACATCTATTTCTGCATATTGCTCAAAACATTCAAATCACATCTATTTCTACATATTGCTTAAAACATTGAGCAGTAGAATACAAGACTGAATATTATCTAACTACCAGCCAGTGGAGATTATAAATTTGTGTCCAGCTTAGAAAATTGAGTGTTCTTGCAAAGCTAATTGAGTTGAACTTGCTTCCAACAGGATTCTCCATAGAATGAGCAGCAAAAAGGTCCAATTTGGACTCATCTTAACACATTTTTCTAATGCAAAGTGGCCCTTATTCACTTCAAAAGTTTGGAGCAACAGCTTATGAAGAATAAACATTGAGGCATATATACATCAGAGCATAGAGAATGGTTCTTCCATTTCTATATTGAACTGCTCAAGGCCTCCAAGGAAAAAAATATGCTTTTGTGATATCCTTATTGAAGTACACTATATTATATTCATAATTACAGTGATAAAGAAGATAGATGATGCCAAACAGAGTGAAGAAACTGAGGTTTTCTATTTCACTGGCAACAAAGCCAGAATACAACTGCACTTGTGTTAGTTTTTCTTTTGCCAATACATCACATTCAATATTAAACGTGTTGTTGTTAGGGTATATAGTCCTCTAGGAGTAATGGAAAAAAGTTTGTGTTATGACAAAGACAACAAAGGGTCATATCCAATAAAAGCACAACATAATATCACACATAACTGTGAATAATGAATTATGACATGGAGTTATTTTGCATTATGGCTTAAGATCATATTTTGCATTTGCTACAAAGAGAGAATATCACCATTCAACACTGGTATGTAGAAGACAAAAAAAATCCCACTCACAGTATCCTGCACGTGAGTTGCCCTCTTTCTCCAACATGTTCTTGAAACAGCCTCATGTCCCTTCATGAGATAACAGTTTTTCTTTGTATTTTAAGATAACAATGCATAACCACGGCGATACAGCCATCAAATTTATCCCCGGATCTGATTCCCAGTATGGCTGAGAAAACCCAAGGGCTTCAGCAACAACTGTATTGTCTATCCAGCATTCTGGATGCACATTTGATTGTATTTATTAATAAATTGAAATTCAGCCATAGAATATGATTTTGAGTTTAAACAATAGGGGGCGCCCCTCTAATTATTTTTCAGAGGCATAGGAGGACTGTGGTCACTAACTGAAGTTTATGCATTTTAATAAAGGAACATAAATGGTAAAACTATTGAGTTCTTCCTTCGTCTAAGGAAAGAAAACCACATGTTCCTTCATTACAATGAATAAAAAACTTAAAACATCTTTCAAAAATGTAGGCAAAGTTTATCAAATATTGTAAATTGCCAGTTTTTTTTGGATGCAAACAGGGAAATGGCAACTTTTAAAGTGTCACATTTGGAAGCGATTTAGGACACGACTTATTTTTCCAAACCTTTTTAGGATTTTGAAAGCCATGCCATACCGTAGTTGCGGGATGTATACCAAATGGGTTTGTTGAGGAGGCTTTAAAACCATATAACCAAATGAAATTCACAGGTTTTTCTACAACTAGCATTGATATGTTGTTCATTGGCATGGGTGTTTTACAAAAATGAGAACAGACATGGTAGGATGAATTTATTTAAACACTAAAAAGCCTCACAGCCTGAGCAAGGATTTTTGTTGAGAATTAGGGCTCCAAGCAGTCAACAATAACTGACACCAAAGGATTGGAAATTGACATAGAGATAGAGCCTTTCTTGTGAATGACTCAAGCAAACAAATAAAATGTTTTCCTTGAGCATACAATCCCCTGCAAACAAAAGAGTTGTTTAATAGTTGTTCTTATCAAGAGCACCCGATATATATATCCACTATATTTGTGCTGGACAGAGCCTTGCAGTCTCTACTTGATGCTCAGCAAAAAAATCATTGGCAAAAATGGCATTTTAGTCAACTGCTACTTATAATGCGACACCCAATTTAGTGAAATTGAAAATTAAAGCCAGACTGGATGATTTAGATGACAAGATCTAAATTTAAGGTCAGATCACAAAAAAATGTTTATATTTAATATATATGAGAATGGCTATGGATAAAGGTTAGAATCAACTTATACTTAGCACGAAGACTCGATAAAAGACTCTGGAAATTGAAAATTCATTAATGTATTGGAGATTATACAAAAATTCAGTTACACTCTTGCCCGTCAGTGAATATATGAAAACCAATCCTGCAACTGTAAAATCTGAAATTCCCACCTGTGAAATTCGATGAAAATTTCCCAATCTACCATTTTTCTCAAATTTTCACAGTTGAAATACTCTCTCCCTCATATATAACCTCCTGGAGCACATGACAAAATAATCAGCACTTTTTTGTTCTTCATTTTGCTTTGCAAGTCTGTTTGAGTCTTGCCCAGAATTTTCAAGTCTCATTCCAGCCCTTGGCCTGCACTTGGAAGACAGTGTATTCGTCTCAGACTTGATATTCTTGACATGTCTGTGCTGAGACATTCAGCTCTGCAAGTGGCATCAATGGATGGGCATAACAAGCAATCCATTTACAACTGATGAGATTTCTTGACTCGTTGAACTTCAGATTTTAATGTTACCATAACAACTCTCCAACACACTAAGCTGCATGCTAGCCAGTAGAAGATAAGAAGAAGAGATATAATAATAAATGAATAAGATTATACATTAATATACTTGGATACCCTGCTATGTTCTCAAATCTCAAGTGCTGCTCTGCTTAATTCTTCTTTGTGCAACCATTAGAATATGGATTGCACAGATACCTGAGTATTCTTAAGTTCATAAAGTTACAAGAGCTTTTAGTCATTTTTTCCCATGAGAAGATTCTTGTAGCAATTGGATTAACCAGGTAACTAGTAATATTTTAGCACTTCACATCAGGAAGAGACTTCAATACAGGAAGAATTCAGAAAGCTTAAAAGGTGCAATAAACACTGTTATCGATTTATCTTTATGTGCAGTAATAATGCTGGTTTTATAAGAAATCAAAAAGTTAAACATAGTATATATTGGATTATTATCTTTCTCTTTAATTCTAAACATTCTAGAATATAATGTGATGTAATGAAGGGCCAATTGTGAGCCTAGATTGAGGTGGGCTTATCATTGTAATTGGAGTATTAGCTTTCACAAGCCTCCCTTTGGCACATCAAACAACATTAACAGATTTTATGCAGCCGACATGGAAATTTACGAGGGACAATGATACTTGCACCTTGAATTAAGATTATCTACAATTGCTGAATCTTTCTGGTCTTTATGTGCCCTTTTCCACCTGCGGTGCTAACTATTTTTAAAGTACATTTACATTCTGCTATATTTAGAAAATCCCTTGCGATGCATTTCTATTATGGATAATAGGACATTAATGCCAGTTGGTTAATTTCCAATGATACTTTACAGGTGGAGCCAGCAGTAGGTGCTGCAATGCTGGCATGGAACTTCTATCTGAGGGCCTCTTCAAATTGAAACATCAAGGTGTGAACACAAATTCTATACATAGATCATCTGTAACATGCTTCCTCTTGTCAAATCATTTACTGTGTAACAATTAGGAGACACCTGGGATGCATTTATTTGAACCAAATCATTGCCCTATGTTTCTTAAAGTTACTCTTGGAAATATCATTATTTGGGTACATGTTGTAATGATTTTGTCTTGGTCTTCATCTGGGCCAGCTGAGTACCCATATTTTTTCAGGCTCTTTAATATGACTTCATTGGAAATTGCTCAAAAATAGCTGAGCTCTACTAAATGTGAGTTCTGCTGATGTGATGGTTGTCTATCATTTTCTCTCTCACCATTATTTCTGGGTGACAAATTTGTCATCGATGACCCCTCTATTAGTAATTGCCACTTTCTTTGCTTGGCAGCCAAATTGGCTTATGAAATTAACTTCTTCCAATATTATTTAACCAATCAATGACCTGTGATAATTTTTTGTGTCCAGATTGAAATAAATTGTTCTCCAAAAAGGAATTGCAATGCTACTGTGTGCCCGATTAAACACTTCTATAGGTTTCTCTCCGTTGCTATCGAGTACTCTAGAAGGCTTCCTCTAATTGAATATAAACATGGAAGTGTTATTACAATAGAAACCAGTTTAATCTTTGGTTGTCTTATTGTTGCCATGGCCTGCTTAACCCATAGAGATGTTTATTATTTTATATTGAGGCGGCTCTTATTATAAAGCACCTAGAATATCAATTAAGCAATATATTTAGACAAGACGTTGTACAATTTCGTGACATTGAAAAAACGCTTCTAATGAATTTGTTTTGCAACAAATTGAGTATATAATGTAGATTTCCTGTGTCTGTATAAACTAACATTGGTAGTTGCCATATTTCCCTAATTATGTAAGGCAGCCTACTCAAAAAGCCATATAATTAATTTAAAAAAGAACTAGTATTGGTAGTTGCCTTTGTTCCCTAATGTTGTGAGGTAACTCTCTAAAAAGGTTATCTTAAAATTTCTGTATATACTAATATTGTCAATTGCCTCGTCTCCCTAATGATGTGAGCTAGCTCACTATCATGTGACAACTAATGTTCTTATGAGCCCATGTAGTGATATGTCCTATAGAGCAATCCCTAATGAACAAATGCTTCAGTTTTAAACTTTTATTTTGAACTTTTAGCTAACCGGATAAATAACAAAGAACAGAATAGTCACAAAATTCAAACAATTGCCAATCCTTGACAGAATCTAGATCAGTCATGACAATCAATTGAAGTCTACTTGTAGTAGGTCACAATATTAGTAAGCAGGAAGTGGAACAAATTGTATCAGTCATAGTCAAGATGAAACAACTTCCTGTAAGACCATAAGGAATAAACAATTTAAAAAGTCTTTGGTTATGTACTTGCTTCATTATATGTTGTTCAACCTTTTCTCTCGACTTTCTTACTGGCTGCATTCCAACAAAAGTGCAGTCAAATAAATGACAACAGCACATTGATATACTAACAAGATGAAATATAAATCTGAGTATTCTGTATTTTTCAAAAGATAGCATGTAAATACAATAACAAAGGCCACATCACTACCATAGAAAAGAAATTTTCTAGTTCCCTTTAACAATAACATTGAATGCTATCATTAATCAGATTGGATATTAGAACATTACATAGTTAATATAAACAAAACCTTGGGAAGTTGTTTTTTATATAAGGTCTGGAAAGCATTATATTTCATAACACTCAATTTAATTTAAGCAAGCACCCATGCTGAAATGTCCAAGTCCTCTCCCACCTTGCCCTCCAATAGTCAATCAGGGAAACCGTCTTCTTTTCCTCATCCTATTTACATTCCAATAATAAGTTAGTCTGCAAAAAGAGAGACCCCTGGTGATGCATGGTCTGAACAAGCCCTGCACAGCAGCCACATACTTCACATACTTCCATACGTGTCTGCTGGAAAAACCTTCCAAAGGCTTGCCACCAAAAATGAAGGCACGTGCACAGGATGGAAACATTAGAAACCCATTAAAAAATTTCTCCCGCTACCTCTCTGATTCGCTGACGAATTTTCTTTCCATTTTTTCAAATACAAAAACCTTAAAACCACGAGCAAAAATATAGCCAGCGAATCAGAAAAAGGTAAAAAAATTAGAAAATATCATTTTTGAAATGAAACTGCAGCAAACATTAGGAAAGACCTTTCTTATCAGGGTTGGCACAGTCTCCCAAGCAGAAACTAATTCCAAATAGTGACATGAAAACATTAGTCCCCGCTTTAGACAGGGACTAATAAGCACTACCAATTTAACCCTTCACCATTTCCAATTCAAAACTTGGGGTCCACGTGTCACATTGAGGTTTGCCACTTAACTATCCTGCAATGATACTAAATTAATCCCACTTACGGATTCACTCATTTTGTTAAATTATTGTCCTCTATCATAGTTAAAATTTTAGGTTCTAATTAATGTCTTGATTAAGCTTCAAACTCAAAATTATTATGAGTTATATTTCAATCCTATGATTATCGAACCGATATTACAAATAAACCTTAGCTTATACTTAATTCAAGTTCGAATTGGAATTAACAAACAAAGTTGACATATATCATGATTATCCTTACGACTCAACCACAATATGCTAACAGGTAGCCACCTATACGTAAAATGATAAAACGAGAACTGATTGTGTTCAAGCGACTGTCTCAATGATAGTTGTCAATGATTAGTGCACTAATGAGGAAACACTTAAGTTATGGGGAACATGCAATGGATGACTACTATGTGAGTATAATAAAAGCATAAGAACCTAAGGTAAAGACAGGATTTGAATGTCATAACAAACCCAAGACCACTCATGCAAATTTAAATAGACAAGGCTATCGTGGATGCCTTTTAAGACAAAACCAATAGTATGAATAACAAAGAGAGCTAAAGGGGAACAATAGGGAATTCATGGGCCTAAATACATATTCTCGAGTTAGTTATCAATGGGCCCAAGAACGAATTGTGAAGAGAAACATGGAACACACTTGTATTAGCAAATCAAAGTCTAAAAGAGCATTAGATCTGGAAAGAATGGTTCCTTAGTTTATAAAGAACTAGGATATGATGTGGAAGTCACAATAGGTTTATTACTTTGGACTAAATATCTTTTTTGTCTAAATGTTTACTTTTCATGTATGGATGATAATTTTTACATAATTTAAAGTGCATGCTCATTACAAAATACCTCAAAGTTGGGGTTAAATGTAATGGTGAAATTTGCTTGCCCATACAAATTCTCATTTAGTTTTGGGCGCATTTTGGTAGGATGACTTAATACAATTACAAAATTACAAGTGACATGCTCTTGTGTTAATCTCTACTCCTTCCCTAATCCCTATTTACTGTCACCTAGTACATGCACTTACATACATTTGACCTTATCCTTGGCCTATTTGCACTTGTTTCCACACACTCACCTCATTATTATTCTACACTTACATGTATCCATTCTTGATCCCAATATCTTTCATTTCTCATCTTAAGTCAATCATGTGATGTGCGGGTTTGATATCCCATTCCGTGTGGGATTGACAACCCCAAATTCAAACTACTAACTCCTATCCTTTTCCACTAGCGATTGGGAGATAACTTGGTACATGTTTATCCAACTATTCATTATGTCTTAGTGTTTAAAGACATCCATTTGTGCATTTAAACACATCAATGAATATCAAGGAATGTTAAGCAAAATCCAAGTTATTCAGTAGAGGAACACTTTAGTTTGGAGCACTAAAAAAATGCATTTGTGTTAGAATTCACATCTAGGACACTTGCACACTTTCTTGATGTCTACTAAAATTATATCTTAAGGCATAAAGCTAGTCTATCAAGGGGATTGACTAAGGAGAACTTGATCCTCTTAATCTAGTAGACTCCGTAAGGTATTTTTCAATAACACTAGTCCTTACACATCAATAGATAATAGAGATCATAGACCTAACCAAGTCAAAAAAGTATGCATTCATCCATATCAAAACCATGCCTCAGAGGTCACTTTCACACTACTTGAGATCAACCCACAAATATTTTTTTATTCACACATGGTTTGGGATTGTTAGCACATTAAGGACATTAATTTCTATATGGGGTAAATTGGTTTTGTGAGTCTCCAACATCCATATTCCTTCACCAATTTAATATATAAGTACCACTATCTCTTGCATTTAGTTTTGTAAATAGCATTTCAATTATCAATTCCCAACACCTCTAATTTACCTAGGTTAATTATACTTTTACTGTTACATGTATTTAATTAGTCTAGGTTAATCCAAAAGGTTACTTTTACCTTTACAACGACATTATATATGCACTTACTCATGCTAAACCTCCTAATTAATTAGCTACTATTTTGTGTAATGTATCAGTGGATGTTCCTTATGGAACACATATTCTTCATAGTAGGGGTACTCTCATGGCTTCTTCTAATGGTGTATCTTCTCACCCATCTACCCACCCTCCATCCTCTATTGATCCTTCTTCTGAGCTCATCCCATAGTTACTACCTCTATGGTTTCCATTGCCCATGTTGCCACTCCTAGCGTGATCCCTTTCTCTTCCATTCCTACCTCTAGTGTTTCCACCACCTTTCCCTCCACTATAATTCCACTCACCTTTCATTCTTCCATCCATATACTTATTAGAACCATCTCCTATACTTATGTTCCTCATACCACTCCTCATACAATAACCACTTTATCCTTTAATGTGGGTCCTCCTTTCACAACCATGTCACTACTTTTTAGTTGTCACCCTATTTGTACACATGCTCCATTATTTCCCATGCTCGTCATATGACTACAACTCCCACCTCTACCTTGGATACCCTATTAAATAAATTTGATTGAATTAAAAATAAAGTGGAAGATATGCTAACTAAATGTAATCCTACTACATACAATCCTCCACATTACACACCACTTGCATTTGAGATTGCTATATATCCATTGTATGGTAACTTTGTACAACCTATATTTGAGTTATATAATGGAAAAAGATATCTTCATGCTTATTTACATGCTTTTTTGATGAAATGGATTCATTTTTATTAACTACTGGTGTATTACTCATATATTAACCAAGGTAAATAAATACAATGGTGTGTGTATATATATATATATATATATATATATATATATATATATATATATATATATATATAAACCAATGGCATACACACATAAATATTTCTATTATCTGTCATAAATGTTTTAGGTTTATATATGAGGAGGGGGAGTGGGAGTTCATAGAATCAATCCCGTTAATGAAGAAGAACTTGCAATTACATCTATATGTCTTGATATTATCTATTTAGGGTGAAAAGGGGGGGAAATGTTTTGGTTTATGTTTCAAAGGTAAATCCTCCCTTCTCACCTAACAGTCAAGGGCATATCAATCGAGTTGAATCTCCACTAAGTGAGAGCAATCACCTAAAAGGTTGGGCTGCCACTTGGAACGGTGTGGAAGTTTAGATGTATCAAACAATATCTCAATTTAATGCTCAATTACACTTAAAACCCTAAATAAGAAAAAAAGTAAGCAAATTAATGAATTACGACAAATCCTTTCAGACTAAAGTGAAGGACAAAGATTATTAACTCACTATTTTTCAAAGTTCAGAAAGTGTAACAGTCAGGGACATTAGGAGTAGCGCCCTAGTCCAAGGTGCAATTTTTATCACAGAATCTGAATCTCCTTCTGACACTGATCTACATTGTATCTTCTGTTTCTGTCCCAGGAAAAGTGGAGGACACAAGGACTAGCGCCCTTGTCCTGAAATGTTGCACATTGTCCTCTTTCTTTTGGATCCCAAATCTTTGTTATCTGCAACATCCTTTCTGCAATTCCACTTCGTAAAACTCAATACCTGTAACCTACAATCACAAAGGAGTGTGGGAGGGGGTTGTGGTGTTTAGAGGCTTGCCTCGGTCAAGCCTCAGAGAGACATTCAAGTCTTCCGAATACCGTTGTCAGATAAGAGTGTGTATCCCGGCGGGATAGAGGTAAAAATCCAAATGATAAATGATTAAAAACATAATAGATATCACCTTGTAGTGTAGATCTCATGGAAGGAAGATCCTCTCCATTTCCATGAGGACATGGAGACAAATCTGCAAATACAAACACAATGACAACAAAGTACTACTCTACAATAGAATGAATGCCTTGAATCAAAATCACAAGATCACAATGTTCATCTAGTTTCCATCTAGTTTGCAAATGAAACCTAATCATGCTTATATATGCAACTATAAATATTCCCGCTAAGAATTTTGTAATTCAAACTTGAGATGTCAGCATAGGACCTAAATAACGATCACAAAACTGACATTTAAATTTAGGGTAGACCTAAAATAGGGCAAGACTAGGGCGCTAGCACCCAAGTCCACCCCTTATTTTTGTTGGAGATCATCAAAATAGCACCCCTAGGTCCTATTTGCCATAAGACTTCAGGGTTTTCTTATTGGGAGTCAAAATTATCATGCAAGATGCTCTAAATGAATTCTAAGGACTCGGGAGCTAAACCTTAAGAGGGAAAAACCCCCAAGGGGAAATTTTTTGACATAACATTTAGCCCCCACTTTAATGTATGTATAAACGCAAGACCAATACATGCATTAAAGTAAGGTCAACAAACGCAACAAACACGCCAAGCACGGTGAAGACACGCCAAACACATTGAAGATAGTAATAGGCACACAAGACATGGAGAAGATAGTTATAGTCACACAAAACACGGAGAAGGCAACATTGAAGACACGCAAAACACAATGAATATAGTGAATGTAGTGATTATGTCTTTTTTCATTTTCTCATATATGAAATGTAAATGCAAATACAAGGAAAGTAAACACACAACCCAAATGCAGGAGGAGCTCATCCCCACCAGTCTTGAAACTGCATAAGGGGAAATAGACACGCCAAACAAATCTCAAAGTGTAGGAGGAGCTCATCAACACCAGTCTTGAAACTATACTTGAGAACAAACACGCCATACAAATCCCAAAGAATAGGAGGAGCTCATCGCCACTGGTCTTGAAACTATGCTTGGGAACAAACATGCCATACACACATGCATGGAAGACACAGAGAAAACATGACAAACAAGTGATGGAAGAAACCTATTGCTAGGTTCGTAGCCATCTCAAGCACATTACAGGCACACACTGATGATTGGGCTTCACCACAACAATCACTGAAGACACGCTTAAGGGTTAGGATAGTCTCAGATCCGCCCCGCCTGCTCGGAGGAATTTTAGAAAATGAAAGGATGTGCAATCTCCTTGAGAAATACACCATCCCCGCCTCCACAGAGGGCTTAAATGATTTCAATATAGAAAAGAAAGATGTGCACTCGCTCGGAGATACAACATCTCGCCTCCATAGAGGGCTTCAAACATGCTTTGTTAGTACGAAAATAATCAGACAACTTACCTTATTTATGCCCCCACCTTAAGGTGGTTGATATCATGTGCCGATATCAAGCACATTAAGGTAGAGAGAAAACACATAAGGGAACACAAGCTCTCGCAAAGCCCATGCCCCCCAGAGGTGACATGTACTTTACGATCGCCAAATGTTCCCACAAACACACAATTTCTTACAAGAAAAGGTGTTAGCATCCATATAATCATGATAAACAATAATGTATGTAATTATTCACATAGAGAGACAAGGAAAACAAGATCCAAGATAGACAAAGTGTACAGAGCACCAGTATTGTTATGTTTTGTAAGTGCGATAAGACAACATCAAGATATCACACACAGTGATTCTACTAGCCAAGCGTCGGATAATATATATCAACCCCATTGTCATGTATGGACTACCTGTCTATTTTTTGATTTCTCTCTGAAGGGACACTAGGTCCATATCAGTATAATATGTTTTTCATCATCTACCAGCTAGATAGAACTACTAAAAGAAGGTAAACAATAAATCAAGAGAGGAGAAACAAGTGCCTTAGGGACAGTCACGTAGGAGGGTGCCCCCAAGTCACCAACCGTAATGCTATGTCCATAAGACACAACACACAACAATGAAACTAGAGGAGAAGCAATATAGAAGAATGATGATACAAATAGAAGAAGGGTCACAATAGAGGCAGTCTCTTGGTATCCTTGACCTTATGACAGTATCAAGGGTCATCCTAGGAGGCCTAAACAACACATAACACATCATGGGGAAACACAACACAGAGGTAAAGGGTTAGAAATACTTACTTGTAGGGACAATCGAACTAAGGGTTGTCGACGAGCAAATCATTCTCTTCCCAATCTTGAATGCTAGAGGAAAGAGGTGTGTAAGGTACCATAGCCCAAATTTTGTTCTTGTCTTCAAATTGTTCAGTGTTAAGTTCATCTAAGTTTGATTCAATGTTAGGTTGAATGTTTTCTTGTTGAGTTGCATTTCGTTGGGCAAAAGCTTGTCTTTTCTTCCTCCTTTCTCTTGCTTGTCTATTCCTTCTTGTCTTACTACTTATCTCTTCAAAAGCATTGTTATGTTTTTCCATAGGGTTTTGCACATTAGAGGAGGAAGCACCATGTTCAAATTTCATTGGTCTTTTTGGAATGTTTTGTTGTCGATGAAAACCTCCTGATCCTTGTAAGGATGACAGGGAGGAACCTCAACATAGATACCATCTTTCCATGGACGAGGTGAGTTATGAAACTTTCCCTTATCCACTTCTATCATGCCAATTATTTCATCAGTCATAATAGTCTTGTGTTATTCTTATGTCATTTTGTCATTTCCTTTTTCTCTAAGGGTATCTTCAAATGCATGTTCTTCTTTTATTGTTTGTAAAGGAGGCCTGGCCACTCTAGCTAATTATTTTGATTTGTATCGTCTATATTCTAGGAAAGATTGCTCTCTTCATGGCTCAAGGTCTATGTCAGGTTGAGGCCAAAAGTAATCAAGAGTGAAGTTCTTGCTCTTAGCCGGAGGTTGATATGAATTACGATGGATAGTATGTATCTCTCCATGTAAAGGGAATTTTAAGCATTTGTGAATAGTTGAGGGGATGACATTCATAGCTTTAAGCCATGGATGTCCTAGTTTTACACGGAAGAGGTTGGATAAGGGGATAACATCAAATAACTGATCCACGACTTTATCATAAACTGAGACCAATAAGGTTATCTTTCCACATGTATTCATCAAAGCTCCATTATATGTTTTAATTCTCAAATCCGATGGTTGGTAATAATCTTGTGACAAATCATGTTTAAGAAGAAACTCTTCCATAACCACATTAGTCATGCAATTATGGTCTATAAGTGTTCCATCCATAGGTCTTTCCATTATTTTCACTATAATGTAAAGAGCCCCTTCAGTATCTACCATTTCTTTGTCATGAGGTGTAAATGTTATTTCAAGTTCAGGGGCTTTTCTTTTCAAATAAGGCCTAGGGGGGAGCCTAGCATTATTGTTGTAGTGAGAAGCCATGTGGATTTTTTCAAATGAATTCCAAATCAGATTTCTAAAGGTTTTCAAAACTTATGCAAGAATAAGTGCAAAAATATGTATGAGTATGACTTAAAATGCTTGATTTTTTAACTTTTTTCAATGGAAATCACTAAGAGAAGAGGTGTTGTGAAGAATCTCAAGAGGGAAAGAAAATAATATTCCTATTAATAGTCCAATGATGAAACAATATCTTTCACAGACTCCTTTGATGCAAATCTAGAGTGATGACAAGTCAAAACCTAGTGAAAATACACCTAAAATATGCAAAATTTTCACCAATTTTCAATGTAAATGACTAGTAGAAGAGGTGTTGTGAGGAAAGTTGTGATAGAAAGAATATTATAATAGTGATATCAGTCACCTAATGCCATAAAATCTATCACAACATGCCTATAGTGCCAATATAGAGAGTTGACAAGTCAAACCCTAGTGAAAATATAGCTAAAATATGCAAATTTTCACAAATTTTCAATGTAAAGGCCCAATAGGAAGGGTGTTGTAAGGAATTTGAGGATGCGAAGTAGATAATAACCCTAATATAAATCAAATAATGCATCAAAATCCATCACAACATGCTTGTAATGCAATTCTAGAGAGACAATAAGGCCAAATCTAGTGAAAATGCAAGATTTTCAAACCCTAAACATGAAATTTTGCAAGAAAACCACTACGATGCAATGCTACAACTAGAAATCAGTCCTAATGAGTGTTTGAAAAGGGTAGTAAAATCTAAAACAAGATTTTAACTACAAACCCTAGCTAATGCAAAACTAGGTTTTTATGAAAAATGCACAATTTCAAGCAATTTTTTTTGACAAATTAAGTATGAAAATGTAATGCAAATGAATACTAAATAATGAATTTTTGTAATTTAAATCAGATCTAATGAGAATGGCAGAAATTTAATGAAATTAAATGCCAATTAATTCAAATTATGCTAAAATGCAAGCCTAAGATGCCAAATTTTTCAATTTTTTTGTAATTTTTTGAATGCAATAAGTGTATGATGAAAAATAAATTTCAGATTTAATGCAAAAATTAGAAATTAAATGGAGTGCAACTAAATTAATGCAAATTATGTGAAAATGCAAACCCTAGAATGCAATTTTTTTTGTAGTTTTTCAAATGCAATAAAATGTGAAAGGAAGCTAGGTGTGCAGAAATTGCTTCCTACACTAATCGAATGAGGGGAGAGCTATACAAATTCAATTTATTCCTGATCACTACATCAACATACAACATCTAACAGAGTTATTACAACAATACACAAGAACCAGAAAGAAGACAGAAGAAGAGAGACAAAGATATACGGTGGGGAAAACCCTTATTGGGTGAAAAACCCCACACTCAGAAACCTGCACAATGTATTAACAAATCTGAAAGTTGTTTAGAATACACTTACAATGCAAGCTTCAATGGTCTTCGACACTCATGTTTGCAGTCAATCCAGCCGCATAATAGTACCTATAAACCTGTGATACAAACTCCATCTCCAAGCACCTGTTTATATAGGAAATACAAGGCAATATTGGACCTATCTTGGGATGGGCATCCAACTTGGTTTCATGGACCAAAAACCATGCCTAAGGACACTTGGTCAACATTGTAGAATGTGCTTGACACTTGTCCACAACTCCCATCCCAAAGAGGTCACCTATTTCCAAAATGGGCTATGACAGATGCTCTTACGATACTTACGACTGTCATAGAATTTGTCATAGCGGTTACAACTTATAGTTGTAAGAGAATCTATCATACACATGCTATAAATAGCATATTCTCTTACAACATATCATATTCCACCTTGGGGCACCCAAATATGCCTCATTCAAAGATGTTTCATGACACATGTCATCATCTGTCTTACAAACTTCTATTTCTAACTCTTACATGTCATAGATTCTGTCATAGGAATCCGTCATAACTGTTTCGGTCAATATTCCATTACACAACATGGAAGATGCCAACACATGGAAAAATTCTCCTACCACAAAGTGGGACGTCTATCTCCTCATGTGAGGACAAAATTACAAGTTGTCATATTCCATGTAGGATCGACACATCACCATGCCACACCCGACAATATGACAATATGGAATTTACAAATATTTACAACATAGGCAATTAAATAATAAATACAAACATTAATAATGTAAGGAATTACCAAGGTTGAGACACCTTAATTCCCAACATTCTCCCACTTGTAAAACACCTTGTAAGAGCTAATAGAAAACATGATTTAATTGCTATAGGCTAAGAGGCCCATAGACTTCGAACACCATCTGAACTTCTCTGTGCCCACTGGTTTCGTCAATGCATCTACAACATTCTTCAAAGTATCTACCTTCTCCAAATTTACCTTTCCATCCTCAACCATGTCTCGCACGAAGTGAAACTGAACATCAATGTGCTTTGTTCTAGCATGGAAAGTTGGATTCTTCGCAAGGCAAATTGCACTTTGACTATCACAACTGATCGTGATCTGACTTGCATCAACACCAATATATAAACACAATCTCTTAAGCCAAATGGCTTCCTTACAAGCATGAGTTGCTGCCATATACTCAGCTTCTATCATGGACAAAGCAACAATAGGTTGGTGCTTACTCATCCAACTAATAGCACCACCAAATAGTGTAAACACATAAGCACTGGTGGATCTCTTGCTGTCAATGTCACCTGCCCAATCTGAATCCACAAATCCATGAATATCAATAGAATGCAGAGGTCCTGAAACATTACCATGATACAAAATGGAATACTCAAAAGTACCCCTCAAATATCTGAACACTCGCTTAACTGCATCCTAGTGAACCCATCCAGGATTAGCCATAAATTGACTAAGGACTCCCACTGCTTGGGCAGCCAACAACACTAGCATAAGGTATTCTGCTCATGTCGTCCACCTCACTAGGAGATTTTGGACAATCCTTAATAGATAACTTTGTCCCCAAAGAAACGGGAACACACAATGGTCTACAATCTGCCATGTTGAACCTATCCAACATGGGCTTCACATACTTACTCTGGCTTAACCAAAGTTTTCTATTGGTTCTGTCTCTTCTGATTTCCATTCCTAGAATGTACCTGGCTGCCCCTAAATCTTTCATTTCAAATTGTGCTGACAACTGAGATTTAAAATCAGAAATCATATTTTTACCCTTCCCAATGAGCAACATATCATCAACATATAGTGCAACAATGAGAATACGATCACCATCAAATTTATAATACACACAGTGATCCAATTTTGATCTCACAAATCTAATTGACAACACAAAGGCATCAAATTTCAAGTACCATCTCCTAGGGGATTGCTTCAAACCATACAAAGACTTTTTAAGTTTGCAAACCAAATTTTCTTTACCTTTCACCATGTAATGCTCTTGCTGTGACATGTAGATTTCTTCCTCCAAGTCACCATGAAGGAAAGTTGTCTTCACATCCATCTATTCTACCTGCAAGTCATAAGCTGTTAAAAGAGACAACATGAATTGAATGGATGTCAGCTTTGCAATGGGAGAGAAGATCTCACTATAATCTATACCCTCCACTTGTGAATACCCCTTCACAACCAATCTGGCCTTATACTTCTCAACAGTGCCATCTGCACCAAATTTCTTCTTGAACACCCATTTGTATCCAATGGGTTTCTGTCCAGGAGGCAAAGGCACCAAGTCCCAAGTTTGATTCTTTTCCAAGAAGCCATTTCATCCTCCATGGCCTCCTTCCAAGAACCTGCATCTTTCATGTCCATAGCCTCTGATACAGTTCTAGGTTCATCTCTGTTAGTAACCAAAGCATAAGCACAACTAGAATCAAGCAATGTAAAACCAAACCTTTCAGGTTGCTTTCTTATCTGTGTACAGACCTCCTCAAGAGCCGAGGTTGAGGTTCAGCTTTTTCATCTAAGCTTTCAAAGCTGCTAGAGTTCTCATCATCAGGTCCAACATTGTCTTTCTGTTCAGTCTTCTCAGGGGTAGTAGGAAACAGAACAACATCCTCTTTCTTTACTATTTCTTCTGGCTGCAAAACAGTGGAAGAAGGTGTAATCTCTTTGAAGATGACACTTTTGCTATACAATACTTTTTCAGCCGCAGGGTCCCAAAGCTTGTATCCTTTCACACCGACACCATAGCCAATGAAGATACACTTAACAGCCTTGTTCTCCAATTTTGACCGCTTCTCCCTAGGCACATGTGCATATGCCTCACAACCAAAAATATGAAGATGCCTTATTGAAGGCTTTCTACTAGACCACACCTCCATTTTCCAACAATAGCTAATGTAGGAGATCTATTAACAAGATAGAAAGCAGTGGCAATAGCATCAGCCCAAAACTCTTGTTCTAGGCCAGCTCCATTAAGCATACTCCTAGCCTTCTCCATTAGGGTCACGTTCATCCTCTCTGCAACTCCATTTTGTTGCGGGGTGTATGGAGTTGTCTTATGTCTTTCAATCCCAAGTTCCTTGCAATATTTATTAAATTCTATAGAACAGAACTCACCACCATTGTCAGTTCTCAAACATTTAATCTTTTTACTAGTCTGATTTTCAGCAAAGGCCTTAAACTCTTTAAACTTGCTATAGACTTTAGATTTGCTTCTGAGAAAATAAATCCATGTCCTTCTACTGTAATCATCTATAAAAGATACAAAGTATATAGATTTTGATAACGAAGGAACATTAACAAGACCAAATACATAAGAATGAACAAGGTCCAACAGACCAGAAGACTTGTGAGAACTTGAATAAAACTGAACACGATTTTGCTTTCCATAAATAAAATGTTCACAAAAGTCAAACTCAAGATTACAATCATCTAACCCCTCAATGAGGTTTTTATTTTTTAGGGTATGCAGACCCTCCTCACTAATGTGACCAAATCTCTTATGCCATAACATTGTCTTTTCAACAAGAAGTTTAACTTCCAATGCATGGTTACAGCCATCAAGACTAGAAATAATAGATTTCTTCACTGCTCATTCAGATGGTGGGGATGATGTGACTACTGCCCTCTTCCTTGAGTCAGAAGAACTATTGCATTGTGAAATGCATGCCTCCAGCTGAAATAGAGTACCTCTCCTAGTACCCTTAGCAAGCACCATAGCTCCTCTAGTCATCTTGCATCCTTCTTTCGAAAAGACAACCTGCACACCTGCATCATTCAAACTACTTACAAAGAGCAGGTTCCATGCTAAGCCTGGGATGTGCATAATCCCAGAGATCCCCTTCACTCGACCATCAGGGAATCGGATAGAGACTCTTCCACGACCAACAATCTTTAGATGAGAGTCATCACCCAAGTACACCTTTCCACCCTTAAACTCCTCATACTTAGTGAACCAGTCTTGATGCAAGGTCATGTGAAATGATGCACCAGAGTCAATCAGCCACACATCATTAGATGCATGGGTTGCCAGGGCTGCAATGTAAGCATCACCATCATCTTGTGACTTATCAGAATATGAATAAGGAGCTTTCTTCTTCTTCTTCTTCTCCTCTTTGCATTTCTTTCAGAAATGTCTGATTTTTCCACAGTTCCAATAGATAGCCTTGGAATTTCTAGAAGATTTGGATCTCCCATGGGATTTGGATCTACCATTCTCAGCTTTCTTTTCCTTCTTCTTCCCTTTCTCCTTGGGTCTTCCATGAATTGCAAGGGCCTCTTTAGCTACCTCATAAGACTTTCTCCGCATCTCTTCAGACAACAGTGAAGAAACCACTTCTTCCATTTTGAATGTGGATGTGGTGCTTCCAATAGCCATGACAAGATGATCCCATGAGTCTGACAAAGAACAAAGCAAGGTCATACATTGATCCTCCTCCTCCATCTTTACACCAATAGATGTCAATTGTGCAACCAACATGTTAAAAGAATTCATATGTTCAGCAACAGATCCTCCATCCTCCATTCAAAGAGAATACAACTTCTTTCTCAGAAAAAGTTTATTAACCAGGGATTTTGCTTGATACACATCTCCCAACTTCTTCCAAAGTAGTTTTGCAGTAGTCTCCTCATGGACATTTAACAACACAGAATTAGCAAGACTAAGTCTTATTAGAACCTTAGCCTTTTGATCCTTGAGATCCTAGTCATCTTGTGACATTGTAGCTGGCTTAGTTCCATTAACACTTTCCCAAAGGTCTCGGTCAATAAGCATGTCTTCCATCTTGAGCTTCCACAGCTCAAAATTATTGCCATTGAACTTCTCCACTTCAAACCTTCCTGATGTGCTTTCCATCTCCTTGCTGCAGTAGAAAATAGAATACTCTGCACAAACTCCCACTCAACTTAAGATCAGCTCAAAAAACCCCTACCCAATAGCTAAGACCAAAACTGGCCAGGCTCTGATACCAACTGAAAGGAAGCTAGGTGTGGGGAAATCGCTTCCTACACTAATCTAATGAGGGGAGAGCTATACAAATTTAATTTATTCCTTATCACTATAGAAACATACAACATCTAACAGAGTTATTATAGCAATACACAAGAACCAGAAAGAAGAGAGAAAGATATACGGTGGGGAAAACCCTTATCGGGTGAAAAACCCCACACTCAAAAACCTGCACAATGTATTAACAAATCTAAAAATTGTTTACAATACACTTGCAATGCAAGCTTCAATGGTCTTCGACACTCATGTCTGGAGTAAATCCAGAAGCATAACAGTACTTGTAAACCTATGATACAAACTCCATCTCCAAGGACTTGTTTATATAGGAAATACAAGGCAATATTGGACCTATCTTGGGATGGGCATCCAACTTGACTTCATGGACCAAAACCCATGCCTAAGGACACTTGGTCAACATTGTAGAATGTGCTTGACACTTGTTCATAGCTCCCATCCCAAAGAGGTCACCTATTTCCAAAATGGTCTATGACAAATGCTCTTACGACACTCAAGACCGTCATAGAATTTGTCATAGCGGTTACAACTTACAGCTATAAGAGAATCTGTCATACACATGCTATAAATAGCATATTCTCTTACAACATGTCATACTCCACCTTGGGGCACCCAAATATGCCTTATTCAAAGATGCTTCATGACACATGTCATCATCTGTCTTACAAACTTCTATTTTTGACTCTTACATGTCATAGATTTTGTCATAGGAATCCGTCATAACTGTTTTGGTCAATATTCCCTTACACAACATGGAAGATGCTGACACATGGAAAAATGCTCCTACCACAAAGTGGAATGCCTATCTCTTCATGTGAGGAAAAAATTACAAGTTGTCATATTCCATGTAGGATTGACACATCACTGTGCCACATGCCACAATATGACAATATAGAATTTACAAATATTAACAACATAGGCTTGCAATTAAATAATAAATACAAACATTAATAATGTAAGGAATTACCAATGTTGAGACACCTTAATTCCTGACAAAATGAATGAATGCAAATCTATCATACAACACTCAGCAAGGTGCTAAAAAGTCCAAAAACACGAGTTCACCAAAATGTTTAGGGTGAAAAAGGGGGGAAATGTTTTAGTTTATGTTTCAAAGGTAAATCCTCCATTCTCACCAAACATTCAAGGGCATATCAACTGAGTTGAATCTCCACTAAGCAAGAGCAATCACCTATCAGGTTGGGCTGCCACTTGGAATGATGCAGAAGTTCAGATGTATCAAACAATATCTCAATTTAATGCTTAATTACATTTAAAACCCTAAATAAGCAAAACAATAAGCAAATTAATGAATTACGACAAATCCTTTTAGACTAAAGTGAAGGACAAAGATTATTAACTCATGGTTTTTCAAAGTTCAGAAAACAGAATAGTTGAGGACACTGGGACTAGTGCCCTAGTCCAAGGTACAGTTTTCATCACAGAATCTAAATCTCCTTCCAACATTGATCTACAATGTATCTTCCATTTCTACCTTGGGAAAAGTGGAGGACATAGGGACTAGCACCCTTGTCTCAAAATGTTGCACACTATCCTATTTCTTTCGGATCCTGAATCTTTGTTGTCTGCAACCTCCTTTCTGCAACTCCACTCTGTGAAACTCGATACCTGTAACCTACAATCACAAAGGAGTGTGGGAGGGGGTTGTGGTGTTTAGAGGCTTGCCTCAGTCAAGCCCTAGAGAGACATTCAAGTCTTTCAAACACTGTTGTTAGATAAGAGTGCATATCCTAGAGATAGAGGCAAAAATCTAAATGATAAATGATTGAAAACAAAATAGATATCACCTTGTAGTGTAGATCTCATGGAAGGAAGATGCTCTCCATTGCCATGAGGAGATGGAGCCAAATCTGCAAATACAAACACAATGACAACAAAGTACTACTCTACAACACAATGAATGCCTTGAATCAAAATCACAAGATCACAATGTTCATCTAGTTTCCATCTAGTTTGCAAATGAAACCTAATCATGCTTATATATGCAACTACAAAGATTTCCACTAAGAATTTTGTAATTCAAACTTGAGATGTTGGCATAGTGGTCACAAAATTGACATTTAATTTAGGGCAAACCTAAAATACCTAGCAAGACTAGGGTTCTAGCACCCAAGTCCACCCCCTTATTTTTGTTCGAAGATCATCAAAATAGTACCCCCTAGGTCCTATTTGCCATAAGACTTCAGGATTTTCTCATCGGGAGTCAAAGTTATCATGCAAGATGCTCTAAATGAATTCTAAGGACCCGAGAGCTAAACCTTAAGAGGGAAAAGCCCACAAGGAGACATTTTTTGACATAACATTATCCTTATGGGAGACTATTTAAATGGAGTATGACTTGAAATGATTTAGTAATTCCAATGCCAAAATGGTATTGTGAAAATTTAACTTCTTTGGCTTGATATGAACCCATGATTTGATAGATGACTAGTTATGAATCACCATATATAGTAATATATTTAACCCGTAAACATTGGGCCTCACACAAACCATAAATTAATGCCTCATATTTAGCTAATGCTAATAGTGCATGAAAATTCTAATATTAATCTCTTGTGGGAGGAATGAAGACAAATCCCACATCTTTTAATACAATCATTCATTTAGAACCATTCAAGAAAATTGTGCATGTGTTTGAAGATCCAACATATAAAATATGCTTATTAGAGAATGATGTACAAATAGGTATGTTGGTACTCAAACATATATCTCCATATTTGTAGATGCAAGAGGTCAATTGTCAAGGATAGGAAAACATGTCATCTTGAGGAAGGGGTTGAAACTCATTAATAGAATGTGGACAGTTATGGGCCAATGCATGAGAGTGGGAAATCTCTCCTTGAGGCTCTACTAGGCTAAGGAGGTGTCTCTTGAAGTCTCAATATAGGAAAATTAAAGAGAAATGAACATTTAGATACAAGGCCCCCAAGTAACCATATCTAAGGTGCTATGAATCCCTAAGATTTGTCACTAGACTTATGTCAACATTGGCTACATATAGACCTTAAAAGACCTCAAAAAAGTAGATAACAACATATTTGTACATGAACCAAAGGACAAAAACAATTTTATATCCTTACAAGTGAATTCCTTTAAACTATACATACACACGTGTATGATGTAAACATACTATCATGATCCTTTATCCATATATTAATTCATGTTTGCATAAGGTGTGGTATTAGTTTCATAACTAAATCATGAAAGCATGGTGGAACCTAATCTACTTCTACACTACTAAGAAAGATGTGATTGTATTGAAATGTTCTTGGCCTCTCACCATCTATTTTGGTACCTACTTCATTAGCTAATTGAGTTAAAACTTACAAGGAGTATGAGAGAAAACCTAAAAACTACCAATGGAACTAGACTTACATATAGACACAATAAAAATAAAGGACATGTACAACTAAACATGCTTCACATTATCCATCTTAGAACCACAACAGTATACATGAAATAAGAATAGACCATCACACAATAGTTTGTAATGCATTATAATGATGTCATACATTAAGCAATCTCTCATTACATTAGGCTAATAAATGTGGAAAGAGATAACTAGTGGCTAGGCTCAAGGCTCCCCCTAAAAAGTTATAGTTTTCCATAGAAATATTTAGTTATAGATGCATCCTTTCTTGAAACAAGTCTTCCTCTTGCTTTGGAAAGCATGTTCTATCCCTTATCAAACTTGACTTGCATCACTTGATGCCCTAGACTTTACTTAGACATAGTAAACCAAAGAATTGGCTTAAGGACAAACACCAATTATATCTTGAAACCATGTATATATAGCATTACAATCCATTTCCAACAACAAGGGTGGAGTTGCAAGGGTTGTTTGAGGTCAACATGTCACCCTTTAGTACAACCATCTACATAATAAACCATCATTGGATTAGTTGATAGGTATCCTAGGGTAGAGGGGAAGTCATCAACATGCTCAAACAAGTCACCAAGTACCAATTTATTGGCTTACATGGGAGGGTATTGTAGACAATCATGTCTAGGTTGCCCATGCCCATGACATCACTATTACATGGCCAAGCACCTAAATCCATGGTTTGGAGGGGTCCACACACACATATAGATGCTTGAAAATATTTTTAGGTTTAACCACTTCAGTTTAAGGGCATTAAATGCACATCATCCATGTAGGGAGGTGGGTGTGAGTCTTCTATTTGAACAATAGAACTTTGAGGAGGAGACACAATTAGAGTTTGCAATTTGTAGAGAGGGTGGGAAGTCTATAGTGTGGGAGCGTGGTGGAAACCAAAAAACCAAGTGAAACTTGTAATTGTGAGAATGGGTAATGGTCTATAGAGAAAGTGAATGGCAGAGTGGTAGAGATGGGAAGTAGGCAAGCAAATTGCATGGAGGGAGAAAAATCCCAACACAAATCTTTAGAAAAATGACCAAAATGGGAAGAAAATAAATAATTTGCAATCTTTTCAAGATTGCATGAAAGCATCAAGGGTTTGTGATGTATAATAGGTAAAAGTCAAAGGTAGACATGTAATTTACAAAAATTACAAGACTATAAAAGAGTTTTGGATCTTTGTGAGGTAAGGTAGGTGGAAACTAAAGGTGGGTGAGCAACAAACAATATTGTACATATGAGAAGAAAGTTTTATGAACACTAGAGGTGGTCGGAGGTAGACGTCCACAAGCAATTTCCAAAATTACAAAAATACCTCAAAATGTTGAAACTCTATCATGGTCTACATATTGACCCTAAAGCTCTCAAACTATGAAATTCTGACACATAGACACATGGAAAGGATTAAAATTGGGATGAAACATGATATTAAGCACATTTTTAAAATGGGCCCATTGAAGAGAATCTTAGATTAGTAATAAATGATGGGTACAACAAGAACTTGAGGCAGCATTGAATATTTTAAAGGTGCACCCTTGGGAAAGTGCTAACATCAAATCTAGTTGGGGATGTGTGTCTCTTACAAGCACAAGACTCTAGAACTAATCTTCAAGATGCATACTTAAATGATAAAGGGGAGGACCATAATGATTAGAAAAACAAACACACACATAGAGATATATACATAACACAACACAAGAACTATATAATAAAAATAAATACCTACTACTAAAACAAATGGGGGGAAGATGTATGCAACATTGACATGTGTGAACAAAAAGAGAAACCCCAACAATATAATAGTTGTATTTTATAACATACGTAAAATAATACAGGTCAAGTCCTACAAAAATTCTTATGACATGTGGTAATAAGAAAAAATGAATGATAAGCTTGATAATGGCCACAAGAAAACATAAATTGTAAGATTTCCCCTATCAAAGAGAACTTTCATGAAGGAGTTGATCACCCTTCCAGCCTAATGATACATTTATTTCCCAACTACAACATGAAATGTTTCACACATCTAAGTATAACATGTCACCAATGCTTAAATAACTAGGATCAAACCACCCACAAGGGTGATCAAAAAAAGCCAACCATAATTAATAGGAGCATGATCCATGGTCATCCACATTTCTGATCATGCCATAAACTCCTAGGGTAGAAATATGTACATTTCAAACAAGGTTGGGAGGCTAAGATCCAAATGCATAGGAGAAGAAGAATCTTCATAACCCATATTTGTAATGTCAACTTGGTTACTAACCACCTGAAGTGAGTTAAGACTAAAACTAGAAGCCTCAAACTCACAAGCCTCAAGAAAGTATATACCTAATTATATTTTTGATTTGCACAAAGAAAAACCTCTTCATGCACCTCAAATTAAAATATTTCAAACTTAGTTACATCTTCAAACTAAACTGTGTGTTGATCTTCAAGCTCACTTAATCTTTGTATCCCACTTAATTCCATGCATGCATTCAAGTCCCAAAAAAAAGGCCTACTCACAGTTGTAGTTAGGTCCTCATTAATAAGTGAAGTATGATCCTTATTAAACTAGAAAGCATCACATTCACTTGTATGCTCACCAAGCTCTTGGACACAAGGTTGTCAAGATGCATTTTTTTTATCACAATTTATAATACAATCCACCATTCTTGAATCATGTGAGTGAATCAATTCCATATATACATCCTTAGCATGAAAATTAGAAATTTGAGGAACTTCAAGGGAAGGACCAAGCTCTTCAATTTACCTCTTTATTTTAGACTCTTCATTGCAATCTACTAAGTAATAATTACTCCTACAAAGGAAATCATGTATAATCTCATCCTCCTCCTCCTTGGGTAGAACATTAGCATCTAAAGTTTCATTATTATATTCATTTCTAAGGACAAACCCAACCATCAACAAGCATGTGTCAATGCCATCACTTCCATTAGCATAAAAAATGCACTCGCAATAGAGTCACAATCATCAACATCCTTAGACACCTTTAAGAATATACTTTTAGAATAGTCCTTATGAGCATTGACAACACTAGATACATCCTCAAGCTAATTTTTTAGATTAGTAGAAATGCATGATTGGTAGTCAAGGATCAGAAAACTAATCTCTCTCTTGTAAGGGAATTTTACAATCTTCCCAAGGTCTCTACAATTCTAGTTCTCAGCTTTGCAAGATGACTCAAGGGAGATGAAATGTTGTTTCAACAAGGGGCTTGGTGGGAATCTCTTCAATTTTGTTTGTAGGTCAAACCAAGCATATTTTGAAGGGTAGTTGTAGAGTTACAATGCATATTAAATGAACAATGAATTGTAACACATACATAAAACACCTACAACAAACTAAACTATATTCTATTCTAACTACTAATCAAAGAAAATGCAAGAGTAGGGTTAGAGAAATAGAACTTAGGGTTCCAAGAAGGAGCATTGTGCTACAAGATGAAAAAACTATTGGCTAGCCAAGCTCCTTCCCAATTTGTAGTTGTATAACTAAAGAAGGAACATATGCTATCTTCAAAGGGAGATTCAATGACAAGAGCTCAAGACCATCATACACCATTTTCATGCATAGTAAGAGTGTTTGAACATGAAAAATGATAAAATTCAAAATATTTTCTTGTATTCATAAAAATAAGTGTTCATTACATATGTAGCATAGGTAAAACCCCCTTGAAATAATAGGGCTCCAATGAGAACCTGACCTAAGAAACTAACAACAAAATTTGTACAAATTAAACTAATTTGCATCTCTATGCTCTCTTCTATTCTAATTGCTATTCTCATCCATTCCTTTTTGCTTAGTTACATTTCCTTCAATGGAGGAGGCATCCTCATCAATCACATCACATTATATGACAAACCTAGAGAAAAATCCTTGTCAATTCTTGTGTCTTTTCTAGCTTTACAACCATAGACCATGCCTAGGTGCAAATATTCTTGTTCATACTTTGAAATCTATGAGAATAGTCTTGGAGAGAACAAATCCACCCTTGAAAAACTACAAATCAGGTATGGCGGTCTAGCAAAAAGTTAGAGTTAAATGGTCACATTCCTCTTCTTCTAGGTTGGAGATCCCTAAGGTATTGCAAGCCATGCCTACATTTATTTTTCCATCCACCAAATCATCCCCTTATGTTCTTAGAACAAATCTACCATTGAATCTTACACAAATGACAATTAAAGTATCAAAACTATGAGATTAACATTCAAATTTGTGTTAAATTGCATTAAAAACATATAAATTATTTAAAACACATGAGTTAGATTGAAATAGGTCCACACATGCAAAATACTGAGATCATACATGGGGTACTAAAAAAAGAGCTTAGACTGGTAAATTTTCCTTCTATGGTGCCCTAGGCAGGCACTGGGTCGTGATTTTTTATTGGAAAAAATGTCAAATTTGAAAATGTGAAAACATGTTTCCCTACTAATTTGTAGTAGATGAAAATTTGAAGGCACATGTGGCATGCTAGTATTGGGTAGGGAGTGAAACTAGTAGGAGGTAGAAATGTAAGACTTTTAATTCCTAAAGGATGTCAAGATCTAGAGATTGAGTTGCCAAAATGCAAGGAGATGGGTATGGAAAAGTTTGGAGGTCTTCTTGGGAGCCTAGTTTGAAGGAGGTTGAGGATTTGAGAAATTCATTACCAGATTACATTGGGAGAAAAGGGAATTGTTGTATTTGTTGTGCTAGCAGGGATTGAGGATTGGGGATTTCCAATACCAAGGGAGACTAGAAGACAAAAATCTATGGATCTAAAAATAAATAATGATAGGATGGTGGGAGTCAAGAGTTGAAGATACTAATATTCAAGGAAGATAGGTAGAAACAATTCCAAAGGTCTAAAGGGAAGGAAGTGTGGAGACACGGGGAATCAAGTTTTAGGATGCTGAGATGCCAAGGGAAACAAACTTTGGCAAGGGTAATCTACCATGAAAAAACTTGTAAGTCTGAAGATGGGCCTTAGGGATTGGGAATTTAGAATACCCAATACTAAAAGGTGACCAGGGATCATGGATATGGAATATTGAATCCTCAATACAAGAAGGTAAAGAGGGAAGACAAACTTTAGAGGTCCATAGGAACAATAAGTGAGACAACATAGGGAATTGGGGATTGAGGATCCACGATACCCCTTACCTTAAGGTATGGCGATAAGAAAAAGTCTAGGGACCCACTAAGTAGTAGGGATTGAGACTTGGTAAGATCAAGCCCTAGGTATCAAGGTAGAGAAAAGCCCAAAGCATGGAAAATGAATGTGGGAATAGGAAGATGTCAGGGATCGAGGGTTAGAGAAACTGCTCATGTGATTCAAAGTTAGATGAATTCTCAAAAGCGTAAGCCCAAATGCAAAGAAGGAAGTGTGTGTTGAAGAAAAGGTATGATAGGAAGTGAAATCCCAAAGGCCTAAAATGTGGTGATAAACATAGAGTGGAGTTTAGAGAATCAAAAAAACTCATGATTAGGTACTCAAGTAAGGAAAACCCCAAAAACATAAAATACACAAAGGACTTAGAGGAAACCTAAGAATGTGGGGAAGCGAGGATTGGAGAAAAAGCATGCTAGTAGAGAAAAGTTTGCAAACCCACCTAAGGCTATAAACTAAGATAAACAACCAAGTTATACTTTGAAAGTTTTGGATTTTTTTTACAATTTATGCACATGACTAAGACATGAGGCAAAACAAAAACCACTTCAAGCATAAATTTGAGAAAGTGAACCCATTGAAGGAAATATCTAATCAAATATCAATGATGGGTCAAGAAAGGCCAAATAAACAAAGAAGGTAGGAAAACAAAAGGGGTTCCTTGATTTTATAAAAAATTAGGGATGTTGTTGTAGGGTATAAACAAATGGTGACTTTGGTGGAGACTACTCTTATGCATTCTAGGATATGTGAATCCACTTAAGAACCCAAAAATCAATGCTTGACATATAAATTTTTCTGAAACAACTTCATGAGTAGGATTCATCCTCATAGATTAAGAATGTGTGAGATCAACTTATAAAAACCATGTGTGCAATTGAGTTCATTTTTCCTTCTTAGAGTCAAGAAAACTAACCATTATAACTAGACATTGGACCTTTTCACCCAAACACATAGGTCTACAAAGTATAATCATGCATACTAGTAGACATGTTTCCATGTGCCTAGATGTTGCTTCACTACCATCTAGAAATCTGTAGCCCAAACAAAGATATCTCTAGTCTTGTTAAGGTATAGCTCCACCACCAGCCAAACATCCATAGCTCTAGTGGAGATGCCTGAATCACCCAAAAGAATCAAGTTTATATTTTTTATTTCTTTTACTCAACCTTTCTTTTCTTTTCTTCTAATTTTTCTTTTTATTTTAAGATTTTCACTCTTTTATGATTCCTTTTAGCTCAATCTATAAGAAATGAAGCTCATAGTTCAAGTTTAGGACTACGATTGATACATAAGAGGGGAACATTATTAAAAAAATTCATCCAATCTATCAACTATAATAATTTGTTTAGACAAATATAAAAGATTTCTTAATGTCATGAGTGATGTTCTATAGGTTAATCCTAAATTTTACTTGAATCAACAAGATAAATCCAAACCATGAAGACATTCAAGACAACTATGATTATACTAAGTCCAAATTTTTTATTTCCCAAGCAAGAGACACTTAAATTAGAATATTAGAGATCATAATTACAACATAGATCATTAAGATGACTTGCAACAATATCCACCAATTTATCATATAGAATAATAGTTAGGGACACTAGAAATGGATGCCAAGAAGAATTTACAACCAAGGTGTTGGAAAGACAATTGCCGTTGCACCAAAAGAGCAACCTGTTTAATGCCTGATACAACCGCCAGAGTTAATTAATCCACGAGAGGCAGATAAGCCTTAAAATGAACCCAAGTGTTGCACTACACAACACAAGGAGACCAAGGGTACACACCTTGCAACAATCCCCCCTAACGCAAGAAAGGGGTTCGAACCCGTGACCCAGGCTCTGATACCAATTGTTGGAAAGATGGTTGTCGTTACACCAAAAGATCAACTTGTTAATGCCTGATACAATTGCTAGAGTTAATGAATCCATGGGAGATAGTTAAGCCTTGTCACAAACCCAATTGTTGTGCTGCACAACATAAGGAGACCAAGGATGCACACCTTGCAACACAAGGCACAAGACAACTCAGGGGAGAACAAGAGACAAAACAAATGAAATATCATATTTACAAAAGCACAGACAAACTATTTACAAAAGGGAACTTCTATATACATATCTGAAAAGGATAGTATTCAGGGGGCTTAAAATAATTCTTAATAAATTTCCCATTGAATGGTAATGAAAAATCCTCACACGTAAGTATTTTGAGCCTAAATCATTGTCATCAATAATTTCAACAATTTGCTAAGGACTTGCCTATATGTTAATAAACTTACCCTGGGCTCCCCTACACTCACTAGCTTTGTCCAAAAGAAGAACCAAGTAAGCAACTCTAAAGGATTTGATCTCATAAAACTTATCAAACCATAATTTTCACACTTTGGTACTTAATAATCTACTTTAGAGCTTGATCTTGTTATTCTTCGAGATGTACTAGGTTAAGCAATCTTATTTCAATCACGTTGCTTGCTTCTCCTAGTTCCCCATAAATTGTAGGGTAGGAATTTTTAGGTTCATAGGGAAGATGGGTTGATCACCATAGACTAGTTAGTAGGGTGATGTGAAAAGGGAGTCTTTGATATGGACATAATCATCCCATAGTGCATATTTGAGATAGTTATTGGAGTCTTGTGGATTATCATCCAATTTTTTATCACCATAATCAGGTTCTTTTTGTTGACTTAGCTACCCCATTTCTTTGTGGGTAGTATTTGGATGAAAATTTGAGAACAAACCCATGATTATAATCCCATTTAGTAAATATTGAAGAAATGAAGGTTAAACCATTTCCACACACCAAACAAAGGGGGAGTCCAAGCCTAGTGATAATTTTCCCTTCAGGGAATTTAATGATCATTTTAGTTGTGCATTGTTTGAGGGGCTACACTTCAACCTTAACATGTGCAATAATTAGTGGTGGTGTATAAAATTATGATCATATAATGAATTTTAGTTGATCATTCCAAGAAAATCTAATCGCCACCCAACGAGGGATGGGTTCAACCATAGGCTACAAAGTCATTGTTGAGTACATTTTTCAGTTGGTAGTGACCAAACACTTATGATAACTTTGGGCATGATAATGTGAACCTCTAAAGACATAAGGCTAGTAATAGCCAACTCAGAGGATTTGGGGTCATGGTTATTCTAGAACCATGACCAGTTCCTAGCTTGTCATGAAATCTATTGATACTTTCAATGACCTCCTCTTTGTTCAAACACCTAAGGTAAAGTGCCTCATGGTTTCTTTTGTAGAGGATCTCCTCTTTGATCATGAATCATGAAACTTTGAGTCTTATAATGTGTATTTGGGTGAAATGTAAATGGTTTTGGTTCCCATGGATAAGATATAAGACTATATCTTCATATATTCATCATTGGTAACCTATTGGACAATGTACTAGTGGCAAACAAGTTGTGTGTCAAATTTTGTTATGATTTTACTAAGTCCTTGAACTCAAAAAATCTTCATGGTTTTGATTTCTAAGTCAAATTCCTATAGGACAATGATCCACTTACCCGTGTATTCTCTTAATTCACCGACATTAGCATATTTTTTATTGTAGGGTTGGGGACTATGGTGGACATTTTTCTATGCAACAGATAATGGCGAAACTTCTTAATGACATTAACTAGTGTAAAGGCTTGTTTATCAATGAGGGGTATCTAATTTTGGCTCCATGAAGTGGGGAGCTCATGAAAGCTATGGGGTATTCATCCCCTATTTCTTTCCTTTATGTAAGGAATGCTACAATGAAGTGGACTAAAGCAAAAGAATAAATCATGAATGGTAGCATATAATCAGGGCTAGCTAGGATAGGGGTCTTGGAAAGGGCCTCTTTGATTTCTTTGAATGCTACCTAGGCTTTGGGAGACTAAATGATTCAAGAATCCTTTTTAAGAATAGCATTTAGCGGCCTTACAATCTCTAAAAAACTAGAAATGAGCTTGCACATGAAGCTAATTTTTCCAAAGAATGATTTATGTTCCTTTTTGCTTTTGAGTAATGGGATTTTTAGGATTTCCTCCACCATTTTAGGATCTACAATAATTCCTCTTTTTGAGATGATGTATCTAAGGATTTTTCCTTCTGCCATATTAAACAAATATTTCCTTCGGTTGAGAGATATCCCATGCTTCCTACAATATTGTTGCACTTTTCACAAGTCATCTATGTGGTCACCACAATTCTTAGAGAAGATAGTAAGGTAATTGAGGTAAATGATAATGCATTTTCCAACAAGTCCTTTAAGGGAAATTTCCATGGATCTTTAAAAAGTGGCTCCAATGTTAATGATTCCAATGGGCACCCAATAGTAGGTAAAGGTTCTCCATTTTGTAGTGAAAGTAGTCTTTGTTGGAAACAAGGCAGATAACTGAGAGGGGGGGGGGTGAATCAGTTATCTCAAATTACTTTAACTTTCTTTTCTTCTTTAATAATTAGTACAACATCAAAACATATAAGCATATGTGATCATAAGAAAATAAAATCAACACACATAACACAAGGATTTTTATGTGGAAAACCCTGTTAAAGGAAAAACCACGGGGTGACTAACCCAAGATTGTATTCTCTGTTAAAAGAATAATGGAGTACAAAATGGTACTTGCTAATTAGGGCTCACTGCCCGAGCACACTGCTCACAAGAGGCACACTGCCTACAAGAGACTCGCTGTCTACAGAACTTACAGAAGGTAATCAGGTGTTTGAATTGATGAGAAGCATCTACAAATGTAAGAGTTCAGTTCTGGTTAGGCACAATACACTGATCTGATGCACTTCATTCTTCCTTTATTTTAGTGTTGTTGCTCTGTCACATACTAGACTTGAATTGCAGCTTTCACACTTATCCCTGCTTTTCTTTGCACTTTATTTCATCCTTTCTTTTTACCACACACCTACATACTAGAATCCATCTGGTATATATATCCGCATAAAGGATTTCATCAACTTTCTAGTCGGCAATAGGAACACTCAAGATATTTACAAGTTACTGATCTGTCGGCTGAATCCATGCTTAATTTGTGATGCGTATCAAAAGCATAGGCATAGAAGTCATTAATCACATTGTCCAAGAATGTATAATCCCCCAAATAGCTTGATCAACACCTTTTAGTCATCTGGATTGAAGTCTAATGCTTTGCCAGTCAGTTCTTTCTCTGTCTGCTTTGCCTGTCTGGAACCCAACACTTAGATGCTCATATCTTTTTCATGCTTTATCATCGGAGGCTAAATCTCTAGAATATAGTAGTCATGATACCCCTCTTGACTTATCCAAGTCTGCAACTTGCTAAGTTACACCATCTGAGAGATCCGAACCTGATTGTTGGACCTTGTTGCATACTCTGTTCTTGTTCACCGGACCAAAACAATCTTCAATTTGACTTCCGGTATAGGCATACTATGTACTGTGGATGTGTGGAATAGACTTTGTTGCTATCAATGACAACACTCATGAAGCCACACAATGTCTCTTGCCAACAATCTCCCCCTTTGGCATTGATGGCAACACTTAGTGAAAAATTGCTAAGTGTCGCAGTAAACTCCCCCTTGGCTGATGCTCTATCTTTTGTACTATTTTACCAAAGCTCCCCCTTAGCTGGATTCTACATTTTTCACTACTCCTCACTCCCCCTTTGACATCAATGGAAAAGGGCAGAATCCACATACCAAAATTTTGTAAAAAATTGTCCTATACATGGCCGTATAAGTATATATTATAATGTTATACTTACATATACTTAAGTATATCTGCAAAAGTGGCTTTCAACTGTACAAACTCTGTGGCCTAGCTCTACTTCATCCTGTCCAAAATGGAGATGTGACCACTCAAAAAAAATGCATATGCTTCTACCCTTCTTAAATCTGCCGGATCACTGGTTTGGGTTGTGGTCTGAGCATCTGTCAAGGCCTCATGCATTGCCTCTAACATAGGGATAATTATGCCTCTGAGTTCACTCATTATGTTTATTATATCCTTCTTTTCTTTGTTTAGCCTCTTTATCTCATTTATGATGACAATGGCCTGCCATTCTTGATTCATTAAAGAGGTAGTAAGGGGATCAAAATTTTGAGATAAACTTGACAGTTTACCTTCTTGTTCTTTCACCTTCTTTTCAATATCCTCTGTCACTTTGGGCCAAGATAGACAAAATTTGTACATGTCCCCACCATCTTTAAGAGCATTTTCAAGGCTCTTTATTCCAATGTCTAGGGTCCTCCTATCATTAGCAATGAGTCCATGTACTTTAGTGAATCTTTTTCCCAGAATCTCCTTCCGGACCTTTGCTTTTGTTGATTTTTCTAGAGATTCAAAGTGAGTGGTAACAAAATTTACCAAAGATTTCAGGTTGCTAGATGGTGAGGCCAAAGCATCCTTTTGGAATGATGGCATGATCTTCTCCAGCATCCCAGATGCCATCTCCAATAGTTCATAGTCTTCCATGTGAGATTTCAGGAGTTTTTCTTTTGCTTTGGCTTGAGAAAAAGATGCTATTTTCAATGTTTGGACCGAAGAGAGAGAGTCAAAATTTAGTGGCCCTTGAAATAGCTCAGGTTCATCTATCTCCATCATTTCTTTGTTCAAGAAGTTCTTCACTGCCTCTGCAGTGTCTCTTGCCGGTGATTGAGTCTTCTTTTCTTTTGGGGTATCAGAACAGTCAACATTAGTCTCTTCTACTTGTTCTTCTTCTTTTCCTCTAACCTCTTCTTCTTGACTTACTTTCTCCTCTTTTCTTCCTTCTACTTCAACTTCAAAATCTGGAATGTATGTAGTGGGATCGGGAGGAGAGATGTCACTTGAGATTACTGCTTCATGAACTTCCTCTTCTGAAATAGAGGAATCCAAGTCCTTAGACTTCTCTTCATCTATCAATTTTGCTCCTTCTACATCAGAAGTTTCTTCAATGGTTACATTTAATCCTTCAACATCCATGGTAGAGGGTTCTTCATCTGTTTCCTCTACAATAGGAAGATTGAATCTTTTGAAAGCATTCTGGAGGATGTCTTTTGTTTCTCTTGCTACTTGGTCAGTTTCTCCAAGCATAAGTTTATTCATTCTTGCCTTACTCCAGAACTCATCCGTACAATCCTTAAAAATTATGTCCACTTGTTTTGGAGTGATAGAAGGATAAAGTTGAATCATTATTTGTTCCTGAATCTCTAGGTCTTTTGCCTTTGCATTCTCTTTTCTCAGTTCAAGTACCTTTTCTAGACTCTTGGGAATTAATGATATAATTTCAATGAAAGCTTTATTGTAAATATTCAGGTACCTGACAGTAGCTTCTTCCAAAATCCTCTTGCCAGTATCACTGTATTCATCATAGAACTCTGTTACTGGCTACAGGTTCCCATCCACAGTAACTTCCTTGATGATGTCATCAATGGAAAGAGTGGGTTTTTCAACAAATTCTTCTACTTTTTCTTCCCTATTTTTACTGGTAGAGAATTCTCTAGATGTTTTCTTCTTCATTTTCTTGATTTCCTGATCAGATTCTATTTCTTCATCATTTTTAAGACTTGTGTATGACCTTGTGGCTTTGGTCTTCATCCTCTTTTCTCCTTTTCTGGATGTCTTGACTTTTGGTTTGGTGGCCCTTGAGCTTTTAGGAGTGGTAGGTGCAGAGCTCCTGGAAGATCTAGTCCGGGAGGAGGCTTGTACCAGGACATCTCCTTTCTTTGCTTCTTGTTTCTCTTTCTCAGCCTTCTCCATTTTCTCTCTGTTTGCATCTACTGCCTCTTTAGATAAGCCAAATCTTTTGGCAATTTCCTCAACTTCGCTTCTTACTTTCCTCTTTATCTCCGGTTGTCTTAACTCAACATCTATTTTTACACTTAGTTCTTGAAAGGTTCCAAACCTTTCTGCCTCAGGGTCCTTAGGCTGGCTCAACAAGTGTTGAATATGTAGCTCCAAGGTTTTCTCATCGACCTTGTATCCCATAGGCATTATCCATACTATTCTGGGCTCAACTGCCTCCATTAGGCATTGATCAGTGTCAACCATGAAGCACATTGTATCCTTGTATTTCTCAACTATGGATTGAGGTATTCTCTCTCTGGCTTGCATCATGCTTTGGAAGTTCTTAAAGTAACCCCAGAGAGCTATTTTTTGAGCTTTAGCATCACCAAGTCCATACATATAATCTCTAATCTGGATTGCAACTGGTTTGTCATTTTGCCAAACCCAACCACTTGATCTGGGTAGCTCATTCATGTAATAGAAGAATAGACATAGTATTAGACAACCATATTTAAAGGAATTCTTCTTATCCTTTTTGATCTTCTGCAGGATTTCTAATAGTTGATTTAGGAGAAGCTCACATAGGTCATAATCTGAATCTTCCCTCAACATCTGATATGCTGCATAGATTGCTATCCCAAACACAAAATTCTCCCTGCTAGAATGATAGATCTTGTACCCAATTATCATTGAGGCAAACTTAACATCTGGATCTATGATGTCATCTATGGTCATTACTTTTTTATCAAACTTAGATCTGGTGGCTTCAGTTACTGTCTGGTTCTTGACAAATTTAAGTGCAGGTAATCCATTGGAAGAATGCAATCTAGTCATTGCCCTGATGGCATCTTTTGTTATCTTGAAGGGCCTCATTAACCACATGAAATTATCATGCATCTTGCTTGGGACATATCGGACCCAATCATCTTCTGCAAAATAGGGAAAGTGTATGCAATGTCCGAAGTGTTTATCCTGGAGGGCCTTGTATTGAGGTTTGAGTTCAAAACTCTCATCTATTAGCTATTTGTGATAGATGTCCATCAATTTTGAGTCTCCAAATTCCTCAATGTTGGCATGGATATAGACCCTAACATCTTCTACGTGCAATACCCCATGCGGAATGCTAGAAAATGTGCCTAAAGAATCAACTTCTAAATGCTAGAAAATTCTTGAATTTAGGACGCAGCCTATCAATGATTTTTACAACCATTGGAGTAGCCATCTTGTAAAAGATTTAGAGAGAGATTTTTAGAATGGAAGTACCTTTTTACACTTTTAGGGTTTGAAATAGGAGCTGAAATAAATCGCTGGTTGAATTCGATTTTCCAGTTGATCTTGAGTGAATTGTAGAAACTTTATTGCATAGCTCTTCTTTTCTTCTTCTTGAATGTAAATGTGCAAATAATGAGTGAATGAAACCTTTTATCCTTGCGCAAACCCTAATTTCCTTTTGTAATAAATGCACAACATAAGTTATCTGGTTGCCCTGTTTTGAGAGAGATCTTCTCGAATCATTGTGCTAAACTTAGAATTATTGTCAGTGAGGATTGACAATGTATCTTCTTTTCTTCAATCATGCCATGGATCCGTAGATCAAAGTATTTCAATTTTGAATCACACCGGATCTGTCTGTGAAAATCCTGCTTTACCGAATGGCTATTAAATTGGATCAACTTGAATGGCTAAACTCTTGCAAAACTCCATGCAGATCTTTCATATTTTTCCTGAGGGTTATTTAGATGTTTTTTTGAGAACCCTTTAATTCACAGCATTCCATGTGCCAAATTTAGACACTAATTGACTGGCTGGGGGAGTTTGTTTTTCTCTGTAACTCCCCCTGAGCCAGAACTCACCCTTTTAGTTTCTGGAAGGAATATCAACACCGGATTTTGGTACGGATCCATCCCCAATATTTTTTGTACTCTTCTTTACCCAAATCTTGCTCATCTCCTTTTGAACTTCATCCACATTCACTTTACCTTTACCCTTATCTTATTTTTTATTATGTTGGACCTGACCCTTTTTATCCTGATTTTTACTTCTGTAGAATTTGGCAATATGACTGGATCTATTGCAATTGTAACAGAAAACATTTTCTTTGCTTATTTGATTGATATCCTCTTGACCTGCATTGATTAGCCATATGTCTCATTCTATTGCATGCAAAGCATCTACCATTGAATGAATTGTTTATTTGCATATTTTTGCATTCATGAGATTTGTGACCATACCTTTTGCAGTTGAAACATTGTCTGGAGAAGGATGGATTAGTCTGATTCATTCTCCTCCTGCACTGAGTTGCTTTATGACCAAATTTTTTGCAATTGAAGCAGTATCCATTGAAGGATGGATATCTTTGAGCATTTGGTTGCCTTATCGGAGGTCTTCTAGGCTTGTTTCTTTGATTTCCTGATCCAAAGTTCTTCTGACTGGATCCGAAGCTTTCGCCTTTCTCATATCTCAAACCACGCTTATCATCTACCCTCTTTTGGCTTTCAAGAAGAACTTCAAGTTGAGCTGAGCTTATCTTGAATTTCTCTTTGTATTCATTTGCTGTTTGAAGATCTTGTTTAAGAGTGTCTATTTGATTCTCAAGTTGTTCTTCATTGTCTCTAGCTTCTTCAAGATCCGATTCAAGATGCCTGATTATTCTGTCCATTTTGTGACAGTCCTCTGTTTTCTCCTTGAGGGATTGTTTTAGATTATCTTCAATTTTCCTTTTTTCTTCAATTTCTTGGGTGAATCTCATAACCCCTGATTCCATTTCATGCCTTACCATAATGACTTCTTTGACAGCTTCTCACATAGCCTATTTTTCTCATCCAAATTTTCATTAGTATCATTGACTTCACTCTTATTGGCTAATTTTTGAAGTAGTTCCTTTCTCTTTTTCATAGAGATACTCAGTTTTTATTTTAGCTCATTTATGAAATCATTAGCTTGTTTGAGTCTTTCTCTCAAGTTATTGACTTCAGAGTGGGATTGTTCAAGATCATCTAGGGTAGATTGAAGTTGTTCCTTCATACCATATATATCCATTGAGATTCCCAGATCTTCCTCAAGCTATTAGGCTTTGTTTAGAGGAACTTAGCTCTGATACCAATTGTTGGAAACAAGGCAGATAACTAAGAGGGGGGGTGAATCAGTTATCTCAAATTACTTTAACTTTCTTTTCTTCTTTAATAATTAGTGCAACATCAAAACATATAAGCATATGTGATCATAAGAAAATAAAATCAACACACATAACACAAGGATTTTTATGTGGAAAACCCTATTAAGGGAAAAACCACAGGGTGACTAACCCAAGATTGTATTATCTGTTAAAAGAATAATGGAGTACAAAATGACACTTGCCAATTAGGGCTCACTACCCAAGTACACTGCTCACAAGAGGCACATTGCCTACAAGAGACTCACTGTCTATAGAACTTATAGAAGGTAATCAGGTGTTTGAACTGATGAGAAGCATCTACAAATGCAAGAGTTCAGTTCTGGTTAGGCACAATACACTGATCTAATGCACTTCATTCTTCCTTTGTTTTAGTGTTGTTGCTCTATCACATAACGAACTTGAATTGTTGCTTTCACACTTATCCCTGCTTTTCTTCGCACTTTATTTCATCCTTTCTTTTCACCACACACCTACATACTGGAATCCATCTGGTATATATATATCCATATAAAGGATTTCATCAACTTTCTAGTCGGCAATAGGAATACTCAAGATATTTACAAGTTACTGATCTGTCGGCTGAATCCATGCTTGATTTGTGATGCGTATCAAAAGCATAGGCATAGAAGTCATTAATCATGTCGTCCAAGAATGTATAATCCCCCAAATAGCTTGATCAACACCTTTTACTCATCTGAATTGAAGTCTAATGCTCTGCCTGTCTGGAACCCAACACTCAGATGCTCATATCTTTTTCATGCTTTATCACCAGAGGCTAAATATCTAGAATATAGTAGTCATAATACCCCTCTTGACTTATCCAAGTCCGCAACTTGCTGAGTTACACCATCTGAGAGATCCAAACCTGATTGTCAGACCTTGTTGCATACTCTGTTCTTGTTCACCAGACCAAAACAATCTTTAATTTGACTTCCGGTATAGGCATACTATGTATTGCGGATGTGTGGAATAGACTTTGTTTCCATCAATGACAACACTCATGAAGCCACACAGTGTCTCTTGCCAACAGTCTTGTGTCTATCTTAGTTGTCAACTAAAACTTGGTTATACCCAGAGTAACCATCTAGGAGAGATATTTGAGAACTGTTGAGAATTTTTAGGATCTCATACAAAGAATACATTGGGTATTTATCTTTTTCAAAGGCTTAGTTAAGGTTTCTAAAATCTAGAAAAAATTTATTTTCTCCATTTTTCTTATGTACTGGGACTAAATTAGCTACCCATGTAGAGTGTTGGATAGAGAAGATTATGTGGGTTGATAATTGTTAGTGTAAATAGTGTCATTATCTAACTAGTTTAGATATCACTTCTTTGAAGGTTTGACCTATTCACACATAGGCTTAAGTTTATTTAGTATTTTAGGAGTTTGTCTCATTTCGACATGTGTACTCACACATATGAGACACCTCTTTCCTTTTGGCTTGCCACTTGCCCTCACACATGTCATGTTAGTTAGACAAGTGTTTCATGCATGTAGGGGTAGTCAGTAGTTCAATCCTACCTTCCTACCTCCTTCTCCTTGCTTATTTATGCAAGGCTTATCATTGTATTTTACATTCTCATTGTATATGATAGATATGTTATTGTGCTTCATTTTTCACTTGTGGAAGGTTATTCAGTTTGTGGTTGCTAATCTTAGCTGCTCCAACAACAACAACTTATACACCTCTTTAAAGATGAGGGGTTCTAAGAGTGCATTTATTGGCCTCTAATTTTGTTGGAATAGCTTGGTATTTGGCTTGAGGGGTATTGTGTATGATTATAGGCTGTGGGAAAATTTTCAAATCCTTATAAGACCAAGTAATAACCTCAACATAGTCCTTTAGATCTTGAGTCATTCTTGATTTCTTATTGGGGGTTCACTCATTGATAATGAGGATTTCTTTTGGGTATCCCATATCTAATAGGTTGAAATTACTAACAATTTTGTCTATTGTGGGAGTTGGTTTTCCTTCTACTGAAAATCATGATCAAACAAATACTCAAGTGTGACCATTCCTTTAGAAATTGCATTGGTTTTAGGTCCATGATTCCATTTTATCTAATTCACCCATTTGTATGTCTTCCTCCTCAATGAATTCATTCTCAAATATCTTAGAATTTATTATAAATTTTATGATGTGTTTTTCATCATCAAATACTTGAAACTTCTTAACGTTAATTGGGATTGATGGGGTTGGAACAAGATCAATTGTGAATTTTCTAAGTCCCATGTTATTAGTTAGACCCAACGAACTCACTACTACAAAAAGTGTATCAACTATGGGTTTCTTTTTTCCTAGGATCAATTAAAGATTGAATGCATCAAAGTCTTCAATTAGATTTCGAGAATGAGAGAGATAGTAAGACACTTTCTTATCATGGAAATAATATTGAGAATGAATTATATTTACAATCAACTCCAAGTCACCAAAGGCCTAAAATATTTTTACTTTCTTTCTTGATGCTAGTTATACCCTTAAGATCAAGGATTCATATTTTGCAATATTATTTGTGCAAGTAAACTATAGCCTATAGGTGGCTAAAGAACTCTTTTTGTTGGGGTCTAAGTTGCACTCCTTCCTTGGCACCTTGTTTAGATTTAGAATAGTCAAACTAAATGTCCACATTGTGTTTTGGTCTAATTTGAGTTCACTGGGACACAATAGAGAGCTCAACTTGTTTTGTTTCATGAATTTAAATGTATAAACACCCAATTTAGGTTCAACAAACATAATGTCATTACGTTTGTTGCACATTATGTTTGTTGTAGTCAGTTTGAGATGTTTTATACAAGGCTCTATTTCTATCTTGATTTAACTTTGGCTTCCCTTATGTGGAAATCACATTGAATGTTTATGTTTTGATGGATACAATGGTCAAATAAAGCTCCATGTGAATGCTATTTAGCTCCCCATCAACATTAACTTCTATTTTGTCCAATTGCACCACCTTTGGAGTTGATTTTGTGGGTGTAAGGTTGAGATTTTTACAAATTGCATATGACATCACATTTTCAGAAGCATTTGAATCTACAGGATAGTTGTGTAAGTTTTTTCCAAAGATCCTAATGGTAAGCAAGAATGGAGGTGATTAATTTTACCCCTTATATATAGTGACATTGGCACTTAAATTTTGGCTTGATCCATATATTTTTTCAAGCTAGTAAGTGTTTTGATTAGCATATCTTTCTATCCTAAAAGTTAGGTTGCATCAAATTCATTTCAAATATTCAACTATGTTATATCTTGTATTTCATTGGTCTAATATTGTATCAGATCTGAGTGTTCAAGGATTTCCTTTAGATTGTTGGGATGTATTTGGTACTTTTAGTGGGACTGGGTTGTTTCTTGCATCTGGGTTAGGTAGAGTGTGGGTGATATTCGGTGGGATAGATGTTGGCAATGGTTGTTTGCCCCTTGTTTCTCAAAGCAAAATTTCCACTCTTTTGATATTTTTGGTAAGCACAAACCTCATTGATATTCTCCTCAAGCTTATTCTCTTTTTCTATAAGAGAATTATATGTTTCTAACATGAATGTAGTCTCAGAATTCATATACTTTTTCCTTGATTTCTACCCTTGTATAGTTGTTCGATCATTGTTTTCAAATCCTTTCTGAAATAAATTAAAGGCCACATAGAACTAAGGGCAATCCATTTCATTGTGATCATTTGTGGAGTGAACTCTATATCCATCTATTTGAGCAATGTGGGTGAGATTAACCATTGTTCCTTGGTTGTTTCTAGGCCTATTTAAGTTCTTAGGGTTTGGGTCAACACCATCATTGTTTACACGAGTGTTCCATTAATGGTTGTTGCATTGAAAGTTGTAATTTATTTGTTGATATCCCCTATTTTCTTGATCTGTTGTATTCTCTCTTTGAAGGTTTAGGACATCATTTCTCAAGTATTAGACCATCCTTTAAATGCTGTCCATGTCCACATTTGATGTATAAGGTTGATTTTGTAGCATTGGATGGACTTGTGTTTGAGGGTTATTTAAGTATGATGGAACACTTGGTTGACTTCCTATTAGATTAGATTGAATAGCCACATTGACTTGAGGGAATTAGTTTTTTAAATATCTAAGTGTATAGTAAATTGTAGGGTTGGAATCACTTGGATATTTGGAGGGAAGTTCATGGCTCGGTGAGGGTTGAATATTTGATTTTGTGCATATGATTGATGATGAAACTAATTAGTGACCCTAGGAATCAAATTAAAGAGTGATGTATGTTGAGTGAGATCCTAATTCAACATGGGTATTTGGTTGTATGTTGTTGGTTATCCAAGAGAGGGGATGGTCCTAGTCTATAACCTAGTGGAATGAGTTTTCTTTCTAACTATCATAGCTTTGGTGTAAGAAATAGGCAAAGTGAGTGATGTGGGAAGTTGACCTCTCACAAACATATATGTAAGAGGGTTAAGAGCCACAAGATACATTTGGATAGAAACAAACTTTGCATGCTTGTAAGGAGCCATTAGCCTTGTGTGAAGTCTATGGAATCTCATGTTTAACACACTCAATAGTTCATTGGGCTCTCTCTTACAAGTTGTAAATTGATGGTAGACCAAAGGAGGATCTATAGGTAGTCTAAACGGATTGAAGAAAGGTGTCTTCAAGCCCCTACCATGAAGTGATTGATCCCACTAGTAAGGTCAAATACCAATTATAGGAAACTTCATCAAGGGTGTAGGTGAAAAAACAACAAGATAAACCCTCATGAATTTATGCTCAAAGCAAGGCATATTTGTAGGAATATATGTGTCCTTCAACTATTCTTCCCCCATTATACTAAAATTTGGGTCTGAATTTGTCAGGATTTTTGAGAAGATTGTGTCCTAAGCCTAGAACATTAAGAGGATTGTTTATGCAAATACAACAACATGGATTTGCATCCATGATTCATTGTGGGTTTGTCACAACTTGATTTGAAAATGTGTTTGTTAAAATTATATTAGGGTTGACTATCGATGAGGTTGTAAATATGGCTACAAATTGATCCATTGGAGAGATTTGTGAGTCAAAGAAGAGGTTTGTAGGAAAAAATGGTGAGTTTTGAATGTCAACAGAGTCATTTATATGAGGATTTATGTCTAAAAATTCAACTGAACTCTCAAAACTTGACCTAGTCAAGATGGAAGAGGATTCCAACCTACCCTCCTAGCACTAGAATGTTTATCAATAGAAATGTATGATAAACATTCATGGATTAGAAAAGTAATCCCTCTCTTGTAATGAGATTTTATAATCTCCCCAAGGTCTTTGGGTTATTGGTTCTCATCTTTGTAGGATGACTCAAGGGCGATGCAATGCTATTTAAACAAGGGGCCTGGTGGGAAGCTCTTTAGTTTTATTTGTAGCTCACACTACGCTTAGTTTTAAGGGTAGCTATATAATTAAAATGCATACTAGATGAACACTGAATTGATACATATACATAAAACACCTACAAATAAATAAACTATTTTCTATTTTAACTATGAATCAAAGACAACACACAAGAGTAGGGTTAGAGGAATAGAGCCTATGGTTCCAAGAAGGAATATTGTGCTACAAGATGAACAAACTATTGGCTAACCAATCTCCTTCCCAACATTTAGTTGCATAATTAAAGATGGAACCAATGTGATCTTCAAAGATACATTCAATCATAAGAGCTCAAGACCATTATACACCATTTTGATGTGTAGTAAGAGAGTTTGAACACTAAAAATTGACCAAATTCAAAATATTTTCTTTAATTCATGAATAATAAGTGTTCATTACATATGTAGCATAGGGAGAACCCTTGAAATAATAGGGATCCAATGAGAACCTAATCTAAGAAAATAACAAAACAAATTGTAGAGCTTAAACTAATTTGTATCTCTATGCTCTCTTCTATTCTAATTACTATTATCATCCATCACTTTTTGCTTAGGTACATTACCTTCAATTGAGGAGGCATCCACATTAATAACATTAGATTGTACAACAAGACTAGAAAAATCCTTGTCAATTCATGGGTCTTTCCTAGCTTTATAGTCATAGACCATGCCCACATGCAAATCTACTCATTCGTACTTCAAAATCTACAAGAGTAAGGTTGGAGAGAACAAATCCACCATTGAAAAAGTATAGATTAGATATAGTGGTTTGGAAAAAAAATTGTTTAGTCAAATAGTGACATTCCTCTTCTTCTATGTTGGAGATCCCTAGGGTATCATGAGCCATGCCTACATTTATTTTTCATCCACCAAATCATTAATTTGTGTGTTTAGAATAAATATGCCATTGAATTATGCATAAATAGAAATCAAAGTTTCAAAACTATGAGATTAGCATTCCAATTCATGTTAAAATGCATTTACAAAACATAAAAACCATTTAAAACACACGAGTTAGGTTGTGGCATAGTCCATATGTGCCAAAGGATAAGACATGAAAAATTTCCTCATGCGATGCCCTAGATAGGCATGGGGTTCTAATTTCTTTATTAGACAAACCATCAAATTTAAACCCATGTAAACACATTTTCCCACTTGTTTTAAGTGGTTGAATGAGACCTTTGTACCAACGTTCACCTCAGACTCTATGCATGCAAGTTGGCAATTGTGCCATTTTTGGCAATCACCAAATTTGGAGGCAAGTTTGGCAGTTAGGTCATCTTTGGCCATATCTAACTCTTCTACTAGATCTAGTTGACTCTCTAGTTTTGGCAGTGATTCTAAATTTGTTTGGTGGTGGTCAAACTTGGTAGTATCTCTACATTTGGTGGTAGTTCTACCAAATTTACCACAGGGGTTATTTTTTTTGCCTATTCCCCCTAAAGGAGTTTTTTTTTTTTTTTCTTTTTGGCTTAAATCGGGAAAATGGAGCCATTTTTTTGAAAACAAATAGGCGTCGAAAAGTGTTAGATTCTGTGAGAAGCAAGAATCGAGCCAGGATATGATGTCGGTCGTAGATCACATACACTCCAGTCGATAGATGATCAAAGATCAAAATAGTAGAATGGAGATAGAATCTAAAAATAGAGAAAAATAGAGACAACGAAAGAGAATTTGAGAATACTCTTGATACTCTCATGAAGCTTTCATTGAACTAGTGAAGGTGAGAGTAGAGAGTTGTGTATATAGCAAAAATAGGGCATATACATCCAAGAGGTGCATTAACTCCTACTACCCATAAAAGGTGGGAAGTTTTACCTACTTGGTAAATGAAAAAACATGTGGCATAATGTAATGTCCCCAACAAAAATATATGCAACTATATCAGATCTGAAATTGTATGTTTTAATTATCTTCACAAATACCCAATTTTCACTACACAAATGGTACCTAAAATTGACAATTTCTTACCCAAATCAAAGGAAATATTTTCCAAACTTAAATTTATGATAATTAAAATAAAATAACAGAAAATTTATGGCCTCTTTCTATAGGATATCATAAAATTACCAGATTTAATAAAAATTACAAATCTGCATACAAAGTTAACAATTCACTTCACTCGATTTCACTCGGTAGCACAGAAATGATATCTGATGAACCCAATATTAAATAATATGATTATATGATGAAATACAATTGATATCAGGTCTAAAATGACCAATAAAAATAGTATAAAACTCTAATAACAAACCCACAACTACAAACTGCTAACTGTTCAAACCCCAGCTCCAGCACACACTAAAACTGCTCCAAACTCACAAAAACAATACCAAATCTTACAATAAATGGACAAAGGCACAAATATTGATGTAACAATAGTAAACACATAGAAAACCATGAATTCCTGTAAACACTTACAATACTTCAAAATGCTCTAGGAAACATCAAAATTGCATATAAATCCACCTGCAAGCAAACTACACAAAAATTGTCGAAATCTATCAATTCTTTGAAGCTCCAATGCACTCCCTGTGTGAGAATGCCCTCAAGAATCAAAGGGTTTCTGTCCTCTAATCAAAGCAACCAATGGGTTTCCATCCACAGCTACAAACTCCAATGGGTTTTCATCCACTGAAGAAAATCCAAGCACAAGTGCTCAAATTCATAAATTTGGGTTGTAAAATGATCAAAAAGCCCTTCTGAAAGAAAATACTTGCATATTAATAATAGCTCCAAATATAAATATCCCTCTCTTGGAAAATAAATTAAAATAATTTAATTTCCAACAAATTCCCTCAAACGGTGCTTACGTGTCATAATCCATGCAAGATTCTTGGCCAAAAATAAGAAATAACTCCCCTCTTACAAGTTGTCATAAAATCAACTATTTTTTAGGAACCTGTCATAAGATCTCCTAAAATGACTCTTGGAAGTTACAATTACACCTCATATTTCCCACTTGTGCAATTAAATAAAATATTTAATATTTAATTTGTCCCGAAAATAATAAATCCTTAATTTGTGGGATTACAATTAAAATATTAAATAAAATATTTTCCCTTTTGATTTACATTAGCCCATGGGAAAATAGGAATGGACTAATAATTTCACCAATTTATTTTTACTATAAAGGGGACATGACACATAACCTCCTCAAGTGAAGACAGAAAGGAGGTGGCACATAAAGCCAAAAGAGGGTGAGAAACCCAACTACCCCATAACATACTCAGGTAAATAAAAAATAGTGGTTATAAGAGGTGGCACAAAAAGTCAAAAGAGGATGTGTAACTCAACTACCCTTGTGTGGGAGAGAATTACACATGTAGTTGATGTATTTCGCCATGTGTCCTCATATTAACCACATCTAATAAACCTAAGCAAGATTAATAATGTGCAGGAAAAAGAAATATCCCTAAGGAAAATAAAAAACCTACACTAACAGAAAGATGGTTATGAGTAAAATCCAATGGTGTAGGTATTTTTCCAGATTTTGCTGTTGGTGACATTTATTATTGTTTGAAATCCAAATACCTTTTTTTTGGCTTTCGAGCTTGTAACTTTTTGCCACGATCTCCAATTTTCACGATTTTTGCAACGTTGGAAAGGTATTGAGGAGCTCTATATAGCCATCCATGCACTTTTTCCAGATTCAGCCCCAGGTATTCTTTATTTAGTTTGTTGGTTTTATCGATTCTATTTGATATTCTAGACATATTGGCACTTGGAGAAATTCTGTTTGTTTGTTAGGCTTCATTTATCAGCTCATTAATACATATTCATATTGTTGATCTTTGATTTTATTATTTGGGGTTTTGCTAATCACCCTTCTGTGCTAACATTAGGTAATGATAATTACGAGTCTTGGCAAAAGGGCATCTTGACACATCTTAGGTGACTTACTATTATGCCTTATCTTTATGGACTCGTACCTGAACCATATACACCTGGGAGGAAATCTGCATGGGGAAGTAATATTGATCATGTTGTAGGATTGACTGGTTCTAATGTTGATTTTGACACTGTGTTCTATCTCACATATTGAGTGCCCACACACTCTTTGAACTAGCATTTGGGGGATCTATGGAGATCCAAATATCTCTCCATTCCCATATGGTCTTGCTATGGATTGCCACATATCCCTTGATGATACAGATAAGATACCCTTTGATGATGATACAATCGAGGAGCTTGCATAGTTGATAGGTCTTGCTAGTTCAGATGACATAGAGGCTTCACTTGCTTCTCCTTCTCCTCTTATCAGGATCACATCTTTATTACTTATTGCTACATCAAATTCTTTGTAGTAGGATAATATTAGTCTTCTAGAGATAGATCATTAGGACACATATCTATCGGATATATCATTGTTGTTTGTAGAGTCCCACATTGCATATTTGAGATATATTTTGGAGGGTATTTAGTTCCTCTTTGATGATAACTTCGATGGAGTTACATCAGCAGATGCATCTTCTTCAGAGATTGTTCTTCATCCTCCTATTCAGTCATAGTTTTGCAGTGGATTGGAGACATTTGAGCAGTTTTTAGGAGCATCATTATTGTCTTTGGATAATGTATAGAGTTCAAAGACATTTATCCTTCTTCATGTACATTCCTATCCAGAATGTGAAGACATTATGCACACATCTATAGTTCTATTTCTTCCCAAAGGGAGGAATTTTGTTTGACGTTCATAGGTCTTCATATTTATTCTTTGTCAAGCATCTACCAACATTGCAGGCATCATATTGAGGAGTGGATGCATGGTCTCTCTTCTCATCTCTATTTTAGGAGGAAGCATTTCCTCGCATGGGGTTCCATTCTTCTCACTTCTAAGGGGGTCACCAAACCTTCTCTCTACACTCTCTCTTATGGGGGTTGCATATCTATTTATTGTATTTTCGCGATGGATTTAGTCCTTGGGGGGTCTTAGATGTTGAGTCCTTCCATCACTTATTTTGTATTTTCTCTCTTTTGGAAAGGAGTTTTCTCCCACTGGGTTTTTCTGCTTTTCTCCACTTTATGAGATATTCATGTTTGTACATGGGTACCTAACATGGCCTTATAGTCAAGCCCCATCTTTGCATCATTTGCATGTTTCTCATTCTCCCTAATTTGAACTTAAGGGGGGGTGTTGGTGCAATTAAATATTTAATTACACTTTATAAAGTTTACTTAGGGATTTAAATTAATTCACCTATGGTTTTCTAACTTGTAAATATAAAAGCAAGTTCTCACATGTAATTTATTAATCCAATTCATGGGTAAGTGCAAGAAGATGGGGGGCCAAAAGGGGTCTTAAGTGGCCACTTTTTTTCTAAAATCAAGAAATGTTAGCCTTGGATGAGAAATTGAGCATAGTTACACTCAAAATTTGGAGATGCAACCAAAACAATGTTTGTAGTGCTTTGAGTCTACTTTCTAAACTACTAATTTTTTAAAAAATGGTATAGATTAAGGGGTTCAAAAGAGGGAGCCAGAGAAATTGGTGTTGTTTCTGTTAAAAAACATAACATAGCATTTTTTGTGGCTCCCTCAAAAGGTTAACTTTTTTTTGGTATTTTTAAAATCGCTTTAGTGAGAAATTAGCTAACAACATGTAGTTTATACCCAATTTTTCTAATAATTTTTTGATGAATATTTGATTTTTTACTAATTTTCAAAGTGGACACATCCTAAAAAATAGAATTTTGGCCTTGCTACCCCTATAGATTTTGAAAACTAATTGAAAATCATTTTTTCTTTTTTTTTAATATGTGTAGAATGGAGTCTAGTTTCTAAATATGTATTTTTTTTTAAATTTCAATGAATGTTTAATTTACAATGAAAAAAAGACCAAACAGTGGTTTTTACCCAAAATCAGACACATAAACAAAAGAAATTAAAGATGAAAGGCTTAACATTGTCAAAATGTGAAAAAAATTACATCGTTAAATAGCTAAGAGAAAGCCTAACATTACCCAGGTGTTTAATTTGTTTGACCTTGAAACACGTGCAAATCTGAGGGTTAGCACGAACAAAATTATGTGAAATCTTGTAGAATTTGCAAAAACACGTCTGTGGATGTTGAAAAGGCACTCCAAGCCTTTGGGTTGGAAATCCAAAGCAAATCCCAAGCCCAAGGCTTGGGATTCCCAAAGCACAATATAATGCGAGCGCATTATAACAAGAGCACATTATGTTGTATTTTTTTCTTTTTTGCATGTTTGCCAGTGTTCTCCCAGTTCAACAACACGCTCGTGTTATGTCTTCCTTTGAATGAGATATGTTCAACTTTCATAAGTATGTTTCATGGATGTTTATATCTATTCTTGTAGGTATGTATGCATGCTTTTATGTATGTACATGTATGCATGCTTGTATGTACGCATCTTTGTATGTATGTATGTTTGTATGTATGCATGTATGTATGTAAGTGTTTTGGGTTTAGTGTATATAAGGACCCGAGCCTGTATAGTTTTGAGGATTGAGGGATTAGGGCTTAAGTAATAGGTAGAGGGTAGAGATTAGAGGGTTGAGGGTTACAGTTGAGGGTTAATATTCAGGTTGTTGAGTGTATAAGATTAAGTGTGTAAGGCGCGGGGATCAGGGTTTAGGGTTTACAATATGGATTGAGGGTATATAAGCCATAGGGTGACTTGGGTTGAGAGCACGTATGGTTTAGGTTTAATTTAAGTATAGGTGATGCAGAGGCACCCACACTATAACCTTACAATACAGCATGGATGTCTGCAGCCCATCATCATCATCATCATCATCATCATATTTTGCTCAATACTGTCAGCATCATCATATTTCCTGTGTCGACCGATATCCTCCTGATGACAAGCCTCACCCGTTCGCATGTCAACAGCATCACCTTATTCGATAATCGACAGCATCATCATGTTCGACCAGCGCGAACATCCTCCTGACGTCCACTGTTCACTTCAGCGACAACTTTCGTCTTCACTATCTTCAGCATCATGATATTCAACATCATGATAATCAACAGGATAAAGAACATCCAGTTCCTTCCATTTATCCTGATGATGACCAACCTTAACTCCTCGCACCTTCCCTTTGATGCTGACGTCACCCGATATCCTGATGACGTATATCCTGATGACGATGACGTCACCCGCAGCTCCTCAATATCCTGCTGCTCCGAAATATCCTGATGATGCCATTTTGACGACTTTTCAACCTTAGCAGATTTTCACTTCGCCGATCCTCCAGGGACGACTCGATCCACTCTCAGGGTGATCTTCCAAACTCTCTCAGCTCGACCTAGCACATACCCATGCTAGGGTCTTCAACACCTTTCAGCCACGATCCTGCACACCTGCATGCGAACAAACAAACTAACACCTACCCTACTGTACATAACCATTCCACCGATCAGGCGAATCAACCGGTGGAATGGATCAGGGAATCCATGAAAAACCACCCAAAACAGCAAATCGATTAGAAAATGGAATTCAACAGAGGATGAACACAAACAGGAACACTTTATTTGATTTCAAAAGATGCAAATACAATGATCAGTTTCTCTCGCTGTCTCACTCTCTACAACCTAGCTCGATCGATGATCTCAAACCAATCGATCCTCCTGCTTAAATAGATTTTCCTGCGAGTACTACTGACCCGACTCCAAGCGGCTGGGAACTCTCCAGGCGGCTGGGAGGTCCAACCGAACATACATCATGACAACTGTCCTAACAAACTGGCTAAAAATAGTAAAAGCATGGTCAACATGATCTTATCATGATCAGCATGACCTTATTACATGCATTTGGTCTTATCAGACCTTCTTGAAAACATAAACAAGACCTAAAACTAACTAACTGCCTCATGAAGGCCAGCTGTCAGGTAGGTGCTCCTGCACCATACTCCCCAACAGAAAAGAACTCATGTCCCATGAGTTTAGTATGTGGAAGTCCTCCACCTTTACACTTTGCCTTTGCAATATGCTGATCTGTTCCAGCTTTGTCCTCTGCTGGCTCTTGACTGCTCCAAGTCTTCTGCACTGTAACTTGCTTTCTGGCAAGTAAATCCTCATGCCTGTCAATGTAGGCCTTTTTCTCACATACCCTGTGTTTGTCAGGTTGTTTGACCAGAACCTCTGTCTGAACTGCTTCTGTAGTGTTCAACTGTATCTTTCTTTCAACTTTGATAGGACAAGCAATAGTCCCAACTATGACAACATCCTTGTCATTCCTCTCAACTGGTTGCAGTTTGCAAACCTGTTTCTGCACCTGCTGCTGACCTCTGTCAGTCACAACTAAAACTTTCTTCAACCTGTTGTCCTGAACAACTTCTGTTCCTGCAGTATCCTCAACTGCCTTTATGCCTGCTCCTATAGGCATCTGCACATACTCCTTCTTTCCCATTAAAATGATTTTGGCTGCCCCCTGTGCTGCAGCATCTGCCTGCAATGGCATCAACTTCATAGTCTTCCCATCTTTCTTGATGGTATAGGTATTAGCATACCCATCATACAATACCCTTCTGTCAAATTGCCATGGTCTACCCAACAGTAGGTGACAACATTCCATAGGCAAAATATCACACAAAATTCTATCATGATATGCCCCAATCTGAAAATCCACATATGCCTGTTCAGAGACAAAAAGTGATTGACTATCACTCACCCAAGATGCCTTGTAAGGGTGTTGATGTGGAATCCTTTCCAAATTCAGTTTATCCACCATTTCCTGAGATACCATGTTGTCTGTTGAACCAGTATCAATGACAACCTTACATACTTTACCTTTGCTCTTGCATATGGTCTTGAAAAGAGCTCTTCTGTGTGGGGATTCTTTGTCAGGTACCTTCATGGTAGTTGCTGTTCTTCTCATCATCAGAGACTCTCCACTCTCTGGGTATGCATAATTATCAGGCTCCTTATCCTTTTGATAAGTGTTTGAACTCTGCACACTTTGCTCTACTGTCTCTTCTTGTACAAGTTGTACCCTCTTGTCACTAGTTCTATCATTTCTGGATGATGAACCTTTGTTCTCTGGACATTTGAAAGATGGATGACCAAACTCTCCACAGGTGTAACATTTTCCTGAAAATGTAGTAGAACCTCTACCACCTCCAAACCTTCCTCTATTACCTTTCCATCCACCTCTGAAATCAGACTGTCCCTGTCCTTTACCAGTGTCTTCTTGACCCTCATTGGTTTGCTTCTGTGTAGGGGCTGCTCCTCTTCCCCTCATATTGTTTCCCCTTCCTCTCATGGACTTATCATGTCCTCTATTCATCTTTTCTTCAATCCTGATTGCCATTTGATAACAATCCTCCACATTCTTAGGGTTAGCTAAAACTAACTCATCCTGTATGTTAAATCTCAAACCAGCCAAGTACCTAGCCACCTTTTCTACCTCATTCTCATGATGACCAGATCTCATACTCAATTTATAAAACTCCTCAGTATAGGTCTTCACATCCCTTTCCTTCTGCTTTAAAAATTGCAGCTTCTTAAACATCTGAATTTCATAATCCCTTGGCAAGAATTTACCTTTGATCCTTGCTACCATCTTATCCCATGAAGTGATCTTTGACTTCCCTTGTTTCCTTCTCTCAGATTGTACATAATCCCACCATACCAAAGCATGACCTCCTAACTTGGTCTTTGCAATCTTTACCTTCTGATCCTCAGCAACATCTTCACATTCAAAGTGATTATCAAGTGCAGCAATCCAATCCAGTAACTCATCTTCATTCAAACTTCCAGTATACTTGGAAACATCAACCTTTACCTTAGGTTTATCACTCTGTACTGCCTTTAACAGTTTTACAAATTTCTGGTCTTCAGCATCCAGATCTTCAGCTACCTCTTCATACTCTTCAACAGTATCTTCATCTTCTTCAGACTCACTGTCTTCCACTTCCCTCTTTTTGTTCTTTTCCAGGGCTGTAAGCCTGGCTTGAAGTGCTTCAGCAAGCTCCTTCATCTTCCTCATCTCTCTAGCATGTTTCTCCTTCATCTCCTGTAATTCCCTTGCAGTACCACTACCTTTAGGAGGCATTTTGTCAACCTCTCAATCCACACACAACACACAATCAACTCTACCTCTGCCCTTTCGGTGACAGAATCAACACACAACAGCCCAGATGTTTTGCTGAGCTCTGATACCACTATGATGCAGAGGCACCCACACTATAACCTTACAATACAGCATGGATGTCTGCAGCCCATCATCATCATCATCATCATCATCATATTTTGCTTAATACTGTCAGCATCATCATATTTCCTGCGCCGACCGATATCCTCCTGATGACAAGCCTCGCCCGTTCGCATGTCAACAGCATCACCTTATTCGATAATCGACAGCATCATCATGTTCGACCAGCGCGAACATCCTCCTGATGTCCACTGTTCACTTCAGCGACAACTTCCGTCTTCGCTATCTTCAGCATCATGATATTCAACATCATGATAATCAACAGGATAAAGAACATCCGGTTCCTTCCATTTATCCTGATGATGACCAACCTTAACTCCTCGCACCTTCCCTTTGATGCTGACTTCACCCGATATCCTGATGACGTATATCCTGATGACGATGACGTCACCCGCAGCTCCTCAATATCCTGCTGCTCCGAAATATCCTGATGATGCCGTTTTGACGACTTTTCAACCTTAGCGGATTTTCACTTCGCCGATCCTCCAGGGACGACCCGATCCACTCTCAGGGTGATCTTCCAAACTCTCTCAGCTCGACCTAGCACATAGCCATGCTAGGGTCTTTAACACCTTTCAGCCGCGATCCTGCACACTTGCATGCGAACAAACAAACTAACACCTACCCTACTGTACATAACCATTCCACCGATCAGGCGAATCAACCGGTGGAATGGATCAGGGAATCCATGAAAAACCACCCAAAACAGCAAATTGATTAGAAAATGGAATTCAACAGAGGATGAACACAAACAGGAACACTTTATTTGATTTCAAAAGATGCAAATACAATGATTAGTTTCTCTCGCTGTCTCACTCTCTACAACCTAGCTCGATCGATGATCTCAAACCAATCGATCCTCCTGCTTAAATAAATTTTCCTGCGAGTACTACTGACCCGACTCCAAGCGGCTGGGAACTCTCCAGGCGGCTGGGAGGTCCAACCGAACATACATCATGACAACTGTCCTAACAAACTGGCTAAAAATAGTAAAAGCATGGTCAGCATGATCTTATCATGATCAGCATGACCTTATTACATGCATTTGGTCTTATCAGACCTTCTTGAAAACATAAACAAGACCTAAAACTAACTAACTGCCTCATGAAGGCCAGTTGTCAGGTAGGTGCTCCTGCACCAATAGGGTTGAGGCACAATATTCAAGGTTTAGGATATAAGGGTGAGGTTATATGGTCTAGGGATGAGGGTTTGAGGGTGTAGGCTTCAGGGTTTAAGGTATAGGGTTGATGATTGAGGGATTAGGGCTTAAGTATATTGTTGAGGGTATAGGGTTGAGGGATTAGGGTTTAGAGTTGACAAATTAGGGTTTAATGTTGAGAGTTGAGGGTTTAGGGATAGGGTTGATGGTCAAGGGATTAGGATTAAAGTAGAGTGTTGAGGGTAGAGGGATTAGGGATAGGGTTTAGGGTTAAAGGTTTAACGATTGAGGGTTGAGGATTTAGGGCTGAGGGTTAAGGGATTGGAGTTTAAGATATAGTGTTGAGTGTCGAGGGTTTAGGGATAGGTTTTAGGGTTTAAGTTTTAAGGGTTAAGGGTTGAGGGATAGGGTTAAGGGATAAGGGATTAGGGTTTAAGGTATAGTGTCGAGGGTTGAGGGTTTAGGAATAGGGATAGCGTTTAGGGTTTAGGGATGAGGGATTATGGTTGAGGGTTGAGGGATTAGGGTTTAAGGTATAGTGTTGAGGGTTGAGGGTTTAGTGATAGGGTTTAGGGTTGAGGGTTGAGGGATTTGGTTTTAGGGTTGATGGATTAGGGTTTAAGGTATAGTGTTGAGGGTTGAGGGTTTAGGGATAGGGTTTAGGGTTGACGGATTAGCATTTAATGTCGAGGTTAGGGTTAGACTTTCGAGGGTAGAGGGATTAGGGATAGGGTTTAGGGTTGAAGGTTTAAGGATTGAGGGTTGAGGCTTTAGGGATGAAGGTTTAAGGCTTAAGATATAGTGTTGAGTGTTGAGGGTGTAGGGATAGGGTTTAAGTTTTAAGGGTTAAGGGTTGAGGGATAGGGATTAGGGTTTAAGGTATAGTGTTGAGGGTTGATGGTTTAGGGATAGGGTTTAGGTTTGAGGGATTAGGGTTTAGGGTTGATGAATTAGGGTTTAATGTTGAGAGTTGAGGGTTGAGGGTTTAGGGATAGGGTTGATGGTTAAGGGATTAGGGTTAAAGTAGAGTGTCAAGGGTAGAGGGATTAGGGATAGGGTTTAGGGTTGAAGGATTAAGAATTTAGGGTTGAGGCTTTAGGGATGAGGGTTAAGGGATTAGGGTTTAAGATATAGTGTCAAGTGTTGAGGGTGTAGGGATAGGTTTTAGGGTTCAGGTTTTAAGGGTCAAGGGTTGAGGGATAGTATTGAGCCCGTTGAGGGTTTAAGAATAGGGATAGTGTTTAGGGTTTAGGGATGAGGGATTAGGGTTGAGGGTTGATGGATTAGGGTTGAGGGTTGAGGGATTAGGGCTTAGGGATAAGGTTTAGGGTTTAGGATTGAGGGATTAGGGTTTAAGGTATAGTGTTGAGGGTTTAGGGATAGGGTTTAGGGTTAAGGGATTAGAGTTAAGGGTTGAGGGATTAGGGTTTGATGTTGAGGGTTGAGGGTTGAGGTTTTAGGGTTGAGGGTTTTGGGATAGGGTTGAGGGTTGCGGGATTAGAGTTAAGGGTTGAGGGATTAGGGTTTGAAGTTGAGGGTTGAGGGTTGAGGTTCAAGGGTCAAGGGTTTAGGGATAGGGTTGAGGGTCGAGGGATTAGGGTTAAAGTAGAGTGTCAAGGGTATAAGGATTAGGGATAGGGTTGGAGGGTTTAGGGATAAGGGATTAGGGTTTAAGGTATAGTATCAAGCCCGTTGAGGGTTTAGGAATATGGTTGAGGGATTAGGGATAGGGTTTAGGGTTGAGGGTTGAGGGATTAGGGTTTAAGGTATAGTGTTGATGGTTTATGGATAGGGTTTACGGTTGAGGGATTAGAGTTAAGGGTTCAAGGATTAGGGTTTGACGTTGAGGGTTGAGGGTTGAGGGTTGAGGTTTTAGGGATTGGGTTAAGGGTTGAGGGATTGGAGTTAAGGGTTGAGGGATTAGGGTTTGATGTTGAGGGTTGAGTGTTGAGGTTCAAGGGTTGAGGGTTTAGGGATAGGGCTGAGGGTCGAGGGATTAGGGTTAAAGTAGAGTGTCGAGGGTATAAGGATTAGGGATAGGGTTGGAGTGTTTAGGGATAAGGGATTAGGGTTTAAGGTATAGTATCAAGCCCATTGAGGATTTAGGAATAGGGATAGCGTTTAGGGTTTAGGGATGAGGGATTAGAGTTGAGGGTTAAGGGATTAGGGTTGAGGGTTAAGGGATTAGGGTTTAGGGATAAGGTTTAGGGTTTAGGGTTGAGGGATTAGGGTTTAAGGTATAGTGTTGAGGGTTTAGGGATAGGGTTTAGGGTTGAGGGATTAGAGTTAAGGGTTGAGGGATTAGGGTTTGACGTTGAGGGTTGAGGGTTAAGGTTTTAGAGTTGAGGGTTTAGGGATAGGGTTGAGGGTTGAGGGGTTAGAGTTAAGGGTTGAGGGATTAGGGTTTGACATTGAGGGTTGAGTGTTGAGGTTTGAGGGTTGAGGGTTTAGGGATAGGGTTGAGGGTTGAGGGATTAGGGTTAAAGTAGAGTGTCGAGTGTATAAAGATTAGGGATAGGGTTGGAGGATTTAGGGATAAGGGATTAGGGTTTAAGGTATAGTATCAACCCCGTTGACGGTTTAGGAATAGGGATAGAGTTTAGGGTTTAGGGATGAGGGATTAGAGTTGAGGGTTGAGGGATTAGGGTTGAGGGTTAAGGGATTAGGGTTTAGGGATAGGGTTTAGGGTTGAGGGATTAGTGTTAAGGGTTGAGGGATTAGGGTTTGATGTTGAGGGTTGAGGGTTGAGGTTTTAGGGTTTAGGGTTTAGGGATAGGGTTGATGGTCGAGGGATTAGAGTTAAGGGTTGAGGGATTAGGGTTTGACGTTGAGGGTTGAGTGTTGAGGTTCGAGGGTTGAGGGTTTATGGATAGGATTCAGGGTCGAGGGATTAGGGTTAAAGTAGAGTGTCGAGGGTATAAGGATTAGGGATAGGGTTGGAGGGTTTAGGGAGAAGGGATTAGGGTTTAAGGTATATTATCGAGCCCATTGAGGGTTTAGGAATAGGGATAATGTTTAGGGTTTAGGGATGAGGGATTAGAGTTGAGGGTTGAGGGATTAGGGTTGAGGGTTGAGGGATTAGGGTTTAGGGATAAGGTTTAGGGTTTAGGGTTGAGGGATTAGGGTTTAAGGTATAGTGTTGAGGGTTTAGGGATAGGGTTTAGGGTTGAGGGATTAGAGTGAAGGGTTGAGGGATTAGGATTTGATGTTAAGGGTTGAGGGTTGAGGTGAGATATTGTAAAGGTTCTATCGAAGGTGAGATAGGCACAAATATTTGTGGATCAATCTATAGCAGGACAAAACGCAAGCGTGTTATAACGTGCTCGCATTATGTCCTACTTTAGAAATGGTAAAAAAGCATTGACCCCCGTGATCCAGGCCCACATGCTCTGTTTTCATGCTAATTATGTGCGTGTTTCAACAAAAAAGAAGTGCTTTCATGCTGTTGGGAAGTTCACATGCACATTTTACACATTCTACCACATTTGCATGATCTTTCCACCACCTTTTCTGCTTTTCCAACTTGAGAAGGAGGAAATAACATAGTTTTCACACCAAATTTGATATATATCTATTCAAGTTTCAATTTTTGTAGTGTTGCAATGTTAATTGTGATTCAATTTTAGGAATTTAACATTATAGATTGGTTAATAGTATTGTTGTTACTAATTATATTTGAGTGTTATTCAATTTAACATTGAAAAGGAAGAAAGTGGTGAAAAACTCAAATTGTTGAGGAGTTTGATGCAAAAAGAAAAAAACACTACATAATTGGGTACTCTCTCCATTCGAATCTCCATTTTTTAGGTATGTCAAGTCTTTACATGCATGTTCATTACATTTTCCTTAATTCTATTTGAATTAGTTTATCATGCTTTATCATACATGTTTAAAATAGATACATTGCCAATCAAGAAAGTAGCCTACAATCTCACATGATGCCATGTATATTTTCTACACTTGGGCTCTTTAATAATTATGTGTAATAAGCAGACCTTAACATACCATGATGTCAAACGATACCAGAATAAATCCTTACAACATAATAAAAATACAATCCCACTAAATTAGCTTGTCATACTAACAAGTTAAAATACAAATGAATAGGTGCCAAGATCATACAAGTATGCACATGACATGATGATTTGTATGCACAAACATGTCAAATTGGGTCTACCTCAACCTTTTCAAGCATGAAGTCCCATGTACTCTTCACTTGTAGCCTCAATAGGTGACTCTCCTTTGACCTTATCCTCATCTAGGACTGAAGTGAACTTTGTACCATAATGCTATGTATGGCTGCAATAACATTGTGCAATAATGCTTTGTATGGCTGCAATAATTTGCTTTATATGCTTTGTACCTATTTTGGTCAAAGGACATTTACTCTTTTACATGATGATTGTATGTACATTTACTATGAAGGGTTGAATGACATATATTTTAGTTACTTGTATGGATTCATTTCTTAGGAACTAATTTTGGTCTCTTTATCATGCTACAGACAAATTCTCTGTCATGTCGAGGAAACGATCAAGAATTAAACCAACACAGGAAGAGATAGAAGCTAAGAATGCAAAGAAAGCAGCAGCTATGAGGGAACTTCATGAGAAGAGGAAATTGGACACGATAAATGAAGACATACCAATTGAAGAGGAACCACAACCATCACAAAGAGATATGGTATTGGTGGCACAAAGAGAACGAATGCAAAAACTTTTTGCTATGAGAGATTTGAATACCATAGTTGGAGACACGTCCTCTACCGTAAGTCAACATGTAGGGACACCATCTATCGCATCTCAAGTTGAGAGTACATCGTCACTCACATGTGATGAAGGACCTATACACCATCATTCCCACCTCAACCTCAAGGTATGTCATCTATTCCATCTTCGATCGAAGGTATGCCATCTAGCCCATCTCATTTAAATATTGATGAAATTCCTAATGTTGAGATGAATTTACCTAACTTAACACCACCTAAAATTTTGCATAGAAATCCAAAGTATTTGATTGATATTGATGAGAATATTTTGCAGCCAATGGAAGGTAAGATTCCAAAACACACTTGTAGAAGATATGCTCATAAGATTTGGAGATTGTTCTTTGAAAAGTTAAATGAGACTGCAAGATGTCAACCGTTTGTTGAAATGATGTGAAGTATAAAGTATAGGTCCATCATGAAGATTCTTGGGTTGAGAACATCAGAGGCTTCAAGTGAAAAATCTAATGTCAAGAATCAAATGAGTGCATATGAGAGTGTGGGTAACACCTCACGCACAAAATATAGTAATGCAACACGACATGTGATTACATTGACTATAGTAAGTAGTCAAATGAGGAAAGCTCGTCTCATTAGAAAGATGAGTCAAGAATTGAGAATTAATAGGAAAACTTTATCAAGAGCCATTGGAAGACGCCAAAGAATTGAGGACACTAATGCCAATGAATTATGGGCGTTCTCAGGGAGACTACCATGAAAAGATAAACCAATTGTTGAAGCATTGAGATCACTAATTGAAGACTTTTGGAAGAATTACACAATGGTATCTCTGAATCAAAGGGATGTGGTAAGAAGGAGAATCGGTAGTCGAAATCGTGAGCCACATCCAAAGCATTTTTTGGATGAGACTCAGACATAGTTTTATGGTAAATTTCTAGAGAAGTATCCTCAAATTAAAATTTGTCAAAGATAGTTTGAAATGTTAAAACCTTTCTATGTCAAGATAAATCACACATGCACTACTTGTTGTAGATTACATATTGAATTTTCTAACCATTTTGATGTTTATAGGTCTATATGTTTAGATTTGCATACTAAGAATGTTTTATAGGGTTGTGGCATACATGCCCCACCAACATCTTCAAGAGACTTCATATCAAGAATTTTATGTGAAATAGAGGAAGGTCAAATATTCTACAATAAATTATGCTTGGATGGCACATGTCATCGTTTCAATGGCTTGCAACGTTTGCCAATATGTGAACATATGGAAATAACACATGCGGTTGGAAACGAACTAGTAGAGTTCGACAAGTATAAAATAGTGGCATACAATAGAAAAGATGGTAAAAAAGTAAAGATGTGTGAATTGATTATTGAAAAGATTCTAGTGTATTAGTTTATGCCTATATTTCGTGACAGCATAGTGTATGAGTATGAAAGACATGCCCATAAAGCTCGATGGTTGGACTTGCAATTCAAGTTATGTAAGGACACATTTCTGGTTGGTAGCATTGTTTCAGTCGTTGACTTTACAGAAAACTACAGTCTACAGCCACAACGTGAGGTGCAATCACAATATTACAACTCCACACAGGTTTCTATATTTGTGCACATCACATTCATTCATGAGAATGATAGTACAGAGGATGACAGAAAGATTGTAAGGGAGTATAATTTCTATATCAGTGATGATCACACGCATTCTATGGGGTTCGTACAAGGTTGCTTTCAAGTGTTCTACAATGATTTGGCTAGAAGGGGCATATCGTTTAGTCAGCATATCATATGGTTGGATAACTGTGCATCACAATTCAAGAACTCACAGAATTTCTATTGGCTGAGCAGGAGGCATAATTTTACAGGTATTCAGCATATGTGGAACTTTTGTGAGGCTAGGCATGGAAAGGGGGAGCATGATAATGCAAAAGCATGTATCAAAAGAGCCATAACACGAGAAGAGTTAAAGTATAAAGACAATGCAAAGTTGACAGATGCAAAATCAATCGTCGAGTGGTGTAATGCTTCCATGGGTCCAGGTAATGTTCAGGTAAGTCTTCAGTTCATAGATTTTTTTGGTTGATAGATGATACTAACATTGTACCATATGAGGACTGTTCTACACTGACATGATCAAGTGAGATGCACTCTTTTAGAAGCTCAATTGCAGGTTCATGGAGTATCCATACACGAACGATGTCATGCTTTTGTTCTTCCTATACAATTCAAGCCTGGGATGAGTGTGAGTTAAAGGAGTGGATTGACGAATGGCAGTTAAGTTATCTTAGCCCACTTGACACGTATCGACCCCCGACAGCACTGGAACTAACATAGATGGAATCATTAGTTGACTTTGACCACATATCAGATCTAGTTCAACCAGGTAATATATTTATTTGCATAGTTTTTGAAATTCCTAATGTCATCTTACTTTGTAGTGTTTTTGTAATGTTGACTAATTTCATCTAATTTGCTACACATATCAATGTAGGGCATGTATATGCAGTTATTGCAGATGAAGATAATGAAGAGGGAATAGATTATTACTTATGTCATTGTGTTGAGGCCAACAAGAAATTGGAGGCCCCAGTTACAGATGGAGAAAACATCAAATACCCTATAGGCTCAGTGGTTATTACTGGAACATGGCTTAGAAGGCACCCACATAAGAATGTTAATGTTTAGTTTTTTCAGGACTTTGACACGCATCAGAAGATTCTTCATTACTCAAACCTTGTTGTGGCATCCAATGTTCATTTGATACAGTATCGGGGTAGACCTTTGAACAAGACCTTATGGAAGGTGCGTGAGTCTAACCATGAAGCAATACTTGACACAATAAAGAGTAGAGCAAACCTAGATGGTTCATTGGATTAGTTTGTAAGTATTCACATTGATTTTGTAAAGTCATGTTACATTGAGTTGTAAGTATGCACATTAATTTGTAAAGTTTGTCTTTTTTTATTTGCTGTTGCATTTTTATACATATACACATTTTTACATCATCATGTTATGCTTCATGGGGTTAGACCTAAGTGATGGATGAAGTTGATCCTGAGAATAATGTATAAAATCTAGGTAATGTATAAAATATAGGTGTCTCTAGGTGTCTTAGTTTCTAACCAGATAATAGGTGTCTTTAATTGTGTCTTAGATATATACGATATGTCAACTAGGTAGATAGAGACTAGAAAAAAGGCATTTAATCTAATCTAGGTGTCTTAGGTAGATACTATATATCAAAGACCTATCTAGAGACTAGAATAAGGTATAATCTAGAATGATTTACATGTCTTCTAGGTAGGTGTCTTCTATAATTTAATCTAGGTGTCTTAGGTAGGTACTATATGTCAACTAGGTCTACCATAATAGGTGTCTAGGTAGAACTATAATCTAGGTGTCTAGTTGACTTAGGTATAGACTATGATAAGGTATAAAGACTAGGTGTCTTAGGTCTACTATGTCTATTAAATCTAGATGTACATACTATACAATAGGTGTCTTAGGTGTCCTACGTCTACTAGACTGCATGTGTCTTAAGTCTTAGGTGATGCCACATGAGATTCCACCTTCACGTGGTTGGCCTTGTCAATATAGAATATTTATATTTCTTGAAGCTAAGGAAAGCTCTTTTTCTTAATAAGAAAACTTTATCTACTTTAGTTGCACTAATGGTACAGGGGCACCCAGGTTGTCAAGCCTCCAAGAGGGGTCAAAAAATAAAATTTTGTTTTGATTGAGTCAATTGTATGTAATAAGGTCTTCTAAGACCATTTCATTTGTTTTTGAGTCACTTTGAGTCATTTGGGGTCAATTTGAGTCTTTGAGTCTTGTTGCAAAAAAGTGTCAATGTTGTCAAGTTGCACAAAGAAACTTTTGCATATTTGGTGTGCCACTATTGATGCAAACAAAATGACAGTTCCAACATGTCTGGATGGGTACGTTTAGGCTAGGTATCATCCTATTTTTCACCCAAACATGCCAAAACAATCTGAGCTACATTGTACCGACGATATCCCTGAAGAGTCCAAAGTGCAAAAAGACAACAATTTTTGACGAGTTGTTACTCAAAAACCATGTCACTTAGAAACATTCCATCTAAGGAAATGTGATCAAATAGGGTTCCTCTACAATAACCTCTCTCATTTTTTATATCTCTAAGGCATTTTCCTATGGTGAAAGGTTTTCTGCTGCCCTAAAAATCGTCAGAAGGAGGTAGTGTAAAGTTGCAAAGGGGTGTCACTTTTGTCCTGCTCCTGATGTGACCAAACTAACTATTTTAATGCATCTAGATGGGTACATTTATGCTAAGCATGGTCCTATTTTTACCCAAACATGTCGAAATAGTTCGAGCTACATTGTACTAACGATATCCCTGAAAAGTCCAAAGTGCAAAAAGGTAGCAATCTTTGATGAGATGTTACTCAAAAAATGTGTCACTTAGAAACATTCCATCTAAGGCAACATGATCATGTAGGGTTCCTCTACAATAACCTCTCTTAGTTTTTTATAGCTCTGAAACGTTTGCCCGTGGTGAAAGGTTTTCTGCTGCCCCAAAAATTATCAGTAGGAGGTAGTGTAAAGGTGCACAGGGGTGTAACTTTCATCCTGATCTTGATGTGACCAAAATGAATGTACCAATGTGTCCAGATGGGTACATTTACACTAGGTATGGTCCTATTTTGCACCCAAACATGCCGAAACAATCTGAGCTACATTGTACCGACGATATCCCTAAAGAGTCCAAAGTGCAAAAAGGCAGCAATCTTTGATGAGATGTTACTCAAAAAATATCACTTAAAAATATTCCATTTGAGGCAACGCGATCACGTAGAGTCCCTCTACAATAACCTCTCTCAATTTTTTATATCTCTGAGGCGTTTGCCCGTGGTGAAAGGTTTTCTGCTGCCCCTAAAATCGTCAGAAGGAGGCAATGTAAAGTTGCAAAGGGGTGTAACTTTCATCTTGCTCCTGATGTGACCAAAATGATAGTTCCAATGCATCAGGATGGGTACGTTTAGGCTAGGCGTGGTCCTATTTTGCACCCAAACATGCCGAAATAGTCTGAGCTACATTGTACCGGTGATATCCCTGAAGAGTCCAAAGTGCAAAAAGGTAGCAATCTTTGACGAGCTATTACTCAGAAACTGTGTCATTTAGATACATTTCGTATGAGGCAACGCGATCATGTAGGGTCCCTCTACAATAACCTCTCTTAATTTTTTATATCTTTGAGGCATTTGCTCGTGGTGAAAGGTTTTTTGCTGCCCCAAAAATTATCAAAAGGAGGCAGTGTAAAGTTGCAAAGGGGTGTAACTTTTGTTCTTCTCCTCATGTGGCCAAACTGACAGTTCCAACGCATTTGGATGGGTATGTTTAGGCTAGGTATAGTCCTTTTTTGCACCCAAACATCCTGAAACAATCCAAGCTACATTGTACCGGTGATATCCCTGAAGAGTCCAAAGTACAAAAAGGCAGCAATCTTTGACAAGATGTTACTCGAAAAATATGTCACTTAGAAACATTATGTCTAAGGAAACGTGATTATGTAGAGTCTCTCTACAATAACCTCTCTCAATTTTTCATATCTCTGAAGTGTTTTCCCGTGGTGAAAGGTTTTCTACTGCCTCAAAAATCGTTAGGAGGCAGTGTAAAGTTACAAAGGGGTGTAACTTTCATCCTGCTCCTAATGCGACCAAACTGGGAGTTGTAATGCATCGGAATGGGTACATTTAGGCTAGGCATGGTCCTATTTTACACCCAAACATGCCAAAATAGTCCGAGCTACATTGTACTGGGGATATCCCTGAAGAGTCCAAAGTGCAAATAGGTAGAAATCTTTGACGAGCTATTACTCAGAAACCATGTCACTTAGATACATTCCTTCTAAGGCAATGTGATCACATAGGGTCCCTCTACAATAATCTCTCTCAAATTTTTATATCTATGAGGCATTTGCTCATGGTGAAAGGTTTTCTGCTGCCTCAAAAATCGTCAGAAGGAAGCAATGCAAAGTTGCAAAGGGGTGAAACTTTTGTTCGTCTCCTCATGTGGCCAAACTGACAGTTCCAATGCATCTGGATGGGTACGTTTAGGCTAGGCATGGTCCTATTTTGTACCCAAACATGTCAAAACAGTCTGAGCTACATTGTACCAGTGGTATCTCTGAAGACTCCAAAGTGCAAAAAGGCAGCAATCTTTGACGAGCTGTTACTTGAAAACTATGTACTTAGATACATTTTGTCTGAGGCAATGTGATCATGTAGGGTCCCTCTACAATAACCTCTCTCAGTTTTTTATATCTCTGAGGTGTTTGCCCATGGTGAAAAGTTTTCTGCTGCCCCAAAAATCGTTAGAAGGAGGTAGTGTAAAGTTACAAAGGGGTGTAACTTTTGTTCTTCTCCTTGTGTGGCTAAACTGATAGTTCCAACGCATATGGATGTATACGTTTAGGCTAGATATGGTCCTATTTTGCACCCAAACATGCCGAAACAGTCCGAGCTACATTGTACTGGCGATATCCCTGAAGAGTCTAAAGTACAAAAAGGTAGCAATCTTTGACGAGCTGTTACTTAGAAACTGTGTCACTTAGATACATTTCATCTAAGGCAACGTGATCACATAGGGTCCCTCTACAATAACCTCTCTTAGTTTTTTATATCTCTGAGGTGTTTGCCCATGGTGAAAGGTTTTCTGCTGCCCCAAAAATTGTCAAAAGGAGGCAGTGTAAAGTTGCAAAGGGGTGTAACTTTTGTTCTTCTCCTCGTGTGGCCAAATTGATAATTCCAATGCGTCTAGATGGGTACATTTAGGCTAGGCATGGTCATGTTTTGCACCCAAACATACCGAAACAATCTGAGCTACAAACACTAACTAGTCTTCAATCTTCAAACACTACAAATACCATGATATCCTGCATACAGCTGTCTTTTAACCTTTTATAAAGGCATACCCATCAAATTCAACCGCATAGAGATGATTGTTTGTATTCCAAATTCCTTTTAAATACTGACCTTCTAATCCTTTTTCCCGCCCTCATATCAATTAAATATGACCTTCGATTATGATATGGCACTCGAGCTTATGAGAGTTTACCAGAGATGTCAGTTGAGTTAGGTTGAAGGGCCGATGAACTAATGAATTAAAGACCCTTTAGTAGGTTGATTTAAGTGATAGTAACCTCTGATTATAAGTCAATATTAAATTAAAACAAAAGTGCACTTTACACACAATAGGCAATTGAAGGTTTTAAAGTCTTAAGAAAAGTAGATTCTTTTTTAGGGTTTAATGCCCAATATGAAAACCCTAACTATCAATAAGATTATGATTATGAAATCTTGTGTTTTCTCTAACTTCTTATTGCATGAACAAAACCACATCCACCATGAATATGAACCTTACATCATATCAACCTTCTAAGATAGACCTTATCATGAAAACCATATTCACAACAAAACCTTGCATGAACAAAACCACATCCACCATGAACATGAACCTTGCATCATATGAACCATGTTTGTCTTGTGCAACATCAACATGAATTGAGAGACCTTATCATGAAAACCATATTCACAACATCATGCACCTCATGACCATCACCTACCTTGAATCACTGTATCACCTTATCAACATCATGGCATCAACCTTGACATCAATGACAAACAACCTTGACCCTTTGACTTCAATGACAACCTTGAACCTTGATTGTTGATGACTTATGGAAGCCTATAGCCCCAATGTTATGTTGCATACTAAAATTAGGTAAGACTCAATGTAATCTCATAACCTTGCCTTATATGCAAGGGGAATTACATTTAATAACCACAATGGTCATTAGGTGCTCATAAGCATATGATTTTGACTATCTTATTCAAAACAACAAACATACTCTTTGCATCCCAATATGGTATAATAACAAGAAATTAAGAAATATTTTCAATTGACCAACTCATAAAGAATATGGATCAGCATACTCATTTGAATATTTTCAATTGAGCAACTCATAAAGAATATGAATATTTGTTGTTCAACATGATGATTCATTTTATTTTAAATACAACTTTTATCTTTTAGTTCCAAAATGAGGTTTAGGTGATACTTGAATAACAATAGCTGGCTTATTGGATCAACAAACATCATATGTAATACAATTGGACTTTAAATATTTGAAGTAGCCATCTACAAATATCCATTCAAATGTGGATTTATAATGCAAGTATGGATGCCATCAATAAAAAAGATTTGTATTAACCAAATATCCATATAGGCATACATCAATATATGTCGATATAAGTATAACATATATAAAAAATAGCCATATAGGCTTACAAGAATGCCATATAGGCTTACAAGAATGCCATTTAGGCATACAATGTCAACTATATGCAATACAAAATATATGTCCACAAATGCCATATATGCATACAACAAAGGAACACAATAAAAAGTCATTCCCCTCTAGCTGGTGAAGAGAATAGATCATGGGCAGCCTTTGATCTTCTAGGGGATGGAGACGCGTATGTGGGTGGTCGACTACGAACCTGAGGGCTGCTCCTATTTAGTTTTTCGTGCATCTGTAGTTGTTACAATAAAAATTATAGACATTAATATATAGAAATTACATGTTATAAAAAATGAAACATTTAACAAAATAATCACTTACCGCTACCATATAATCTATCTCCTCACTTGCCTTAGTAGCAGGATTAGGCTGTGGTGATGTCATGTCCTATAGAAACCATCCAAATAGAAATTAAACTTCAAATCAATAATCTTTTAATTTTTCAAAAATAAACAACTATAACAATGAATGTAAATTGAAATTTACTAATCTGCCTCATACCCCCATCAATGGCATGGAGCTATGAATCGTAGAGGACACACCATGCTCCATTGCCCTATGAACATCGGGAGGTGTCTCCACAGCCTGCATCATCTAGAAATAAAATAACATTATTCAATTACGAAAACTATAATAGTGATGCAAATCATGGCTCCTAACATACACACATTCACCTAAACATGGAAGTACACACAATAAAGCACACAAGTCACATACAAAAATCTAGTAAGTACAATTTAGTCATTAAACTATTTATTTTATTACCTCCGTGAAGCATTGAAGTCCACCACCGCTGACAGGTGTTAATGTGAAATCTCCAATATTAACCTATTCAACATCCAAAATTAGATATTAGAATACCATTCATATAATGATGCTATTCACATGTAATATTTATAATTGTTTACTAGTTACATACCTCGACAGTAGATGATGTAGTGTAATATGCAGGTGGAGAATCACTGAAAATTGCATCAACGCTATGACCCTGAAATTGCATTAAAATCATCAAACTAAATTAGTTAATCTTGCATATCAAAAATGAAATTTAATAAATTAAATTCAATGAACTTGCTAAGATTTACCTGAGTATCAAGCCTGAAAGTCTCACTTAGGAGGGCATCTGTCATCACCATCTGCTCAGCTGCAGATGTATCCTACGCACCTGCGTCATGATTATCTGTGGGGTCATAACCACATGCTGACCTACAAGTCTGACAAGTATGGGGTGGAACTGTACTCAAACTCTCCCCTGACCCACGCTATGCTGCAGGACTAGCATGCTGTAAGATGCTCTGGGTCAAGGCACTAATGGACTGAAGTGCCTTGACCTCAACACTCTCCTTCACAACAGAAGGGATAGAAACGTGCTCATGGGTTGGTCTAGCAAGTGCTCGTCTTGCTGGTAGCTATGAGTCAACACATGCCCTTGGTCTATCTTGTGCTGACCCCATACCCCCACCCTGGAACTCCCGCATATCAAAATAATTTGGCACTTTATTTTTGACAAACTCGTAGTAGAGTTTGCTCAAAATGTATTACAGGACCTCATTATTGTTGCATGGAGAATGGTAAAAAACCATCCACCACCTCTGTGTAGAATTGTCCCTTATCGCTTGGTTGTTACACCAATGGATAGAGAACCTCTTGTATGTAAGGGGTAGAGATTCATTTGTTCGTGGGTCTGTGAAAATAGAACACAAGTTGAGTTTTGTAATTTGTTCCTTTTTCACTTGTTCATATGATAATTTATCAGCATAATACTCTCTAAATTCTCTTCTCTTTTCTGTCCAACTAGTGATTTGCTTGCTTATTGAATCTACATTTAATAACATAGATTCAAGGGATTGAGCAAGCATGGATCTATGCAAGTTTGAAGTTATAGGTTCTTTCAACCTTGCAATTATGTCCTCAATTTGTTTCTTATTATTTTCAATTTGCCCCATTAGATTTTCTTGTGTTCCAGGGGCATATTCAGGAATAAATGGAGGTGTTTGTGGTTGGGGTTCTTCTTTAGCAGGTATTTGTTGTTCATTTGCTAGAGGATTTTGTGGATTTTCAGGAGGAGGAGGAGGTGCATTATCAACTCCTGTAAATTTAAGAAATTTACATCAAAAACTATTTTAACCTACCTATTTAGCAACAAATTCACACAAAAAAGCAAATAAAACTTACTTCTTCGATTTCCCCGATGTTGTGGCAGCATTTTGATGATGAATCAGAGAGAAATAGCTGACGATTGGACCTCAAATAATGCGAGCGCACTCCTTTCTTTTTTCAAGCCGTGTGTTTCTTGCAATTTGTTGTGAAATAATGAAATAGAATGCTGCTTTTTTTATATATAGAAGCACATAATGCGCTCACATTATAACGTGATCGTGTTATAACGTGCTCGTGTTATTACTAATTTTTTTTTTAAAGTTGGCCAATTTTTAGCCCCCCAACTTTTTGCACCCACCCTCATTAATTGCATCCTTATTGTACAAATTGTTCTCTTGTGATTTTTTCCTTGTAGAAGGCTAATCTCAGGTTTTGCAGGTGATCCTAGTCTCTTGAGTCCATTGGGGACTCTCACAATCTCAATTTCAACTATCAAGCCCAAGATTGTGAATAAAAATTATAAACATAGCCAACAAAATTCCAATGTGCATATCAAGAAATTTAAGCACAAATTTTTTTACAAAAAGTAAATGAACAAAACAAAGAATGTCATTTACTAATATGTCTAGTTTGGAAAGTAGAATTTGTACAATGTTACATGCAAACATGATAACTCTCTACAAATAAAGATGTGTTGTTTTTTCTTTTCATTTTAAGGCTAGAGCCTATTAGACATGTCACTCATATGCAACTATTTTTTGTTAAATAGATGTATTATATGATGCATAAATTTTAACAATGATAAAACAAAGAAAAATAAAGGTGTGACATTTGTAGTAAGCATGCACTTTCTTTTCAAATGAACAACCTGGATCTACATTCATGATAATTGTGTACCTAAGATTTATTCTAATATTATTATTTCTAATCCATACAAATCATGTATATGTTGAAAAGATAAAGTTTCTTCCAACACAAATTTGCCAAGAGAACAATGAACCAAAATCTAACATAGTAAAAATAATGAACATTTCACCGGTTTGATTTTACATCATATTTACACTACCCATAATGATAGTATAAATAGCATTTCAAAGTCAATGAATAATTTGGTTATCAAAAGCATCTATGTACAATAGCCAAACAACACCACTTATATACTACAATTGCAAGTCTATGAACCAAGCTTCCATATTTCTCAAAACATATATCATTTATTTCCATCACAACAGTATTGGGGGCCACTATCATTTCACTTATGCTTTGTTTGATGCCATTTAGTAAAAATCTAATAGGTTAGTTTTCAACTTGTGTTATATGAATCATAGTATCAAACAAACTTTCTCCCACCAATTATGATTAAATAAATAAAGATGATAAGGGTACTTAGGTTTGGAGGGGATTTAGATGTGGCACTTAAGATATTTTAATGTAACTTATGCTTAGTGATCCAATCTCAATTTCAACTATCAAGCCCAAGATTGTGAAGCTTTGACAAGTAAGCAATGACCTATGCTATTTTCTAATTTGAACTTACACCTACAATTCTAATCTACACACCTATAGTTTTGATCCTTTTTCAATAGTCCTAACCCTAATCTACGGCCTTGATCTTTGTGGTTTATGTCTTTACAATCTTGTTCAATATAAGAAATTTTAAAAGGAACTTGGTTCTCAAAAGCACCAATAAAACATATTATGCAAGGGATATGATGTCAACTTGCTTACCACCTTGTTCTTTAGTTAAGCTCTTTGATTGATTTAACAATATGGAACAAGTTTGAAGTCACACCAAGTAGAAATTAAAATCCTTAGATGCATGTCTTTATAATTTATCATATGCTAATCTAATTCTCCTTGATGCTTAATTGATCAAACAATATGATGCTCTAATTGGTATTAGATCATCCAAGATGAATTAGGTCTCTATCCTTTTATACAATATCGTAGCATGCAAATTTAAATATTTTATGATTGATTTGCTAGGCAATGGCTAGTTGGAGGAAAGTTAGTTTGGGCCCATGATTAATTTTGATTTATGAAAATGGTGGTCAATTTCACATATACATAGTTCTAAACAAGGTTAACGATTACACTTGCAAAACCTTTTGAACCAAGTGACTTAAGATATATTTACAAATATAGGGGTTAGGTTTAGACCATTAAGGAACAAGGACTTAGAATTAGATTAGGTATAGGTCATGCCAACAAATCTATAAATAGGAAGGATATTCCTCATGCATGTTTGTTTCTAGGGTTTTGAAATTGGAGTGATTCAAAATTGCCACATATGATTTTAAAAGGTGTGAAATAGGTTTTTTCTTTAATTTAGAATTTTTGTTTGTTTCTAGGGTTTTAGTTTCATTTTTAGGGTATTAATTTAATTTCTAGGGTTTTAGTTTCATTTTTAGGGTTTTATTTTGGTTTTTTCAGGGTTTTAGTTTGATTTTTATGGTTTTAGTTTGGTTTATTTGGTTGTTATTTGATCTTTATAGGGCCTAAATTTGACAGTCGACCTTGGTTGTCAAGCAATTCTTTTATGACAGTTATCTATTCAATGGTGCCTTTAAAATACTATGACATACCTTAGTATAAGTAAATTATATAAAAACTAAATATATATTCATCATAATCCCATATAAATTTTGATAGTTTGTTCAAGATATGTCCTTTCATATGATACGGTCTTTTTAAAATTTTGATTGTATTTTACAGCAAAAATGCCTAAATACATCTATACAACTATCAAAGTTCTATTTTATTTAGAAAAAGAAACATTAAAAAAAGAAAAAAAAATCTTACTTGCAATAGTCGACAGGCAGGTTTCTGTGGGGTCGCGGGCTCTTTCTGTGGGGTCGTGGGCTCCAGGTGGAAGGGTTTCTAACAACTCATATATGGGAAAAAATGACATTTCAACTTTTTTTTTCTTTTTTTTTCAAAGTTTCACCTAGAACCATGTCGCCCAGTAAGCTATCAGGCGCAACCTTTCTGCTCAGAAACCTCTGTCCACATTTGCACCACGTATGCACCACATGGTTCTGGATAGAACTATGTCGAGCGACTACCTATCATTGTGAAACCTTCCACTTGGAACTATTTAATTGTCTGAAAGTGTGACACAACTCTAAACTTTTACCCTTTTTTGTATTACCCATTGGACCATACACACAAAATATCCATAAATCTTTTGAATTTGAATTTGGAAAATTTGAAAACCTACCTAGAATCTAGTTCTCCCTTGTTGATGTGATCTCCATGGAGGGGAGGTTTTTGCACCATAATATTGTCAGTCCCTCAGAGGTACCGCATGTTGGAGAGGTAGTCACCTCCCGGTTACTCCATTGTTGGAAGATTTTATGTCCTTGGTCACTGAAAATTTTAGTTTCTTGAAGGAGAACAATGTCTTCTTTCATCCCATAAATTTGATTTTTGATGAGACATCTTTTTGTTAGGGGTGTTTACACCCCTAAAATTCCATGTGAGGATTCTCATTGTACTTGAGGAGAGCTTTCCACTCTCCTTGATCTTAAAGCTCGGTCAATGGTGGTTTGAATTCCCGCTAGAATTTCTACTTTTGTCTTGCTATTCTTAAGTCTCTTGCTCTTTCTTAGAGAAGACAATGTTTCCTTATCCAATTTATTTTCAAAAGTGTTTGTGAGGTTCCTAGCATGGGACAATCTTCCTCATCTCTTGATTCTTGGAGGACCTTTTTAGCTATGTCATCACAGATATCATTTTCCACTTTAGATATGACTTCCTCCAAAATAGCTTCAATATTATTTGAGGTTAGAGCTAGAGCTTCATTCTCTTCTTTAGGTAAGGTTGATTCCTTCCTATATTCCTCAGTCTCTGTTACTCCTGTAGATACTTTGTCTTCCTTGTTTAGCTTTCCTGAATCAATTTCCATCTCTTCAACTATCAAGGATGATGGAATCAACACTTGTAGATCAACCAGCCCTTCCAAGTCATGATTTTGTTATGGAGGGGATGCCCCTAAAAATCTTTCTTTCCCTTCTTGCACTTCTGTTTGGTGTTTTTGGCCTGAATTTGGGGACACTTCCTCCCCTTCCTGTGTTGGAAGAATATGATTTTCACTTGGATTGGCATTTAGCTCCCAAGGATCCTCATATTTCTCTAGATTACTTCTCTTCTGAATAGCCAAATTCCCATTCTATTTTCCTTCCTGCGAGGTAGTCACTTCATCCTCTAGGCTTTTGGTTTCCCCAACAACTGATAAACATTCATTATGGCCATATCCTTTGCAGTCTTTGCAAAAAATGATAAAATATAGATCGGGAAAATATATTATCTCAATTAAACTAGAAGTATTACAATTTATAATGGGATGTTGAGATTAATAGATCCACAAATAACTCAACAGATCCCTAAACTAACTCCTAGAATAGTGGATCTTACAACACAACTAAGATAGGTGGTCTAGTCAATTGAGACACGTGTTCTAGTTTATTCATTATTTCTAACACTCCCCTTTAATGAATAAACTACACTAATTTTTATTTGGATTACAATTACAATATAACTTTCATCTGCAAACAATTATTCTTACTGACTGTCATTGCACATTGCCGAAGGATCTATGCCAGTGTTAAACAAACCTGTGCTTTAACTTGACAACCATTTCTTTGTTGGTTGCCTATAATTTGTTGGAAGGGTCTTATTCCATGTTGCATTTCTTGCAACACTATCTACCTCATATGTAGACTTCTACCATATGCAGACCATATTTTCAAATATGGGTGAGGTCATCCCATAACACCTCAGCTTCAATCACCTCTCGCACAGATCAGTGGCATGGCTCCTAACCATGGCTTATGCATTCCTTTCCTTGGAACTCTTCACACATTCCTATTCTTATCCTTGGCACTTCCGATCAGTCACTTATATTTCCGTGACATTTACAATGTAGATATTAAACTGCTTACACAGGTTCTTTACATGAACCTCTCAGTGCAACCCTGATAGAGAAGAATATGAAAAACCTAGTCCAAATAGCCAATAACAAATTACAAAATAACTTGAAAAACATAAAAACTGAAATAAACAGAAGAGACTTATTTCCATTCTAAGCTAGAAGATAGAGCAGCAATGAGACTGCCCTGAGCCCTTAAATCTAATTTCCAAACCTTAAACTCTTATCTAATTTCCAAACCAGCCCACAATCTAATACACTAACACACTAATAGCTAACACACTTTTCTTTGATGACTCTTTTCATACGGCAGCTGTTGGGTGAATATTTTGTCGTTAACTCGCTAATGGCAAAATGGGTATATCAGCCACAGCTACGATGAGACAAAGTCTCTCCTCTCAGCAAGGGGAGGTTCCCTCTAATTACTTAACTTTTGTAAATCAAAACACTTATCAAATTTATGTATACTAAAAACTATGTTTGTGGTGGTTCCATCTCATCTCATTCTCTTTTTTCAGAATAGATGTTTATATTTCAAACTCTTGATATAAAACTTATAAATTATCACAATATCACAGAAACACAAAGTTTTCTGTTACCTCACTCACTACTTGTAACCGGAACTATTTGAAGTAGAATGCAGCCCAAAGTCTTCACTCCTCTTCAATATGATAAAAGTAATTCAAATATAACAACTTGCAGCACAAAGTCTCCAAACTGTTGTATTCTCACAAACATGAACATATAACCCACAATCGATTTGATGACACAAAGTTTATCAGAATCAAATTAAGAGCGCTCTTCAATCATTTGAAACAAACTCTGCACTTCAGTTATTATCAAATAAGATTATGATAGCAAGACATAAGAACAAAACTATCACAACACAAATAATCCCAAGACAAAGATTGGAATTGAACTTGCTTTCTTGTATTGATAAATATTTGAATATTGATTTTCAAATAAGCACAAAGTCTTGATTTGCTTTTCAATTTGCCAGAGTTTTCTTGCAATAGACAAAAGATAATATTTACAAAAGAGGTCCCCTTTATTTATAGGGAAAGACCTTGAGAAAATCTAGGAAAACTACAACTACTTTGACTTATTCAAAAATAGGAGTCCTTATTGACTTGGGACTTCCTATATTTTTACATGTAATTACATATTGAAAATGTACATGTAAAAATGTCCAAAATTGTTTTGAAAGTACATGTGAAAATCAGAAAATAAACTAAGAGAAAAAACCAGCTGCTTCAATTTGTGTCACCACCTTTTCTCACGTGGTCATCATACATAGTGAAGGTCGCCTGCATTTCAATGCTATCTGGGTTGAATGTGTTTTTGAAGATCATCCTGGCCCTCACTATGGCATCCCTTACTGTAGTGATTGACTTGGCATGATTGGTTAACCTAGTTTTTAGATTGTCCAAGGTTAACTGGTTGTCCAAGAGGTTGTCCACAGAAGTTATTGAAAATACTTTATCTTCAAATTCCCTTTGGAACATGTCTTCAAATTCTTTGACCATTTCTTCTGCTGACAGGAATTGGTTATCTTGTGATACCAAGTTACAAGGCAGTTCCTCTAACTTATGCAAAAGGTTGACATCATTTTCTTCGCTGATCTCTTTTGCAGCCTCAAGATCCTTGAGCAAATTCCTAAGCATACTGCTCCTGTACATTAGAGCTTCCTTAGTTTCAGTGTATGAATCCCTGTTAGAAATGGTGCCAATGGATATCAAGGTACTTATTTTCAGCTTCCTCATTTCCACCCACTTATCATGAGTATCCTCTGTGCGCTCAATATCATGAGAGATGGCATCAATGAGATCGTTGAGTTCTGCCCTTACTTTCCTCATCTTATCCGTTTTCTCAAATACCTCCGTGAGCAAAGAGATTCCCTGGGCTCGCATCCTGTCCAAGTACTCTTCAAGTACTTTCCCTCGGAGGTGGGTCTTTTCTGCCTTCAGAATGACAGGGTCTTCTACAGATACGGCCTCTGGAGTAACTGCTTCTGAGTTCAAAGTGATCTTTCTTACCAACGCAGTCAGCTGTTCCACCTTTGCCTTATAGTAATCTTTCATTTCTTTTTCCCTGTCAAACTTCTGGATCAGGATGTCCATGGCTAACTGCATATCATTTTTAGCACTTTCATGGGTGATTTTGCCCAATTCAACCCTAGAAATTGAGTAGTCATTCATGTCAAAATTTTCAACAGTTGCATCCTGTGGGGGTTTTGCTATCTCCAAAACTTTCTGCCCCTTTTCTTCAAGTACCCTTGAAAGGATCTTTGGTTTCTTCGGAGCCTTAGGTTTTGCAGGTACCAGCTTGGTGAAATCAAAATCATCTGGAGAGATGACTTGCTTTTTTCTCTTTGGCGTGTAAGCTGACAACCAAGGTGGAAGCAGAGAAGTATTCACATTGGAGTCCATTCCTACCACTGGTGTTACTGGAACTGTGCTTGTGCTGGTGGTGGAAACAATAGGCGGGGTGTTGGTAAAAACTGCACCTGTTACATTGGCACTTGAAACTTGTTCAGTATGCATCACAAAATGATCAAACATAGATGTGTCACCAATATCAAAAGATGAAGATGACAAACTAGGAATGGAATCAGAAGAACGGAGAACATTCTCAAAAGTACTATGGGGATTATCAAAGATTATTTTAGGAGGAGAGGGGGATTCAGAGGAAGGAATGATAATGGGGGAAGCAGGCACAGGGGGTGCAACAGGTGTATTGTCTTGTGGAGACAAAGCCTCTTTATCTTGTTGCTCTGAATCCTTGTCTTCGACATCCATCTCTTCTGTAGCCGGCTCTTCAGTTGCCGGATCTTCAGTCGCTGGCTCTTCGACATCCATCTCTTTTGGTTCGGGTTCCTCCTCAACAACTTTTGCTTTCTTCGTCACAAATCTGATTTTATGTTTATGTGTTTTAGAGGATGATGGAGCATCACTCTTATTCTTCGTTCTGTTTTCAACCCTCTTACCAGTCTGCTCTTGTACTTCAGTTTCTGAACCAGTGAGGAATTCCTTCAGCGTAATTCCTTTATCTTCCAGCCACTTATTGGTGTTAGCCAATATGGGTTCAAATCTCTTCCTTAGCGAAGTCAGCTCCTTTTGGGACCACTAAATTAGAGGTAGAGGAGTACCAGCTATCTGTTCTGCTTCATACTTGGCATCAACCAATTCGCCATCATCCACAAGGTCTTCTGGAATATCAGCAAGTCCCAGATATTCAATTTGATCTAGAGATAGCCTGCTATAGTCCAGTTTCCTGATGTCTTCCTCTGTCCTCACATCTATCTAGACATCTTCCACCATGGGTTCATGAAACTATGTTTTCCTCTTGATTTTATCCTTCACACCCTGGTAGTCGAATTTTGGCCTCCTCTTGAATTGCTTCATGGTGACCAACTGCATTTCCGTTTCAATAGCCCTTGCCTTTGCGGCAGTCAACACTGAATATCTGTCGATCTCTACTAGAAATCTGAATCCAAGCTTCTTGAGTTCCATTTGCTTGTTATGCACGACAATCATCTGTCTGCACAACTCCATCAAGACCAGTCTATCTGAAGGAAACCTCGGAAGCATATAAGGGTAGCCTGGGAAAAAGCCAACCCTCAAGTATGAAAAAGACGGAAACTGCAAAAACATACAGCCAAAACCATTAACCACTGACCATGCCTCATCTGAAATTCTTCTCTGTTCCAGTTGGGGATCAAAAAGACACAAGAATACAGCAAAGAACGCATCATTCACTCTCCTGAAATGGTGAATGGAACCTTTCAGAGTTAGCTGAGAATAATACTGGTATACTGGGACTACTCTTCTATCCCCTACTAACGACAATCCTGGAAAAATCCTCGTGGAGGCTGCAATGTATACCAGGTAGGAAGTCATGAAGAACTTGGAGGTAGTGGATACCTTCGTCAGCTGATCGTGCAAAGCATTACTGATTTGCTCTCCCCAGAAAATAACCTGCTTGCCTTGGAGTATAACCTTAATGAAAGGATACATCCATTCATGAAATTGTGAAGAGGATGACAAACCTCTTATCCTGCTGAGGAGGGTAATCAAGTCACCGACTTCTTCCACAAAATCGCTTCGAGGAAAGCTACGTGGCCATCTAGACAAACTTGACCTTGCAATCTTCAACCATTTGTTGTTGATCACTTTCTTTGCTTTCTTTGGATTCTTGTCATATTCCTTTTGAGCTTCAACAAAGTCAAGCTTCAACACCTCTGTTGCAGGAGGACACATGAACACCTTGTCAATGAACTCAGGATCCAACCTGATTATCACATTACCGCTGGCGTCCACCACAGCTCTGATATCTTTGTTGTAGAAATGGGCACACTGAAGGACAAATTTTGTATTGTGAGCCGCCACCGGGAAGGAGGAAACCAGATGAATATTACTTTCCACTATCTTCCTCATCATGGCACTGGGGTTGCTTGACTTAGTTCTCTCTACAAACTCAGCCATATCAACATGGCCAATCTCTGTATCTCTAATGTCCTCTACATTAGAGTGGACTGAGGTGATTGGGAAAACACCTTGATATTTGTACTTCATAGCTTTTGCCTTCTTCGGGGACAAGTCAGTCATTTGGATGAACTTTTACCGAGAAGAAGTTTGACGTTGAACAGAGCTCCGCGAGAGAAACTGCAACAGAAATCATGATCATGCAATCAGGGAAAATATGGGCAATCTGGGAAAATTGCATGTTGACGATCACGATCATGGGAATGCGCTTGAAAAAGGGCTATAGTGCGAGCTGGCCAAGAATCAGAGGAGAATTGGGCTCGGGAAAACAAAATTGGAAATTTTCCAGTGTTAGGAAAATTTGAGATATTTTTTGCATGGGTGGCAAAATTCGCCGCCCTTGCATATGAGGGTTTTGGTATTATGTGCATCGGCGGTGAATTTTGCCGCCTTTGCATATGTTTGGAAAATTTGGTACGAGCGGCGGATTTTACCGCTATTACATGCAAAGGAATGAAAAGTTTTATGTATGAGCGGCAAATAATGCCGACGCTGCATATTGGACAACCAGTTGCAAGTTTATGGCTTTTGATGTTCTGTCGGTGAATTTCGCTGACACCACATGGGGGAAGTTCTATTCATGTCTGAACGGCGAATTTCGCTGACAATGCACTTGATAGGTGTCTAGCGGTAAACTCGGTCGCTGCTGCATTTGACTAACATTTGCAAGTTTATGTGCGGAGGTCAGGATGTTCACCGCTTCAAAACTCGGCAAGGGTTACATGGTCTCCGAGTAGGCTCAGCGAAATCTGCCGATATTACATCAATGGGATGTGCGAGGGTTTGGGGTATCTAAGACAAGCCCTAGGGTTTTCACGGGTGAACAAAACAATGACTATGAAATGAAAAACAAAACACAAAGAAAAACGAAAAACAAGAATCAAAACAAAGTGTTCTTGAAAAACCGGGAAGGAGGAGATGAAAAACGAGAAAGAAACTTACCCGTGGTGGAAGCGGAAACCCTAGTGCAATCCTCAACGCTAGATCCGTCGGTGAGTCGGAATGGTGTGATCAAGCGGAAGTTGAGGACGTTGAGTGAATTGCTCAAAAGACTTGAGAATAAGGAATGACGAGTGACACGGGGAATAAAATGCTTTTAAAAGGCTAAAACTGGAGTTTAAACGCCTGGCACGAGTGGCCATTAATGGCACTCGACGGTAGAATCCTGAAGATCCCGTTCGGGTGGCAATTTCGGCCGCTACGACATCTTAGTTGACAAACGTGCGACGTCGGCGAAAAAGGCCATCCGAACATGAGCAAGTTGAAACTCTGATGAAAGACATGCGACGGCGGTGAATTTAACCGCTCTCGCATTTTGGACTCAAAACAATGTAATAGCGGAAAATTTTGCCGACATTACATTGTAACAAAAAACAAGCTTAAGTAATATGTAAGAGCGGCAAATTTTGCCGCTCTTGCATATCAAGAGTCAAAAATTTACTAACTTAAAAATGACTAAAATTAACATCCTAACCAATTTACGACTTGAACTTTCCTCGCAAATATTGAGAAATTAATTCAAGGAAACGTCATAAACAAGTTTTAAAATGTCAACTGACCTCGCACTAGAACAAGAAAATCTTTTCTCGATTTGCGATCTTAGAGTGTAGATTCACGAAACGGACAAGTTTCATGGGGTTGTCTACAAAAATGAGCGTAGCTGATTTTGAGAACAACAGCAGCCATCAAACCTAGCTTTCTCTCACAGACACACTACATCATAATCCTGAGCCATCCCATGAGGGAGTTAGGCTCAGACCTGCTCTAATACCATAATAAAATATAGATCAGGAAAATATATTATCTCAATTAAACTAGAAGTATTACAATTTATAATGGGATGCTCAGATTAACAGATCCACAAATAACTCAACAGATCCCTAAACTAACTCCTCGAATAGTGGATCTTACAACACAACTAAGATAGGTGGCCTAGTCAACTGAGACACGTGTTCTAGTTTATTCATTATTTCTAACACTCCCCCTTAATGAATAAACTACACAAAAGAATTAACACACAAAAGAATGCTACAACATTCAACTAAAACACATAATTCTATTAATTGATCAATTGATCAAAGATCAGAGATAATGAAAACATTACAATTTCCTCATTAAATAGAGGTCTTAGAAACATCTAAAAAACTTATCATGCAACTCCATGCAAATTACAAACTCTAAGAATAATCATAAAAAAATCCTATATTTAACTTCATGCAAGACAACAGTTGTATCTTTACTTTCTCCTCATGCGATGTGGTCCTCCTCATGTAATGTGGGAGAAATTACCACATTCCAACACTCCCCCTTAATTTCAACCACTAATTGCATCAAAACAAACCAATTATCATTGTGATCTTTAGATCTCTAAATAGTGTCTGCGGCTGGCTTTTTCTTTCGACTTTTACGGGCTTCTCTCCTACCACGGTGTGTGGCGATCTCCTTTTGAACTGTGCTTTACTTGCGGCCTAGACACTTGTCTTCTATGGCCTGTTTTTTTTTCTTTTCACTATGATTTCAATCACTCTTCAAAAACTGCGATCTCTCCAATTGACTTTTTTTTGTTTGATCTATGGCTTCATCCTTGGTCAACACTGCAGCTTCCAATGATTCTGATTTCTTTAGAGCTGCGATTACTTCTTACCCAATGGTGGCTTCAATATTTCCCTCTATGATTTGTCATAGACAATCTAGGATCTCAATTTTTCTTTCACCTCATGTGGCTATGGCCACAATCTTCCACAATTTCTGGGAACACAATCAACCTACAACATTTCAGCGATTCCTTCTGTGATGGTGACTTGCTTTGTCTTCAGATTGCAACCAGCGATTTCTTCTTGCAAATAAACACAATGAATCTGAGATACCTCGATGTCTTCAGACAACTTGCAAACCCTAGATCTTCAACCTACTCTCCCAGGATGATCTTCTGCTCTGATACCAATTGAAAGAATTAACACACAAAAGAATGCTACAACATTCAACTAAAACACATAATTCTATTAATTGATCAACTGATTAAAGATCAGAGATAATGAAAACATTACAATTTCCTCATTAAATAGAGGTCTTAGAAACATCTAAAAAACTTATCATGCAACTCCATGCAAATTACAAACTCTAAGAATAATCATAAAAAAATTCTATATTTAACTTCATGCAAGACAGCAGTTGTATCTTTACTTTCTCCTCATGCGATGTGGTTCTCCTCATGCGAAATTACCACATTCCAACAATAAAGCTCTAAGCCTTCATAGAAGATTTTTTTGTTTCCATATACCTTCTAGGGATTTTAGTTTTATCAACTCAGGTAAATCTTGAAGAGTGTTCATAAAGATGCACATTCTGACCTTCCAAGTCAGCAGTGACTCTGGGGATCTCTATCTTTTGGCATTTACCTATTGTTCTAAGAATATTGATTTCTCTATATGCCAATGGAAGTTTGAGATTTGAATCCAAAAGGGGAAGAAATAAAAATCCTCTTTTGCTGGGTTGAAGTTAGGTTGCCAGGATTGGCAATACAACCCTGATCCTTTGAAAAACTATTGATTGTTTTGTAGTACCTTATCTCCGTCATCCTAGCAGAGGAAACTAATTGCAAAGAAACCTTCTCCTAGTTCCATAAACTCTTCAAGAGAAGGCCAGTTTTGAGACATCCATTCTTGTAAATCAATAATAGAGATATGGTTTTTCAAAACTTTACCTATTATCGTTGTTCTTTTCAAGGTGTTCTGATCTTTTCTTTAAAATCACTTTAGGAATTTGAATGTGTAGCTCTGACAAGTCCTTTTTCGAACGGCCTTCCTTTGTTTGCTACTTTGGGATGTAGAAATGCATCCTCCGACCCGACATTTTCTCCTTGTTTTGCATCCCCTTACTAGAAAGCGTCTGAGATATTTCCTTTTTGGGGAATAATTTCCCTCTTTTTCTTGCCTTATGATATCTTCCATTGCTTCTTGTTCTTCCTTGACTGTAGCTTTTCCTCTGGTGATTTCCATTGTTTCTGTTCCGACTATAATTTCCATCATAGCGACATTGGGGTTGATTGGTTTTCATTCTGAACATTTCTTCCTGGGGCATCATAGTATCTTTCGCTTACCATTTTCTCCTCCCCCTATGTGGTTTGTAGGATTCTCGTTTCCTCTGCTCATATTCAAAGAGGTTTCTACTTTTGTCAAACTCATGAAAAGCCAAGGTCTACTGATGCTGAAAGCCTTTAGAATTGTAAGTTCTCTTGTATGGATTTCAACCTAAATTTGTTGCTATGACTGGTTTGAAGGTGTATCTTTCAGATTTTTTCCAATGTGCAGTTGTTGTAGCCATAGTCATTGCAGCCATGTTGTTAGGAAAATAAAGTTTAATTTTGATAGCACTAGAGCAAAGAGATTATTCAAGGCATGCGCTTGCTTGACATTTGTTGCCCGTTCTAGTGCCAACATTTTCTAGTAGATCTTAGTTTCGATATGGTATTATATCCATTTGGAATTTGATTGGTGGTTTGGTATTGTTTGTTGAGTTAGTTTTCAAAATACAAGGTGCATGCAATTCGTGGTTTGTTTTGTCTATGCTTCTATGTATGCCAAAGGTGTGAGAAGGCCCAAGCCAGCCTGGGAAGGCACATTGCAGTACGTGAAGGCTCAATCCAACCCATTCCAATATGCAGAGGCCCGATTCATCTTCCATAAGGTGACACAGGGACAATTCATCTGCCAAAGGCCGTTTTGTACTTTGATGAAGGCTGATTGAGGGCATTCTATGTCGTTGACAATGCTGAGAGAGGGGCATGCTTGAGTTTAAAGGCCTATGACTTGGTTTGAAGGCTCGTGGCTTATTTTCAAAGCTTGCACAGCTTGTGGGAAGTTTTCCCAATGGTAGAGAAAAGCCAAAACGCTTGATTTACTCCTCCCACAGTGATTCACTCATCACTCACACAACGATCCACCCAATAGAAGGCATCCTTCATTATTGAAGGCCTGCAAATTTTACAGAGGGAAGGGGTGCACTATTCCCACCAAACTGCCTAGCCCCTTTGTCATATGGTCTGGTCATGCCCTACTAGTGAGGGATTAACTCTAGCCATTTTCTCCTTTCTATTTTTCATTTGAAAGGTATTTAAAAAAAATTGAGTGCAAATTTAGGCAATATAGGCAAATAGGAAAATTAATGTAACTTTTGATTGGCTACTCGTAATTGAGTGTTGTTTTTTTGAAAGTACTTATTTTTTCAAGCCCAATCCATTGGAAATGTTTTTGCACTATCATTATAAAGTACCATTTTTGCTCAATTGGACATGCCTATGCACTAAAAATATAAAGTACCAAACTTCAGAAGGGGGTCTCAAATTGAATCAAGGGGGGTGTTCTTGTGTTGTGTCTTGTGCACTTCCGCATTTTCCTTCAACATTTCATTTCCACACTTCTAATTTCTACAGCAATCTACTTCAAAGCATGGATTCAAATCTTATTGTCACACCTTTAATGCCTTTTAATTATATCATGATTGGAAATCAAAGGTACAACTTGTGTTAAAGAACAATGGGCACTAAGAAAGAACCTACTAATGATGAAGCTAAAAAAATGGTTTAAAAAATATGATGAAGCCTTTGGATTTCTGTGTCTCAATATGTCCCCTGAACTCCTCTTTCATGTAGAAGCCTTGAAAACACCTAATGAAGTTTGGCTTGCATTAGAAAAACTCTTTCTAGGAAGGTAGATGAAATGAGAGGTCATGAGTTAGAGAATGAACTCATAAGATTGAGTCCTAGTTCCTTTGACACTCTAGAAGATTACTTCACTAAGTTCAAATCATTAAGGTTGAATATTCTATTCCACCAAAAGAGCTCTTGGAGCCTCATGGTCAATGCCATCTCTAGATGACTTTATTGCTGACTTGACTAGGGAGCAAGGTAAGTTAATACATACGGGCACTTTGAAGTCCTCAAAACCTCAAGCCCTCATTACTGGGAATGGTAAACAAAAACATAATTCAAACAATAAAGGGAAGAAGCAAAAAACTTAGAAGGACAAGGAGACCAAGAAAGATAAAAAATATGAGCCCTCCAAAACCAACACTGAAAACTTTTCAAATCAAGGGAAACATAAGAAAGAAAAAGTTAAGTGTGCCTATTACAAGAAAATTGGGCACGATGAGCACAAATGTATGAAGAAGTAGATTGACCACCTCTCATATCTTCTTAAGAAGAACAACATAGGGGTCCTTTAATCTATCAAAGAGTCCTCATCAACCCAAGAACCTTCTAAGGAAAAGGAAAAAGAGAAATTTAAGGGTAAGGCTCTAGTTACAGTAGTATCTTCTTCAGCTCCATCTTGGATCATTGAATCAGGTGCTTTGCACCATATGGATTCTTCATAGGTTTAATTTTCTTCCTTAGAGCCTTATAGTATGTCTTCTATCACTTTGGGTGATGACACTCTAGCAACGGTTGCAGGGAGAAGGTTTGTTGAAGTTGAAGGTGGAACCTTCACATATTTTCTAAGTGTACCTTCTCTTTCAACTAATCTCCTATTAGTGTATCAAATTACTCACATAGGGAAGGGCATGAGAGTTCACTTTTCTCTAGACTCATCTGAGATTAGAAAGTTGCATAGCAACAAACCAATAGCATTGAGAAGGGCAGATCACCAAGCTAGGTTGTATACCTTCTCTCACTTTGCACCTAATGTTTCTCCTACAACATTGCTTACTCATTTAGAACGGAGTTAGCAAATTATGGCATGAGAGGTTTGGCCACCTTAACTACCACTACCTTGAGCAACTAAGTCAGCAGGATATGGTCACAAGATTTCCTAGAGTTAGTTTTTCTAAGGTTCTTTGTGAGGGTTGCACCCTTGGGAAGCATCCTGAAGAGAAAGTTGACAAGGACAAATCTTGGAGGGCTACACAGGATTTGGAGCTTGTTCACAATGATATATCAGGGGCATTTCCCCATCCATCTTTCACTAAGGAAAGGTATGTTCTCACTCATAGATGACTTCTCTAGATATACATGGGTCTACTTCCTTTGGAAATAATCTAGTCTTCGACAACTTTTGAGACTTCAAGGCTCTTGTTGAAAAATAGTCAAGAAAAGTCATCAAGGTTATTCGAACTGAAAATGGGGGTGAGTATGTCAACAACAAGTTTGAGCAATTTTGTACAACAGAGGGGATAGATTTGCAACACATAGTTCCTTATACTCCCCAATAGAATGGTGTTGCAGAACATAAGAAAGATCCTTAAAAGAGATGACTAATTGCATGATACACTCCAAGGACCTTACACCATAATACTGGGTAGAAGCAATCATCTATGCTTGTTACATTTAGAATGGAGTTCCTCACAATGCCTTGAAGGGTATCACTCCCTTTGAAGCTTGGACAGGTAGGAAACCATCAATTGAGCACTTCAAGGTCTTCAGATCTCTAGCTATGGCATGTATACCGAAGTAGAATCACAAGGCTATGGATCCTCAATCTAAACCTTGCATCTTTGTAGGTTATCTAGATTGTGTAAAAGGTTATCACCTACTCCACCTGACCCCACATGAGTTGTTCATTGAGAGGAGTGTTACATTTCAAGAGAGTCTGGCTTGACATTTCTCCTTCTATTGTGGACTCACTTGACATTGATGATTGTTCTGATGATTCAGATCATCCACAACAAGTTCTTGAGGTAGAGTGTTCTTCTTCTTCTTCTAGTTTTGATAGATAAGATAGTGACTGGGAGTCATCCTCATCCACTTCTAGACTTATATTAGAGGTTGATATTTGATAGGGAGGACTCTAGGCTGCCTGCTTCTGCAGCCTGTAGGTGTACAAGATTGTTTGACAACCCTAGCCTTCCTACCAATTCAAAGTGCTAAAAGACATACTCTTTGCAGAGATGGAAAACTCTACTTCACTACTTGGTGTGGGACGCATACCTTGTCCTCACTGTTTTCCAAGATGCTGCCTCAATGGCACATAACTTTCTGAGCCCGTTGCCCACCCTTCTCACTCTGTTCAAGGGTCTGGACTGCTTGGTACTCACTTTCCTTCTCTCTATTTTTCCACCCCTACAAATCTATTTTCCTACTTGTTTATCTAGCCGGACTCCTCACTGAGCTCGCCTAGAACAAGCATGCATTGCCTCTAGCCGGCAATCCGACCACCCCACAAAAGAAAAACAAACAAAAATCATGGCTCTGTTTGATGATCTCCATACTGTACATTGGGATTTGAAGAATCATCAAAACAGAGTCATGGTTTGCAAAAGAAAACAAAATTTTAGAAATAGAAAGACTAATCTACTGTAGAATGGTAAACTGAAAACAGAAAAGAAAATACACAGATGATCGAACTGCTGTACTTTATTTCTCTTTAAAATCCTAATTACATCAAAATGCTTTAAACATCAAAATTCCCTTCTTCGATTCTTCTCCTGAACTCCCTACAGAAAGAATGCTATATCATTTATACTTGCTCATGTCCATTACAGGACGATTTAGTTACTAGACAGTTCGTATTCTAACTGCTGGTTGAATTCTGCATTTTCTTGACAGTCGGCAAGACTTACCATGATGTCTCTCCGACACATTGTATCGGCAAAATGGATGACTATTGGCCTGGCCTAAGTCCCTTCTTCTGATATATCACCTCATCCCGATGACCTTTGTATCCCGTAGACTCCCATCGGCAAGAGCTACCAACGTCGGCGAAATTTCCTTTCTACTCACCAATCTTAATTCTTACACCGATGCACACTTTGATCTGTTTACCATCGGGAAGACTTAGTCTATCGCCCGGCGCTCTTCAAGTCATTCCGACACTTTACCGTATGCTAATGTGCTTCCTCCATTCCTCTTTGTCGGTGTGACAATACATCATCGACGCAAGAATTGAAGCTTGTGCCGATGCCTTTTATCACTGCGATACATACTCCTTCGCTGAACCATTGAACCACAACAACGGTTCAATCGCCAGGTTCAACCGTGAGGTTCAACCTCCAACAAAATGATCGGCGTTTTCAACTCCACCATCCTCTATGCATGAACCCGTTGAACCTTTGAACCTCAACAGCGGGTTCAATCGAAAGGTTCAACGAAGAGGTTCAACGGCGTGGTTCAACCGTTGAACAAATGGACCAACACTCTAACTTCACCAAACAGAAATATAAAACTGTTGAACCGTTGAACCCTGGTGCGAGGTTCAACCGCGGGGTTCAACCGGATGGTTCAGCTGTTGAACAAAATGCCGAACACCTTCAAAATGCTCGAAAAACTCCAAAAACAAAAACACAAGCTGCAAACTCAAAATTGACAAACCAAAAACTATGTACGGCTGCATTGAGCCTTGGTGCTCCTGCACCAATATTTCAGCACCTAACTCACTCACATCTCATCCTTTTTAGGCTAGATAGACACTTCAAAGTGTAAGCACTTGGGTAGGGAATCCAACAGATGGTAGATGTACACGGTCAGATTATTAGAGTAGGCCACATGCTTTCTATGCCTTAGCCTCTGATCCACAAACATTTTGAGAGGCACTAGACATACCTGAGTGGGATAATGCTATGAATGAGGAATATGATTCCTTAATCAGAAATCATACTTGGGACTTGACTACACTTCATAAGGGAAGGAAGATGGTTTGATGTAGGTGGATATATCAGACCAAGTTTTTTGCAGATGGGTTGGTTGATAAGTACAAGGTAATTTGGTTGCCAAGGGTTTTTCACAAGTTGCTACTATTGACTACATAGATACCTTTGCACCCGTGGCCAGACTGACTTCCATTCGACTTACTCATGCTATTGCTACTGCACATGGTTGGGATGTGCACTAGATGGATGTGCATAGTGCTTTCTTTCACGAAGACCTTGAGGAGGAGATCTACATGGAGAAACCACTAGGGTTTATTCAAGATTCATCTTTAGTTTACAGACTTAGGAAATATCTCTATGGCCTTAAACAAGTCCCTTGGGCTTGGTACACCAAGATGGATTCCTTCCTCCTATCTTCAGGTTTCAACCAGTGCCATTCAGATCCTAATGTATATTTCTTGTGGTAGCATGATTCATTATTGATACTGGTACTTTATGTTGATGATCTTTTGATCACCGAGAGCTCTTCATTCACTATTGTAGTCGTGAAGTCAGCTCTGTAGGACAAATTTGACATGACAGATTTGGGTTTATTGCATTACTTCCTTGGTATTGAGATTACATAGTCTAACTCAACAATCACTCTTTCACATCCCAAGTACACTCTTGATTTACTTTCTTAGTTTCACATGACTGACTGTAATCCATCTCTAACTCCCTTTCTATGTGGAGTCAATCTTGACACCACTAGTTGATGCAACATTGTATCAACAACTTGTTAGCAGTCTCATCTATTTGATCCATACTAGAGCTAATATTTCATATGTTGTTAGCATTCGAGCCTCATGAGTTGCATTAGAAAGCAACTAAGAGGATTCTTCACTATTTTCAAGGCACTCTTAGATTCAGGATTCATTACAGAGTTGGCACAGAGGTTGACTTGGTTGGATACACATATTCAGATTGGGCTGGTGATACTCAAAATTGTAAGTCCACTTTAGGTTATAGCTTCTCACTAGATTCTGGTCCTAATAGTTGGTCTAGCAAAAAGTAAAATGCTATTGCTTTATCATCCACAGAGGCAAAGTATAAAGGAGTTGTTAACGTAGCTACTGATGCTATTTGGCTTCGGGGTATTCTCACTAAGTTTGACATTCCATTCAGACAACCCACAATCATGTATTGTGACAACCAAAGTACCATCCAGATATGCAGGAATTCGGTCTAGCACCAATGGACCAAACACATAGAGATTCACATGCATTTCATTTGGGAGCTTATTCATGGTTAGATCATCGACTTAGTCTTTTTCTAGTATTTAGAGTAGGTTGTTGATATCTTCACCAAACCTTTTACTGAGAGCAAATTTATTCATATATGAACTCTTCTTGGGATGCAATCTACTTCAGGAGTGGCATCATCTTTAGGCGGGGCTTTCTAGTTCTCTTCATCTTATTTTCTCTCTTTTGGGGGGATTTTTTTTCCCATTGGATTTTCTCCCTTTCTCCACTTTATGAGAGATTGCATTGTATTTGGGTACCTCATCAGACCTCATTTCTGGGAACTAGTTTCTTTGTGCCAACCTAAGTTATGCTTAAGGGGGTGTTAGTGTATATTTTATCTCATGGATAATTACACATGGCGTCAAGTGTCATGCCCATACTAGGCCCACCTGTATCTCATCCATACAAGTGGGCAAAAATGGTGGAAACATTTTTTTTAAAGGAATAGAATTAAACATGAACCGAACTAGCTAGATTACCTATCCACCACTTAAGTATCACAATCAAGGTCAAGTTAAGCAATGTTAATTTCTCTAGTTTGCAATTATCCTAATAGTCCATTGAGACAAGTTAAGACCATGAAGATATTTAAGTAGATTATACAACTTAGTCTATAAGGTTTCCGTAATAAAATCCTCGACTAAGCTAACTAACTTAAAGAATTCAATATTTCATTATGACATAAATTACCCAACAGCAACTCATCAGAATAAAAAGCATACAGTCCAAACATAATTCCCAAAGAGTTTAATTATATCATAATGTCCAATCACACACATCAAAATAGACATTTATAAATAGTATCATATGATGGTCTCAAGTGCAGTACTAGCTAGGCCTCACATCAAGCCTACTTAAGTGTCCTAGTTAGTGGGTGAGTCTCATTGAGTTAACTCGCCACCTCTTGCTAGTTTTATGGGAGTTAACTTGCCACTACTCTCAGTTAGTGGTAGTTACGTGGAGTTATCTTCTCCACTATCATCTCCATCATTCACCTATATGTACAACATCATTTCATGGTTAATGTAGTTCAACTTATTCTATTCTTGTGTATTCCATGTTTGCATTGCATACTCTTTTTATACCTTGTAGGGCGTGCGATTTCCTGACATTCATTGCCCGTTCCGATGCCCACATTTTGTGAGTAGATCTCGGTTTTGACAATAGATATATTTAAGATATATAAAATATTTATTAATATTAATATTATGTTTATAATTAAATATTAATTATTTGAGTCATATTTAGGTTAAATTTTTATTTACATTTATAGACTCCTTAATGCGACTACGACATAATAAATTATCCATAGTTCATAGTACATCCATATTTTACATGAAGAGGTAAGGCAGTCTTATTAAACTCTCGGAAAACATTCCATACATTTGTTTTATATAATGTTTGAATTATCTATCCCTAATTTTTTATTCCATTCAATTATATATGATTTGTAATTAAGGGCCAATACCCAGTAACAAGGGTAGGCAAGAATAAATCCAACCTTCTTTCACTCTTACAGAACTCTAACCAACATTTCTTCTTCCTTCCGGCAGCAAAAGCATTTAAATTGACAAAAAAATTCCTGTAAAACTGGATGAATGTTTCTTATATCATGGCCATAAGTTAGAAAGAAACTAAGTCATGCCGCATTTGAGATGAAAATGAAAATGAAATCCACCAAACCCGCATCAAAATTCTAACGCATAGGTCAGCTTATACTCGAATTAAAAGGAACTCCAGAGCTCGGAATCCACGAATCGCCACCAATAAAACTCCCAACAGTAAATTGCTCAGCTTCCTCTAGTTTATTTATTACATGATAGCCAGGCCATTTCACACGCTCAGATGTTTCTGCGCCAGCGCCCTCATTCATAAACTCGCCATAATACAAGGTATTCAGAGAAGTGTCGGTGGAATTCCACGGTAACCAGCCGGCGGGATCAATTAAATCGCCAAGAGTAGATTGCATGACGACAGTGCGAGAGAATTGTCTCCAGGGTCTTCCCATATACGTCTTAAAATTCTGTTGGACGGGACTTAAATCAGGAGCCGCCATTATTGCACAAGCTTGTATGGTAATGCCACTGTTTTGGTTGAGATTTGTTCTTCCTTGGGCTGTGACGGTGTTCTCCTGGCCGGTGAGGGGCCTTCTCACCAGAATGGTGCTTTGCTGAATGACGGCAGCGGAGTTTCCGAAGATGAAATCAATGGTACCGTAGATGTAGCATTCGCGGAAGAATTGGCGACTGCTGGAGAGGAAAAGGGTATCTTGGTAGCCTTCTATGGAGCACTTGTAAAACACAGACCGGTCGCCCACCACTAAAAGTGCTACTGCCTGATGTTTCTGCGGCCCTGCTGTGTTGACGAACGCCATTTCTTTCGCAATGAAGCCGTCGCCCCACACCGCTGTATCACATTTCAAACAAACGTGATGGCTAGTTTGAGTTATCTAGATTAGATGAGCTCAGACTTGAAAGAAAGCCTATAAAAATATCACTGGGGTCAATATTTCTGCAGGTAATCTACATCCATCAAATTATTAGCTCACTTGCAGAACTGCATATGAGTATAGAAAGTGAAACATATAGTGTCAAAAAAAAAACAGACAAAAAATCGAATATGATGAGAATGCAATTTCACCAGAGAACAGCCGTCAAATTACCAATTCATTAAAATTAAAATGCATATAAATATTTTTAAATACAGAAAACAAAAATCGTTTCTTATACGCAACGTCCCTCACTTCATTTTTCGTCATGTTTTTGTTGCAGCCAAGTTTTCGTTTGCTCACACGTTTCTTCTTTCTATCACAGTTTATCCTCAACTAAAAAATTCTTCATCGTTTTGCCTACTCAGCTATTTAGTCCAAGCAAATGAAAGAATCTATTGAAGTTATATGAACAGAATTATGGAAAGGTGACACATTGTTTACTATTTGGGGTTTTCGATACTCGAAATAATAAACAACCAATCGATTGGTACATTGTTTCAGTTTATGTTTTTGAGCATTTTTCAGAGCTGTTGATATGCAAGTCAATTCTAACAGGACCAAAATTATGATTTTCTTTAAAAAAAAAAAAGATGCAGCACATGTTTTTCTTTGAGGGAAGTATCCTTGAAGAAGTAAATGAATACAAGTATCTTGGATTGACTTTAACAACATGCATAGTTGGGAGACTAGTAGAAAGAAAAGAACTTTGGGAGGTTAGAAAGCATGGTATGCCCTCCAAAACAAATGCAGAGAGGCAGAATTATGGGATTGGAAAACTATTCTGACCCTTTTTTGACTATTGGTAAGTCCTATGGTACTCTATGGGTGTGAGATTTTGGTTAGTAGCATGTTAGAGTCCAAGTGGAAGCAAATAGAGAGAATCCAAAAGCATATGATCACTAGCAATTTCATGCTAAAAGTTTCAACTCCATATGAGATTTTATTAGCTGAAACAGGAGTTGTTCTGATGGAAGCCACAACTATAGTGTGTCTCTTAAGGTATCTCAAAAGAATTGAGCAGATGGAAACAAGTAGGTGGCCTAAGGTAGTTTTCAACGAAGCTATAAACAAAAGAAAGAAATCCTGAATGAAACAAAATAACAAGTGGATGAACAAGTGAAATATCTTTTTGAATGCTTGCCCTACGGATGGCAAATAAATAAAATCTTTTGTCATAGATAAATTCCGCAAGTCTATGTGGAATGGGACTATAAGGAGAAAGAAGAAATACTAACTCGAGATGTTTAACCCTGCATGTGATCATCAGCAAAAAGCGTACATTGGGGCGGATGTCCCTTGGAGAGCTAAGATTTTGATTGGTCAAATTATAACCAACTCTCAGTAGCTTGAAACGGGAAGGTGGAAGGGGCCTAAAGAAACGTGGGAAGAGAGAGTGTGTGAGTTCTGCACTTTTGGTAGTGGAATAAAAAAAACACTTTATTTTGGAGTGTGACGCTTACACAAACATTAGGGTGAGGGGGCATTCGATAAGATCAGAGAGCTCATTATATCTTTGAACAAAAGAAGAATTGAAAGGTAGAAGCAAATCTAACTGGGTTGACTATCTCATAGGCTATTTCTCTTAGATCCTTTCTCCTTATGATGGATCATGGAGTGTGATCCGAAATGTTGAGGGAAAAAATCCACACAGTTAAATTGTGAAACACTGAATTACAATCATTATAAATTGTGGAAATTTGATGTCTATTATATCTCATAGACTATTTTTAGCGTCATGGACATTAAAAATTATTCTATTCTATTCTATTCTAATAAACAGTTGTGTGCTGAAAACAATGAATTGCTACCTACCGAAAGTTGCAGAGGCAGGAAGAGTTTGGAAATCACCAACGCTCCTGTTACCCATCACGTAAGTTCTGTCCATGCCGTCTCCAATCATCATCAGATTCCTCACTTTCGATCTAATCACAATGTTCTCGTGATATTGCCCAGCCTTTATATACATTACATAGTATGTCTCGTTGCCCTGAGGCGTAGCGTACGCACTCAGTGCTTCTGTAATTGTTTTATAATCTCCCAAGCCATCCTGTGCTACCACCACGTCTGCACTTGACTGCAAAAGTCGCCTCCTTTGAACTCCTGAGACCCACTCAGGAAACCTCATTTTCTTTTCATATGATAACAATCTGCGTTTCCCTGGCGGCGCCGGCGAGCTCGCCCTTAAATTCGTGAACAGGGCAAGCGACCGACTTATTAATTTCGACACGTTCAACACTTGCAGCGAAATTGATGATCCAACATTACTAAGATCGATATTGCTATAGTTTTTGTCGTTGTAATTCACGCCAGAGAATCCATCTAGACACATATGTTGATTAGTCAAAGCAGCGCTGATCCATGTGTGAACGCCCACCACCGCTGCTTCCTTCTCCAAATGGAAGCTTCTGATTGAATCCAGCGAGCAGTTGAGACGATGTAATGTGTCTTCAAACAGTTGCAGACAGTCCTGCCATGCCGTTTGGTCGTCCGTTCCAGTCACGTTATCGGAAAACAGTAGAGCCCACGCCTGCGCTTTTTGCACTCCTTCCACGGCTGCCTGCAATGATAGAATGACCCCATTTGTTGGGTCCTCGATTTGGCCTTCGCCAGACGTGAAAAACATCGCCAGCAATGCCCAGGCAAGAAAATATATCTTGCTTCTGATGAAACTCTGCTCTTCACTCTGCAGATCAATGCTATTGATAGCCATGTATACTGAATCCTAATTGATTTGGTAGGCTGCAATTTGTAGTTGGGTGGATAAACAAAGAAAACATATTAGGGTTCAGTTTTGTTTTAGAACGGTGAAGATTTTGAAACCCAACTTTGTTCTTTAAATAAGAAAATCATAACAGTGGAAATAACACTTATAATAAATATTCATTTATAAATCACTAACTTACAGTTATGAAGAAAAAAACTCCATACGCAGCAGCATAAACACAAAACACTCTGTATATTATTCTCCACCTTACATATCTGCTCAAATTGAGCAATCAGCACATAGTTTACTCTCAATTTTTCTGGCTTGTTACAAAAACTCAGGGCAGTCTTTTATAAAGACTTTACAGCCCCAAAATAGACCAGCAATAAAAATAAATTACTAGTCTAAAAATAAATTGATCATGCATGATCACTATAAACTTTAAAACCAACTGTACTAAAAATACAATTTATCATATGCATTGAACATGCATTCCAAAAAAGATAAGTCTTTTTACATCAAGGTCGCCTGGTTCATCTTGTGACGTTACCGTCAATTAAAATTGTTTGCTTGTGATTGGACTTTACAGGATTTTTAAAGCTTCCAAGTTTTAGCTTTTGTTTTCAATTCGGCCGCTTTCTTTTAGGAAACTCAGCCTTTGATATCATTATCGGCAAACACGTCAAGTATGATATGACGTTCATCTCGATGATGAGATTCTTGACTTCTGAATTCACTGCTACTTTATACGCAAAGTTAATCACCATATGCACACGAAAAACAAATACTAGAGTTACTGATTGTAGCGAAACATAAAACCTGCTACATAAATATTTAAATCTAATAAATTGGATAGTGCACATGACAATAAGTCTAGATATACGAGTTAGGTTTAGAAATGAGTACAGATCGGATTTGGTATTTAAATAAAATAGTAAAAGTAAAATTTATATTTTGGTATTAAAGAAGAGATTGGAAAAAATTTATTGTTACTTAATATTTAAAATTAAATTTTAAATGAACAAACCAAGACAATTGTGTTTTGTGAAATCTACGATTGTACATGAAGTTTTCCCTGAATGTTGTCATTATAAACTTTTTGTGGTCTCCAAATCTTTAATACATACAATAAAGATTCACTTGTACCAACACACGCAAAGAGAAGACTTGGTAACGTTTAAGAACACTATTAAAACTTGTTATGTTAGGAGAGGGAGGAGACTAGCTTCCAACCTTTCATCTTAGTTAAGCCTAGTTGATTGATCCAACGATTTTTTATAAAGTTGGAAAACACACCAAGCAAATGATGTAGTTATGTTCATGAGGGTTATGAGACTTGAACAAAAGCGTAATGAATGATTTGATGACCTATTGTAAGAACTAAGGCTTTGATACTTTTTGATAAAAGGTTTGATATGATCAAAATGGTTAATGCATGTTAGTAAGCAAAATGACACTTGTCAATCACTAACAATTGTGTTGGGGTAAATACTCCTCCTCGAGATGGTGAGGGTACTTTATTGAAAACCACAACTAGAAAATATATGTAGGCTATACACTTTATAAGTTTGCATTTGAGAGTTTTTGGATGGTTTACAAAATTTATGAGGGAAATATTTTTAAAATTGGAATATAAAAGAAGTGTGGATTTAATCAAATAGAATCTAGAGTGTAATTAATTCTACACCAAGAATAATTTTAGAATTTGCAAGTAAAGACCAAAGATCAAATTTACAAGTTCCAAGAGAATATTTATGAAAATAAGTAATTACATCCAATGTAAGAAAATACATAATATCAAACACAAGTGAGATACAAAGTTTAAATCTACAACTTTATTTATTCTCCAAAACTAATAAAGCAAAAAACATTTCATATTCCCATACAATCTATATCAAAATTATGAAAAGTCTCTTTACAATGCACCCACTTTATAATTTATAGGAAAAATAACTCTGTTTCTCACATCACCACTTAACTACCTTTTCTCACATAACCACTTAACTACCTTTTGAGACTTTACAATTTAAAAAATATATAAAGTCCCTCATGAGCCTATAGATTGGGCTTATAAACTACTACATTAGAAAATTTAATATAATTGGTCTTATATCTAAACATTACAACCTAATTGAAAATTTGATTTGTGTTTAACCATCATGATCATCTTTTGGAGGAGAGACCTTCAACATCATCTTGCACCTTGATTGGTTCTTCATGAAGACATTATTGGTATCCTTTCATTTATAGGTCACCTCTTTGATAGCATTTGAATCTAACATCTTGAGAAGTATAAATCTCCAAAATTTGACAAGATATCTTATAGTATCTAACCAATTATTTCTCAAAACTAATGAATGAATTTTACATAATCATGAACTTATTGATTGATGAGGCATCAAAGGTTGGTTCTCTGGGTGACTCCTATCTTATTAATTTAGTCATTCGATCTTTCACAACACTAATAAGATTGATTAGATTATTATCACAATAATATTTTAATGGCTATTTTCAATAAACTCATGGATTAAAGAAGGCCTCGAAGTGGCCACGAAAGGGCAAGATTGCTCCCCAAAATAATCAAGAAGACAGAGAAAAATCTTGAGGGGAAAGATTGGCTAGCAAGGGCCACCAAAAACTAAAAGGTGGCATTGGGGCTAAGGCCAAATTACACAAAAGATACCCAATATGGGAGAGGACCCAGTAGTAGAACACCCTAACTTCATGCCTCTCAAAATAATACGTGGCAATTTTGAATCACTCCAAAATTTGTACAGTAGCTTAGTTGGCAAGGCCCCTGCTTATAACTAAGATTTCAGGGCCACATCAACATGCTTTTTGTTGAGGTGTCAAATAGTTCCCCAAGAAACAAGGTGGACCAATAGGTGTGCATTAAGTCATATTTTGTTGGTGCTCTGATGTGGCATCACATGATTGGTTGCTTTTTAGATCTAAAGGGCACATTTCATTCAATTATTAGTACTTATAGTCAACACTAACAACCTTAAAGTCACAACTACTAGTGCTAAACTTTTTAAAATATTGGGCCTTAAATGCATAAACATTATCTCAGCCATTGGAACTATATCAAGTATTGGGTCTTTTCCCCTATGGCCTTGAGAAGTATCACAAGATAATATCATTAAAATACATTTTGAGATGACATGCTACCAACTCGATCAACAGAATCAACAAAACTTAAAGGTACATCCACAAACAAGTAGACGACAACTAGAGGTATTGTCCACTCTGGCAACAAGAAATATGAAGTGACAGCTAGTAATTAAACATCTATCAGATGGTACAAAAAAGACCATTGAGAAGGATAGGGAGTTGGAAATCCATAGGGGAAAAGACCCAATACCTGAGATAGTTCCAAAGGTTGATATAGTATTTGTGCATTTAAGGTCCAATATATTTAAAAGTTTAGCACTAGTAGTTGTGACTTTAAGGTTGTTAGTGTTGACTATAAGTACTAATAATTGAATGAAATGTGCCCTTTAGATCTAAAAAGCAACCAATCATGTGATGCCACATCAACGCACCAACAAAACATGACTTAATGCACACCTATTGATCCACCCTTTTTGGGGGAACTATGTGATACTTCAACAAAAAGCATGCTGATGTGGCATCATATTTAATGATGTGGCCCTAAAACCTTACTTATAAGTAAGGGCCTTGCCAAGTAAACTACTGTAAAATTTTTGGAGTGATTTGAAATGGCCACGTATAATTTTGAGAGGCATGAAGTTAGAGTAATCAACTACTGGATCCTCTCCCCTATGAGGTTTGAATTTGAAATGACCATCTGATAATTTCCACTAAAAGAGGTAAATCTCTAAAGAGATATAAATGATTTTGAGGGAGCCATTGATCTACTTACAGAACCATGTCTCAATCAAAAAAGCCATTGGCAAGCCTTCAGGACCATTTCTTTGACCTATCCAGTGCCTCGAGGAAACATGAAAGTCAAGACCAATATAGAAGCGCCTGACACTAGCAATTTCAACCATTATTTGCCATAAAAGGGCCAAAACTTTGAACTGCCTTATCAAAGCGCCTTACCAAGAACAAAGTAGTAGAGACGCCAGCCAATATCTGAAAGCCTAAGGAGAGACAAAGACCCCAAACTGGAAGAATCACTAGCCAATATTGCCATGGAAAGTGGTACCTCATACAAAAATCGCATATGACTTGTTAATAATTTGTCTTCCTTGACACCAAGATTGTCCAAACTCCCCACCAATACGATCCAACAAGGATTGGGTTTGAAAAATAAACATGCATTTCAGTCAACTAACTAGAAAGAATTTAAGACATAACATGTTGGACAACGAAGCAATTTCCTTATAACCAAAAAAATGAGAGGGAGATCTGTTGTAAAAAGATCAATCGAGGTGATTCTACCTCCATCTAGTTCTTCCGTCCGATCATAGAGAGCTCAGAACACCCAGTACCCATATTGATCCCCAATACCCTCCGAAGTGTGTTGGACAAGAAGAGGAAATAAAAACCAACCCAAAGAAACAAGCAAGTAGTGTCCACGTTCACAGGGCTTGGAATGAAAGACACCTTTCCACAGCCATAATAATACTCAATAATGAAAATTCACCAAAAGCATAGCAGAGAATGCAAAACCTCAAACTTCAAAGCTCTGTGGCACCATAATCAATACTAGAAAAAAGTCAATATATGCTCCTCCACAAGTGTTTTCATGCCCTATTCTGTGAGCGGTTTAAAATTGTAACTATGGCATAAAACCACCTTCACCTCGTCATAATCCTCATGACGAGGCAATTGATGTTAGGGGCATTTCTACCCCAAATCAGAATTGCACGGGAGATAGCCCAACTGAGGTTGTATAAACCTGATGATATTCCTCTTTCCCAAGGATTGTTGGGCACGTAGCATGTGAAGACCAATGTAACGGCTGCTCTTCTATCCTGTAAAGACAGCTCTCTTCTTGTTTGTAACCGCTATCTTTGTAACTGCCATTTTCTTGACATATATATTTTTTTTTTGGTCAACCTTTCTTCTTCTTGGTCAGGCGGTTGGTGCTGGAAATAGGAGTTAGTGTATTGTATTTGTATGACGGTTTAAGAGCTGCTGCTTCTCTGAATGTATTATGGATGAAGTGATAAATAAAAAAGAGAGTCCCCTGCTTTCGATAGTGGATGTAACCAGATAATCTGGTGAACCACTTTAATCTTTTGTGTCCTCTGTTTTGTTCTTGTGTGTTCTATTTTTATTTTTCTACAATTTTTATCGTCTGCATATTTTTCTTTAATCTCTACAATTGGTATCAGAGTTGTAGTTAAGTAGCTCAGCCAAGAAACTCATTTGTGAAGCTTGTTCAAAAACCGGTAGAGTTTTGTCAAATCATGGATGACGTAGATAAATGGAAGATAGAGAAGTTCGCGGGGCAGAACTTTGGCTTGTGGAAGGTTCAAATGGAGTCACTATTGATCAAGCAGGACCTCTCACTTGCATTGCTTGGGAAAACAAAAGGAAAAGGCTCAATGTTAGATGAAAATTGGGAGAAAATAGATATGAAAGTGAGGGCAACAATTTTTCTTTCACTGTCCAGCAATGTGCTATTCAATGTTTCTTCTAAGAATACTACGAAAGAGCTTTGGGATAAACTCTCCAGCATGTATGAGATAGCATTGGCATCGAATAAGGTATTTATTATGAAAAAATTATATAACTTAAAAATGAGAGAAGGTGGGATTGTGTCAAACCATCTGAATGAATTTAATACCTTAGTTACCCAATTGACTTTGGTGGGTATAAAGTTAGACGATGAGATTAAGGCAATTTTGTTGTTGTGTTCCTTACCAAATAGCTAGGAAGGTGTTGTGATGGCTGTGAGCACTTTGGTAGCAACCAAAAGTAAATTAACTTTTGATGACGTTGCAACCACCCTTCTCAGCAAAGATATGAGGAGGAAAAATCAAGAACCCTCTTTTGGTGACATGTTAACAGCTATAAGTACCAAAAATGGGGGAAGAGGTCAAGCAAAAGGTCGAAATGGTAACCGATGAAGATTTAAATCCGCCCCACGATCTAAGTCCAGGGGCAGAAATGGTGCTTGTTGGTTTTGTGGAAAACCTGGTCATACAAAGAAAAATTGTTGGAACTTCAAGAAGGCCCAAGATAAAGTGAGTAAAAACAATGAAGTAAACACTGCATGTGATAGTGTGTTGGTCTTATCAGCTAGTGATACAAATGCAGATTCATGGGTCCTCGATTCCGGCGCCTCCTTCCATGCTACTTCATGCCAGGAGACTTTTACAAATTTCCAAGAAGGTATAGTCGGTAAGGTTTTCCTTGGTGATAATAAGGAATGTGAAATTTTAGGCAAGGGAGATGGATCTTGATGGATGCGAGATATGTTCCCATGTTGAAATAAAATTTAATATCTATCAGCGAGCTTATTGCTTGTGGGTGTAATGTTAAATTTTCTCTAGATACTTGGAAAGTAATAAAAGGGGTTTTAGTGCTTGCAAAGGGAAAGAAGTTGGGTAATCTTTATATTTTAGAAAATCATGGTGAAGTGGGAGCTATCTTGTTGGCTATGGACAGTGGCTCAAAAATTTGGCATAAGAGGCTTAGTCATATGAGCCAAAAAGGACTTCAAGTTATGCTTCAATGGAATCAGCTACCAGGCCTTACATCAGTTGATTTGGAGTTATGCGAACATTGCCTTTACGGCAAACAGACTCGGAGCAGCTTCTTGAAAATAGGGCATGATAAGAAAACTACTCCATTGGAGCTTGTTCATTCTGATGTTTTCGGCCCCACTAAGGTAACTTCTTTCGGCGGAGCTAATTATTTTGTTACCTTCCTTGATGACTGCACTCGTAAAGTTTGGATTTATATGTTGAATAGAAAATCAGAGGTGTTTTCAAAATTTAAGTCTTTTAAGGCTGCTGTTGAAAATCAGATTGGGCATAAAATTAAATGTCTACTAACAGATAATGGTGAAGAATATTGCTCTTCAGAGTTTGACGCATTCTGTACATATCATGGTATTCGTCGGCTAAAGGTATCCTTATACCCCTCAAGAGAATGGTGCAGCTGAGAGGTTAAATTGCACGATTCTTGAGAGAGCTTGGTGTATGCTCTCAAATGCTAGATTAGGAAAAGCATTTTGGGCAGAGGCGTGTAATACTACAATTTATTTAATTAATCATGCTCCATCTCATTTAGAATTTGACATTCCGGAGGAGAGATGGCTTGGAAAAAGAATTTCTTGTAATCATATTTGGGTGTTTGGCTGTGAAGCATTTGTACATATTTCAAAGGAATAGAGAGAAAAACTTGATTTCAAATCCAAGCAATGCATATTTCTCGACTATGGAGAGGATCAATTTGGTTTCAGGTTGTGGGATCTCGTCGCCAAAATGATTGTTCGCAGTCGGGATGTCATATTTAATGAAAAAGTCTTTCTAGGTTTGCATAAATAGAGTTCATCTCTAAAAGAATGTATTGATGTTGATTTGTTTGACAACGCCATCGTCCGACAAACCACTATTTCATTTTCTCAGCCTTTAATAATGCCTTCACAGCCATCCAACATAGGCCCTCTGCCTTCCAATTTGGGCACCCCTGTTTATACTGGCACACAGTCTCACCCTTTTGTTTGTTCATAGAGTCTTGAAACTCATATACACCACAAAATAGCTGCAGAGATGCCTTCTCAAATTTGTGACTTTTCCTCAATACCAACGCAGTCCCCAATTTCTCCCACGTTGCCTTTAACAAATGCTATGCAGCGTATTGATTATTCAATGTCCTCTTCTTTTACTTCACCGCAGCCAGTATGAAGTCATTTGTAGCTATATAAATCTCAATCGCTCCCTTTATCACATGTCACACAGCCATCTTCTAGTCTGTCGCAGTCTTTGGTCCAAGCGTCATTGCCTCTAAGTAATACGCAGTCCTCAGTTATTAATTCCCAGCATCTTCTGGACCATTCGTTGCCAGTTTCTCATTCGCTGCCAGCTCTCAGAAGTCCCAACACAGGTGAATTTTCAACGTAGATACAAGGATTATCTTCATCACAGTCTATATTATAGAGATTGTTGCCTCAAGAAGAGAAGACGCTCCCCTTGAATGTGCATCAACATCTTTTTGAAACAGATGAAACAACTGCTCCAGCTACAAGGCACGACAGTGTGACTAAGCAAAGAACTATAGGTGCACAGAGCAGTGTACAGAGACAGCAGAGAATGCAATAAGGTAACTTACAGTCTAAAATAGATGATGTCTAAAATCTTTTACATAGATTACATTTGGACACAAATTTGCAACCAGAATAGAGTCCTCATTTACGGAGGTCTACCCATGAGAAGAGGCATCCGATGAAATATGATGACTATGAATTGTTGCTCTCCAATCAATCTGAGCCTGCCATGTTTAATCAGGCTTGTCAAGATTCAGATTCTGTGAAGTGGATGGAAGCAATGACAGAAGAGATGGAGTCTTTGAGTACAAATGATACTTGGGATTTGTTTACACTTCCACCAAATCATAAACCTCTGAAAAATAAATGGGTCTATCAACTGAAAGAGGAAGATGGAGGTCATAAACAATACAGGACCAGATTGATTGTGAAGGGTTTTGATCAGCAGAAAGGAATTGACTTTAGTGAGATTTTTTCACCAGTTGTGAAAATGAACACAATTCGTGTTGTGCTAGGTTTGGCAGCCATTTGGGATCTTGAGCTAGAGCAGCTTGACGTCAAAACAACTTTCCTTCATGGAGATATTGAAGTGGAATTGTATATGGAGCTGCCAAAAGGATTTGCCAAACAGGGTCAAGAACATCTATATTGCAGATTGAAGCTGAGCTTGTATGGGCTAAAACAAGCCCCAAGACAGTGGTATCTTAAATTCAACTGCTTCATGACTGATCATAAATTCACTCGCTGTGAATCAGACCTTTGTGTCTACTATAAAAGGCTTGCTAGTGGTGAGTTTATCATTCTTCTGCTCTATGTTGATGATATGTTAGTTATTGGCACTAGTGTGAAACTTATTGCTAAGCTGAAGAAACAATTGTCTCATCATTTTTCCATGAAAGATTTAGGACCAGCTAAATGGATTCTTGGGATGCAAATAATTAGGGACAAAAATAAGAGACAAATCGCATTATCCCAAGCAAAATATATTGCCAAAGTTTTGGATAGATTTAATATGACAAATGACAAGTCTGTCTCTACTCCTTTGGCTGATCATTTTCGCTTATCTTCAGTTATGTGTCCTAAAACTCAGGAAGAGGAAGAACAAATGTGCTCTATTCCATATTCATCCATAGTCGGTAGTCTGATGTATGCAATGGTGTGCACTCATCCGGATATTGCTCATAGTGGGAGTTGTGAGCAGATTTATGAGTCATCCGGGGAAATCGCATTGGCAAGAAGTTCAATGGATTTTGAGGTACTTAAATGGTACTTCACATTATGTTTTATGTTTTGGTGGTCCAAACACTCAGCTAAGAGGATTTGTTGATTCAAATATGGTTGGAGATTTAGATAAACGTCAGTCTACCACTGGATATGTGCTTACCTTCGCCAGGGCTGCCATTAGTTAGGTTTTACGCTTGCAACAGGTCATTGCTCTCTCATCAACTGAGGCGGAATACATTGCTCTCACTAAAGGAGCAAAGGAAATGATATGGCTACAATGTTTGTTGGCTGAACTGGGATGCCTAAAATTAGTTTTTACTTTGTTTTGTGATAGCAATAGTGCTATTCACTTGGCCAAAAATTCCACATTTCACAGTCAGACAAAGCATATTGAGCTGAGATATCATTTTATTCTCCATGTTCTTGACGAGGGTAAGCTCTAGGTGCAAAATATTAACACTAAAGTGAACCCAACAAATGCATTAATGAAGATTGTACCACAAGAGAAGTTTGAGTTTTGTTGAGCTTCTCTCGGTATTGTTCCGATGTGACAATGAGCCAGATGTGGGGATATCTCTTAATAGTACTTTTGCCGATCCCATTGGTCTTCAAGTGGGAGATTGTTGGCCACGTAGCATGTGAAGCCCAATGTAACGGCTGCTCTTCTATCCTGTAAAGACAGCTCTCTTCTTGTTTGTAACAGCTATCTTTGTAACTGCCATTTTCTTGGCATATATTCTCTTTTTTTTTGGTCAACCATTCTTCTTCTTGGTCAGGTGATTGGTGCTGGAAATAGGAGTTAGTGTATTGTATTTGTATGACAGTTTAAGAGTTGTTGCTGCTCTGAATTACATATTATGGATGAAGTGATAAATAAAAAAGAGAGTCCCCTACTTTCAATAGTTGATGTAGCCAAATATTCTGGTGAACCACTTTAATCTTTTGTGTCCTCTGTTTTGTTCTTGTGTGTCCTATTTTTATTTTTTTGCAACTTTCATCATCTACATATTTTTCTTTAATCTCTACAAGGATATCCATATATGTAAAAGCAAGAATTTTCCATTTCAATAATTTTTTGACACATCATAATTGCCTTCACCTTGTCCATGGCGAGGCGACATTTGTTAGGGGCATTTCTTCCCCTAAAAATTGAAGGAAGGGCTATCAATTCACCCGAGGATAGCAAACGACTCTCCTCAATCTTAAAATTTTTCTACTATGTTCTAAAAGCCTGCAGCTATCTCCACTTCAGTCATACCACTCTTAGGTCTATGAGACTTCTTGCCTTATCTTGGCATAGTGAAGTCTGGTTCCTTTGCTAGATTTGTCTAGAAGATGCCTAGCATTAGAGTATTTGTTGTTACCATATCCTCCTGAAGCACCTCCTCATCAAATTCATCACATGTATCTTTCCCAACTTCAAGTAATACTTCATCTTCTGCAATGATGTCTGACAGTTTCCAAGTTTTATGTCCCTTCTACTTCCATCATTATTTGTGTCTAAATATTCCTCAATCTCTGATTGTGCAATGGTAAACCGTTCTGAAAAACAACATCCAAATCATCCTATAGGGCTTCATCTACCATATCATCAAACAATTTCTCTCCAACAATTTTCCAGATTTCTTCTGCTAGATCATGGATTAATTCTTCTACATTATCCTATGGAACACCTTGAATCTCTACATGTCCCTTAAAAAATTCTTCTCCTCTTAGAGCCTGAGGTTCTAAAGAAATTTCATCTTTAATTTGTAGATCCACTTACAGGAGTATTTCTTGTGGGGTTTCTCTAACATCCTCTCAATATTGTGTTCATCTTCAATGTTTGGTATTGAAAAGTTAGTTGTCTGGAATGACACTTGATGAGCATCTTGCTCTATTTCTAATCTTGTCTCCACTACTTGTATGTTTGAGACATTTTCCCCATGACAAGTTTGGCATCTTAAGTCAAGTCCTTCATAGAAAATCTTCTCTTCCTGTAGACACCCAAATTTGACTCTTTGTACCATTTATCAATTTGTCGCATTATTCACCATTGCATATGTCGATTTTGTCTAGCACATTTGTATCAATTATCAATTTTCTTCTAAACCATATATTTCCATCATTAATTAAATAAATTATAGTTATTTAATTAATTTCATCTATTTTCATTATCTTTATTCTTCTATTTTCTATCTATAATTAAATAATCTTTAATTATTTAATTATCCCATTATTCTTCTAAAATTAAATAAATTTTCTAAATTTATTTAATTTGATCTTTCTTAAATAAATAAAATTAATATTTTATTTATTTATCTTCTCATCATGCATATAAATTAAATAAATTTGTTTATTTAATTTATATTGATTCTTCCAATTTTCTAAATTTACCTTTTTTTCATCATTTAAAAATAAATTAAATGAATTTATTTGTTTAATTTATTTTTCATTTTATCATTTTCTTTTTTTATCACTTTCTTCTATGTGTACAAGTTGGCCTTGTCCTTAGTTTGTCAAAATTAAATATAAAAAAATGATTTAATTGGTTTAAAAATTAATTATCCTTGTCATCCAACTCTTAAAATAGAAAAACATCCTATTTTAAGAAAATCAATCTTATCTCCACCAACAAAGCCAACTAAATCATTTAATAAAAATTTTCCCTATGGACACATGCCTTGTACACATTCATCCATGCCTTTTGAATTATCTCAACCGTTCATGTAGCCACTTTTTCTCTACCGTTGATCAATCTTAGTTGAGAGCTATATATACACCTTCTCATTTCATTTCATCATACACAATCTCTATAGCATCCAGATTATCATCTTATGCATATCACCTCCATTGAGCATCCATTAAGCACTTTGAGCATATCATCTATCATCATGGCAGCTTTGGCAACTATGGTTGTTCACTATTAAGAAGCAATTCATGTTCAACCAAGGAATCCATACAATCTAGGTGACATAGTTCTTTGATTTGTTTTCATTTTGTGTCATTTAGATAGATTTCTTGAAGGTGGTAGGATTGGGTTTTGATTGTAATGCTTGATCTTGTTAACCTAATTTTTCCTAGTCACACAGTTCCCAATCCCTAGCAAAACTTGTAACTGTTACCGATGTAGGACACCCAGTATTCACATCCAAAAGAAGGCATATTCTAATAAATTCCTCTGGAGCTGATAATGATTCTTCGTCAAGGCTTATAAGAGTACCCAAAGAATTGCCAATAATTTGTAAAATGGCTTTACCACTATATTCCAAAGGTAAGTTTTCAAGACAAATCTAAAAGGGGACCTGATGCATTTTAGCTCTACTAGGGTCAAACATGTTTCCCATTGTTGTAGGTATAGACTAGGATTGCACAGAGACGCATCTCTGACCCCCTGGGATGCGTCTCAGAGATTGGTACACGTCTCCTGTCTCGGAGACTTGATTGGATACGTCTCCCTTCGCAAGAGACTTCTAGTTGCGTTTCCACTCATCTCCAGGTACCCTGTGTCAATAAAAAGGTGTCTCCACTTTTTATTTTTCTACCTTTCATTTTTTTCGTTGTTTTTTCACATGCTCAGTGGGTTCTTCCTCCTACGGCTTTCAAACCTCAATACTAGTGTTTACAGTAATATATATACATTAAGCTAAATATTTTCAGTTTTAATGTTAGCATATTAATAAATTAATAAAATTATTAAATTATATTTTTACAAAATGGCATCTCCAAGTACCCCCGTCTCCTATTTTTCAAAAACAGATGTACCAATACTGGTACCAGTCTCCATGCAACCTTGGTATAAACCAGCCCCACTAAAAAACCATGCAGTTGTCTTGAACACAATTTCTCTATCCTCTTTATTTTGAAAAACAACATTAAAGAACCCATTTTCCAGCATAACGCCAATTTTCAAAAACCCATTTTATTAAGGAAGATTTTGTAGGAGAAAGTTACCAAAACTTACCTCCAAGAGATCGTTGTTTGAAATCCTCAATATGTTGGATCAACAATGAGTCTGGGATTATGGCAACCAAATGTGTTTGTTTTTTCATAGGGTGCTTTTGGCTGTACAAGTCCCTTTGTCCTCTATCTTTGTCTCTATTTTGTTCAGCCCCACAAACGTTGTGATATTCTCTAGATATACCAAATATTGCACATAGGATGTTAACTATTCAACCTTTGGCTTCAATTATGCTTTAGTCTCTTTATGTATAAAATTGTAAACATGGAAATCTTTATGATTTCTTTGTCTCCTCCTCTAGTTTTTTTCCCCATTTCAACCTTTGAGACTTGATAATGAAATGTCTACATTTCTCTTTTACCTTTATCAATAGTTGTGGTTGCTATCTTTGTTTATCTCATGCTTTGTAAGTTTGTGGCTATAGTAGAGATAACTTTGGCTTTCTTATGCTACAATGCACCATCATAGTAAATGATGCTAGCATAAAAAAATTTGGTGACTAATGGTTTAATGATTCTTTCTCTTCTTGATTTTTTGCTTCTACCAAATAGGAACAGTTGTGGGAGCAAGATCAATTTGTAAAGGAGTCTCAACCTTATAATCTTGTTGTTTTTATTCTTGAAATGGTTTCCAAGGAGGAGAAGAGGTTGATATAAAGGAGTGAAACGAGGATAAGGAGTCTTCTCAAGTGGAGACATGTTCTTTGTAAATAATGTCCTCAAAGGAGGGGAAGGATTTTTCTTAATAAGAGTTCCTTTTGGGGAAGGGGTTCTCTCTAAAGAAGGTATTTCCCCAAAATGAAGAATAACCTTTTGGGGTAGTGAAGGGATAGAAATCTTAGGAACATGAGCACCTAAAGGGAGGTATCCTCTTGCATTGTAGATAGATCTTCAGGGGAAGGAGGTAAGGGTTGTGTTTTTTTAGTATCTAGAGTTTTCTTAGAGAAAGTAAATCTAACTGTAGGTTACTTATTCCTCAATAACTTATCATCATCTTCAAGAGACTCTTCTTCATTAATGTCTAGATTGTTTTATTAATGGGAACTTTTGTAGTTTCACTTTGGTTAGAAGCTGTTAGGAAAGTGTGATATTTAATTGCAATCCTAATACCTAATGTTAGATTTCTAAACATCTTGACATAGGTACTTGAACACCTATGTGGATGGTTTTAGGATATTATTATTTAATTATTCTCCTTATAAATAACAAATATTATTCTCTTTTTCATTTGGTACAACTTTTTAAAATTTTGATTGTACCTAAATACAGCCATACGGCCATCAAATTTAGGACTCATATCCTATTTGAGCGAAAGTGAAAATGAAATCCACCAAACCCGCATCAAAATTGTTACACATAGGTCAGCTTATACTCGGATTAAAAGGAACTCCAGAGCTCGGAATCCACGAATCGCCACCAATAAAACTCCCAACAGTAAACTGCTCAGCTTCCTCTAGTTTATTTATTACATGATAGCCAGGCCATTTCACACGCTCAGATGTTTCTGCGCCAGCGCCCTCATTCATAAACTCACCATAATACAAGGTATTCAGAGAAGTGTCCGTGGAATTCCACGGTAACCAGCCGGCGGGATCAATTAAATCGCCAAGAGTAGACTGCATGACGACAGTGCGAGAGAATTGTCGCCAGGGTCTTCCCATATACGTCTTAAAATTGTGTTGGACGGGACCTAAATCAGAAGCCGCCATTATTGCACAAGCTTGTATGATAATGCCACTGTTTTGGTTGGGATTTGTTCTTCCTTGGGCCGTGACGGTGTTCTCCTGGCCGGTGAGGGGCCTTCTCACCAGAATGCTGCTTTGCTGAATGACGGCAGGGGAGTTTCCGAAGATGAAATCAATGGTACCGTAGATGTAGCATTCGCGGAAGAATTGGCGGTTGCAGGAGAGGAAAAGGGTATCCTGGAAGCCTTCCATGGAGCACTTGTAAAACACCGATCGGTCGCCCACCACTAAAAGTGCCACTGCCTGATGTTTCTGTGGCCCTGCTGTGTTGACGAACGCCATTTCTTTCGCAATGAAGCCGTCGCCCCACACCGCTGTATCACATTTCATACAAACGTGATGGCTAGATTAGATGACCTCAGACTGGAAAGAAAGGCCTATAAAAATATCACTGGGGTCAATTTTTCTGCAGGTAATCTACATCTATCAAATTATTAGGTCACTTGCAGAACTGCATATGAGTATAGAAACATATAGTGTCAAAAAACAAACAAAAAATCCAATATGATGAGAATACAATTTCACCAGAGAACAGCCGTCAAATTAACCATTCATTAAAATTAAAATGCATATAAATATTTTTAAATACAGAAAACAAAAATCGTTTCTTATACGCAACGTTTTCGTTTCTTATACGCAATATTTTTAAATTCATTTTTCGTCATGCTTTTGTTGCAGCTTAGTTTTCGTTGCTCACACGTTTCTTCTTTATATCACACTTTATCCTCAACAAAAAAAAATTCTTCATTGTTTTGCCTACTCAGCTATTTAGTCCAAGTAAATGAAAGAATCTATTGAAGTTATATGGACAGAATTATGTAAAGGTGACACATTGTTTACTATTTGGGGTTTTGGATACTCCTAATAGTAAACAGCCAATCGATCCAATCGACACATTGTTTCATAATAAACAAAGAATTTCTACGTACCGAAAGTTGCAGAGGCAAAAAGAGTTTGGAAATCATCGACGCTCCCGTTACCCATCACGTAAGTTCTGTTCATGCCATCTCCAATCATCATCAGATTCGTTACATTCGATTTAATCACAATCTTCTCGTGATATTGCCCAGCCTTTATATAAATTACATAATATGTCTTGTTGTCCTGTGGCGGAGCGTACGTAGTCAGTGCTTCTGTAATTGTTTTATAATCTCCCGAGCCATCCTGTGCTACCACCACGTCTGCACTTGATTGCAAAAGCCGCCTCCTTTGAACTCCTGAGACCCACTCAGGAAACCTCATTTTCTTTCCATATGATAACAATCTGCGCTTCCCTGGCGGCGCCGGCGAGCTCGCCCTTAAATTCGTGAACAGGGCAAGCGAGCGACTTATTAATTTCGACACGTTCAACACTTGCATCGAAATTGATGATCCAACTTCACTGAGATCGATATTGCTATAGTTTTTGCCGTTGTAATTCAGGCCAGAGAATCCATCGAGACACATGTGTTGATTAGTCAAAGCAGCGCTGATCCATGTATGAACGCCTGTCACCGCTGCTTCCTTCTCCAAGTGGAAGCTTCTGATTGAATCCAGTGAGCAGTTGAGACGATGTAATGTGTCTTCAAACAGTTGCAGACAGTCATGCCATGCCGTTTGGTCTTCCGTTCCAGTCACGTTATCGGAAAGCAGTAGAGCCCACGCCTGTGCTTTTTGCACTCCTTCCACGGCTGCCTGCAATGATAGAATGATCCTATCTTTTGGGTCTACGGTCTTCTCGATTTTGCCTTCACCAGACATGAAAAACATCGCCAACAATGCCCAGGCAAGAAAAATTATCTTGCTTCTGGAAAAACACGGCTCTTCACTCTTGAGAGCAATGCTATTTGTAGCCATGTTTCCTGAATCCTAATTGATTTGGTAAGCTGCTATTTGTAGTTGGGTGGATAAACAAAGAAAAAATATATATTAGGGTTCAGTTTTGTTTTAGAACGGTAGGTTCCATACACATCAAGATCGCCTGGTTCATCTCCTGACGTTACACTCAATTTAAATTGTTTGCTTGTGATTGGACTTTACAGGATTTTGTTCTCAATTCGCCCGCTTTCTCTAGGAAACTCAGCCTCTCATCACTACCGGCAAACACGTCAAGTACGATATTCATATGACGGTCATGTCGATGATAAGATTCTTTTTGAATTCACTGCTACTTTATACGCAAATTTATCACTATATGCACACGAAAAACTAGGATTACTCATTGTAGTGAAATATAAAACCTGCTACATAAATATTTAATACTAATAAATTGGATAGTTCATATGACAATAAGTCTACATATACGAGTTAGGTTTAGAAATGCGTAAAGATTGGATTTGATATATGAATAAAATAGTGAAAGTAAAATTTATATTCTGGTATTGAAGGAGAGGAGATTGAAAAAAAAACAGGATATACAAAATTGTTAGTTAATATTTAAAATTAGATTTGGGACGAACAAACCAAGACAATTGTGCTTTGTGAAATTTATGATTGTATAAAAGTTGGGTCAAATCTGCACTTGTAATTTTGATATGTAAATCTGTAATTTTGACCTGAATGTTGTGGTTGGTTGTTTTTAAACATCATCCACTTCAACAGTCAAAAGTCAATTTTGGCCAATAAAAATAGGACAAATATTTACCACTTTTTATTGTGGTTGAGGTGTAAAATTGCTATTGACTGTTTGACCATTGAAGTAGATGATGTTTAAGTAGAGCCATTGTGGTTATAAACTTTTTGTGCTCTTCAAATCTTTAATACTTGCAATAAAGATTCGCTTTTACCAACACTTGCAAAGAGAGGACTTCGAAGTGTTGAAGAACACTACTAAAACTTGTTATGCTAGGAGAGGGAGGCAACTAGCATCCCACCCTTAATTTTAGTCAAGCCCAGTTGATCGATCCAATGATTTTTTATAAAGTTGGAATATGCACCAAGCAACAAATGTAACTAACAATGATGTAATTATGTTCAAGAGTGGAGACTTGAACGAAATTGTAATGAATGATTGAGTGACCTGGTGCAAGAATTAAGGTTTTGATACTTGTTGATGAAAGGTTTGACATAATCAAAATGTTTGATGTGTGTTAGTAAGCAAATTGGAACTTGCCAATCACTAACAGTTGTTGGTCCGATAAAAACTCCTTCTTAAGATGGTGAGGGTACTTTATTCAAAACCAAAACTAGAAAATATATGTAGGCTATACACTTTATAAGTTTGCATTTGAGGGGTTTTAAATGGTTTACAAAATTTGTGAGGGAAATATTTTCAAAATTGGAATATAAAAGAAGTGTGGATTTAGTCAAATAGAATCTAGAGTGTAATTAATTATACACCAAGAATAATTTTACAATTTGCAAGTAACAACCAATGATCAAATTTACAAGTTCCAAAAGAACATTTAGGAAAATAAATAATTACATCTAATATAAGAAAATACATAATATCAAATACAAGTGAGACACAAAGTTTAAATCTACAACTTTATTTATTCTCCAAAACTAATAAAGCAAAAAAACTTTTGTGTTCCCATACAATCTATATCAAAATTATGAAAAGTCCCTTTACAATGCACTCACTTTATAATTTATAGGAAAAATAACTCCCTTTCTCACATAACCACTTAACTACCTCATTTGGGACTTCATAAAAATTTAAAAGAAAACAAAGCCCCTAATGAGCCTATAGATTGGGCTTATAAACTATTACATTACAAAATTTAATATAATTGACGTTATATCTAAACATTACAACCTAATTGAAAATAGACTTGTATTTAACTATCATGATCATCTTTTGGAGTAGAGATCTTCAACATCATCTTGTACCTTGATTGGATTTTCATGAAGACATCATTGGTATCCTTTCATTTATAGGCCACCTATTTAATAGCATCTAAATCTAACATCTTGAGAAGTATAAATCTCCAAAATTTGACAAGATATCTTATAGTTTCTAACCAATTATTTCTGAAAACTAATAAATGAATTTTACTCCTATCTTATTAATTCAGTCATTCAATCTTTCAAAACACTAACAAGATTGATTAGATTATTATCACAATAATATTTTAATTGTTATTTTCAATAAACTCATGGATATCATTTTTTTTTTCAAAAAAGCAAGGCACCCATACGAAATGAATTGATAAATTTTTTTTTTTAAAAAAAAAGGAAGTACACAAAAGAAGGCCCTAAAGTGGCCATGAGAGGGCAAGACTACTCCCTAGAACAATCCAGAAGATAGAGAAAAATCCTAAGGGGAAAGATTGGCTAGCAAGGGCCACCAAAAACTGAAAGGTGGCATTGGGACTGAGGCCAAATTACACAAAAAGATACCAAATATGGCCTTGAGAAGTATCGCAAGACAATATCATGAATGCATTTTTAGATGACCTGCTACCAACTCGATCAACAGAACCAGAAAAAATTAAAGGCACATCCACAAACAAGTAGACGGCAGCCAGAGGTATCATCCACTATGGCAACAAGAAATCGTAAGTGATAGCTAATAATTAAATATCTGTGAGCTGGTATAAAAAAGACCATTGAGAAGGATAGGGAGTTGGCAATCGCTAGGAGGTTTGAATTTGAAATGACCATCTAATAATTTCCACTAAAAGAGGTAAATCTATGAAGAGATTTAAATGATTTTGAGGGAGTCGTTGATCTACCTATAGAACCATGTCTCAATCAAAAAATCCATTGGCAAGCCTTTAGTACCATTTCTTTGACCTATCCAGTGAAGCTATGTGCATGCTCAACGGACAACTTATCCATGCAGTAGTTTGCATGAGTTTTTTTATTATTTTAAGTCTATTTTTGCTTTATGTTTTAGGCTTGTATTTCTAGTTTTAAAATTTCTTTAACCACAACTTTTAGTTTTATATAGACTATAGACTGTTGAAAATAGTATTGTGAGTTGTATTTTCTGTTCATTGTTTTCTGTAATGTAATGAACAACAGATTTTATGCTTTTTCTGAGTTAATAAAATAGAGTGTTATTCTTTGTCTATGGTGATTGCTCATCGGTAGAGCAGTATATGAATAAGAGTTGATTTATTCAGTTCTAGTTTTTCTTGTTGTTAACAATTTTCTCAGTATATAGTATAAGTGTTGTTTAATTTCTTTCAATTGGTATCAGAGTAGGTTGCGGGAATTTTATTTTGCAGCTGACAAGTTTTAGCTTAATGGTTATCTCCAAATGGCTAATGGCAATAGCTTCCCTTTCTAGCTTCCATTGTTTACAGGAGACAACTATGAATACTGGAGTATCAAAATGAAGACCCTACTATTATCCCAAGATCTCAAGGAATTAGTAGAAGTAGGATACACTGAACCTGCAGATCAAAATGCTTTGAATGCTTTGACAGCAAACCAATAAACTCAGTTGAAAGAAGATAGAAAGAAGGACAATCAAGCTCTCTTCACCATGTTAGAACAATCTAGTAATTTCTACTAGATAGGATGTATGTTGGCCAATGAATTAAAAACAAAATAATAATGTGTTATGTCAGCTATCCTAGAACCTTCATGCTACATCGAAACCTATCTATAAAAGAGATATCTATAAATCATTTTATGCAAGAGAAATAAATATCTGTTGGGTGTAGCAACACTGTTCATGGTTCTTTTTTTTTTTCTATTTATTACTCTTCTATCTCTACCCACCTACAAGTGGTATCAGAGCCAGGGTTATCAAGTTGTGTTATTGTGTTTGCAGATTCATCTGTGAAGAACATCAGGTTGAAGAAGAGATCAAAGTTGATAGTATTTGTTGAAGGCTGGAGGAGATTAAGAAGGCCGAATTAATCCATAGAGCCACAGTTGTGTTTAACCCGTATGTGGAGACGTGAGTTTAGCAGAAAGAGCTACCATTCAAAAGGAGTCATCTGCTACTAAAGATTGTTGTCAAATAGGTTGGATTGTTGATTGAAGACAGAAGTAAAAATACAAGCCACAACCCTAGAGATATTGCAACTGCAGTCACCAAAAGTCTGTCAAATATGTCATAGGAGGAGTTGTTGAAAATTATTCAAGAAGATCAAATCTAGGGTTTATAGATATTATTTGCAGACATGGCATCAGGTATTTTGCAACCTATAATTCCAATATTTTCCAGCAAAAATTATGATAATTGGTCATACAGAATTAAATTGATACTTTGTTCACAAGAGTTATCAGAGATAGTTGAAAAAGGTTACACAGAACCACAAAATGAGTCTATTTTGAGTACTGATGAAAATAATAAGCTTAGTGAAAATAGGAAAAAGAATATAAGGGCTTTGCAGATAATTGGACAAGGATTGGATGATTCAGTTGTTGGAAGAATTAGGCCAGCCACTACAGCCAAGCAAGCATGGGACATTCTAGAAACAACATATCAAGGTACAAGTAAGGTATCAATTTTCAATTCATGTTATGGATTTGGTTAATCAAATAAGGATGAATGGTGATGAGCTAACAGATCAAAAGGTTGTATAAAAGATCTTTATAAGAAGTTTGCCTATTAAATTTGATGCTATTGTGGTGACAATTGAGAAATCTAAGGATTTGTCAAAATATTCAATAGATGAGTTGTTTGGTTCTTTAAAAAATCATGAGTACAGGTTAAACAAGAATAATAATACCTCATTGGAGAATGCATTCAAAGTACAAATGACATTTGGTAGAGACAGAGGAAGAGGAAATTCAGGATTTTAAGGAAGAGGAAGAAATATTACCAAAGAGAAGAAAGGAGTCCAGACCCATGAGGAAGGAGAAATCAAAGTTTTAATTCAAGGGGATGCAATAACAATTAGGCATCACAAAGGTATGACAAATCAAATGTTCAATGTTATTATTGCAAGAAGTATGGTCACTTTGCAAATGAATGTTGAAAGAAACAAGTAGATATGGGAAAGCAAAATGCAAATTTTTTTGAGAGTAGTTCTGAGACATTGTTTATTACATGCCATGTAGCTCAAGAAAGTTCAAGTAACATTTGGTTTCTAGATAGAGGTTGCAGTAATCACATGATAGGAAATAAAGATTTGTTTGAAAGTTTGGATACTTCAGTGAAATCAGAAATTAAATTGGGTAATGATTACATAGTTGAAGTCATAGGTAAAGGTACAATAAATGTGATAACAAAGCTTGGTAAGAAGACCATTCCTGATGTTTATTTTGTACCTAGTTTGAAGCATAATCTCATAAGTGTGGGACAACTTATTCAAAAGGGTTATAAAGTTATTTTTAAAAATAATGTGTGCACTATATTTGATATTCCTCCTAGTAATATGGTGATATCAAAGGTTGAAATGACAAATAACATAATGTTCTCACTTCACATGAAAAATGAAATGATGGAGGAGTTTGAAGAAAGTTTCAAGGCATCAAGTCAAGATCAAGCTTGAGTATGGCACTTGAGGTATGGTCATCTAAATTTCAAAGGATTGTGTTTATTGAAAAGAAAGGAAATGGTAAGAGGTTTAACCCCTATTGAAGCACCATTAAGTTCATGTGAAAGTTGTATTTTGGCTAAGAAACATAGGAAAAGTTTTCCAAAAGGAATGTCATATAGAGCATGGGTACCTTTAGAAATTGTGCATACAGATTTATGTGGTCCAATGAAAACACCATCATTAGGGGGAGGCATTTATGTTCTAACATTCATTGATGATTTTAGTAGGAAAACATGGGTTTATTTTCTCAAATATAAATCTGAGGCATTCAGAAAGTTCAAGGATTTCAAAGCATTGGTTGAGAAATAAAGTGGCCTATCCATCAAGGTATTGAGATCAGATAGAGGAGGAGAATACAAGTCAAATGAGTTTTTGGATTAGGGTAAATGCACAAAGATGAGTCCACTTGAGGTGGAAGTTTCGGACTTAGAAAAAAACCCAAAATCGGGTAAACCAAAACGGGATCCCATTTCAAAATGAGATCCCATTTCATAAAGGTTAAAATATTAACCTTTTATGAAATGGGATCCCATTTATAGAACGGGATCTCGTTTATAGAATGGGATCCCGTTTCATAAAATTTGAATTTCTGACCCCATTTTTGCTATGGGTTTTGGGTCAGAAAAAAGGCTTGGGAACCCGACCCTTGGCTTTAGACCTAGTTTGACCTGCAAGTTGAAGGTCATGTCAATGTCAACAAAATAGTGACTTTGGGCATATGTTTGAAGGCCTTTTTTGTAGAATTTTTTGACGAAATTGAAACCCATTATAGATGAGATAGTGTAGATTCCAAATATGTAATTTTTTTTACAATTGGATTATTTTTCTATTTTTCTATTAAATTCTGATGAAACAGGTCCATAAACTTAAATTATCAGGGTTTTTTAATATTTTAATAACTTTTTATCAAATTAATTTTTTGTAAAAATAATTGCACAAAAACGTACTTCAAACAATTCTTTTCAATTTGAAAAAAAAATCAAAAAATGATAAGTTTAGGTCATCTTATGCGTGATGTACATGACAATTTTTTAAAACACCAAAAATGGCCAATAAAAAATTAACAAAAAAATATTCAATAAAAAATTACAAAAAATATGGAAAACGTGCTTCAGTGAGTTACGAATCTTTTCCCAAAAGGATTTAGAAAAATATGATAATTTAGGTCAAAATATGGATGACGTACACGTGCATGGTATAGTAAAAAAAAAGTGACTTTTAAACAATGGTTTTTAGAAACGCCTATTAAAAATCAATTTGGATCATCTGGGTATTAAAAAAATTACATATTTGGAAACTAGACTTCGAGTACTACATTTCATAATTAGTGAATTTTTTTAAGATTCCACCTTTAAGTGCTTCAAATTTTTAGGTCAAATGTGACAAATTCTAAAAATCAGGGAAAACACTTCCACTTTTTAGCCAAAAAGTGGACTCAACTGGGTGTACACACCCATTATTACAGGTATCATGGAATAAATAAGTAGTTTACTGCAAGTTACACACGTCAGTAGAATGTTGTTGCAGAAAGAAAGAATCAAACAATAATGGAGATGGCAAGGAGCATGTTTAAGGGCAAGAATCTACCTAATGACTATTGGGCTGAAGCAGTAGCTTGTGTAGTTTATATCTTGAATAGGACTCCAACAAAGAGCGTGAGGGACAAGATTCCACAACAAGCATGGAGTGGTAAGCATCGTAGCATGTTTCTCATTTCAAAATATTTGGTTGTATTGCATTTGCATATGTGTGTAAGGAAACAAGAAATAAGTTGGATAATATGAGTGAAAAATGCATCTTTATTGGTTATGATGAACAATCTAAGGCTTATAAGTTGTTTAATCCTATAACCAAGAAAGTCATTGTAAGTAGAGATGTTTTTTTCAAAGAAGAAGAATCGTGGGATGGAAGTATAGACAAGACAATTACAGGCACTCCAACAATACCATATGATGATCAAGAAGGAAAAGATCAAGAAAACCAAGGAGCTCCATCAAATGAACAAGGAGGAACCCCATCAAGAAGCCCACAAGGAGATAACACATAAAGGGAAATTGAACAATGAGAATCATCAAGTCCACAAGTACGTAATGACTCAAATCCTACACTTGCATCATTAAGACCAAGGCTTAAAAGTGTTGTTATATGGACCCTAATCAGACTCGGAGGTTAAATTTACCCTGTTTTATCAACGTTGTTTCCCCCCAAATTTCTATGGGGTCAAGGGGTGGCGCCCCTTGCGGGGGTTTTATTAAGGCATCGGGAGTTATTTTTTCATTGGCCAACATAAAAAACCCCCCTATTTTTTTTGTAACCGAAATAAGGCTTGATAAAAGTGGCTAAGGGTTAGGGTTTCTGTTGATGTATTGTAGCATTTTGTAGTGGTATTGAGTTCCAAAGATAGCTAGTTGTAATCAGTTTGATTTACTAGATAATAATATTGGACTCTCTGATGGTGGATGCTACTTGAGTTTTAGTGAACCACGTTAAAACTTGTCTCTCGCTGTTATTATTTCTGTGTATTTTTCATTCCTCTGTTTAATCTTCATTTGCATTTAATTGATATCTTCTGTCAGCTAACCCTAACAAGTGGTATTAGATCAGGTTATGTTTGATTATCATCTATAGGAAGGTCTCATGGTTGAGTGGGAGCAATGGCGGACGAGGGTAAATTGAAGGTTGATAAATTTAATGGGCAGAACTATTAGTTATGGAAGATGCAGATGGATGATTACCTCTATCAGAAGGATTTATGGAGGTCGTTGGATGGAGTATCCAAGAAACTGCCAGGAATGATGGATGAGGATTGGAATCTTCTGGACAGAAAGGCACTGGGAACTATTTGGTTGTGCCTAGCACTATTACTGGCATTCAATATAATGGAAGTGAAGACAATAGATGGTCTAATGAAAGCTTTAGCTAAATTGTATGAAAAACCCTCAGCCTCAAATAAGGTATTTCTTATGAAGCATTTGTTTAATTTAAAAATGATTGAAGGTGGATCTGTGACAAATCATTTAAATCCAAACACCACATTTGTCTTGAGCACACCCAAGTCTTAGTGAAAGAAGATTGTTTTTTTAGGAGGAAACTCCAAGAAGTGATCCTCATCAAAAGTCACCACCCCAACCTCAATCGGGATGAAGGTTGGCAACTTAGCCCAACCTGAAAACCCTTATTGAACTCCCTTCCTTTGCACCCTAATCTTGCGTGATTCTCCTATCCCCATGACACCATCCCCCTTGTGGTGTTCTCCTCCCACCCTCTGCTCATTCTACCTCTTTTCTCCCCCTCCTCCCCTTCTCCTTTCTTGTCCTTGCTCTGTTTCTAGCCCTATGGCACCATCCACCTTTAGCTATTGTCCTCCCACCCTCTTCACCCCTCTTCCCTTTCTTCTCCTTCTCTTGTCTTGACTCCTTTCTCGTCTGTCTTGTTTCTTGGTGTTTTCACCTTGAGCTTTCAACTCCTTTCTTCCGCCTTCATACAAGGTTTTCATTCTTTTTTCACACTTGCATCCTTGGGACTTACGTGCTTACCCTCTTTCTTTCTTGTTTTACCTTTGCCCATCCTTCCCTCCTCTTTTAGTTGACGTATTTTTATGTGTTTGTTTAGTTTTATATTGCATTGTTTGGCATTTTTGGTGTATAGTATATTTTTGACTAGGACTTTTTCTTGTCTACTTATTTGCACATGTGGTATTTTGAGTGTATAGCTTGGCTTATTTTTATTACTTTTATTATTACTATTACTATTATTATTATTTTTGTTGATAGGAATATTCTTGTCTATATATTCCTCTCTTGTTTGTTCTTTCGTTGTTTGTATTATTATGTATCTATTTGTATATCTCTTATTGGTTTTACTAGTTGTATTTCTCTTAGCATGTATCTTTATGTTCTTTTTGTCTTTCAATTTTTATAAGCATCTGTGGATTTTTCTATATACTAATATATGCATACACTATACACAATTTAGAAGTAGTAATAAAAATTATTTCATACTTAATGTTTACTGTTATTTCCAATTGGTTTATAGCATATGTATACATTTGCATATAGAATATTTTGCAATGCTATTGTGGGCATTCATTTATGTGTTATTTTATTCTTTTTTAGTTATTTCTCCTTCATTCCTTTGTTTAGTTTTAGTTATGCTTTTGCTTGTCCTTATGTGGAATCCCTCCTTGTTACTGTATTCTTGTTTCGTTCTTTGTTCTCTTATATGCACTCTTGATTTGTTTTCTGTTCTTTTATATATATTTACATTTATATAACATTAGTCATATTACATATTATAGTATGCTGTAGTATTATTTGTGTATCTGGTTACTTTAGTATGTAGCTCTTCTATTTATATTTATGTATTTGCTTTTATTGCATGCTCATACTTGTGGATATTCATTTATTTTTATCTCCTATTTTTAAGTTTTTCTTTCTCACCCATCACCTCCTCCCCTTTGTATTGTGTTCCCTGCCTTGTTTTCCTCTCTTATTCCTTTATAAGGTCCAGTTTGCTATCCAATTCACACATTGTCCTCTTCCTGATGATGGATCATTGAGCATGATCTGAAACATCGAAGCAAAAACATACACATTTTAATCTAGAAGCACTCCATTCATCATTTAAATAAGTTTAATACGATTATCAGTCAGTTGACTTCTGTAAAAGTAAGTTTTGATGAAAAGATGAGGGCTCTCTTGATATTATGTTCTTTTCCAGAAAGCTATAATAGCTTGGTAATGGCTATAAGTAACTCTATCTCTGGTTCAAATACTTTAAAATTTGATGATGTTGTTGGTGTTATCCTTAGCGAGGAATGCGATAGAAAAGCTCAGGAGGGTCCACATCAGGTAGTGTTTTGAATGCAGAAAGCAAGGGTAGATCAAAGGAGAGAGGAAAAGGTTCTGGAGGTCATGGGAATTCACAAGGAAAATCAAAGGACAAGAGTTCCCAATCCAGAGGACAGAAGGATTGCTGGTATTGTGGGAAACCAGGTCATCTGAAGAAAGATTACTAGTCTTAGAAGAATAAAGAAGTAGACAAACAAGAAGGCAATAAGGAGGTAAATGTGGTAAGTAATAAATCTGAAGATGATGCTTTGATTCTTTCCTTAGATAATGTTGATGATTCACAGGTTTTAGATTCAAGGGCCTCATTTCATTCTACACCCCATAGAAGTTATTTTCCTGGCTATATCCAAGGGGATTTTGGGCCAGTTTATTTGGGAGATAACGAAACCTGTCAGATTGTTGGAAAGGGAAGAATTAAAATTAAGTTGCAAAATGGGAATCATTGGCTACTACAAGAGGTAAGGCATGTTCCAAGGCTTAGTAGGAATTTAATTTTAGCAGGGCAGCTAGCTGAAGAAGGTTGTATTGTTACATTTACTAATAAAAATTAGATGGTTTTAGAAGGTGCCTTAGTAGTAGCAAAATGTGTGAAAGTAGGCACCTTATATCTTTGTACAGGTCATACTATTCCTTCTACTTTAGTTGTTGTAGAGAAAAAATAAACAGGTTCAGGAATAGTTGCTGCAGGTTCGTAGGAAGAGACTAAAATAGTTGTTGCAGGTTCTGAGACAACACTGTGGCATAACAGACTTGGGCATATGAGTGAAAAAGGTATGAAAGTACTTCATGCTAATAAAGTTTTACCGGGTCTAAAATGTATTAATATGGATTTCTGCAAAAGTTGTGTGTATGGCAAACAAAAGAGAGTCAATTTTCTCAAGGATGCGAAGCAAAAGAAAGATGAAAAGTTGGAACTTGTGCATATAGATGTATAGGGACTAGCTCAGGTATCTTCTCTCAGTGGCTCTCGCTATTATGTTACATTCATAGATGATGCAACTAGGAAGGTATGGATTTATTTCCTTACGCAGAAATCTAATGTATTTGAAACATTTAAGAAATGGAGAAGCTTGGTTGAGAATGAGATGGGTAAAAGATTAAAATGTCTCAGATCTGATGATGGTGGTGAGTATTTCATCAAAAAATTTGAGGATTATTGTTTCTTTAATAGAATTCATAGGCAGAAAATGGTTCTAAGGACTTCACAGAAAAATGGAGTGGCTAAACACATGAATAGGACAATAATGGAGCGTGCAAGGACCATGAGATTGCATGCGAGGCTGCATTTAAACAAGTGGGTAGAGGCTGTCAACACCGCTGTATATATAATTAATAGAGGTCCTTTAGTTCCTTTGGGTTGTGGTATTCTAGAGGAAGCATGGATAGGTAAGAAGGTGAGTTATTCTTTTCTCAAAACCTTCGGATGTGAAGCATTTGCACATGTAGATTTTGAAAATAGAACCAAGCTAGATGCAAAATAAAAAAAGTGTACCTTCGTTGGATATGGCATTGATGAATTTGGTTATAAGCTTTGAGATTTTGAAAATTAGAAAATTGTGAGAAACAGAGATGTTGTATTCAATGAGAAGGTGTTGTACAAAGATCATTTGCAGCAACATAAGAAGAAAGAAAAGGATTATGTGGTGCTAGATGATACTCTAAATAGTGATGTTCCAGTGGTTCCTCATGCTCCACAAAACAAACTAGAAATACCACAAACTCCAGTGAATGTTAGACGGCCAACAAGCCTAAATAGACCTCCTGAAAGGTTTTCTCCCTCTTTGTATTATATTTTGTTAACAGATGTTGGTGAACCAGAAGGATATGATGAAGTTATGCAGGTGGATACAAAGGTTTAGTGGGAGCTTGCAATGAAAGAAGAAATGGACTCCTTGCTGAAAAATCAGACTTGGGAATTATGTAAGTTACCTGCAGGTAAAAAGGCTTTACCAAACAAATGGGTTTATAGGCTGAAAGAGGAAGATGGAAATAAGAAAATATTTAAAGCCAAGTTAGTTGTAAAAGAATTTGCACAAAAAAAGGGCATTGATTTTGATGAGATATTTTCTCTGATTGTCAAGATGACTTCTATTCGTATTGTTTTAAGTATTGTGGCTATTGAAGATTTGCATTTGGAATGGCTAGATGTGAAAATTGTCTTTCTCTATGGTGATTTGGAGGAGTAGATATATATGGAATAGCCCCAAAGATTTGAGGTCAAAGGTAAGGAGAAACAGGTGTGCAGATTGAAGAAGAGTTTGTATGGCCTGAAACAAGCACCTCGGTAATGGTATTTAAAATTTGATAGTTTTATAGCTGAGCAAGGCTACAGCCGGTGTAAGTCTGACCATTGTGTTTATTTTAAGAGGTTGGATAATGACAGCTACATTATTTTATGTTTATATGTTGATGACATACTTGTAGCAAAGTCTAACATGGATCACATAAGAGAGTTAAAATACAAGTTAGCATAGTCATTTGCTATGAAGGATTTAGGAGCAGCAAAACAACTCCTTGGTATGAAAATTTGCAAAGATAGGAAGAACAAAAAATTGAATCTATCTCAAGTTCATTATGTTGAAAAAGTGTTGCAGAGATTCCATATGGAGAATGCAAATGCTGTCAGCACACCTTTGCCTAGTCATTTGAAATTAACTAAGGAGATGTGTCCTAAGACACAAGAAGAAGAAGAAAAAATGTCCAAGGTACCATATGCTTCAGTTGTAGGAAGTTTAATGTACGCCATGGTATGCATGAGACCAGCTATTGCACATGTTGTAGGAGTCGTAAGCAGATATATGAGTCATCCCGGATTGGAGCATTAGAATGTAGTAATATGGATTCTCAGATATTTGAGAGGGACATCTAGTAAACACTTACGTTTTGGGGGCTCTAATACTGATTTAATAGGCTATGTAGACTCAAATTTGGCAGGGGATATTGATACTAGGCGGAGTACTACAACTTATATCTTTACTTTAGGTGGGACAACAGTGAGTTGGATCTCACGGTTGCAAACAGTGGTTGCTTTATTCACCATAGAGGCAGAGTATGTAGCCGTAATAGAGGCAAGCAAGGAGATGATATGGATGCAATCTTTCATGGAAGAATTGGACAAACAACATGCTAAAAGTTATTTGTTTATAGATAGCCAGAGTTCCATACATCTTGCAAAGAATTCTGCCTTGCATTCAAAGACCAAACACATACAGTTGAGGTATCACTTTATTCAGTCAGTGTTAGATGATGGACAGTTACAGCTAGAAAGATACATACGATGAAGGGCAAGTGCTAAAAGATGGGGGGCCAAAAAGGGGTCTTAGGTGGCCACTTTTTTTTTGAAATCAGGAAATGCTAGCCTTGGATGAGAAATTGAGCATAGTTACACTCAAAATTTGGAGGTACAACCAAAACAAGGTTCATAGTGCTCCGAGTCTACTTTCTAAACTACTTTTTTTTTAAATGGTATAGATTAAGGGGTTCAAAAGAGGGAGCAACAGAAAATGGTGTTGTTTCTGTCAATAAAATAACATAGCATGTTTTGTGGCTCCCTCAAAAGGTCAACTTTTTTTTGGTATTTTTAAAATCACTTCTGTGAGAAATTAGCTAAGAACATGTAGTTTATGCCTGATTTTTCTAATAATTTTTTGATGAATATTTGATTTTTTACTAATTTTCAAAGTGGACACATCCTTAAAAATAGAATTTTGGCCGTGCTACCCCTATAAATTTTGAAAACTAATTGAAAATTATTTTTTTTAATATGTGTAGAATGGAGTCTATTTTCTAAATATGTAATTTTTTTGAAATTTTAATGAATGGTTAAATTTACAATAAAAAAAGACCAAACAATAGTTTTTGCCCAAAAACGGACACACAAACAAAAGAAATTAAAGATGAAAGGCTTAGTATTGTCAAAATGTGAAAAAAATTACATCATTAAATAGCTAAGAGAAAGCCTAACATTACCTAGGTGTTTGATTTGTTTGACCTTGAAACACGTGTAAATCTGAGGGTTAGCATGAATGAAATTATGTGAAATCCTGTAGAATATGCAAAAACACGTCTTTGGACATTGAGAAGGCACTCCAAGCCTTTGGGTTGGAAATCCAAAGCAAATCCCAAGCCTAATGCTTGGGATTACCAAAGCAAAACATAACGCAAGTGCATTATAACGTGTTCACGTTATGTTCAACTTTGCATTTTTTCCTTTTTCGCAAGTTTGCTCAATGTTTGTCATGTTTGACATAACGCGAGCACGTTATAACGTGCTCGAGTTATGACCCCTTTAGATTTTTTTATGTCTAAGGTTATTAATCATGTATGTATGTATGTATGTATAGTGTCAAGGGTAGAGGAGGGTAGAGATGGGGGTGAGGCAGATAGGGGAGGAGAGGGGTGGATAAGTGTTAAGGGTTTAAGGTTAAGAGGGACTAAAGTTTAGGGTTCAGGGTTTAGGGATAGGATTTAGAGTTTAGGGATAAGGGATTAGAGTTTAGGACCCTGAGGGATTAGGGTTTAGGGTTGAGGCTTTAGGGATAGTGTTTAGGGTTGAGGGTTTAGGTATTAGGGTTTAAGGTATAGTGTTGAGGGTTGAGGGTTTAGGGATAGGGTTTAGGATTTAAGGTTTAAGTGTTGAGGGTTAAGGATTTAGGGATAGGGTTGATGGTTTAGGGATAAGGGATTAGGGTTTAGGGTTTAGGGATTAGGGTACCATAAATTATAATTAGGGATTAGGGTTTATGGTTTAGGGATTAGGGATTAGGGATTAGGGTTTAGGGTTAAGGGATTAGGGTTTAGGGATGTACAATTAAGGGGTACCATAAATAAACTGGAATTTAGGTAGGGTTGGGAAAATTTTGTGAATCATCATGGGCTGGAGATTGGGGATTTTGTTGTGTTCAAGTACATATCCAAGTCATAATTTAAGGTTAAAATATTTCAAAGAATAGGGTGTGTGAAAAACATCAATTTTCTTCGGCTTATGAATACCAACATTGATACAGATAAAAGATGCCCTTCTTCTAACAAAGTATGCAGTTCAAGGCAACCGATGGGCAGCAAGTTGTTGAATGATTTGGTTTAATGGGCATGCCTCCTTCTTTAAAGTTATGCTTGGAGATTTTAAACAAAAACTAGTAACTCTATACATTATTTTTCATTCTTTTATTTCCTGTACACTGTTAAGAAATTGTAAAATCTAATTGTGTAATGTGTTTATGGCAGTACATTCCTCCTACATTTGTTTCACAGTTTATAGACAACATAGACGAACATATGGTGTTGCAAGGCCCAGGTGGGCAGGAGTGGGATGTGCACTTAGGGGGTACCATAAATAAACTAGAATTTAGGTAGGGTTGGGAAAATTTTGTGAATCATCATGGGCTGGAGATTAGAGATTTTGTTGTGTTCAAGTACATATCCAAGTCATATTTTAAGGTTAAGATATTTCAAAGAGCAGTGTGTGTGAAAAACATCAATGCTCTTCAGCTTATGAATACCAACATTGATACAGATAAAAGATGCCCTTCTTCTAATAGAGGATGCAGTTCAAGTCAACTCATCATGGGCTGGAGATTGGAGATTTTTTTATATGTTCAAGTACATATCCAAGTCATATTTTAAGGTTAAGATATTTCAAAGAACGGGGTGTGTGAAAAACATCAATGCTCTTCAAGTTATGAATACCAACATTGATACAGATAAAAGATACTCTTCTTCTAATAGAGGATTCAGTTCAAGTCAACTCATCATGGGTTGGAGATTGGAGATTTTGTTACATGTTTAAGTGCATATCCAAGTCATATTCTAAGGTTAACATATTTCAAAGATCAGGGTGTGTGAAAAACATCAATGCTCTTCAGCTTATGAATACCAACATTGATACAGATAAAAGATGGCCTTCTTCTAACAAAGGATGCAGTTCAAGTCAACTCATCATGGGCTAGAGATTGGAGATTTTGTTACATGTTCAAGTACATATCCAAGTTATATTTTAAGGTTAAGATATTTCGAAGAACATGGTGTGTGAAAAAAATCAATGCTCTTCAGCTTATGAATACCAACATTCATACAGATAAAAGATGCCCTTCTTCTAACAAATGATGCAGTTCAACTCAACTCATCATGGGATGGAGATTGGAGATTTTGTTACATGTTCAAGTACATATCCAAGTCATATTTTAAGGTTAAGATGTTTCAAAGAATAGGGTGTGTGAAAAACATCAATGCTCTTTAGCTTATGAATATCAACATTGCTACAAATAAAAGATCCCCTTCTTCTAACAGAGGATGCAGTTCAAGTCAACTCATCGTGGGTTGGAGATTAGAGATTTTATTACATGTTCAAGTACATATCCAAGTCATATTTTAAGGTTAAGATATTTCAAAGAACATGGTGTGTGAAAAAACATCAATGCTCTTCAGCGTATGAATACCAACATTGATACAGATAAAAGATGCCCTTCTTCTAACAGAGGATGTAGTTCAAGTCAACCAATGGGCAGCAAGTTGCTGATTGAATACTTTAATGGGAGTGCCTCCTTCTTCAAAGTATGCTTGGAGACTTTACACAAAAACTGGTAACTCTATACATTATTTTTCAATCTTTTATTTCCTTTACACTATTAAGAAATTGTAAAATCTAATTGTGTAATGTGTTTATGGTAGCACAATCCTCCTGCATTTGTTTCATAGTTTATAGACAACACAGACGAACATACGGTGTTGCAAGGCCCAAGTGGGTAGGAGTGGGATGCATGATTAGGGGGTACCATAAATAAACTAGAATTTACACAGGGTTGGGAAAATTTTGTGAATCATCATGGGCTGGAGATTGGAGATTTCACTGTGTTCAAGTACATATCCAAGTCATATTTTAAGGTTAAGATATTTCAAAGAATAGGGTGTGTGAAAAATATCAATGCTCTTCAGCTTATGAATACCAACATTGATACAGATAAAAAAATGCCCTTCTTCTAACAAAGGATGTAGTTCAAGTCAACCAATGGGCAGCAAGTTGCTGATTGAATTAGTTTCTGATGAAGAAAACAATGATGTTGTTGAAGCAATGGAAGAAAATCAAAATTGTAAGTCTAATTTAATTTATTTCAACTTTCAAAGAAGGCATTTGAATTGTAGCTTTATCTGGAGGATTGGTATAACAAAAACTTAATTATGTTACAGGTCTTTCTTTGAAGAACCCTAGACATTATGGACCCTATCATCTAGAAAAGCACATGATAGTGAACTCTGCCCCACCTTTCAAATCAAATATTTACCTTTTTATTCAATGAAAATGAAGTCATGGAATGTAAATGACCATGCATACTAGTAAGATCAAATTCTCTACCTTCTATTCTTATTACTCTTACTTTATTAAGAGAAGAGTGTCAAAAAGAATGGGTAAATAATTGTAAGCTAACATAAGGCAAAGCAGTTTTGTTATTACATTTTTCTGAGGGATCTCTAATAGTCTAATATAATGCAGTCTTCTATACTATGAACATCTACATTTGTGTGAATGTTAAGCTTTAATAGTAGAGCATTAAATCAATGTAATCAGCTATTTATTAGGTTAAACTAACTTAGTTTTTGTAATGGTTTGGGAATGTGGAAGTTTCCAAAAATAGGTGAATGTCCTCTACAATTACCAAGAGAAAAAAGTTTTGTAGTTCTTGTGGATAGAGCCAGTAAACAATGGGAGATTATTTGCCTGTTTCATAACAATATACTTGCCCTAAGTGCAGGGTGGGCATATTTTGTACGCCATAATAATATCAAGGAGACATTTGCATCTTTGAGCAGGTGGACATCAAGAAACATAGATTTATGTTTAGAGTTCATATAGATCGAAAGATAAAATAAGGATCCTTTTGAAAGAACTTCTAGGAGGGAAAAGACAGGCCAAAGATAAAAGGAGAAAATTATATACAAGAAAAGATCTTCATGAGGATTGTAATATTTTTTCTAAAAAAACCTTTAACATAAGGCAAAGCAGTTTTGTTGGGTTTAGGGATAGGGTTTAGGGTTTAGTGTTGAGGGATTAGGGTTTAGGGTTGAGGGATTATGGTTTAAGGTATAGTGTTGAGGGTTGAGGGTTTAGGGATAGGGTTTAGGGTCAAGGGATTATGGTTTAGGGTTGACAGATTAGGGTTTAATGTTGAGAGTTGAGGGTTTAGGAATAGGGATAGCATTTAGGGTTTAGGGATAGGGTTTAGGGTTGAGGGTATACAATAAATAAACTAGAATTTAGGTAGGGTTGGGAAAATTTTGTGAATCATCATGGGTTGGAGATTGGAGATTTTACTATGTTCAAGTACATATCCAAGTCATATTTTTAAGGTTAAGATATTTCAAAGAACAAGGTGTGTGAAAAATATCAATGCTCTCTAGCTTATGAATACCAACATTGATACAAATAAAAGATACCCTTCTTCTAACAGAGTATGCAGTTCAAGTCAACCAATGGGCAACAAGTTGCTGAATGAATTGGTTTCTGACGAGGAAAACACCAATGATGTTGAAGCAATGGAAGAAAATCAAAATTAGGGTTAAAGGTTGAGGGATTAGGGTTGAGGGTTGAGGGTTGATGGATTAGGGTTTAGGGTTTAGGGTTGAGGGATTAGGGTTTAAGGTTTAAGGGTTTAAGTGTATCTAGGGGTTGAGAGTTTAGGGTTTAAGGGTTTAAGGTTTGAGGGATTAAGGGTTTAAGGGTTGAGGGATTAGGGTTTAAGGCATAGTGTCAAGGGTAGATGGTTTATGGATAGGGTTTAGGGTTGAAGGTTTAAGGGTTGAGGGTTGAGGATTTAGGGTTGAGGTTTAAGGGATTAGGGTTTAAGGTATAGTGTCGATGGTAGAGGATAATATAGGGATAGGGTTTAGGGTTCAAGGTTTAAGGGTTGAGGGTTGAGGCTTTAGGGATAGGGTTTAGCGTTTAGGGTTTAGGGTTAAGGGATTAGGGTTTAAGGTATAGTGTCAAGGCTAGAGGGTTTAGGGATAGGGTTTAGGGTTTAAGGTTTAAGGGTTGAGGGTTTAGGGATAGGGTTTAACGATTGAGGGTTGAGGCTTTAGGGATAGGGTTTAGGCTTAAGTGATAGGGTTTAGGGTTGAGGGGTTAGGGTTTAAGGTTTAAGGTATAGTGTCAAGGGTTGAGGGATTAGAGTTCAACCCTTGGCACTATACCTTAAACCCTAATCCCTCAACCCTAAACCCTAATCCCTCAACCCTTAAACCTTAAACCCTAAACCCTCTACCCTCGGCACTATACCTTAAACCCTAATCCCTTAACCCTCATCCCTAAAGCCTGAACCCTCATCTCTTAAACCTTCAACCCTAAACCCTATCCCTAAACCCTCTATCCTCGACACTATGCCTTAAACCCTAATCCTTCAACCCTTAAACCATCAACCATTAAACCCTTAATCCCTCAAACCTTAAACCCTTAAACCATAAACTCTCAACCCCTAGATACCCTTAAACCTTAAATCCTTAAACCCTATATCCTATACACTTAACCTTGAACATTATCCCTCAACCTTCAAACCTCTACCCTATACCATATACCCTCAACCCTATAGTTATGCCCTAAATCCTCAACCCTCATCCATATGCCTTATACCCTCAACCTTAAACCCTATACCCTATATCTTAGACACTCAACCTTGAACATTATCCCTCAACTGTAAAATCTCAACCCTCTACCCTATACCCTCAACCATATACTTAAGCCCTAATCCATCAATCCTCAACCCTATACTTTAAACCTTGAAACCTACACCCACAAACCCTCATCTCTATACCCTATAACATACATACATACATACATACATACATATAGGCATACATACATACAAGCATACATACAATTTGACATACATACATACATACATAAATACAAATATATATACAAACATACATACATCAAACATACTTAACAAACTTGAACATAAAACATTCAATAAAAAAAAATCAAAGTTGACAAACATTGGGAAAACTTTTGCAAAAAAAAATGCCAAGAAAACAATAACGTGCTTGTGTTATAGCGCGCTCATGTTATAGCGCGAGCGCATTATGTCTTTTTAAAAAGTTTCAAGAATTTTGGCCACTTTTTGGCCCCCCATCTTTTTGCACCCGCCCTGAAAATCCAGCAAATATGTTTACAAAGGTAGTGACAAGGGAGAAGTTGAGCTCCTCTTCAGGTTCGGTTGGTCTTCATGACTAAAAAACAATAAAATCAAAATAGCAAAGTCTAGGGTGCTTAATTCCAGTGGGAGCTACAGGGTCAGCGGTGTTATGATCTGTCTCCAAGTGGAAGAGTATATGGTGTGGAGTCTGATCAGTCTCCAAGTGGGAGATTGTTGTTATATGGAGCCTAATCAAACTCAGAGGTTAAATTTACCCTACTTTTATCAGCACGATTTCCCCCCAAATTCCTACGAGGTCAAGGGGCAGCGCCCCTTGCGGGGGTTTTATTAAGGCATCGGGAGTTATTTTTCATTGGCCGACATAAAAAAACCCTATTTTTTTATAACTGAAATAAGGCTTGATAAAAGCGGCTAAGGGTTAGGGTTTCAGTTAATATATTGTAGCATTTTACAGTGGTATTGATTTGCAAGGATTGCTGGTTGTAATCAGTTTGATTTACTGGATAATAATATTGGACTCTCTGATGGTGGATGTAGCCCAAGTTTGGGTGAACCACGTTAAAACTTGTCTCTTGCTATTATTATTTCTGTGTATTTTTCATTCCTCTATTTAATCTTCATTTGCATTTAATTGATATCTTTTGCCGGCTAACCCTAACAAAAAAACAAGAAAACTAGAAGTTTGCAAGAAATTTATGATCAAGGAGACAGGATAGATTTGCAATCAAACTTTGTTTTATTTTCTCAAGATCCTATATATTTTAAAGATGCAATTAAGGAAGAACATTAGATTAATGCAATGAATGATGAAATGGAATCAATTGAGAAGAATGATACATAAGAATTAGTTGATTTGCCTAAGGACAAAGAGTGCATAGGTGTGAAATGGGTTTATAAAACTAAGTATAAAGCAAATGGAGAAATTGATAAATATAAGGCAAGGTTAGTAGCTAAGGGATTTGCACAATAATATGGAGTTGATTACAATAAAATATTTTCTCCTATAGCAAGACTTGATACATTTAGATTGGTACTAGCTATTGTAGCTCAAAACAATTGGAAGGTCTACCAAAGAGATGTTAAATCAGTTTTCTTGAATGGTTATCTAGAAGAAGAAGTTTATGTGCAAGAGCCATTAGGATATGAAGTAAAAGGATATGGAGACAAGGTTTACAGGTTGAAGAAAGCACTTTATGGATTAAAGCAAGCACCAAGAGCATGATGGTACAACATGATAGATTCATACATGATAAATAATGGATTCAGCAGAAGTACTAGTGAGCCTACTCTATACACCAAAGTCAATGAGCAAGGTCAGATTTTAATTGTTTTCTTGTATGTTGATGATTTGATCTTTACAGGAAATCTTCCTATAGCATGTTTAAATCTACAATGACAAAAGAATTTGAGATGACAGATTTGGGATTGATGAAATATTTTCTTGGTATTGAAGTCACAAAATGATAATGGGATTTTCATTTGCCAAAGTAAATATGCAAAATATGTATTGAAAAGGTTTAGAATGATAAATTATACTCCAGTTTCTACTATTGTAGCAACAGGCACAAAACTTAGTAGAGAAGATAATGAGATGGATTTTGACACAACAATATTTAAAAAACTTGTTGGAAGTTTGATGTACCTCACAACAACTAGACCTGATATCATGTATGGAGTTAGTTTCATTTCTAGATTCATGGATTCACCTAAGAACTCACATTGGCAAGCTGGAAAGAGAATATTGAGGTACATTGCAGGGACTATGAATTATGGCATATTGTATTCTACTTCAAATAATTTTTAGTTGATTAGATATATAGATAGTGACTTTGCAGGGAGTATTGATGATAGAAAGAGTACATCTGGATATGCATTTCATCTTGGAATAGGTGTTGTAGCATGGACATCAAAGAAACAACCTATAGTGACAATTCCTTCAGTAGAAGTAGAGTATGTAACAATCTATTGTGACAACAAGTCCACCATTGCATTATCAAAGAATAATATCTTCCATAAAAGGACCAAACACATTGATACTAGATATCACTTTATTTGAGAGTTGGTAAACAATGGAGAAATTAGTCTAAAGTATTGCAAACCTGAAGAACAACTTGCAGACATATTTACAAAAGCATTAGCATAAGAGTAATTTGTTTATTTGAGAGGAGCCTTGGGTATTGTAAATATTCATGTAATTAGTAGTAGAAATTAGGGGGGAGTGTTAGAACAATCTAGTAATTTCTACTAGATAGGATGTATGTTAGCCAATGAATTAAAAAAATAATAATAATGTGTTATGTCATCTATTCTAGAACCTTCACACTACATCCAAACATATCTATAAAAGAGATATCTGTAAATCATTTTATGCAAGAGAAATAAAGATCTGTTTGGTGCACCAGCACTGTTCATGGTTATTATTTTTTGTTTTCTATTTATTACTCTTCTGTCTCTGCCCACCTACACACCATTCAATCTTCATTGGATGTTTCAATCTTCCCCCGTATACTATCAAAATCAAAGGATGCATGGGAGGCATTGCAAATTGCATACCGAGGATCTAACAAAGTGAGATCAGTAAGACTACAACTTTTAGAAGGGATTTTGAAAATTTAAGGATGAAATAAGCTGAGTCCATTCAAGAATAAATTATTACTAGGACTCAAGGTATTGTGAATTAGTATAAGACTCAAGGGGAAGCAGTAACATAACAAAAAATTGTAGAGAAGATCTTGAGATCTCTTCTTCCAAAATTTGATCCATTAGTGATAGCCATTGAAGAAAGCAAAGATCTAACCACATTCAAAGTAGCAAAGTTGGTTGGCTCTTTGCAGTCTCATGAGGAGCATATGTAATGTTCTATGGGGAATTTGTTACAAGCTTTCCAGTCTACAATAAGAATTGAAGAAAAATATACAACTCCTTTTTCTCCATCAAATAAGTCTCAAGTGGAGCCTTCTAATAGTAGAGGACATGGTAGAGGAAGAGGAAGAAGCAATAATAGAAGAAGACAAAGAGGAAGAAGTTCTATGGATCGGAGAAGCATCTAGTGCAGATATTGTGAACGATATGGACAATATGAATTTGAGTGTAGAAAGAAGAAATCTGACTTCAATAAGTCAAGAGCCAACTATACTATTCAAGAGTCCTTCGAAGATGCAAAACACTCCACTTTCTTCACAAGTGAATTAGAAAAGGAGCATCAAAAGGATGTGTGCATCCTAGATAGTGGTTGCTCAAATCATATGACAGGTAATTCTGATCTCTTTGTCAAATTAGATGAATCTGTAAGAAGTCAAGTAAAATTTGGTGATGATAAAGAGGTTAATGTGATGGGAAAAGGTAAAGACTAAGTAAGGAGAAACTACTTATATTCATGATACTTTGCATGTGCCAAAGTTACAACATAATCTTTTAAGTATTGGGTAGCTTGTAGATAAAAAATAATAAAGTTGTGTTTGAAGATAACTGCTGCAAAATATTTGATAAATTTCAACTAATTATCATCTTGTAGCAAAGGCTCCTATGATAGAGAACAAGTTATTTCCTCTCAAATTACTTTCTACTAATAGGCATGTCCTCAAAGCAACCACAAATGATTCGTGGTTATGGCATAAGCGTTATGGACATTTGACTTTTCAAGGTTTGAGTTTGCTTTAGAAAAATAATATGGTGAGGGGACTTCCAATGATTCAGGCAAAAGAAGAAGTTTGTTCAGGGTGTGCACTTGGCTAGAAACATCAAGATATTTTTCCAATAAACAAATCATGGAGAGCAAAAGCTCCTCTTGAGCTTGTACATGCTGATATTTGTGGTGATATGCAAGAGTCATCGTTGGGTAAGAATCTTTATTTTTTTACTTTTATTGATGATTTTTCTCGTCACACATGGATCTATTTTCTTAAGTAAAAATCTAAAGCCTTTGAATGCTTCAAGAAGTTCAAGGCTATGATTGAGAATCAAAGTGGGTATTATCTCAAAATACTCAGAACAAATAGAGGGGGAGAATTCACTTCAAAATAATTTTCTAATTTTTGTAACAATTATGGCATCAAGAGACATCTTACTATAGCTTATACTCCCCAACAAAATGGTATCGCCGAAAGAAAGAACCGTACCATTATGGAAATGACATGAGCTATGTTGAAGTCAAAAAACATTCCTAATTGTTATTGGGGGGAAGTAGTGGCAACAACACTATACATCTTGAATCGAAGCCCCACAAAAGTAGTTCAGAACATAACTCCAAAGGAAGCTTGGAGTGTTCATATTCTAGTTTAGAAGTAGAAGAAGTTCAATGCAAAATTCCAACTTTGTATCTTTATGGGATATTCTGATGCAACTAAAGGTTATAGATTTTATAATCCTGACACAAAGCAATGGATTGTGAGTTGAGATACATGGTTTTTTATGAAGGGGAGTATGGCAATGGAAAAATGGTGTATAGCAAAAAACACCTGTAATTATGAACATAGAAGATGACAATGTTCCTCCTCTCCTGGTCACAAGCTCAAGTGGAAGTTCAAGCTCCAACAATAGCTCAAGTTTGAGTTCTCCAAGCTCAAGTTCACCAAGTCCTTCTACTAGCTCAAATTCATGTGATAGTTTTAATCCATCAAGTCCAAGCTCTTCAAGAAAGATACACAGTTTAAATAAAATTTATCAGAGGAGTACAAATATAAATCCAGTTGTTAATTTTTCTTTGCTTAGTCAAATTCAAGTTGAACACTCTGTGTATGAAGATGTAGTAAAAGAGAAAGTATGGATTGATGCTATGAATGAAGAGATGGAAGCAATAGCCAAAAATAATACATGGGAATTAGTGCAGCTTCCAAAAAGATAAATAGATGATTGGTGTCAAATGGATTTATAAGGTGAAATATCATGCTGATGGTATTGTAAAATGACACAAGGCAAGATTAGTTGCCAAGGGATTTGCACAAACACTTGCAGTAGATTATTCAAAAACCTTTGCTCCAGTTGCAAGACTTGATACCATCAAGATTATATTGGCATTTTCTACACAAAATAAGTGGCCTATATATCAGATGGATGTAAAATCAGCCTTCCTTAATGGTTATGTAGATGAGGAAGTCTATGTAGAACAAACCATGGGCTATGAAATCTAGGGCAAAGAATAGTTGGTTTACAAGTTGAAGAAATCTCTTTATGGGTTGAAGCAAGCCCCCTATGCTTGGTATGCAAGGATTGATATTTATTTCTTGAAGAAGGGATTTAGCAGAAACCCCTTAGAGCCAACCTTGTATGTCAAACATGTTGGTAATGATATTCTTATTGTTTTCCTTTATGTTGATGATCTTATTTATACATGTAATAAAAAAATCTTTTGGAGGAATTTCAAGTAGCAATTTGAAACAAGATTTTGAAATGTCAAATTCGGACTCATGCATTATTTTCTTGGTTCGGAAGTGCGACAACAACCAGAAGGTATATTTATTTCTCAAACCAAGTATGTTGTTGATTTATTGAAAAGGTTTAGAATGAATTCATGCACAACACTTGCAACTCCTTTAGCCCTTGGTGAGAAATTAACCAAGGAAGATGCAAGTTCCAAGGTAGATGCCACTTTGTATAGAAGTTTGGTTGGGAGCCTTATGCATCTCACTACAACTAGACCCAATATTATGTATGTTGTGAGCTTCATCTTTTGATTCATGTAGGATCCACATGAGTCTCATTGGTGTGCTACAAAGAAAATATTAAGGTATGTGAGTGGAACTCACAATTTTGTAATCCATTATTCTTCTAATGAATACTTTGAACTAGTTGGTTACACACATTCTGATTAGGCTAGTTCAGTGGATGATAAAAAATCAACATTTGGTTATGTTTGCTCATTTGGTTTTGGAGTTGTATCTTGGAGTAGTAAGAACCAGACAATTGTGGCTCTTTCTTCAATTGAAGTAAAATATATTGTTGTCGCAGCAGTAGGTTGTCAAGCATCTGGATCAGACGGATTTTGGAGGATCTACACTTCATACAAGAACATCCAACAACTCTTTTTTGTGATAATAGTAGCACCATTGCAATGACAAAAAATCCATTGTTTCAAGCTCGATCGAAACACATTGAAATCCGACATCATTTTATTTGTGATTTGGTACAAGATGGATAAGTTAAATTATAGATTTGTCCTACAACTGAACAAGTTGATGATATTTTCACCAAAGCTCTTCCTACTTCTACTTTTGTCACTTTGAGAGACCAGTTGGACATCATTCCCGTTGATCATCCAAGGGGAATTTGAAGGAATGTGCATGCTCAACAGACAACTTATCCATGCAGCAGTTTGCATGAGTTTTTTTTTTATTATTTTAAGTCTCTTTTTGCTTTATGTTTTAGGCTTTTATTTTTAGTTTTAAAACTGCTTTAACCGCAGCTTTTTATATAGAGTATAGACTACTGGAAACAGTATTGTGAGTTGTATTTTCTGTTCGCTGTTTTCTGTAATGTAATGAACAGTAGATTTATGTTTTTTCTGAGTTAATAAAATAGAGTGCTATTCTTTGTCTATGGTGATCGCTCATCAGTAGAGTAGCATATGAATAAGATTTGATTTATTCAGTTCTGGTTTTTCTTCTTGTTAACAATTTTCTCAGTATAGTATAAGTACTGTTTAACTTCCTTCCTCCAGTGCCTCGAGAAAACATGAAAGTCGACCAATATAGAAGCGCCTGACACTAGCAATTTCAATCATATTTGCCATAAAAGGGCCAAAATTTTGAACTGCCTTATCAAAGCGCCCTAGCAAGAACAAAGTAGAAGAGATGTCAGCTAATATCTGAAAGCCTAAGGAGAGACAAACTCAGAAATATACATAAGCCAGCCTTCATAAAAAGACCCCAAACTGGAAGAATCACTAGCCAATAATGCATGGAATGTGGTACCTCATACAGCAATCGCATAGGACTTGTTAATAATTTGTCTTCCTTGACGCCAAGACTGTGCCCAAACTCCCCACGAATACGATCCAACAAGGATTGGGTTTTAAAAATAAACATGTATTTCAGTCAACTAACTGGAAAAAAAATTATGAAGCAATTTCCTCAGAACTAAACCAACGAGAGGGAGCTCTGCTGTAGAAAGATCAATCGAGGCGATTCTATCTCCATCCAGTTCTTCCGTCCGATCATAGAGAGCTCAGAACACCCAATACCCATACTGGTCCCCAATACCCTCCGAAGTGTTTTGGACAAGAAGAGGAAATAAAAACCAACCCTAACAATAAAGAAACAAGCAAGTGTCCACGTACACAGGGCTTGGAATGAAAGACTCCTTTCTACAGCCATAATAATACTCAATGATGAAAATTCACGAAAAGCACAGCAGAGAATGCAAAACCTGAAACTTCAAAGCTCTGCGGCACCATAATCAATACTAGAAAAAGTCAATATATGCTCCTCCACAAGTGTTTTCATACCCTATTCTGTGAGCGGTTTAAAATTGTAACTATGGCATATAAACCACCTTCACCTCGTCATAATACTCATGACGAGGCACTTGATGTTAGGGGCATTTCTACCCCAAATCAGAATTCCATGGGAGATAGTCCAACTGAGGTTGTATAAACCTGATGAGATTCCCCTTTCCCAAGGATATCCGTATATTTAAAAGCAAGAATTTTCCATTTCAATCATTTTCTGACCCATCATAACTACCATCACCTTGTCCATGGCGAGGCGAAATTTGTTAGGGGCATTTCTTCCCCTAACAATCGAAGGAAGGGCTATCAATTCACCCGAGGAGAGCAAACCACTTACCTCAATATTAAAATTTTTCTACTATGTTCTGAAAGCCTGCGGCTATCTCCACTTCAGTCATACCACTCTTAGGTCTATGAGACTTCTTGCCCTATCTTAGCGTAGTGAAGTCTGGTTCATTTGCTAGATTTGTCTGAAAGATGCCCAGCATTGGAGTATTTGTTGTTACAATGTCCTGAAGCACCTCCTCATCAAATTCATCACATATATCTTTCTCAACTTTAAGTAATACTTCATCTAGGAAGTAACTTAGGGATTTGTCTAATATTTTTGCTTCTTCTGCAATGATGTCTAGCAGTTTCCAAGTTTTATGTCCCTTCTACTTCCATGCATCGATCAAAACCATTATTTGTGTCTAAATCTTCCCCAATCTCTGATTGTGCAATGGTAAACCGTTCTGAAAAACAACATCCAAATCATCCTGTAGGGCTACATCTGCCATATCATCAAACAATTTCTCTCCCACGATTTTCCAGATTTCATCTGCTAGATCATGGATTGATTCTTCTGCATTATCCTGTGGAACACCTTGAATCTCTACATGTCCCTCAAAAATTTCTTCTCCTCTTAGAACCCGAGGTTCTGAAGGAATTTCCTCTTCAGTTTGTAGATCCACTTGCAGGAGTATTTCTTGTGGGGTTTCTCTGACATCTTCCTCAGTATTGAGTTCATCTTCCATGTTTGGTACTGAAAAGTTAGTTGTCTGGAATGACACTTGATGAGCATCTTGCTTTGTTTCTAATCTTGTCTCTACTTGCATGTTTGAGACATTTTCCCCATGACAAGTTTGGCATCTTGAGTCAGGTCCTTCATAGAAAATCTTCTGTTCCCAATCCCTAGCAGAACTTGTTCCGTTACCGATGTAGGACACCCAGTATTCACATCCAAAAGAAAGCACATTCTAATAAATTCCTCTGGAGCTGATAATGATTCTTCATCAAGGCTTATAAGAGTACCCAAATAATTGCCAATAATTTGTAAATGGCTTTACCACTATATTCCAAAGGTAAATTTTCAAGACAAATCTAAAAGGGGACATGATGCATTTTAGCCCTACTAGGATCAAACATGGTTCCCATGGTTGTAGGTATAAACCAAGGTTGCACAGAGATGCGTCTCCGATCCCCTAGTAAGTGTCTCAGAGATTGGTACACGTCTACCGTCTCAAAGACTTGATTGGATACATCTCCCTTGCAAGACTTCTAGTCATATCTCCCACTCCTCTCCAGGTACGCTGCGTCAATAAAAAGGTATCTCCACTTTTTTCTTTTTCTACCTTTCATTTTTTCTGTTGTTTTCTCACAAGCTTAGTGGAATTCTTACTCCTATTGCCTTCAAACCTCAATACTAGCATTTACAGTAATATATATAGATTAAGTTATATTAAATTGTTACAAGTAAGCTATAAGCCTATAAGTAATATATATATAGTAAGCTATATTAAATTGTTGCAAGCAAGCTATAAACTTAAACTTTACCAATTCTCTTGTTTTAAAAGTTCAATATCATGATATTTTCAGTTTTAATGTTAGCATATTAATAAATTAATAAAATTATTAAATTATATTTTTTAAAAATGGCGTCTCCAAGAACCCCGTCTCCTATTTTTCAAAAAGAGATGTACTAGTACTGATACTAGTCTCCCGTACCACCAGTACCAGTCTCCATGCAACCTCGATATAAACCAGCCCCACTAAAAAACCATGCAGTTGTCTTGAACACAATTTCTACATCCTCTTTGTTTTGAAAAACAACATTAAAGAACCCATTTTCCAGCATAACGCCAATTTTCAGAAACCCATTTTATTAAGGAATATTTTGTAGGTGAAAGTTACCAAAACTTACTTATGAGTGCTCGCTGTTTGAAATCCTCAATATGTTGGATCAACAGTGAGTCTGGGATTATGGCAACCAAATGCGTTTGCTTTTTCATAGGGTGCTTTTGGCAGTACAACTCCCTCTGTCCTCTATCTTTGTCTCTATTTTGCTTAGCCCCACAAACACTCTGATATTCTCTTCTTTTATGCTTATTTTGAGATTTTGAGGGTAACCCATAGACATTTTTCTTGCTGCAGTCATCTCTATGTGTATTTTGCCATGACTCCCTTCTCTTTGGCTGATTATGCCATTTTTGTAAATCCTAAAAACAGAATTGAGAAACAGCAAAGAACAGCAATATTAAGACAAGAACACAGAATGAAAGAAATAGGACAGCATACACAGAGCAACAAGACAGTTTAACGTGGTTCGCCAATGTTGGCTACATCCACAACGAAGGGTGATTTTATTATCCACAATACATCTCTCTCTCACTCTATTTTACAGAGTAACTCATACATCACTGTGTATGACTGTATATCTTCTTAACAGCAGCAATCCAAAAAATGCTTCTATATCCTCTCACCATCTACCTCAAACGTTTTCTTCTACAGATAGAACGGTCCAACCGTTGCCAAGAAGAAAGACAGTTATGACAGCAGTTGCCAGAAGGGAATAAGTCTGAGGATACAGAAGAGAATAAGTCTGAGTATTCAGAAGAGAATAAGTCTAAGTATTGCCGTTACATGTGGGCTTCAGCCACGTGCCCAACAATCTCCCACTTGAAGACCAATGGGAATGGCAATGAAGCTGCTCAGAGAGAGATCCCTTCGAGAAGGTTATTATCACAGAGGAACAAGACCGAGAGAAGATCTACAGAATTCAAACTTCTCTCGAGGAATAATCTTTGTTAATGCATCCGCCAGATTAACCTTATTGTCAATCTTTGTGACCTGCAACTTGCCTTCGTCAATAAGATGGCGGATAAAATGGTATTGAAGGTCAATATGCTTTGTTCGACTGTGGAACGCTGAATTTCTTGACAAGTGTATAGCACTTTGGCTATCACAAAATAGTGGAAATACAGATTTTGGACAGCCCAGTTCCGTCAACAAACGCTCAAGCCATATCATTTCTTTGGCTCCTTCCAAGAGCGCTATGTATTCAACCTCTGTTGATGACAGAGCTACAGTTTGTTGCAAACGAGAGACCCAAGTAATGGCTGCCCTGGCAAATGTAAAAACATAACCAGTAGTAGACCAGCGTTTGTCTAAATCTCCGGCCATATCAAAATCTACATAACCACGAAGTTGAAAGTCAGTACCTCTAAAACATAAACAGAAATGTGAAGTACCTTTCAAATACCGAAGAATCCACTGAACTGCCTGCCAGTGAAGTTTGCCCGAATTACTCATGAATCTGCTCACAACAGCAATAGCTTGTGCTATGTCTGGACGAGTACACACCATTGCATACATGAGACTACCGACTGCAGAGGTATAGGGAACAGACCTCATATGTTCTTCTTCTTCCTTATTTTTCGAACAAATAGCTGAAGATAAGCGGAAGTGATCAGCCAAAGGAGTAGATACCGGTTTAGCATGAGACATATTAAATCTGTCCAACACTTTGGCAATGTAGCTTGCTTGGGACAACTTGAGTTCTCTTTTATTTCTGTTTCTGAATATGTGCATCCCAAGTATTCTTTTGGCTGGTCCGAGATCTTTCATGGCAAAACGAAGAGCCAACTATTGCTTCAGCTGAGCAATAATCTGAATACTAGTACCAGCTACTAACATATTGTCAACATAGAGCAATAGTATGACAAACTCACTAGTATTGAGCCTCTTGTAGTAAACACAAGGATCTGATTCGCACCGAATAAAGTGGTTATCAGTCATGAAGCGGTCAAATTTTAAATACCATTGTCTTGGAGCTTGCTTCAGCCCATACAAACTCCGCTTCAATTTGCAAAATAAATGCTCCTTACCTGGTTGAGCAAAGCCTTCAGGCTGCTCCATGTATAAATCCTCATCAATGTCTCTGTGTAAAAACGTTGTTTTCACATCTAGTTGCTCAAGTTCTAAATCCCAAATGGCTACCAATCCTAACACAGCATGGATTGTGTCCATTCAAACAATTGGAGAAAAAATTTCAGAAAAATCAATACCTTTTTGTTGATCAAACCCCTTGACGACTAATCTGGCCCTGTATCTTTTACGTCCTCCATCTTCGTCTTTCAAGTGATAAATCCATTTGTTCTTAAGAGGCTTTCGATTTGGCGGAAGAGGAACCAAATCCCAGGTTTGATTAACGCTCAACGACTCCATCTCTTCGTTCATAGCAGCCATCCAGTTCTGTGCATTTTCATGCTTGCAGGCTTGTTTATAAGTTGTCAGCTCTGCATAATCAGAGAGCAATAACTCGTAGTCATCGAATTTTGCCGGTCTCCGCCTCTCATGGGTAGACCTCCTCAATTGTGGAGCTTGTTCTGGCTAGATATTGGAATCCAAATTAAGTCTCTGGAGTAAGTTCTGAACATCATCAACTTCTGATTGTAGAGGAATCTGTGGCAAGCTCCCCTATCTCTGTATTTGTGTACCCAAAGTGCTCTGTCCTGTAACTGGCAGTGTGTGCTTAACTGATCGAAAGAGAGTTGGACGTATATGTTCTGACCTCTCTTCCTAAGGCAACGTTCCTGGTAGTTGCTGTGGTATTAGAGATTGAGGAGACTGCGTAGGAGGTGTTGAAGGCAGTGTCAGATATGTTGAAGGCTGAGAATGAAGTTCTGAAGGCAGCAAAGGCTGCGTTGGCTGTTTAGGAAACAGCGATTCAACTAATGAGGGCAGCGTTTGGTCATTGGAGGGCAGCGATGGTCCAAATAGTGGCTACGGTGATATTTGGGAAGTCAGCGTTTGACTGTTTAAAGGCAACGAGGTGCTAAGGGAAGGCTGCGTTGGCAGTGTAGTAGTCAGCATTGGACTATTGGAAGGTAGCGTCACTTGTGAAGAAGGCTGCATATTAATTGTTAAAGGCTGCGAATACCTATGGGAAGGCTGCGTAACATGTGCTGAAGCACAAGGCAGCGTATCATGTGAGGAAGGCAGCAAGGACTGTTCAAGAGGCAGTGAGTTAATATTAGAAGGCTGTGTAGCAACAATAGAAGGCATACCAATTGACTGGGTGGGAATAGCACATCCAACCGAAGGCAGAGCACTTGAAGTAATAGGAGCTCCAGACAGATAAGAATGTATAGTTGTAACAAGTGGCTGGGAAAATGTAATGGTGGATTGCCTCACCTTTCCATTATCGAACAAATCCACATCAATATATTCTGGCAAAGGTGAAGTGCAAGATTGCAAGCCTGGAAACTCCCGCTCGTTAAACACAACATCGCGGCTACGAATGATAGTCTTTGCAACAGGATCCCAAAGACGAAAACCAAACTGATCTTCACCATAGCCGAGAAAAACACACCGTTTGGACTTGAAGTCTAACTTAGTTCTCTGCTCTTTCAGAATGTGAACAAAAGCGGCACAGCCAAACACCCGCAAATGCTGATAGGAAATTCGCTTTCCGAGTCATGTCTCCTCAGGTATGTCAAAATCTAGCCTGGACGAAGGAGCTCAATTGATTAAATACACAGCAGTGTTACATGCCTCTATCCAAAACTCTTTTCCCAATCCGGCATTGGAGAGCATACATCAAGCTCGCTCAAGGATCGTGCGATTAAGCCTTTCAGCTGCACCGTTTTCCTGAGGTGTATAAGGGACGGTTTTGATCCGTCGAATACCATGGTCTGTACAAAAAGAATCAAACTCTGAAGAGCAATAGTCTCCACCATTGTCTGTTAATAGGCATTTAATTTTATGCCCAATCTGGTTTTCAACTGAAGCTTTAAAAATCTTAAATTTTGAAAAAACTTCAGATTTTCTGTTCAACATATAAATCTAGATTTTGCGAGTGCAGTCATCTAAAAATGTGACAAAATAATTTGCTCCACCGAAAGAAGTTACCTGAGTTGGACCGAATACATCGGAATGAACAAGTTCCAACGAAGTGGTTTTCTTGTCATGCCCCGTTCTCACGAAACTGGTCTGACACTGTTTGCCATAAAGGCAATGTTCACAGAATTCTAAATCGATGGAGTTGAGGCCTGGAAGCTGATTGCGCTGAAGCATAACTTGAAGACCTTTTTGGCCCATATGACCGAGCCGTTTGTGCCATATTTCAGACCCACTGTCCATAGCTGGCAAGGCAGCTCCCACTTCACCGAAACAGTCCAGAATGTATAGATTACCTTGCTTCTTTCCTCTTGCCATTACTAAAAGTCCCTTTGTAATTTTCCATGAGTCAAGAGAAAATTTAACATTGCATCCATTGCATATAAGCTGACTGACAGAAATTAAATTTCTTTTTAACAGAGGCACATATCTAACATCCGTCAAAGTTAGTTTGTCACCATTTTTCTGATTTAATATTACATCTCCTTTTCCTAAAATGTCACATTCTTTATTGTCACCCAGAAATACCTTACCGAATGTACCTTCTTGAAAATTCGTGAAAGCTCGATGGCATGAAGTTGCATGAAAAGAGGCGCCGGAGTCAAGGACCCACGAATCTGCATTTGTGTCACTTGCTGATAGGACCAAAACACCATCACTTGTAGTGTTTGCTTGATTATTTGTGCTCACGTTGCCTTGAGCTTTCTTATAGTTCCAACAATTTTTCTTATTGTGTCCAGGTTTTCCACAAAACCAACATGAACCGGTTCTGCCCCTAGACTTCGATCGTGGACCAGATTGTGACCTTCTTCGGTTGTTGAATCTACCTCTATCATTGCTTCTTCCCCTATTGTTTATACTGACAGCTGTTAGAGCATCACCGGCTGAAGGTCCCTGATGTTTCCTTCTCATGTCTTCGCTGAGAAGAGTAGCTGCAACTTCATCAAAAACCAATGTACTCTTGGCTGCTACAGAAGTGCTCACAGCCATGACAACACCTTCCCAGCTATGTGGTAAGGAACACAACAGCAGAATTGCTTTAATCTCAGGATCTAATTTGATGCTCACTAAAGCTAATTGAGAGACTAAGGTGTTAAACTCATTCAGATGGTTGGACATCACCCCACCTTCTCTCATTTTTAGGTTATATAATTTCTTCATAATAAAAACTTTATTTGACGCCGAAGCAATCGCATACATACTAGAGAGCTTTTCCCAAAGCGCTTTCGTATTGATCTCATTTGAGACATTAAATAAAACATTGCTTGACAATGAGAGAAATATTGTTGCCTTTGCTTTCGAATCCAGTTTTTCCCAGTCTTCATCCATCATAGTACCTTGTCCTTTGGCTTTCCCTTGTAAGGCGAGAGACAAGTCCTATTTCATGAGAAGAGACTCCATGTGCACTTTCCAAAGACCAAAGTTCTGGCTTGTAAACTTTTCTATTTTCCATTTCTCCGAGTCATCCATTGTGAGTGCTGTGTAGGTTCCCAAAAATTTTCACCGTCTCCTGGACCGAGCTACACACAGGCTCTGATACCAATTGTAAATCCTAAAAACAGAATTGAGAAACAGCAAAGAACAGCAATATTAAGACAAGAACACAGAATGAAAGAAATAGGACAGCATACACAGAGCAACAAGACAGTTTAACGTGGTTCGCCAATGTTGGCTACATCCACAACGAAGGGTGATTCTATTATCCACAATACATCTCTCTCTCACTCTATTTTACAGAGTAACTCATACATCACTGTGTATGACTGTATATCTTCTTAACAGCAGCAATCCAAAAAATGCTTCTATATCCTCTCACCATCTACCTCAAACGTTTTCTTCTACAGATAGAACGGTCCAACCGTTGCCAAGAAGAAAGACAGTTATGACAGCGGTTGCCAGAAGGGAATAAGTCTGAGGATACAGAAGAGAATAAGTCTGAGTATTCAGAAGAGAATAAGTCTGAGTATTGCCGTTACATGTGGGCTTCAGCCACGTGCCCAACAATTTTGGCTTTGAGTTTACATTTCTGAATAATTCAACTTGTGGTATGAGTTAGCCTATTGGAGACCATTTGCTATGCCTCCACTTTGGATTTTTGTTTTGTGGACACTTGAAACTGTATTCTTCCCTTAGCAAGTTCTTGTGTCTCCTTCTGAAATATGTTTACATAAAACAGTTCCCGACAAGATTCTATATTGTTTTACTTTGAGCAAGATGGGATTGAGGCCTGTGTGTTGTTGACTGTCTTCTTTTTCTCTAGCCATCGGCATTAGTATCAATTAGTGATCTGCTATCTCTACCACCCCTGAAACAGGGGACCGTCCTTGTATCTCTGAACCAGGGCAGCGCATTCATTCCGTATGGATGATGCAGATGCGTTCCACCCTTGTCTTTTTCCCTGAAAAAAACTGACCTAGAGTCATTCCATGCTGCATTCCACACTCTCCACTTGTTCCCATCTCGCACTCCATTCCTGGTTCTCGCGCTCCATTCCAATCGTGGATATCAATTGAATCATCCTTACCAGCATCACCTATTTTCTTAAATTGAGCCTTAGCTTCTTTATTAACTTCAATATTCTATTTTGAGACTTCCCATCATTCAATAGGAAAGTCACACTCTGAACTTTCAAAAATATTCGCTCCTACTAAGAATTTCAAAATTACAATCTCTAAAGAAGGTATTCCCCCAAATCTTCATTTTGGGGTGGTGAAGGGATAGAAATTTTAGGAACATGAGCACCTAAAGGGAGGTATCCTCTTGCATTGTAGAAAGATCTTGAGGGGAAGAAGGTAAGGGTTGTGCTTTTTTAGTACCTAGAGTTTTCTTAGAGAAAGTAAATCTAACTCTAGGTTACTTATTCCTCAATAACTTATCATCATCTTCAAGAGATTCTTCTTCATTAACATCTAGATTGTTTTATCAATGGGAATTTTTGTAGTTTCACTTTGGGTAGAAGTTGTTATGAAAGTGTGATATTTAATTGCAATCCTAATGTCTAATGTTCGATTTCTAAACATCTTGAAATAGGTATTTGGACATCTATATCCATGGTTTTAATATATTATTATTTAATTATTCTCCTTATAAATTACAAATATTATTCTCTTTTCATTTGATACTCTTTTTAAAATTTTGATTGTATTTTACAACAAAAATACCTAAATACGGCCATACGGCCATCAAATTTAGGGCAACTCCTATCCCATTTGAGATGAAAGTGAAAATGAAATCCACCAAACCCGCATCAAAATTCTAACGCATAGGTCAGCTTATACTCGGATTAAAAGGAACTCTAGAGCTCGGAATCCACGAATCGCCACCAATAAAACTCCCAACAGTAAATTGCTCTGCTTCATCTACTTCATTTATTACATGATAGCCAGGCCATTTCACACGCTCAGATGTATCTGCGCCAGCGCCATCATTCCTAAACTCGCCATAATACAACGTATTCAGAGAAGTGTCCGTGGAATTCCACTCTAACCAGCCGGCGGGATCAATTAAATCGCCAAGGGTAGATTGCATGACGACAGTGCGAGAGAATTGTCTCCAGGGTCTTCCCATATACGTCTTAAAATTCCGTTGGACGGGACCTAAATCAGAAGCCGCCATTATTGCACAAGCTTGTATGGTAATGCCACTATTTTGGTCGGGATTTGTTCTTCCTTGGGCCGTGATGGTGTTCTCCTGGCCGGTGAGGGGCCTTCTCACCAGAATGCTGCTCTTCTGAATGACGGCAGCGGAGTTTCCGAAGATGAAATCAATGGTACCGTAGATGTAGCATTTGCGGAAGAATTGGCGGCTACTGTGGAGGAAAAGTGTATCCTGGTAGCCTTCCATGGAGCACTTGTAAAACACCGACCGGTCACTCGCCACTAAAAGTGCCACTGCCTGAAATTTCTGCGGCCCTGCCGTGTTGGCGAACGTCATGTCTTTCGCAATGAAGCCGTCGCCCCATACCGCTGTATCACATTTCAAACAAACGTGATGGCTACATTAGATGAGCTCAGACTTGAAAAGAAAGCCCTATAAAAATATCATTTGGTCAATTTTTCTGCAGGTAATCTACATCCATCAAATTATTATAAGCTCACTTGGAGAACTGTATATTAGCATACAAACAAACAAAAGATCCAATATGATGAGGATACGGCTTGAACAGCCGTCAAATCACCAATTCATTAAAATTATAATGCATATAAATATTTTTAAATACAGAAAAACAAATTTCTTATTCGCAATATTTTTAAATTCATTTTTCGTCATGCTTTTGATGCCGCCAAGCTTTCTTGCTCTCATGTTTCTTCTTTATATCACACTTTATCCTCAACTAAAATATTCTTCATCGTTTTGCCTACTCAGCTATTTAGTCCAAGCAAATGAAAGAATCTATTGAAGTTATATAAACAGAATTATGTAAAGCTATTTCTTTTGCTCTAATCTAATCTCTTGATGATCATGGATCCGAAACTTTCCGAAACTTACGGAAAAATTTTCACACAGTTAAATTTTGAAGCACTTATTTACAAAGTGACAAATTGTTTACTATTTGGAGTTTTGGATACTCCAAATAGTAAACAGCCACTCGTTTCAATCGACACATTGTTTCTAGTAAACAGTTGTCTGTAAATAAGTGCTTCTGGATTAAACTGTGTGAGTATTTTTTCTCTCAACGTTTCGGATCATAATCCATGATCCATCATCAGGAGAATAGAAAGCAAGAGAAGAGAAGAGAATTGTCAGAAACTTGGAGAGAAAAAATACTCACACAGTTTAATCCAGAAGCACTCATTTACATTATCATGAGTTTAATCCAAAAGCACTCATTTACATTATCATGGACTGTGCAAATCTGATGTCTATTATAAACAGTTGTCTGCTGAAAACAAAGAATTGCTACGTACCGAAAGTTGCAGAGGCAGGAAGAGTTTGGAAATCAGCAACGCTCCTGTTACCCATCACGTAAGTTCTGTTCATGCCGTCTCCAATCATCATCAGATTCCTCACTTTCGATCTAATCACAATGTTCTCGTGATATTGCCCAGCCTTTATATACATTACATAATATGTCTCGTTGTCGTGAGGCGGTATGTACGCACTCAGTGCTTCTGTAATTGTTTTATAATCTCCCGAGCCATCCTGTGCTACCACCACGTTTGGAGTAAACTGCAAAAGCCACCTCCTTTGGACTCCTGATACCCACTCAGGAAACCTCATTTTCTTTCCATATGATAACAATTTGCGCTTCCCTGGCGGCGCCGGCGAGCTCGCCCTTAAATTCGTGAACAGGGCAAGCGACTGGCTAATTAATTTCGACAAGTTCAACACTTGCAACGAAATTGATAATCCAACATTACTGAGATCGATATTGCTATAGTTTTTGTCGTTGTAATTCACGCCAGAGAATCCGTCGAGACACATATGTTGATTAGTCAAAGCGGCGCTGATCCATGTATGAACGCCCACCATCGCTGCTTCCTTCTCCAAATGGAAGCTCCTGATTGAATCCAGAGAGCAGTTGAGACGATGTAATGTGTCTTCAAACAGTTGCAGACAGTCATGCCATGCCGTTTGGTCGTCTGTTCCAGTCACGTTATCGGAAAACAGTAGAGCCCACGCATGTGCTTTTTGCACTCCTTCCACGGCTGTTTGCAATGATAAAATGACCTTTTTTTTTGGGTCTACGGTCTTCTCGATTTTGCCTTCACCAGACATGAGAAACATCACCAACAATGCCCAAGCAAGAAAAATTATCTTGCTTCTGGAAAAACGTGGCTTTTCACTCTGCAGAACAATGCTATTTGCAGCCATGTTTCCTGAATCCTAATTGATTTGGTACGCTGCTATTTGTAGTTGGGTGGATAAACAAAGAAAAATGTATATTAGGGTTCAGTTTTGTTTGAGAACGGCAGGTTCCATACGCATCAAGGTCGCTTGGTTCATCTTCTGACAGTACACTCAATTTAAATTGTTTGCTTGCGATTGTAATTTAGAGGGTTTTTAAAGCTTTTGTTTTCAATTCGGCCGCTTTCTCTAGGAAACTCAGCCTCTGATATCATTACCGGCAAACACGTCAAGTACGATATCACGTTCACGTCGATCATAAGATTCTTGACTTTATATGCAAATTTATCACTATATGCACACGAAAAAACAAATACTAGGATTACTCATTTTAGCGAAATAAGAAAACCTGCTGCATAAATATTTAATGCTAATTAATTGGATAGTCCAATGACAATAAGTCTAGATATAGGAGTTAGGTTTAGAAATGCGTGCAGATTGAGTTTGAAATATGAATAAAAAAATAGTATAAGTAAAATTTATATTTTGGTATTGAAGAAGAGGAGATTGAAAAAAAAAGACATATTATTGTTACTAGCAATCACACCTAATGTGCAATGGGCACGCCGATAGACACTCCATATACTATCACACAAGTTGAAGGGGGGTGGGGAGGAAACACGTGCAAATTCTAATTTTTATTAACAAGAATATATTGCATGGAATATAGAGAGTGAGGAAATGGGGCATGCAAGTAACTGGAATGCCTACCTAAAGGAAGATGGAAAAGCCCCTAAGTAAGCCTCGTCCCTTCTCCTTAGGGCTACATATGCATTGTCTTGCACATTTGCATATCGCCAAAAGCTAGACACTGGGAAGACATGCAAGTTTGCCAAGTGTCCAACCTATGAGACCACAACAAACATCTAACCTTGGTGATTCATGTCTCTAATGTCTATCGACACTCTATTAAGTATGAGCCCCTGTGATTTATGGATTGTCAAAGTGCAAGCCACAATTAGCAATAGAGCAACAAGAATAACAAGCAATCGAAGTAAGTGGCACAAGTTGTGGGCCATCCAAATCCCATGGTGGGCCAACATAATGATGAAACATCGCATTAACGAAACTCGGTAGATTTGGAGATCTACATTCACTTTTGTACACAATAGTTGCAACTTTCCCTAGTGCTCTATTGACAAGAACTACAAGAACCCATAAATTAGTCTAGGAAAGGAATTGGATGCCTTAGGTGTGCAATAAAAACCCTACCAAACACATTTATAGTTATGAGTATTGAGTACACCGTTGGACGTAGCAACAACTCCATCAAGCTCATCCATGGTGAGAGTGCCAATGGCACCATGTCACAACCCACATTTAAATTTTGAATTCAAATTGAAATACTATTGTAATAATGTCACAACTCAATTTTTGAAAACTAACATAAAAAGTATATTCATTTAAAATACAAATACTAAACAATTTAATGGATTACACATAAGAAATGGAGGATAAGATTTGGAAATCCACTAGAGAGTGGAGGATGCATTATTAATAAATTAAAGGAGTGGAGGATGCATTAGCATTAAACTAAGAGAGTGGAGGATGCATTATCATTAAGAAAAGGAAGTGGAGGATGCATTATCATTAAAAAACAAGGGTGGGGATGCATGAAATTTTCTATAAATGCATAGAATTGTAAGGAAGAAGGGGACTCATCTCTGGTTTGGGAAGTGCTGGAGAAATCTGTATGAGCTCTCTCCTTCATTATTTTGTTTTGTTTCTCTTGAATGACTAGTTCTTGAATTTTTGTTAAAAGATTTTAGTTTGTAATTGATATGTTGCAATTTAGCATTTGTGTTGAAGTTTTACTGCATGGCTCTTATGATCCTAGTTGTGATAGATTTGACATTAATTTTACTGCATGGCTCTTATGTACTTGGTACAACCTTTACCAATATCCTACCAATTTCAATTTCTTGAAAAGTTTCTATCGCCTTTTCAACTAATCCATTACCGCACTTCTACCAAGGATCTTTTTAATTCCTCTATCTTTCACAAATCTCCTTACCATTTTAACACACCTGCCCACTTCTGCGTAGATATTGGAGAGAAGAGTATAGTCACTGCAGCAAAAACCTATATTCGTATGTGATCTACAGACACCTAGAAAACACATCTGAACAATCACGTAGGCTTAATTAGAATCTTAATGATAAAGTTTAGGGTGTCCTCAAGATCACCAACACTATGTAGTTACTCATATGATTGAAGTATGTACAATATCATCCACTAAACCTGCACGCTGAGTGCACCTAGAACACAAGGAAAGCTCACAATGTTAGGATGTGTTCTCGAGAGCTCCATTTTGGGAGCATCCCCATTTTGGCACTTATTCCCGTTTATGCTCAATGATAATATTAAATGAATGTTAATAGATCATCAAATATGAATAATGTCAATTATCAAATGACCTTTAAGAAGTGATAGGTTTCCTGAGTCGCTTAGTTCCAACCCTCCAGTGCTACCGATATTGTTTGGATGTTTATCAATCTCCATCACCTCTCTCAGGTTTCTCTTCAAGCAGTTTTCATTTCTTATCAGAATTCTTTCTTTTCCCAAGTATATATCAGGACATGTAACCACAATTACTTGAGTAGGACATATATTTATAACCCATACCACTTAATTATTTTGAATGTTTATACTCTGTTTCTAAGTGCCCATTTGGCACAGGCAGAGAGGACGTTGGCAAAGGTTAAGGATTTTGGCTTAACACCTACCAATTGCATTTTGCCAGAAAGTTTCTAAAGCCTTTTCAACGATTCCATTTTATGCAAATCGGTGATCATTGCATTCCACTTTATGACATCTCTTTGAGGCATTTTGTCAAACGATTCAATGCCTAGTCTATGCTTCCACATTCTGCATACGTGTCTACCACATTCTGCATACGTGTCTACCAGTGCATTTCTAAAAAAAATTGTATCTGGTGAAATTCCTTTTTCAATTATGTTTTGATGAATGTCCATACACTGTCTCAAAGCTCCCATTTTGGCATAGGCTCTGACAAAAACCCCCCTCTATTTTGCCTTGACGGACGACCATGGCCTGTTCGAAAGTTTCCATTTTGGCGTCCACAGGAAGGGTGCTGACCAAGGCATTGCTTATTCAAATTAATTATTAATAGATAGCATTTTCTAGATTTGGTCACTTCATCAACTGAAAGGTGTTGGCCAAAGGAGCTGGCAATGCCTATCCAAACTTCCTCCCAATACGCCCAATGTAAATAGGAGATTTAGCAATTATTTTCAATAAGTCAATACACAAAATATTTTCAATAAGTAAATACACAAATGAGTCAAAATAGTTTTATTCACATATTATCCTCTGAATTGTGCTGCACAAAATTTTAATATAAAAAGAATGGAAAAATATCCATGCATTAGTATTTTGGCATTTGTCAGGTTATTTGTTTGAGTTTGCACATTTATTTGTATGTATCTATTTTTGGCTTTTGTATATATCTTCTGTAGGAGAGATTATTATCTAATTAGGCAGTATTTCTTGATTTGGGAATGAATAAATACATGCTTATCTTCTTGATGAATTAGTCTGTTTTGATGGTGGTTATTTGCCTATTAGTATTTAATAAGTTGGTGCTGTGGTCCCACTCTGATGTGTGAGATTTAATCTGTATATCAAGATGAGTTTGTGAATGCAACTCTGTAATTGCTGGGGGTGATTTTCTTATTAACATCTAATACGTAAATGCTGAATGAAATTACCATAGGGACTTACATAATTTTCCTGTACCGTATCTAATTCTTATTTTGATTTTTATGGTGGAATTGATTTACTTCTCCATCACAAGCAATCCTTACATCCTCAACAAATAGACCCTATCTATTGTACTTGTCATCTAGGGGCTTCTCATCATGTCTATATGTGAAATTTTTAAAGGAGGAATTATTACCTTATCCTCCCTGTAGTATCATAACATCTATGAGGTGTTTGATCAAAATTAAATAACTTAATCATGTTACCAATTGTAGGGATTGACATGAAACTGTAATTTCCACCTATGAGTTTTAATAGGTTAGATAGAATTCTCCTTATCTTTTACTTAATATTGATGTAATGAATTAGACCATTGAAAATATATTTCATACTTAGCTACCTATGGAAGCACATCCTTTGAAATAATGTGGGAATCAATTATTGTACCTTCAACTTATATGAGAGTTTCCTTTGAATATAGCTTTGAGTTATCTGCTAGCATCAAGTGCATATGAACCATGTGTTTCTTGTGAATTCTATTATGCTATAGGGTACACTTACCACTACAATTACACTATCATAATTATTGTCATGAAGCTCTCTAAAAGTAATGTGTAGTGAGATTGTAGAGTGAGGCTCTAATTTGTAAGGGGAGGAGGAAATCTCATGGTCACACAAATAGCATTGGTGAAGTATGATACCATGTAAAAGTTCCCTTTGACTCGACCCTTGAAAACTATTGTTTCAATGTTGCTATTTAATCATGTCCCTATAATTTGGGATAACCTCTTTTTCCATAATCATGAGTAGGGGAACCTAAGATGCATTCAAATCTTAATAGAATCTTTCTCACAAACAGGTTCCATATTAAAAAATCATTATATAGATAATATCTAATTTATGAATTAGCAAGCTTGTTAAGTTTATCTGTTCATCAAAAGTCATATTGCTTTCCAAGGATTATTCAGAATTTGTTCATATTGTATTTGGAATTGTATTTGAAGAACAAAGTTATCAGTTAACCCTAATTTTATGAGTGGTCTTAACACTATTAGTTTTGTATATGTACTATTATGTTGATATTGTTCTATATCAGAAAATGAGGTTTATTGACACGCGAGTGTAGATCGGGGAGGATATGTGAAATGTCAGCAGATAGGGCAACTAGGCTAATCTAGAAACGCTATCTATCATATGTTTTCACCTTGCCCTCGTAGATCATGGTGAAAGTACTAGGGGATCAGGAACGGACTTAGTCACGATAATTATCTAATTTGGCTTGGGGAAGCAAATTAGATTTCATGGGTAGATACCTTATAGGGATTCCTCCACACTAGGACTAACTGACAAACACCCCTTTAGGTGTTTGTGGTAGTGGACTAACTCTCGTCCCTATTTCACCGAGTGGGTGGCAGCCGATGAAGAACTGTCTGGGGTAGGTGATAACCCTAGAAAGGGCTGGGTACCCACTCACAGTTACACCAAATATAGTGCAAAATAGAACTACATGTTCACATTCCCCGCGTTAGTCACATCCTAAGGAGGGGGCCTTGATCCCGTGGATATAGGGTATGTAGGCAGTCTAGACAGTGAAGGATGCCCCCAGTACTCAGGTCCCCTGGATGTAGGGTGTCCTACAATTAGCATCGTGATCTTAATTCTTTGAGTAGTGATTACTGAGTTGTGTTAACATGAGATTGTTAAGTTAATTTTGTGCAGATGAAAAGGATACAGGTACTAGAGGAGAAGCAAGCTATCGAAAATGAATGCAGGATGTAATGCATGATTTAAGGTATGAACTGATCCGTTGTTCTTCTAGGTTATCTTACATAATGTACCTTCTCTCATAATGTACTCTCTTTGCACTAGATTTCAAAATTGGTGATCTTTTAAGAACCTGATGATTCTAGGAAACTAAATTTCAAGTTTCATCGCATTACTATAGCATACATTAAGCACTTCTGGAAGAATTTCACATTTCCTACATCTGTCAGATCAAAATTTTTATTCATTGGTATTTTTGAAATCAGAGTTTAATGTTATTTGATTTAGGATGAGTCAGGTCCTTACACACCAATAGAGGTAAGAACCTTGTAAGGGTACTTAGAAGTCTAGAATGATCACTTTATTGCTACAAATGTAGCACACCATGAACACAAAGGTTAGGTCTCTCATCATCACCAAAAGTTGGATGAACAATTCATGTTTTCTTTTCAACCTAAATATCCTTCTTTCTACTTTAAGATTTGGTTGAAAAGGGAAAAAAGTAAAGATTCTTGAGGACCATGATGCATGTTTAAGTTAAATTTTGTACCTTACCATGGTTTTGGAAACTATTCAAGATAGTTATTTGTGTTTGCTATATTATGTAGTCTTTTTCCTATCATTGTATGATTGACCATGTTTATATGTTTCAAATTAATATGTTCATGCTTGTTTTGACTTAAAGCATGCTTAATTTAATTATTTATTAAATGAATTAAGGCCAAGGTTATGTCTTTGCCTACACATCTTGTTGAGTTTATTGGAATCTTGAGTAGTGGGGATTAAATGGCAATGCAACAAGCACAAAATTTGTTGCCCCTGTTATGAATGTTGTTCACATTGCAAATGTGGCAAAATAACTCCAAAGGATTTTAATGGAGTTGTCTCGATGATATTATGAGCCCCCTCAGAGGGCCAAGGGAATGTATGTTTATGTATGTTTGTTATACGTGGAAAAGTTGTGACCCCTTCATATTGTGTTGGTTAGCCTAGCTATGATGTATGATAAATTTGATGGACTATTTCTCCCACTAAAATATATCTTGTTTGCACAAAATATGTATTGAGTGGAGCCGTCAATGTTATTGGATGCACTTAAGCATTGCTTGGGCAACATGTAACATTGGTGAACATCTTTGTAATACGTTTGTGCAACCCTTCCTTGTAAATTTTCAAATAGCATTGTAAACAAGTTTCTCACCATTAAATTTATTGAAAAGAAAAAAGAAAAATGCATTTAGGAATGGCCAATGTTTCACCATTACAAATATAGAGACAAAAACACATTGTAAAACAATTCTATGATAAAAATAAAATAATTTGGCAATAAAATTTGTGGTATTTTTGCTCATGGTTCCTTTATGTTTTTTTTAATCTTCATTAAAAACATGAAATTTTGTGTTTTCATAGTGTATTAGAGATATGTGTTATTAAATTTGGATTTTGACTATAAGGACAAGGCTGCCATTAATTTGGCTCCCTATCCTTGACAAACTTTCTTAACCTACACTCAATTCAATAGTCAAAGCATTTTTTTCTAATTTAAAATATGGTGACTATTTACCACGTTTACATGTAGATGAGGTAATAGGTGGATTAATAAATAGTCTCTCTTGGAAGCAATAGGTCTTGGGTTCAAACCCCTTAATTTTTACCACTTCAAAAATTTCCAAAAATGTTGAACTAAGTGCACAATATGTAGAGCTATCCTTGTCTATATCAAAAGATAAAAGAAACTAAATTTCTAGAACATGTAAAGATCAAATCTATCACAAAATTGGTCAAGTTATTACTCAACACAAGAAAGTAGAGCTTGGAGGGGATATAAGAACTAAATTTCTAGAACAAGTAAAGATCAAATCTATCACAAAATTGGTCAAGCTATTACTCATCACAAGCAAGTGGAGCTTGGAGGGGAGGAAATATGTGAGACTCATGATTTTTTCCCAAGATGAAGCTATCAAAGAAGAAGTGAGGCAAGATAAGGAAATTGATGTGTTATATTGAGGGCAAGGGCAGGAAGTTCTTGCCGAAGAGGGTAAAACTAAAGAAAGAAAATAGAAATGGGATTGTGAACAAAATGAAACCAAGGTAGAGGGGAAAACGATGCATTATCCTATGGGTGGATATCCTCTTGTTAAAGAGTGTAAAATTGAAGAACGAAATTAGAAATGTGATTGTGCCCAAGATGAAACTATCAAAGAAGAATCATGGGAAGAGTAGGAAACTAGTGTTATTATGAGGATGGAGAAGTTCTTCTTGAAGAGGGTAAAACCAAAGAAAGACATTAACAAAGGTTGAGAATAATGTTCATTTGGAGGTGAATAACAAGGTGAAAGATAAGCATATATATGTTTGCACCATGAAGGTAAAATTAGAAGGCAAGGCTGATTTGCAAGTCACAACAGAGGTTCCTCTCATGGTACATGAAGATAAATGCAAGGAAGAAGTGGGGACATCAATTGTTTCCATGGAGATGGGAGAAGAATTGAAAACTATGAGTGGAAATATGTTAAAAAGGAGTTGGTACCATTAGTGTTTTTGTCAAGCAAGCAGTTACTAGATGACAATATAGCACCGTGTTGGAAGAGCTAATGCATGCAAGAATTGTCCTCATTGATATGGTTGAATGCTACAAGAAAGCAACTCTATTCATTAGGATATGAATATTCAGAAAAAGCAAATGTGAATGTTCAAAAGCAAATTACTGCAAAAAATAGTCATTTCTAATCTTGATATTGTAAATGAGCCAATGAGTGAGGTCAAAATAAGAGATGTATATATGGAAGTAAAAGTTCAAAAATCTAAAACAATGGCTTGATTGATAGAGGAAAATTAAAAGAAATATATGCTCAATTTACCTCTGAACCAGGAGATCCATAAATTTCTTCCAACTAAAGGAGAATGACGCAAGAACATATGAACAAGCCCAAGCAACATTAATATATATACAAAAATGGTTTTTCTTAGAGAGCAAGTAAAGCATGTAGTCTAGTCTTGATATTTTATTCAAGGTAATAAAAAGTGTCCCTTGAAAGCAAACCAAGTTTTTTCGTGTGTTATATATTATGTCAATGTTTTTAAGTTTCTTTCTTTTTGTTATGTCATCTTTCAGAGTCTAAATTTTAGATTGAATGGTTGAAGTGATTGTTGCTAAGAAAGTATAATATAAAACCAAATTTGTATCATAAAATGTTTTGTCAAAGGAGAAAAAAGACATATGACACCATTTCTAGCACAAAGCAATTTCTAACATTCATTTTTCTCTAGAAACCCAATGCTAACTAGAAAAGTACTAGTTAACATGAACCACAATATTTATATTCATAGCTTATGTAAGAAGACATCACAAAATTAGCGATCAAGATTCATCTTCCTAGAGGGATGGATGACCTCAATTGGTGAACAATCAGCACCTTCATGGTGGAGACCCATGTTCAAATCTCCAAGAGACATGTTATATGTTAATATGTACAAATGCTAGGTTAAAATTAGGTAAACTACCACACACCTCCAATTCTGGGTGTGGTATATCATAGGTTACAAGGATAAATACAGTCTAGAGTCTTGGAATCTAAACCAAAGGACTCCTCATAAGAAGAATTTACCAATTAAAAAAAGTCCATTTCCCATAGTAAATAAGTTCACTACTCAATAGTGTAATATTTCATGTTTATATGTTAGAAAATCAAAATTTCTTACTAAAATAAGAAGAAAGCCTCCTTATTATGCAGGCCAGTTCCATATGATCTAAAGATTCTAGGGGAAAGATTTCTAAGAGTTTACAAGGTAATTGGTTGGCAAGTAGCAGCTTATCAAAAACAAAATGTACTACACTGAAGCTAGACAACAATTGTGCAACCCTTTAAAATCAATATAGCAAAAAATACAAAGGTCACCAACAATAAAAATGTGGCATACTCCTCACTTAGATTTCTTTCCCTTCAAATGGCCCTTTAGTATTCTCCCAAGGACTTGGGAATCAAATCTCCCATTATTCTACTTCATTCTATCCAAAGTATCATAAATACATGAATCTGCTTGGTCTTTGTATTTCTCATACAACACAAGCAACGTATATGCAGAAACAAACCCTAGGCAAAGCATGTCTTAGTTGGGCCAATTTATCAATCCAAACCAACAAATAAAAGATTGATGCTAATGTACAATTGTTACATCTCCAACTTACAATTAGACTTAATCATTAACTTGGCATGATAATCAGGAGGATTAGTCATAACTTTAATTGATTTGATATTGTGTAAATATCTTATTAAACTTTGGACTATGAAGTAGATACAGATGTTTAATAGTTTTGTAAATTAAATGATTTATTTTATGAGATATGATAATGATGCATTGATTGTAATCTTGTGGTCTTGAGTGTGATAGGAAAATGAACGTCCTTCGAAGAAGGAAGGAGGGTATCATCCTGAAGGAAGGGTTAGATGTTGTGAAAACATAAGTTGACTAGCCATCTGAGTAATTGACTCCTATGTCCTTCTCAATCCATTCATAAGTTGACATGTGTCATGTCTCTTTTCTTTTGTTTCTATGTTCTTGGTATAATCATTTTTTCGTTGAAGTTATCACAACAAGTTGTGATGACCAGACAATGTTCTTGGAACATCATCCCTAGTCGAGAGACAATAGTGTAAATAGATGAGGAGGCCTCTCTTACCTTTTGCTCTTGAGGTCATTATTTTTCTCTAGTCATTCGACTAATGGGGATAGTCAATTTCGGGGGAGTATCACTCGACCCCGATAATTAATGTTATTAATATGAATCCTTTTACGATTATAATCTCTTTGTGATAATCCTTAGACAAGGATGAAACCTCTTAATAGGTTGTTACCTATAATAATGTTATTATTATTTACTTGCCTTAAGAATTGTATTCTTTGGAATATATATCTAAGTTGCTATAGTCGATCATGAGGATCAATGGGAGCTTGGAGCTCAACCATCCCATGTGTTGCAAGGTTCGAGCCACCTTTTGAGGAGAAACTACCAAGTGGAATGGTAGTTATCAACTACAATCAAAATGCCATGGGATCAGTTACCTTGTGTTGGGTTCTCCATTTGGAATAGGACTTTTCAATGAGTTTGTGTGGTTGGGTTTTGGAAGGAAAAAGGTGGCAAATTTGTTCGAGGAGAACAGTGGTTGGAAGGAGTTGTGAGTAGCTAGACGAGCCGCAGTCTGGATCTGCATCTTGCCTATTGCCTGGTACAGGTAAAATGGGAAACCATTGTCCCAATTTATTTTCATTGGATGAGTTTAAATCTCTGTAAGAGTTCTTCTTGAGTCTGTGAAACATGATGAATCTTAGAAATCATTAATTTTCCACAGTCCATATCGTTGTGATTGAGATGCTTCTGGATTTGACTGTGTTTAAGATTTTTCTTTCAACGTTTCGGATCACACTTTGTGATCCATCATCAGGAGAAATATAGCCAGAGAAGAGAATGAAAAATGATGAATCTTGTTAATGTTGAGAGAAAAATCTTAAACACAGTCAAATCCATAAGCATCTCAATCACATGATGAATCTTGTTAATGTTTAAAACTAAGGCACGAGGCCTGTAAGGCCATGCCATGCATAATGGTTATAACTATCCATGTCGTGGGTTGAGGCAGAAATGGCCGAGCTATTCTTGTCTTAAAAAATTATAATTGCAATGGTTCAGAGCCGTATGGCTGAACCCTATCAAGACAACTTTGAATTATGAGTATGCTCGAATCCATGAAGGATATGAGCTTGCTAAACCCAGTAAACTACTTTGAGACCATGCTCCAGGCTATGAATTGAGCAGAGAACATAATAAATTTTCTTTGAGACCATGCTCCAGGCCATTGAGTCGAGCTATGAAACTCTGTAAACTATTCTCGAGACTACGCTCAGCCGAGTCGTAATACTTTGTAATCTTGTTTATGATTAAGCCTGAGGCTTAAAGAGAAAATTAATCACTGCTCTATGTTTAATTTGGATACTAGCTCAAGGCCTTAAGGCCAAGCTCTGTAAAGATAAACTCTTTCTATGATTGAGCCTAGGGTCTTTCGACCCGACTATATTGTATTGTATAATACATTTATGATAACTCGAGCTCAAAGCCATTATGGCTAAGCATGTATTCAATATATATATATAAAGCTCACGTCATATGATGACATGGGCAGAGCATAAGAACTCTCGAATGGAGCTATGAATGACTCCAGTCGATAATGGATATAGTCACTTGACTATAATGACTACTAGAAAGGCATTAATCCTTACCATGCAGTCATTTGACTATAACAATAGCCATGAAGGCATCAATGCTTAACATGATGTCCTTTGATTGTAATAATAGCTATGAAGGCATCAATGCTTAACATGTAGTCCTTTGACTGTAATAACAGTCGTGAAGGAATCAAAGCTTAACATGCAGACCTTTGATTGTAATAACAGTCGTGAAGGCATTTTATATTATGAACACGGTCCAATGACTGAGATGATTTCTGGGAAGACAAATATATATCGGTGTATCTATAACACCAAACTAACCCAAGTCAGGCTTGTATGAGAATCTGAATGTGATTTATAAATGGAGTTGTTTAAACTATTATGAATGTTTATGTGAACCTTTGAATATGAAGGGGTATGATCTTTTATGATCATGGTCTCATCATGAGACAATTGGAATAAGTTTATAGAAGAATATAGACTAGTTCTATATGTGACTGAATTATGATTTATTGGATAATGTTATGAGATATCATTTATTTTAATTTAATGTAAACTATTAGGTTTGGTGAATAACACCTTAAGCTCATTGGGAAAATAAGAGCTATTGAACCTAAAGAAGCTAATGTACTTTACTAAGGCATGGTATGCCTTGAGTATCATGAAATTGACTTCGTCATATGTAATGAAATGTTATTGATATGTTAACCATGGGAGACCAAGGCAGTCATAATGTTTGAAGTTGGGATGAATTGAAAACAGAGCGAGGTGATGTGGAGTCACTAGTTCTGCATTACAGAAGTAACCTATTTAGTTATAACTGACTTATGATGGGAGTTGAATGTTCAAGTTTGGATAGTGATTCGAATTGATCCCACTCATACTAGACCTAAAGGACAAGGTCATTAAGAACTGACTGTAGGACATGATAGCTTATAAGTCGAGTTAGGGTGGTGGACATATGACGACGTTCATTGTGCAACATATATATATATAATACTTTGGCCAAAGTAATGCATCCATCTCTACATGTATTATCGGTCCACAGTGTTCTAGATGGCCTAGTGTCCCTAGCAGTGTCATACTAGTTAGAGTGGATCTATAGTGTGTGACCATGAGACATTAGGAAGGACACAACACCAGATACTCAGATGGCTATCCAATTGGTTTCTAATGTCTAACCTTTTCGTGAAGGGTAGGGCCTCTTCTAGTTAGGAAGATGAGTGGGGGACGCAGGTCCGTGGTTGGAGGAAAAGCACCAGGATGATGCTCTCCTTCCCAAGCATGAGACAAGCCAAGGCTTACGAAGAAAGATGTCATTGGTTCCAGATACAGTGTTTCATTTTATGACCAGTTGGTCTATTGTAATGTAAAAATTTGATTCAGATGCCTAGAGCATATATTGTATTGATTAGTGATGGTTATTCACTAAAGATTGTAATGGTTTACTAGATTGTAAGCTTTGTTATATATTGATTTGATTAACATACTTAATTGATGGAAAAAAAATATGTTCCTTTTGATTCGATTTTGATTATCTCAATGAATTCTTATTTAATGACTTGATTAAGTTACATGTTTAAGTTCAATCTTGAGCATTATGGAAAAGTGATGTTACAACAATGAAACCCAAAAGAAATAACTGCTACTTACCTATGTACAATATTGTTAAAAAGTTCACCAACTGACAATTATAACGACAAACAAACCTCCTACAACTTGCAAAGCTCAACAATTAACTAGGAATCCACGTGGTCTAAAATTTTAATGGATGCGTAATGATACAAGATTATAAAGAAATAAAGCTAAATTAATGAAAGAAAAATACCACAAGATATATCTTGAGGTCACTCCCTGATGCAACATCTTGTAGAAAGCTTAAGAACAAGTTTATTTAATTTTTGAGAGCAATAGTAGCATTAATAAACATTTCCTCAGGAAGAGAAAATCACGAAATACTTGGGAAAGACTTGAAAAGAAACAAATATCATGTATTAAATTCAAGTTTTAATGCTATTACCAAATTTTTAAAAACCATTATTAGATAGATTGAAATATGAATTACTTCTTAGAAAAAAAATCTAACCTAAACTATAATATGGAGGAATCCATATAGAAATAAGTCTAACCTATTGAGGAAAGTGGTAGCATTCGACCAAAGAAACAAGATTGACATAGAAAGAACAAGGCCGATGCAAATTAGCATCAACAAGTGGTAATTCAACCATTCATTATGTAGGACCATCTTTGGATCCAAATTCTATATGGCCAAACACAACCCAAACCTTGTTACCCTCAACCACAAGTCCTAGTCCTTCTGTGGTCGCCAACTTACTGCAACTAGGCAAGGCACATCATTTCCCTTACTCAGATTGTTGTGGATCCCATGGAGATGATTCTTAGAAAGAAATTTTTACTTGGCTGTGATGCTATTAAAGTGCCCAGGCTGCGCATTTTCCCTCATGCAAGTGATGACTCCCAAATTTGGTAGTTCAATGTACCCATAAGTGCGTAGAAATGAGAATGAATAAATTTATTCAGACAACCATGTGAAGAAGCATAGCAATCTTGAATAACAAGTTTCCTTGGGTAGCTAGGATCATAGTTCTACTCATATCCTCTCAAATTTCTAGATTCATAGGCTACCACTTGCTCATTTTGCATAAGCACTCCACCTAAACCTTCTCTTGAGGAATCAGTGATGGAAACAAATTGACTTTCTGGATTAGGAACTTTCAATATTGGTGCAGTTGTCAACCTTTATTTTAACTGATTAAATGCCTCTTGACATTCTTTTAACTAGTCAAAATGCTTTCCTTTTCTCTGAAGCAAATCAATTGGGCAAGTGTAATCTTAGAAAGGTTCAAAACAAACTTTCTATAATATCTAGCTAACCCCATGAAACTGTGCACTTCATGCACATTCTTAGGCACAGGCCACTCAAGTATAGCTTTGATCTTTGTAGGATCCACTTAAATCCCTTCAACTAATATAATATGTCCTAGATATTGTATCTCTTTCTAAAAGAAAGTAGACTTAGAAAGCTTCCCAAACAACTTATGCTCTCTCAGTCATTGTAGAACTAACTGTAGATGTTGTAAGTGTTCTTCCTCATTCTTAGAATAAATAAGAATGTCATCTAGAAACACTAGAACAAATTTATCAAGAAATCTCAGAAAAAACAATGTTCATCAAATTCATGAATGCAGCAGGAGCATTCGTGAGTCCAAAAGGTAAAACCATCAAGTCATAATGTCCATATCTTGTTCTAAAATTTGTTTTATGAATGTCCTCATCTTTTATTCTCAATTGATGGTATCTAGATTGCAGATCAATCTTAGAGAATATAGTTGCACCATGCATCTAATCAAAAAGATCATTAATATGCGGTAAAAGGATACTTATTCTTTATCATTGCTTTGTTAAGCATACGATAGTCTATACATAAACGCAAAGTTCCATCCTTCTTTATGACAAAGATCACAGGTGTTCCCCAAGGAGAAATACTCTTGAAGCTGGGCTTTCAATTCTATCAGCTCCATAGTAGTCATACGTTATGACACATTTGAAATCGGCTCAGGTCCAGGTATTATATCAATAGAGAAATCAAAATCTCTCTTTGGAGGCAATGGTAAGAGTTCTATAAAAACATCTTGAAAATATCAAAGGAAATGATAGTTCTCCAAAGATACATTTGGTTTACTAGGATACTCTTCAACATGCTCCATTTTGACTACAAAAGGTTGATAACCTTTTCACCTGGCCCTCTTCAGTTACATAGCAGAGATTCGTCTAATCTTGACTTCCCTTTGAGTTCCTTGCAAAAAGACTTTGTTCCCTACATCATCTAAACACTCTATTCTTTTTGCAAAATAGTCAACATTGGCCCTATGTCTCCATAGCCAAACTTGACATTAAAATCAACATTTTGAACTAAATCTTCACTTTGTAACACCTATAGCCATTAAACCGTTAGCAATTTGAAGATGATGAGAACTAGTGATTTGTGAGATTTTGTCTGTAGATTCTAAATATATATAAATATATATATATATATTAAATTTGGAGTTAAATTGTAAAAAAAAAATTGTATCCTCTAATAACTAGTTTTTAATAGTAAACAACATTTTTTAAAAGTGATGTGTGTCATAACTTTTTTTCTACAACGGACATAATTTTGATTCTTTTGAATTTAGATTAGTAACACTGATATTTAGAGGATGCATTTGGTTTGATAATGTTTTGTTGGATATTTTTTTAATTAAGTTTCGAAGTCAAACCAATTATAATTTAGACATAGGCATATTCCGTCAAACATAAATTTTTCTGTATGTATCAAAATTCAATTTTTTTTGTTGAAACAAGGACATCAATACCTAGGGCGTAGATATTTTTTAGAATTTTTTCACTAATTGACTAATTTTCTACATGTGTAGAACAAAGAACTTGATGTTCAGTGAAAAACCTATGTTTAGTAAAACTAAAAAAAGAAATCATAATAAAATCAAAATATATCAAAACTATACTTGTTGGAAAGCTCATTTCGAGGATTACGATCCTCCAACTTGCTTTGGAAAGGTGATTCCATTTGGACCTTCAACCAGGCTTTGAAAGCCAAAATTTTGCAAAAGAGGAGGGAAGGGAAGGAGGGAAGGTGACTAGTAAGGGTTTTCATTTGAAGATCCCTTCTAGAGAAGGTAGGTGACGTACTTCTCTCGAAGTGGATTGACCTTCGTTCAAAGACCCAAACATGGTGCTAAGAACGTCATAACTACCACCTTCAAACGAAGGTTCCTTGTATTAAAAAAATAATAAAAATTTTTATTGCCCACCTTTGTTCGAAGGTAGAGCCGACTTTTGTTTTTTTAAATGTTTTAATTTTTTCCTATTGCATATAAATAGAATGTTTTTTTTTCATTTTTTAAAATCAACATAACAAGATAAATTCACATTTTTGTTCTACAAGGGAGGAGAAAACCTTTGAGAGAAGAATGTTCAAGTCATGTATTTTACAAAGAAGGAGACGGGAAATAAAAAGACAAGACAAAATAAGAGTGCACGAAAGCATTCCGCAGAAAAGACACAAAGATTAAATGAAGAAAGATTGCAAAAATATTATAAACTAAAACAAGGTATGCATCTTTTATTTTCTATTTAATCTAGGTCATTTGATTTATGCTTAAATATATACACATTGATGAATCATGTAGTAGGACGTCATTTAATCTAGGTCACTTGATTTATGCTTAGATACATATATATTGATTTCATGTAACTAGGACATGTCATTTAGTTTAAGTCATTCCTCATTCTTGGCTATAATCCCCACCCCTCTACCTAGAGATAACTACCTACCTCTCCCTCTCTCTCTCTCTCAAGTTGCCCACTCTCTTTACCTCTACCTCTCCCTCGCTCAGTTCTCCCTATCTATCTCTCTCCCTCTCTCCAACCTTCTCTCTCTTCTTCCTTTTATACTATTTTTCTCACCTCTATCTTTAACAAGTGGGTTATGTGTTAGTAAACCTAGGAAGTGTGTCATGCTTCTAATCCAAACATTACCAAAAGGAACCTTTTGCTTGTGGTAGCTTAGATTTTGTCACCATATTTTATAGTTGAACCTCTAACTTAGCTACTGGATTAATTATCTTGTAAGTTATAAATCCATTTAGAGATAAAGGTTAGTCCTTAAAATTCTAGTCTCATCCTTCTTTTCATTAGTTAACTCTAGAAAAATTTGTATAGGAAAATTTTCTTCTTGTGCTCATCTTGAATGGAGATGATAGTATTTTTTGCACTAACTTAGAGAGCTCTATTTCTTTTATCTCATTTGATTTTCCCTGAATTCATTGAGCATAATGAACTTTAATACCTTGAATCCATGGTGGGGTTTCTCTTCACTTTAATATTAGGCCTATTTTGTTACATTATGTTGCTACTTATATAAGCCCTATCTTTTCTTTACAAGTATTTTTATTTCATTTTGATTATATATTCTAATCAAAGGATTGCAATTTGTTAAATCATTCAAGTCTAGAGCTATCTTACCATATGTACGGTCCATATTGAGGCCAATCACCCTTATAGAAGATTTAATATATATCAAATTGCATCTTACTTGAATATTTGTGCACGCTTACACACTTATCCTAAATGGTATAACTACCTATGTATCTTTTACTCATATTTGTCACTTGTGCATGAGGATATATATCACTTGTGGTCATAAATATTAGTTATTACATGTACATTATTTTAGAATTTTTAATTTGGCCTTAGGAAGGCTTTGCATTAATGAGGATGGAGACATGTGAATGAATTTTAATTCATTTTATGGTTGAGTGGGATGAGATAAGACAAGTGCATGGATTTGGAATACATGTGAGTTTAATTAATTAAATAATGTTAAATATTTAATAAATAATGGGGAAATGGGATAATGAGAGCTTATGTTAATTAATTAAGGGATTAACTTAATTAATATGGTTGTAAGAAATTAGTGGATGGGTTAATTAGTGGTTCTATTTAATTCATTTGGGTGTAGGGATTTGGTAGGATAAGTTAGTCAATTAAATAAATGAGATTTATTTAATTAACTAATATTTGGCATAGGAAAGGTAAATTAATTAAATAGATTCTTTATTTAATTAATTTAGGTTAATGGTAATGAGGGGATAATTAATTAATTAATTATTCTTTATTTATTTAATTAATTTTGGGTAGGTGATAATGAGGATTGAGTAAATTAATTAAATAAAATGATTTATTTAATTAATCATGAGGAAGGGGATAGGTTAACATAATAGGTGATGTTAGGGAGATGTTAGAAAATAGTGGTGTAGGGTGTGTCATTTTTGGGTGTCTGCAACTTTAATATAGATTCTATGAGTCATTGGTTATTATGTTACATCTACTACAACCTTGTTTGGTCGCTTGATTTGTTATCATACTTTTGCACTCTCTATTGTGTCCATTAATCTTTACTTAGTGCATACTTCTTGATAGGAATGAAGGGTAAAATGTTAAGTTTGTTGAAATAAATATCAAGTCTACCATAACTCTTGCCCATGCCTATTTAAAGACCCAATGTATTAGGTAGAGGATGCAACATTCATGAGGATCTATTACCTTTTTGCATGGGAAATGAGTATGGGTATGCATCATTGTGAAGGGTGAAATTTTGAATTCTACAATTAGAAGATTTGTATGCTAATAAACCATTTCCAGTTGCCCACCTCTTTGTAGTAATTAGTTTAATTTCTCCTACCAAAATCTATAATAAGTCCAAAGTAATTTGTCATTGTGTTAGGAATTTGTAGTGTTTCCTTTCTGAATAAGGCACTTCCACTATTGATACGTGGAGTAAACCTTGCTTTGAATAAATTCTTAGTGTTGTGGACAGCTATATTGAATCTTTGAGCAGTTGGGTTTCCCTTTAATAAATTATTACAACTTGCCATCTCTTTAATAGGCCGCTACATTAACTCTTTATTGTTCCCATCTGAAGTAGTTTTAAAATTATGTTTTCTCGTTTAGGGAGAGTGGATCAATGTAGAGTTGTGTGTATAGCAAGTATTGATTGTTGATTTACATTCTAAACACTGGAAAATAATAGTCCTAGCTGCCATAGATTGCACAATCAGTGTTGAAGGTTTGACATTGGTGTGTAGGGCTCGGTCTTTATACCACAAGTGATGTGATTTGACTTAGAATAGTAACTACATCCTTCCAACTCTTCCAAACAAGACAATTTTAGCTATAATGGTATGATTTATTAACATTCAGAAATATTTTCTAGATCTAACCAAACTGTGATATGCATATTTTACAACATCAAGAATTATTGTCTTAGTAATAAGGGTTATATTTTCTTTGTATTCCTCTGTGAAAATTACCACTAGGTTGAAGATTGTTTTCAGATCGTTATTGTTGTTCGCATTAAAATGAAGTTTTGATAAAATTGTGTTAATAGTCCAAAAAGGGACATTACAACTTAACCCTGATAGACATTCCTCCATTGTGTTGGTTGAGCGTTCCTCTAGATCCAGATGGTGGGGCACCTCACATGCCCATCTCATCTCTAGGATTTCCAGTGGCCTGAAAATCTCACTCTTAACACCTGTGGTGCTTGTCCTTACCACCAAGCTAGTCTTTTGGTGTAGTGGCACATCACATTGGTATCAAAGTCAAGGTCTCAAGGTCAAGCCCTGTGAAGCGTGGTGGGCTTAACCCTAGTAGAAATTCCTCTGTCATGTTGGCCAAACATTCCTCCATCATGTTGGCTAGATATTCCTCTAGATCTATATGGTGGGGCACCCCACATGTCCATCTCATCTCCAAGATTTTTAATGGCATAAAAACCTCACCCTTAATGCCTATGGCACTTGTCCTTACCATCAGGTCATTCTTTTGGTGTAGTGGCACATCACAATATATCTTTGGTATCATCATGGATCAAAGTGTTGTGTACTTGCATCTATTATATTTAAGGGTTTTGAATAATCTAGTCCTACATTACAAGGTGTCATCTAGAATACTATGCTCATAGGTTGTAATCATAGTAGAACCACATAAAATTCTTAAGCATCATGTATGACAAGATGAACAAAATAAATACATCCATATGAAGGATGGTTCTAGAAAATTAAAGTCAATATGTAGTGTTGTAAATCTCCATGTCTCTTTGACTAGTATTCTAATTCATGGGTACACCACTAGTAGTTTTGGATACCTTAACCTTCCATTTCTGAGTATGGATCAAATTTTATAGTCACACCACTAAGTCAAAGCACAATAGTCAATAGTGTGTCCTACTCTTGGGCCATAAGGAAAATAGACTAAATTCATTGTAGATGGAATTCTCAACGTGTATATGTGTGTCCCTTAAACAACCTACTAACTAAAAATTATCACTTCAAATCCCAAAATTTTGGGTCAAAAAGTATCGTGAATTATGAAAACTATATATAGATAGTCCACAATTTTAACTTTATTAAATGTAAATTTTATTATCTTGTTTTTAATATTATATTTTTATTTTCTCTACTAAACATAGGTTTTATTATAGAAAATATTAATATGTGTTTAGCACATTCAAAAAATAGTAAGTATAAAAAAAATCAAAAAGTAAACTTGCACTCTAACATATAAATGTCCATGAAAATTTTGATTCTGGTGTAAATACAAAAAGTTATGTATTATAATTATTATTAATTTTTTTAAATAAAAAATATTCAATAAAAAATTATTAAAAATATGAAAGTATTATATATATATATATATATATATATATATATATATATATATATATATATATATATATTAAAAGGTGAGGAACACCCATACTAGCATTAAAACAAAGAGTTTAGGATTACATAGATAATACTAGCAATAGAGAGCCTGTAGTATACAAAATGTCTGAAGAATTACTTAGAAGAGTGGGCTAGATGTGGAAGAGAAGTAAAATATCAAGCTAAGACACTTAAAATAAACCTTTTATTCGGGGGTGGGAGTCACAAATTTCAAGTGGAGGTGGAAGAGCAACAAGAGAAGTAAGAGGATCCAAAATTGGTGGGTGGAGGGCTTAATCTGGTGCATGTATTATAAGGAATTAATAGATCTCTTTAACTTTGATGTCTAATTTCACTCTACTTAAATATCATCCATTTTAATGATTTAATAGTCAATAATAATTTTACACCTCATTCACAACAAAAAAAAGGTAAATATTTCTCTTATTTTATTTTAAAAAAAGGTAAATATTTCTCCTATTTTATTGATCAAAATTTACTTTTGACTGTCAAAATGAATAATATTTAAGAATAACCTTCACTGAGCCGGAGCTAAAAATGCTGAGCTTCCAAATCACTACGTAATCCTGGAAGATGCAGGTAGCCATCGGCGAAGAGTGCAGTAATTCAACTGTGAAAAGTCCACCGACAAGAGCTTCACACGTATGCATGTGAAAAGTCCACCTATAAGAGCTTCACACGTATGCATATCGTAGTCATTTAGTGTGCATATCGTAGTCATTTAGTGTGTTTCTCAACCTTTCTATAGATATTAGGTCTCCAAGTACATATCTATAGCCCACCAATTCAATAAACTCTAGATCTTGAACCAGATACATGATATTAGAAAGAAAATTTGAGGCCACATCTAAGTACATCAACACACAGGAGCTAGCTCATAGCAAAGATTCACCGTGATTGTTCTTGTTGCAAATTCAAATTGAGGATAGTTAATGTCGAACACATGCGTGAGCTCACCAGAATCATATGGTGTGCACTCCATCGGCTCCCAATTTAGGGGTGGGAGGAAAACTCGTAGTTTTTTAATCCAAATCACGGTCACTATGAACACTGTAGTGGGTCAAGGCCAGCTAGAGGAAGAGGAAATAAAATGAGCGCAAGGAAGACTTACCATAAATAACAATTGAAACGTAGTATTATTAATGCCAGTCAAATAGTTCCAGCTCGAAATGCAAGGGGAGGCGATAGAAAATAACTGCTATGTAATAACCTTCCCTAATTTGGTGGCATAACTACTTGCCTGACTGAGCTGTAGAACATTTAAGGAAAGAGGTGATTAACTGATGTACCAGCTATCCTTGGGGGTGATCTATTGATGGTAGCCCGCTCCTTTTTGGATCTCAGCCCACTAATGTGACATGCATCTTGCAGAAAGCAATAAATTGGCCGTGGGTGGCTAAAGCCCTTACTTGTAGAATCTAAAAGAAACAACAGAGATTAAAAAACCACCACAGCAATTTAAGACGGCAGAGATTCTGTATTATTTGCAGACGATATAACTGTTTCTTTATATCATAATAAATGACTGCTGCTTTTGAGAATATATAACAGCGAACAGATTACAAGCTGCAGCTTTTACATTAAAAAAAAACTTAAGATGAAATTATATTTAACTAAACAAAACTTAATTAAATAGTTTCATGCATATTACATGCATTTATTTGCTATGCTAGATAACTGGGAGTTCAGTAAAGAAAAGTTTGTAAACTACTCTAAAAACAGACTAAATTAATTCTACAAATCTGCATGAAGGAGATACAAATTTGCATGTTTAGTCCTCTATTCATGCATCACTTTTTCAACATACTCCTTGATGCTGAGAGGGCTCACAATCTGATCCCTGAGTGCCAAAAATTGATCCTTTGCAACTGCCTTGGTGAATATATCCACTAACTACTCTTTTGTGCTGATGTATTTCAATTCTACTGCCTTCTTCTGCACCAAATCTCCGATAAAATGATGTTTTAAATCAAAAAAATTTGTCCTGCTGTGATGGACTGGATTCTTGGCTAATTTAATAGCACTAATGTTATCACAAAAAATTACTGTGGGCTGAATTTGTATCTCTCCAATTTCTTCAAGAAGTTTTCTAAGCCATAATGCTTGTGTACCTACTGAAGTGACTGCAACATACTTTGTTTCTGTAGAAGAAAGGGCAACTATACTTTGCTTCTTTGAGCTCCAAGTAATCAAACTAGAACCAAAAGAAAAGCAATTACCAGATGTAGACTTTCGGTCATCCAAACTACCTCCCCAATTTGAATCACTAAATCCAACAAGATTGAAGCTTTTAGAAGTGTAGTAATGAATACCAAAATTTAGAGTGCCTCCCACATACCTCAAAATTCTCTTGGCTGCCTTCATATGTATTTCAGATGGCTCTATCATGTACCTTGAAACAAGTGAAACTGAATAAGCAATATCAGGTCTTGTGTGAGTTAAAAATATCAAACTACCAATAATGCTCCTATAAGCTGTCTCATTAACTATTTCAGCACCATTATCTCTACACAACACAACTACATGAGCAACTAGAGTGGAGACTGGTTTACAATCAACCATATCAAATTTCTTCAACATATCTTTGGCATACTTTGACAAATAAAAATTTCATTCTCACTTTGATAAACCTCCATTCCTAGAAAATATTTCATGAGACCTAAATCTTTCATCTCAAATTCATTCATCATAGAAACTTTGAATTCATCTTTCATCTTAGAACTACTACCCATATACAACAAATCATCAACATACAAACTTACAATAACAATATCATCACCTTCTTTTTTGTAGTAAAGGGTAGGTTCACTCTTACTTCTCTTGAAGCCATTGCCCTGAAAGTATCCATCAATCCTGGCATACCATGCTCTTGGTGCTTGCTTGAGGCCATACAAAGCCTTCTTCAACTTGTAGACATGATTCTCATTTCCCTCCACTTCATAACCTTGTGGTTGTTCCACATATACTTCCTCTTCTAAGTACCCATTCAAGAAGGTACTTCTCACGTCCATATGATGTATGCTCCATTTCTTTTGAGCTACTAATGAAATCAGTATTCTGATGGTCTCTTGTCATGCAACCTCTGTGTGAAGCCTTTGGCAACTAATCTTGCCTTATGCCTTTCAACACTCCCATCACTGTTAAACTTGGTCTTGTAGACCCATTTGGTGCCAATCTTCTTCTTGTCATGTGGGAGCTTTGTAAGCTCCCAAGTATCATTCTTGTGAATAGAATCTATCTCTTCTTGCATTGCTTGCATCCAAACCTTATTAGTACATGCTTCTTCAAAACATGATGGTTCAAAATCAGCCTTGGTAAATAAAGCAAAATTAACTATCTCACCTATTGGATTTTCTTCATGTGCTTGATTTGCACTACTTTGATAAATATCACTCAATCTTCTTACTTTCCTTGTAGAACTTGGACTTGAAGCTGGACTTGAACTTGGAATTGATGAGGGGCTACTTGGTGGACTTGTAGCTCTTGAAACTGAAATGTTAGTGGGCTGCTCATAATCAATATCATCAATAATAACATCATTTAAAATAGATTTTGACTTCTCCATATGGCCTTTTTGATGACCATAAACTCCCCCTTCATCAAAAATCACATCTCTTGACACAATAAGCCTATTAGTGAGAGGATTATATAACCTATAAGCTTTACTTTCCTCACTATATCCCACAAAAATACATGACTCACTTTTGGGATCTAACTTTTGTCTCTTTTGATCAGGAACATGAACATAGGCTAAACAACCAAAAACTTTGAAATGATTAACATTTGGTTTTTTCTCATACCAGGCTTCATATGGAGTCATCTTCTCAAGTGCACTAGTGGGACTTCGATTGAGAATATATACTGCTGTAGCTACTGTATCTCCCCAAAAAGAATTACTTAATCCCTTTGTTTGTAGCATACTCTGTGTCATCTCCACCACTGTACGACTCTTCCTTTCAGCTACACCATTTTGTTGAGGTGTGTAGGCAGTGGTGAGTTGCCTTTTGATGCCATACATATCACAATAATCTTGAAAGGTTATTGAACAAAATTCTCCTCCATGATCTGTCCTCAAGCACTTGATACTACACTCCTTTTCCTTTTCCACAAGGGCTCTAAACCTCTTGAATGTCTCAGGGCTTCATCCTTAGTCTTCAAAAAATAAACCCAACACATTCATGAGTAATCATCAATAAAAGTAATGAAATATGATGACTTACCCAAACTCTTTGTTTGCATAGGACCACAAATATCTAAATGAATAAGCTGAAGTGGGTAATGGGCCCTCCATGTATTGCCCTTTGAAAACTTTTCCCTTGCATGCTTGCCTTTAGCACATCCTTCACAAATCTCCTTGTGCTCTTCAACCTTGGGCAAACCAGAAACTAATGCTTATGATGTTAGAATCTTCAAACTGTGAAAATTTAAATGCCCATAACTAAGATGCCACAACCAACTTGTATCCTCATATGCCATATTTGCAAGGCTACTGTTATGTTCACCAAACTTCAATGGGAACATCCTATTCTTTGTCATAGGCACAACTGTAACCACTCTATTGCCCTGATTCTTATCATAAATTATACATTGCTAATTTTCAAACACGACTTTATAATTCCTCTCACACAGTTGTCCAAAACTCAACAAATTATGCTTTAACTGTGGAGTGTAATAAATGTCTTTAACACTCTTCATAACTTCTTTTGTATGGACTTCCATAGCTCTTTTTGCATCAACCTTCAATGATTTGTCATCACCAAGCTGGATCTTGGATTTGAAACGTTCATCCATTGTTGAAAATAACTTCTCATTCCCTAACATATGGTTAGAAGATCCAGAAACTAAATATCAAACATCTTTGCTATTATTTTTAGTTTTGGCATAGGATAAAAATAAATGATCTAGAGGATTCTCATTACCTTCTTGAGCATAATTAACACTTTTACCTTCTTTTAATCTACAATCCCTTTCAAAGTGGCCATACCTATTACAATGGTAACATTGGACATTCCTCTTATCAAATCTACCTCTATCTCTTCCTCTGGAACCACCTCTTCCTCTTGAGCCAGCTCTACCTCTTGACTGATTCTAATTTTGACCTCTACCTTGGCCTTGATTGTTGTTGTTGTTGCTGCTGACATCCTCATTCTTTGTGATTTGCAATTTGGATGAAAAAGCTTTCACATCACCTTCAAATGAATCTCTTAATCTCTCTTCATAAGACATAAGAGAGCCAACTAGTTGATCAAATTGAAGGGTTGTCAAATCTTTGCTTTCTTCTATGATTCTGGCAACATGATTCCATCTTGGTGTGAGAGTTCTCAACACTTTTTTGATCAAAGGCTCATTGTTCACAATTTCTCCAAGTGTAGCTATCTTATTGACCACATCTTTAACTTTGACACAATATTCACTCACACTTTCAGCTTCTTGCATCTTCAAATTCTCGAAGTCTCTCTTCAACATCTACAGCTTGACAACCTTGACTTGGTCACTGCCCTGGTCAGCTTCCTGTAGAGTCTTCCAGGCATCTTTAGCTGACTTTACACCTGAAATTCTTGGAAATAAGCTCTTATCAAGAGATAGTTGAATGTGAAACAAGGCTTGAGCATTCTTCTTCTTGGCCTCCTTCTTGGCTTTTTTTTCATTGGCTGTGAGGGCATTCCAATTAGCTGGCTCTGTATAACCTGATTCAATAATCTCCCACAATTCTTTTCCTATCAAAAATGTCATCATTTTGATGCACCAATACTCATACTCATTTCCATCAAATTTTGGAATGGGAAAGGAATTAGAATTCGACATGATAAAGTTTTGGTGAAATTCTAACTACTAAATCTTTAACCCAAAAGAAAAACCTGGGTCTGATACTAAATGTAGAATCTAAAAGAAACAACAGAGATAAAAAAACCACCATAGCAATTTAAGACAGCAGAGATTCTGTATTATTTGCAGATGATATAATTATTTCTTTATATCATAATAAATGACTGCTACTGTTGAGAATATATAACATCGAACATATTACAAACTAGAGCAAACAGATTACAAACTGCAGCTTTTACATTAAAAAAAAACTAAAGATCAAATTATATTTAACTAAACAAAACTTAATTAAATAGTTACATGCATTTATTTGTTATGCTAGATAACTGGGAGTTCAGTAAAGAAAAGTTTGTAAACTATTCTAAAAACTGACTAAATTAATTCTATGAATATGCATGAAGGAGATACAGATTTGCATGTTTAGTCCTCTATTCATGCATCACTTTTTCAACATTACTAAGGATTTGATTGTTGGAAGTGACATGACAGGTGTTTTAAACAAATGTGTGATGTGTCAAGACTCATTATGCTATGAATGAGTAGAATGTCCATGTAGGACCTAGATATAGAATCATGTTTCACTTGTAATGTATACCAAAATCCTACATAATGCTCTCTATGTGTTTTCTTGCCTAGAAGCAATTGGGTAAAGCTCCTTTGCATACATCTTCAGGCCTACCTGTGAAACTGTATGAGGTTTAATGTTTTTCCAATCCAATCACGACATGGAGGGGAGAAGGTTGCATGTCTGGGATGGAATCAAACATCCTAAATGGTTCATGTTGATCTATTTCCATGTTTGCTAATAGATCAGTAGTGTTGATGATTGTTTTGAGACAGTCATAACAATTAGTTAAAATTCACATAAAATGAACCAAAACTTACTTGAAAGATATGAAGGAATTGGTTAAGATTCGCTTAATCCCAAGTTTAATATTGTCAGGTCTTGACCTGTTGGGCAAATTCAGTTGGTCGATATGAAGCTGTAATGTTCAAGGGGCCTTACGTAATTTAGGGTTTCTTGTTGGTTAACTGGACTCAAACTATGCAAAAGATCATTAAAAAAATCAGCATGTTGTTCATTCTTTTTTGCATAAAAATGTTGTTGTGCTGCAAAGCTTTAAATGGTTTTCTTGAATTATTGCAGCCTTCTCCTCTTAAATATTATGAAAACTGTCTACTTTCAACTCAACTATGCATGCTTCTTTCAAATATGAGACAATTTCCTTTAAATTTCTACGTTTTCAGCTAAGTATTTTCAAATGGGTTGAGAAAAGTTAGAAAGATCTAATCTAAACTTCATTCATTCTACCAAAGGATCTAATTGTTCTATTATGCAATTTATAAGTATTGCAGCAAATCAATCAAATCCACAGACAAAAACCTTAAATGTAAGTTCTAAGCATTTTCACAAACATACACTTAAGATTGCAAGCACTAAGAGAAAATGTTTCAAACACAATGAAGAGCAAGAAAACACTCAGAAGATAGATGCAGAATTCCAGATTCAATCGTATTAGAAATAGACAGTCATATAAGATTTACAATGTCTGAATGACTCTTAGCTTCAATGATCAAACTACAGCAAACTTACAAGCTTTACAGATATAGTAAGGAAGTTAGATGTTCCATGCATTCCTTATTGTAGACATAGGCGACCTCCTTCTTCTATTCCTAAACTAAAAGGTTCCTCTATTCTAAATGTTATGTTTTTACAAATCTCTGCTACTACAGATCTCTATGTAGTCCCTGTGTAAAGTTTTACAATGTAGAGAGGCACAATTTATAAACTTTGATTGTCCTCAATACAACGCAAAACCCTAGTTTAAACCCCGGTTCAAACCTCTGGTTACAGCAATAAATGCTGGAGAACAAGTCTCCCAAAATATCTCTGAGCATACATCCAATCTAGGTGAAATATGCCATTTTGGAAACCCTAGCAGCTCAATGATAACTTCTGTGGTCTGCTGCAATAATGTCTTTAGCCACATTTTGTCTTCATCATTGAAGACCCTTGACTTCGTCGCCCTTCATCCTTATCTTCCTCTGCTCCTGAAATCATATTTCCTCCTCTGTGATGTCATTATCATCAAGTTTCAGCCCCTTCTCAACTGCAAACCTGCAAAAACAGATAAGCAATAAGTATCATCATTTAATAAACCTGCAGGAAGAAAAATAACTGCCAAATCTAGTCGTGACCATGTGAACGCATCAATCAGGCCCTGAATCTGTGAAAATCATGTCCAAAAATGCATGTACAGCATTTAGAAAGGTCAGGTCAACTATCGTTGACCAGGACCATGCATTCAGGCTTCAAAATAAACCTCAAAATTCCAATCGCTTAGCTTTCCTGCCCATTTCTTTGTTTAAACCCATGTATATCCGCTATACAAGTCGAACGTGATACATCCATCTAATTGGATTCCAATCCTTCACTGAGATCTGCCTTGTATACCCATTGCCATGTATAAACTACCACGCATGTTTCGCTTTGCATCTCAATCATGCATATAAGGCAAAATTATACAACCAATTGGCTTTATTTCATAATGTTTCAGGTCCGCCCAATGTACAAAACACTTGTATCTTTTAGATATACAATTCAGACGTGATACAAGCATTAAATTGGATTTTACTTTCTTCTTTGATTTCGCATTGTATAAGTTGTTTGTATATCGCAATGTATATGTAAATATACAAGCCGGAATTATACGACGACTTAACATTGTTTCAAAAACCTTTTAAGTCCGCGTTGTATATCAGGCCTTGTATACTACGAAACCCTCTTTTCAAATCCATGGATATACAACGAATTTACCATATTAAAAAACCATTTTCATGTCCGCCATTGTATAAGCGCAATGTATATCAGCTTGTATATAAAAATATACAAGCCCGATATACATTGAATTAACCCTGTTTCATGAAATTTTGGCTCCGGGCAATGTACCTTTGCTTTGTATGTTTCAGAATGTATGTATATCGAAACATACATACAATTTGAAACATACAAAGACTTAATTCAAATTTATAAATGCTTCGGGTTTGGCCGATGTATACAACACTTGTATCTCGCCAATATACAAGCCAAAAACATACAAGGACTTAAGCTGTTTTAATAGACCTTTCAGGTCCAGCGCTTGTATATTACGAGCCTTGTATCTTTTAACTTGCATGTTTCGCTTGTATGTAAAAACATACAAGCACCAAATATACCATTTAACTCTATTTAATAACCCCCTCAAGTCCGTCATTGCATATTTGCATTGTATATAATTCCAACATACAAGCCTACGAATAGACAACGAATTAACCATGCTTCATAAGATTTGAATTTCGCACAATGTATATTGCCAATGTATATTTTACCTTGTATATTTTGACCTGCCAAACATACAAACGTGAGATACAAAGAGGATTCAAAACATCAATTTATTTTAACCTAAAACCACTTCGGGTCCATCTTGTATGTATATTTCAAAACTTTAACCAAATGCATATAAGTAAGAACATACAAACAACTTTGTATGTATATTCAGCATACAAGATCCATTCATGACTTGCATGTGAGCGACATACAAGAGACTTTGTATATGCATGACACGATATACAAACTATCTTGTATGTGCAACATACAACGGCCTAACATACAAAATCAAATAATGCATATGCAACCCGATAGCCCACATGACTAAGTACAAAAACAAAACCCTTTGCATATACAAATGACCCTGTGTATGCAAAGCGATATACAAACCTGAATGTACATTTTACCAAAATGATCATATCTTGCAAAATATGGCAAATTTTAAGATGGTTCAAAAAGCAACCCTAGCTTATTTTTCACAAGGAATCCAACCATATTATGCACTGGTACTGAAAATGCATTTTTTCTCTATTTTAACAAAGTTTGCAACTTTCACTCTCTTTTCCCTTTTCCACCAAACAAAACAACAGACAAAAGTAAAAGTGACAGCCACAGTAGGGGTCCTCATTTTGCTAAGGAGTAAAATGGGGCGTGTTGTGAACATCACAACAACTAGCAACCAAACAAAACAATTAAATTCAAAGCATTTAAGAAAACTAAATGAAATAAATCCATAACTTCCAACTATCCTTCTTGTAAATTATTATTCAACTTGAAACCTAAGGTATTCAATAAGGGTGCATGAATTTTTATTTTCAGTTTAAGTATGTGCACGTAATTAATTATCCTCATCTTGAAGATCGGTTGAACAAACCAATGACTGATATTAGCCTACGTAGTTGAGGATATTCCCTCATAGCCAATCGAATAGAGCCTTGCTACCAGCGAGCGTCTATAGCCCGAGCAAGGTTATCGTTACAATTCTCCTAAGTAGAGCCCCACTACCAGTGAGCGTCCATAGCCCCAGTAGAGTTGCTTAGATGGCTTAATCTAGATTTTTAGTATAATCCGCTTTATTATATTTTTATGTTTTTATACTTTATTGATTTTGATGCTTGATAGAAATTTCACAAGATATAGAAATTTGTAACTTCATGATGCAAGGAGTGAGCACTTGCTGAAATTAAGCTGAGAATTGTAATGGTAGCAAGGGTGACCTCAGATTTTTCACCTAATATCTACTCTGGCAGGTTCAACAAACCCAAGGATTTTAGGTGTGTCATCATGAGAAACTTCCCTTGAACTCTCAATCACTATTATTGAATATGAAATTTCAGAAGCTAAACAACTCTCTACATTCATGATAGTCACAACAAATTATGCATAAATTGCAAATGGTTAGCCTGAATATTTTGAATTTTATACTATTTTCAATGGTTGTTAGCTTGCTCCTTTAATACTCTAAAGTAAAACAAAGATCCCTGCTGAGGAGAAATCAACAAACCAAACAATAGACTCTACAAGAAAAACAAAACAAAGCAAAAGAAGACTATACAAACAACTATCCTACAAAAGGAAACAACAAAAAGAAAACAAGCAGACAAAGAAACAAAACAACCAACCTACAAAACTATATACAAGCCTCTACAAGGCAAACAAAACCCAAGAAAATATCCCAAAACACCCCTACTTGCATATCTCCTTAAATTGTGCAGTAGCATCAGGGCATTAGTTATGGTTCTTAACTTTGCAAATTTATCTTTGTATTCTAAAAAATGATCTTTTATTCTACCCTCACTGTATATGATAGGATAATCTCTAACTATCAGCAATTGAGGTAGCCCATTATGCTCATGACTATTCCATATGCATGTCCTATCTCTTAAATCTCCATAATCAAAATAGTATTCAACATTATTTACTGAGGAAAGGAAAGAGACAACCTGATGTATTTTTAGCTCTGCCAAACATGCTTGTTTATTGACAGCTGGCTCTCCATTTAACCTTATACTTTCATTGCCCAGCTCCATGTCAAGTCTTTCTTCAAATTGAAATATGAATGACTCTAGATGTATCATTTCTTCATCTTTATCTAGCTTTGTTCCTTCATTCTGGATGTTCAGTTTATCCTCAAATTCAGCAAATCTCTCAATGTTCTCATTAGTTCCCTGCACATCAACACTTAAGTGAGTATATTCATCATCATAATCTGATATACAGAAATTAATCATTTCTAGATCACTTGAGAGTAAAGGTGGAACAACATCTCTTGATTGGTAGAAATACTCTCCTATTTCACTTTCAAAATAATGCTGGGGTGATGTCTGATTTTGTACAACAATAGCATGATCCTCTGTATCCTTAATTTTCATGAATTGTTCATCAAATAATTCATATTTACCATCCAGTGTGGAGTCTGATTCCATTGACCTGCAACGGTCTTGAACTTGATTATTTAATTTAAAGAAGTCGGCCATGAAACTAGGATTTACTTTCTTTTCTATGACTTCATTAGTTTCTATAATAGGAATCTCATTAATTTTAGTACACTTTAATTCTTCCATATGTCCACACTTCTCCTTACTATAAAATGATTCAAGGAAAGATGTTTTACTACCCTTTCCTATGACTCCATTATTTGCCGATATAGAAAATTTCTTGGCCAAATTATTTTCATTAAAACTTTTCAGGTCAGACCCAGAGATTTCCTCTTGACAAGTATTCCTTAGTAACTCCATGTTTTTATCAAATAATGAATCAAGATGAACCTCACTTTTCTTTTCCTTTTCTTTAAATCCTCTTTGCTTATCATCTGGAAAATGAACATGAGTTGTGATTTCCTCCCTGTATTTTTTAGGATATTTATACCTTTCACTAACCTTAATCACACTTAGACCTTGACAAGAAAGTAGGTTATTTTTCTTACCATCACATGATTCCATAAAAGAGATTTTACTATCCTTTATTTCTAGCATTGGTTCCATCTTTGTATTCTTTGAACAATTAATGATTGATGATATTGCATCCTCCTGCTGCTCCATAATCTCCTCATTTTCTTGCCAACTTTCAGCCCTATACACGTCTGAGAGAGAGATTAGTCCTTTTAAATGTAAATCTGACCTTGTAAGAAAAGCTAGACAACTAATTTCATCATGCTCTACAGTCTTATGTATCCTACACCTTCCAAATAAGCCATAGCTAGATAAATTCCCAGGATAAAGCTATCTATTCAAAACTTTCTGAAATGAAAGGATGTCAACTTGAAAACTATCCCCATATGGGTCCATTGAAATGGGACCTTGTTTTCAACCTTTTAGGTTTTTTTGAAATTTTATGAGATCTAAGATATCTCATCAGAATAAAGCATTAAAACTCAAAAAATTAACCCCAAATCCAATTAGGCCCTTCTTCTAGTGCCAAAGAAACTGTTGATGATTGTTTTGAGATAGTCATAACAATTAGTTAAAATTCACATAAAATGAACCAAAACTAACTTGAAAGATATGAAGGAATCGGTTAAGATTCGCTTAATCCCAAGTTTAATATGGTCAGGTCTTGACCTGTTGGGCAAATTTAGTTGGTCGATGTGAAGCTGTAATGTTCAAGGGGCCTTATGTAATTTAGGGTTTCCTGTTGGTTAACTGGACTCAAACTATGCAAAAGATCATAAAAAAATCAGCATGTTGTTCATTCTTTTTTGCATAAAAATGTTGATGTGCTGCAAAGCTTTAAATGGTTTTCTTGAATTATTGTAGCTTTCTCCTCTTAAATATTATGAAAACTGTCTACTTTCAACTCAACTATGCATGCTTCTTTCAAATATGAGACAATTTCCTTTAAATTTCTACGTTTTCAGCTAAGTATTTTTAGATGGGTTGAGAAAAGTTAGAAAGATCTAATCTAAACTTCATTCATTCTACCAAAGGATCTAATTCTTCTATTATGCACTTTATAAGTATTGCAGCAAATCGATCAAATCCATAGACAAAAACCTTAAATGTAAGTTCTGAGCATTTTTACAAACATACACTTAAGATTGTAAGCTCTAAGAGAAAATGTTTCAAACACAATGAAGAGCAAGAAAACACTCAGAAGATAGATGCAGAATTCTTGATTCAATTGTATTAGAAACAGATAGTCATATAAGATTTACAATGTCTGAATGACTCTTAGCTTCAATGATCAAACTACATCATACTTACAAGCTTTACAGATACAGTAAGGAAGCTAGATGTTCCACGCATTCCTTATTGCAGACATAGGCGACCCTCCTTCTTCTATTCCTAAACTAAAAGGTTCCTCTATTCTAAATGTTATGCTTTTACAAATCTCTGCTGCTACAAATCTCTATGTAGCCCCTGTGTAAAGTTTTACAATGTAGAGAGGCACAATATATAGACTTTGATTGTCCTCAATACAACTCAAAACCCTAGTTTAAACCCCAGTTCAAACCTTTGGTTACAACAATAAATGCTGGAGAACAAGTCTCCAAAAATATCTCTAAGAATACATCCAATCTGGGTGAAATATGCCATTTTGGAAACCCTAGCAGCTCAATGATAACTTCTGTGGTCTGTTGCAATAATGTCTTCAGCTGTATTTTGTCTTCATCATTAAAGACCCTTGACTTCCTCGCCCTTCATCCTTATCTTCCTCTATTCCTGAAATTGGATTTCCTCCTCTGTGATGTCATTGTCATCAAGTTTCAACCCCTTCCTCAACTGCAAACCTGTAAAAATGGATAAGCAATAAGTATCATCATTTAATAAACCTGCAGGAAGAAAAATAACTGCCAAATCTAGTTGTGACCGTGTGAACGCATCAATCGGGCCCTGAATCTGTGAAAATTATGTCCAAAAATGCATGTACAGCATTTAGAAAGGTCAAGTCAACTATCGTTGACCAGGATCATGCATTCGGGCTTCAAAATTGACCTCAAAATTCCAATTGCTTAGTTTTCCCACCCATTTCTTTGTTTAAACCCATGTATATCCGCTATAGAAGCCAGACGTGATACATCCATCTAATCGGATTCCAATCCTTCATTGAGATCCACCTTGTATACCCATTGCCATGTATAAACTACCACGCATGTTTCACTTTGCATCTCAATCATGCATACAAGGTGGAATTATACAACCAATTAGCTTTATTTCGTAATGTTTTGGGTCCACCTGATGTACAAAACACTTGTATCTTTTAGATATACAATTCGGACATGATACAAGCATTAAATTGGCTTTTACTTTCTTCTTTGATTCCGCGTTGTATAAGCTATTTGTATATCGCAATATATATGTAAATATACAAGCCAGAAATATACAACGACTTAGCATTGTTTCAAAAACCTTTTAAGTCCATGTTGTATATCAGGCCTTGCATACTACGAAACCCTCTTTTCAAATCCATGAATATACAATGAATTTACCATATTAAAAAACCCTTTTCATGTCTGCCATTGTATAAGCGCAATGTATATCGGCTTGTATATAAAAATATACAAGCCCGATATACATTGAATTAACCCTGTTTCATGAAATTTCAACTCCGGGCACTGTACCTCCGCTTTGTATGTTTCGGAATGTATGTATATCGAAACATACATACAATTTGAAACATACAAAGACTTAATTCAAATTTATAAATGATTTGGATCCGACCGATGTATACAACACTTGTATCTCGCCAATATACAAGCTAAAAACATACAAGGACTTAAGCTATTTTAATAGACCTTTTGGGTCCGGCGCTTGTATATTACAAGCCTTGTATCTTTTAACTTGCATGTTTCGCTTGTATGTAAAAACATACAAGCGCCAAATATACAACCATTTAACTCTGTTTAATAACCCCCTCAAGTCTGCCATTGCATATTCGCATTGTATATAATTCTAACATACAAGCCTGCGGATATACAACAAATTAACGGTGCTTCATAAGATTTGAATTCCATGCGATGTATATTGCCAATGTATGTTTTACCTTGTATATTTTGACCTGCCAAAGATACAAATGTGAGATACAAAGCGGATTTAAAACATCAATTTATTTTAACCTAAAACCACATCGGGTCCATCTTGTATGTATATTTCAAAACTTTAACCAAATGCATATAAGTAAGAACATACAAACAACTTTGTATGTAAATCCGGTATACAAGACCCATTTTGCGACTTTGCATGTGAGTGACATACAAGAGACTTTGTCTATGCATGACGCAATATACAAACTATCTTGTATGTGCAACATACAACGGCCCAACATACAAAATCAAATAATGCATATGCAACCCAATAGCCCACGCGACTAAGTACAAAAACAAAACCCTTTGCATATACAAATGACCCTGTATATGCAAAGCGATATACAAACCTGAATGTACATTTTACCAAAATGATCATATCTTGCAAAATATGGCAAATTTTAAGATGGTTCAAAAAGCAACCCTAGCTCATTTTTCACAAGGAATCCAACCATATTATGCACTGGTACTGAAAATGCATTTTTTCTCTATTTTTAATAAAGTTTGCAATTTTCACTCTCTTTCCCTTTTTCCACCAAACAAAACAACAGACACAAAAGCAAAAGCGACAGCCATAGCAAGGGTCCTCATTTTGCTAAGGAGTAAAATGGGGCATGTTGTGAACATCACAACAAGTAGCTCTATTCACCTCATGATAGCAATGTGAACATTGGTATATTTTAAAAGTGTCTAGGATACTATAGATAGATTGGAATATGTACTTCAACTTCTAAATATGCACTATCCTACTTCTTAGGGCATTAACTATTAACATGGAGTTTCCTTCTATCCATATATGCCTACGCTGGCTTTCATAGGCCATTTTGAGTCCTTGTAGTAATGCATATGCTTCAGTCTCATTGTTTGACCTTCATTGGAGTCTAATCACCTTAGCTATTAGTAGGTTTCCTTGAGAAGCACCATCAAAATTTAGTTTCACAAATGGTGGATCTGGAGGAAGCCATTTTATTCTTCTTATGTCAACCTTGCTACTACCATTTAGGATTGATCTATGTGAGGGAGGAGGACATAACTAAGGCCACTGTTTGAGCAATTGATTATCCCAATTAGTGAATTTATTGTTTGAAGTTGAACCTTTAGATATCTTTGACATTACAACTTTAGAGATTGCTCTTTCCATTTTTCTATTACCTTGGATGCCAGAGAGGGGGATTCTCTAAAAATTCTAGAATTACATTTGAACCATATGTGCCAAATGATCAGGGATGGACTTACCTCCTAAATAAATGTATAAGTTGAATCTATGTAAAGGGTGGGCCAACTAGTGAAATGTTGGAATAGTGACTGTGGGAATGTGCCTTTCCAATTTAACTTTCTACATGACCATTTCCAATAGAAGTTATTGAATGGACAGTTCAAGAGTAGATGATCAACATCTTTTTCTTCCTCCCCACAAAAAACACACTTGAATGTTCAAGAAATTCCTACTTTCCCAATCTATTGCCTATTAGTATTTTTTATGTAGGGCCAACCATGTAAATGCTCCTGGTTTTGAAATGAAGGCATCACTCCAACATAGTTTCTATGGACAATCCTTCTTGTTGGCTTCTAAGAGAAGTTTATATCATTGGTTTACTGAATATTGCCCTGATTTTGATGTTACGTAGTTAATCTCATCTTCACATTCAGAGTGGATGATGATTCTTTGTGAGAGTATCTTAGACAATAGTTCTTTTTGATATTTTGGGAAGTTGTTTCATTCAAGTCTTTCATTTTACTTTTGAAATGTATTCTTTCTCCAATTATTCCTAGTATTTTTTACTCTATTCCCTATGCCTATTTTAAATAGATCATAGCCTCTTTTAAATCATTTTTGAGAGCTAATGTCAGGTGTCCATTTCATGAAACCTCCCAAAATAATGCATTTTCTCCATTGTGGATACTCCAAGTTAGTTGTGGAAGGATAAATTATCTTCCTTGAATGAGGAAGTTCCACATTTTAAACCCCGCTAGTGGATTGGATAATGTGAAGATTTTTTCCTTGTTAAGACAATCTAAATACTTGGCCTACATTATCCTTACCCATTTTGAATTAGGTTTTGTGTACAAATTCCATGCTAGTTTAGCTCCAAGAGCTAGATTTTGAATTGTCTTGTTAAGATGCCTACTCCACCATCGATTTTCTAGGCTTACAATTTTTTTCCCATGATAATAATGTTATCCTTTTCTTTTTTGAGCTTCCTTGCTAGAGGAACCACCTCACTATTTTCTCCAATTCTATGAGAACCCCTTTTGGGATTTTGAGTATTAACAGCATATATAGGATGGGATGGCCACTAGGACCACTTTAACCATTTTAATTCTTCCAAACATTGTTAGTCACTTTATTTCCATGATAGTATTTTATTTTGAATTTGATGAGATGATGTGTTGCCATAGCTCCTTCTTACCTGCACCTCTAAAGAGAGGAATACCCAAATGTTTACTGGGGAGTAATTCCATTTTGAAGCCTAGTATTTTTGCAACCCTCTTTTGAACTGATATTGAGGTGAAAAAAGGTAAATTTTTTATTTAGAGATGTTTATGGATTGTATTGATAGTTCATAGTATGAGGTAATTACAGCTCTAATCATTTTGGCTTCTGCTATAGATGCTTTCTCAAAGAGCATTATATCATCTACAAAGAGTGTGTGCATGATTGATTCCTTTGTTGGTGGAATATGACTACCTTGCCAATGGTTTTTCTAGTTTTCTACTTAGATGGACCTGCTTAGAGCTTTTTCCATTAGGATGAATAGGTAGGGAGATAGGGGATCCCCTTGTCTCAATCCTTGTGTGGAGCTAAAGAAGCCAAATCGGTTACCATTCACTAATATAGAGAATCTGACACTAGAAATGAATGATTGAATCCATTTGCACCATTCTTTAGAAAAGCCAAAGCTTAGGAGGACTTGAAGTAGAAATTTCGAGTTGACTTTGTCATATGCTTTTGTCATGTCCAATTTGATCACCGTTGTTGGAATCTTATGCACATGAATGGAGACCAAAACTTTGTGAGATACTATTGCTCTTTCTAAAGTTTCATGCCTTGGTACAAAGCTCCTTGCTCTTCTGATATTACTATCAGAATTATAAATGCTAGTCTTAAGAATTTATGTTTACAAAATCATAAAAAAATATTTTATATTTAGTTTAATATTATGTTTTATGACCAATGACTAACTCAATAAAAAAGTATAAAAATATAATAACACTTTATTAAAAATTAATCAAATATAATAAAAAGAGTAACTTCATAAAAATTATAAATTTAAAATCTACATATAAAATGCCACAAATCATTATTTTACAATACAATTAGTATTAGCAAATCCAAGCACTTCAAGTTTTAGGTGATGGAGTATAGAGAAACAAGGAGTTGAATTGGTCCATCCCAATCAATATGTGGTGTATATTGCCTATTGGTAATCCAAACCTACCTAGAGGGCAACCTCGATTAGCACCCTTCATGACATTGAAATTGATGGAAGAGTTAAAAAAGGGAATAAAATGATATGTTACATTATTGGGGAAAAGTGTTAACAATGGAAGTGTGGCATTATGGATTCCAAATATAAGGTATTATAAATCTAGGCATTGTTTGTGAAAAAAAAAAGTAGGATCTAAAACTGATTAATCATGTAGTGGGAACTCAAATTTTCTAAATAAATAAGATATTTATGAGGGAGTCCCATCTTGTAGTAAACTTATAAAATAATTCAACCCTATAAGTAATGTGTATCGTGGACAATTCATTATAATATAAATAAATTTAAAAAATTCAATTTAGATGGTTAGGATAGAAAGGGATGTCTATGGTTTAGATTGATGGTGATTAGGAGTCACAATAGGAGATTCAATGGTGAAGAGCAACTAGGGAAGACAAACTAGAAAAGGTCCATGTATTAAAAGTATTAAAGGCATAATCAATGGTGAAAGGATTCAAATGTAGAAACAACAAACATTCATGTCAATAGCATAGTATGGGGATGGACACCTACTAAAGTTTGTTGTTGAGATTAGATTGAGAAACTTGAAAAAGGACATGAATATATTAAAGTATCCATTTCACAACTTAAAGTTAGTAACAAGAATGAAAGTGACTTAGATGGTGTCACGACCCCTAATTTTAATAATTAATTTTACTTACTAATTATGATATTTTATTGAGAATAATTAATATTTATTTATAGTTTCAAGTTAGTGGAGCTAATTTTAGATTTGTTTATGAAATTATGATATAAGTTATAAAGAAAATAGAATTTAGCAGTAAGGTCCTGATATGGTTTAGTTAATTGATTTAAATTAATTATTCTTGTGTGTTGTGGAGAATAAGAGCGATTTTATCATTATTTTGGAAAAATTAAGACAATAGGTCAATCACCTATGGGTAGGGTACTTGTTTATTCATAAAAAATATGTTTTAGAGTTGTTTCAATGCATTTTTAGTGCACAAGAAAATGGGTGACGAAATTGGAAGTGGTAGAGTCTTCTTCTCTCGAAGAGTCTTAGAGAATTCAAGTCATCTAGAAAAGAAATAAAAGGAAATCCAAGAATCACATTTCTTAAGGAAGAAATGAATGCCACAAGTAAGAAGAGGAATGCAAGGAGTCATTGGAGCCCAAAAGAAGAATATGAAACTTGGAAAAAGGACATATTATAAGGAGATGGAAGTTTGGCTTCAAGACGAGAAAATGAAGAGAAGAGTCCAGGTTTATTTCTAATTTTTGCAAGTCATAAAGAGGACATTCATAGCTGATGTTAAAGAATTCTTGAAAGAAATTACAACCATTTTGATGAGGCAAAGAAAATATACATCCACGGTGACTTGTTAGATGAAAAATTTCTGAATTTCATGAGGAGGGCAATAGAATCCTAGGTAGAAGAAAGGAAGCGCTCAAATAAATAATATGGAATGTCTCACATTGAGGAATCTTAGAGTTTTCTTCAAATGTGTTTGGAGGTATTCTTCATTAATTAAATCCTTAAGGTATTTCCTTGAAAACTCACCATTATTTATGTTAAAGTTATTTTGAAAATTCTTTTAAAAAAACTTGTTGTTATCTCATGAAATTAATCTTATCATATGAATTAGTTTATAAAAAGGTTTCTAGGTTTTGATAATCATATTTTCAACTTTCTGAAACATTTTATGTTTTTCAATTTTGTTAAGTATTTTGAAATTTGTCGCATTTTTACCACTACTGTAGAAAAAAAATTAAAAATCTAGGGTTTTGTTGGTAGTTTACTTTGTTGGAAATAAATTATTCTCATTACATAAGTGTGTTAGATGAATTATCATATTTTCTTTCTTGGAATGAGTATGATTAGATAATCTTTCATATATTTAGTTGTATCCAAAAATTAGATTGAATCAAGAATATTCTTGTGGTGCAAGAAGGTCAAATTAAATCCTTATGTTGATTAGTTTATAAAAATAATTATTAAAACAAATATATATATAGCATTTTATTTGAAATGTCAAAATTAACGCAAATAAAGGATCTTTAACCTTTTAGTCTTTTTATCATTTATTATAATATAGGGAATACTTTTGAGTAATCAATTCATTCTCGATTTATAATCAAGTTTGGGATAAATCAAGATTTGAGGGAAGGGGATGATTGCAGTAAACACTAGCTCCTCATCTTACAAAAATTTTCTAATTGTTTTCTGGGTTTTATTCCCCTTATTCTTACCTTTCCAAAACATCTTGAATTTTAGAATGTTATTAAGAAATAAGAAATTTATGATAGATTTACTACTGGCTGGTTTTTCATGTTAAGGCTATTTCTATTCAATTAATTTATTTTTCCAATCATCTAGAATGTTTTGTCAATAATTGAAATTGATTTATATAGGTTAATAATTGAAAATAATAATCTCATTTAAGTAAGTAGAGTAAATTATTTTCTTAGAATCTTTAATGTGTAACTAATCCATGTATGAGAGAATAGAACTCTTGAGATACTTGTGCATTGCTCTAATGACTTAGAAATTGGAGGTTTTCTTATTGAATAGAAAATTTAGTAGGCTTTTCATGAATTACCTTAAGCTATATTTTACGTGTGTTTGGATAATATAAATGTAGATTAAAATTTAGGAATGAGGCTAAAACTTTAAATTATAGTATAGATGAGGATGAGAGAAATATAAAAGAAAGTGTGTTTTATATCAATATCCAAGAATGGTTGGAATATTTTTGTTGTTATAACTTCCCTATTTTACCTGTAGGGAATATTTATAAATTTAATTGTTGCATGCACTTTTTAGAACTTGAATGATTTAATCAGCATATGAAACAATACGGATGTGTATATTAATTGATTTATTGACTCTACAAAATATTATGTGATGAACTAGATCCCTTGTGAGTTAAAGTATCTAAGTCAACCTTATGGTTGCAAGACTAGTTACTCTAAACTACGAAGTCTTTGCGATGCGTATACGTAGGCAAGGCCATTAGAGATGAGCCCCCGAGACATTAGGTCAGCCCCTTAGGGCCTTTAGGTTCGTCATCTTGCGCATTGATATCTAATATGTTGTTCATTGATTTTGTAGGACTAATGTTTATATCTAGTTGTGCAGATTCGTGCTGAAATATTAGTGCAGTTTCTATTATGAAGACAAGCATTATATGAATGGTGTAGGTAACTGGACAATCTAAAGGTGATTATTAATTATTCTGTAAATTGTACTTCTCATTATGTATCACCAATGTATTGGGAACAATTATAAAAGATGATCTTTGCTTATTATGGAAACTCACTAAATGTTAAACATTTATGGATATTCCATTAATGAATTTATTTCCTTTCCATTTTTGGATTGAGTTACTTTTCAAATGTTATTTTTAGTAAATAATATTTTCAGATGGTGTTTAATGTCATAAATATCATATATACAATTTCATCATAATCTAAGATGTGGGTATAATAGTTATAAATTAGGCTCCTATTAGACATTTTAGAATAATTATTATTAATGTTTACTTTAACAATTAATTGTGTAAATTCAAGATTCATGATGAATTATGAACTCAATTTTTTTTTTTTAATTTATAAAGCAATTTATTTATACACTTATCTATAAATAATACTACAAAGAGCTAGTAAATAGTTATTGAGATGTTGGAATTCTATAACATCTAACTTAAAATTCAATAAAATATTGAGATCTAATAATTGTCCTTCATATAAATTAATATTGACAACATTAAAATACAATATCACAAAAATTAAAAACTAATATTAATAATATATAAATCTAATACATAAATTAAAAATAATAAACAATCATATTAAAATTTAATATTAACATTTTAAATATCAATAATACTTATTAAATTATAAACTCAATTTTTTGAATTCAATTCATATATACCCTGTTTAAAATTCTATATAATAGATTCCAACAACTTAAAAAAGGAAAATATACAAACCTTTAAAATTAAAAAGAGACCATAAAAAAGAGGAGATATTTGAATATACTTAAAACTAGATTCCAAGTACTTAAAAAATATATATACAAACCTTTGAAATTAAAGAGACCATAAAAATGGAGGTGGCGTTTGAGATATCTATACTAGTTTTACTAGTCTTATGAAATAAGAACATTTCATACTTATGAATAAGAACATTCCATACATTTGATTTATATGATGTTTGAATTTTCTATCCCTAATTTTTTATTCCATAGAATTGTAAATGATAATTAACGGCCATTACAAGCACAAGGAAGAATAAGTCCAGCCTTCTTTCACTCCCGTAGAACTCTATACCAACTTTTCTTCATTCTTCCAGCAACAAAAGCATTTATTGAGAAAATTCCTGTAAATACTGGATGAATGTTATTTATACCACGGCCATAACTTAGCAAGAAACTATGTCATGCCCATTTGAGATGAAAATGAAATCCATCAAACCCGCATCAAAGTTCTAACCCATAGATCAGAATATACTCAAATCATAAGGAACTCCAGAGTTCAGAATCCACGAATTCCCATCAAAAAAGTTTCCAACAGTAAATTGCTTTGCTTCAGCTGGTTCATTTATTACATGGTAGCCAGGCCATTTCACACGCTTAGATGTATTTCCACCATCGCCGGTATTGTTAAACTCAGCATAATACAAGGTATTCAAATAAATGTCCGTGGAATTCCACTGCAACCAACCGGCGGGATCAATTAAATCGTCAAGAGTACACTGCAAGATGACAGTGCGAGAGAATTGTTGCCAAGCCTTTCCTATATACGTCGTAAAATTCTGTTGGACGGGAAGTAAATCAGGAGCCGCCGATACTGCAGAAGCGTGGAAGATAATGCCACTGTTTTGGTTGAGATCTGTCCTTCCTTGGGCAGTGACAACGTTGGCCTGGTCGGTGAGGGGTCTTCTCACCAGAATGGTGCACTTCTGAAAGATGGCGGCCGAGTTGCCGAAGATAAAATCAACAGTGCCGTAGATGTAGCTTTCGCGGATGAATTGGCGGTTGCTGTGGAGGAAAAGGGTACCTTGGTAGCCTTCTATGGAGCAGTTGTAAAACACCGACCTGTCGCCCACCACTAAAAGTGCCACTGCCTGAAATTTCTCCGGCCCTGCTGTGTTGACGAACGACATGCTTTTCGCAATGAAGCCGTCGCCCCACACCACTGTAACACATTTCAAACAAACGTTGTGGCTAGTTTGAGTTAAGTAGATTAGATGAGCTCAGACTTGAAAGAAAACCCTATAAAAATATCATTTGGTCAATTTTCCTGCAGGTAATCTGCATCCATCAAATTATTAGCTCACTTGGAGAACTGCATATTAGCATAGAAGAGTAGTCTTTAAAAAACAATGCATACAACATAATGAGAATATGTTTTCACTAGAAAACTGCCGTCAAATTACCAATTCATTCCAATTAAAATGTACATAAATATTTTCTAATAGAGAAAAAAATTGTTTCTTATACACATCTCTCATTTCATTTTTGCTGCCAGTTTTCATTGCTCTCGCTTTCTTCTTTACACTATACCATACTTATGCTTTCTGTCATAGTCCACTCTACTTAAACACTATCTGGAACAAATAATTACTACAGGGTTTAAATTTGACAGTTGTATTTAAAAATTTTAACTGTAAAATACAGTAAAAATAAAATAAATATTTGACTGTATTCACATACATGTAATTTATTTTAAAAAATTAGAAAAAACCGTATATATTTTAAATTAATATATTCTTTTTATTTTTAAATTTTTTATTTTAAATTCTTTGAAATTTCTTTTTTTTTTAATAGAAACTTCTATTATTTAAAAAAAAATCTCAAAGATTTTTTTAAAAATTCTAAATACTTTTTGAGTTTTTTTTATAGATTATTTACGCCGAAAGGCATTATACACAGTGGGGTGGGGATGAGAGCACTCATTTTTTCTGCCTAAATTTATAAGAAAATAAAATAAAATAAAATATCAAAAAGGAAATAAAAAATAAAACTTAAGAAAATCAAAGAAAAAAACTAAAAAAGAAATTAAAAACGGTTGAAGGAGAAAAAGCTAAATCACAAAAACTATGTAACCAAAAAAGAAATTGGAAAAAATAAAAATAAAAAAATTGGAAACTATTGGAAGGAGAAAAAGTTGGAGAAAATCATGAAAACTTTGGAACCAAAAAAAGAAATTGGAATAATTAAAAAATAAAAACCAAAAATACTTGGTGTATTTTAGATATATTTTTTAAAATATAAATATACTAGTTTATATAAACAATGGTCTTCCTTTCATTTCAGCATATCAAATAATTAAAGTTTTTGTTTGTACTAATCTAAGCAAGTTGCACAACATTTCATATTTCTTCTATTAATATAGTTTTAGACTCCAATCTTGATTATCCAAAACTGCAAACAAGCTACAAGAAGGAAAAATTAAGAAAATGGGAAAGAGATAAGGGCTTTTAAAAAAAAAAGACTTAGCAAGTTAGTAGTAATCAATTATCTCTTAACAAGTTACCAGTGAGTCTTTTCGCACAACCATACAAATATAATTTTTTCCATTACGTAATTTATGTTCATCTCAATATAGTGGTTATCTCTAGTTTGTTTATTTAATTTTAAACATATCAAAGGGAAGAGAAATCTTGCTATTAGTATTGAGGGATCTCATTCATCAAACCATCTAAACATATAAGTCCATGTCCCGAGTATGCTACAATTTGTATGCAATCCCATCCAAATGTGATGAATCCATTTCTTGTTATTGCCAAACTAATGTACCACTGAGTAACACACTCGACATGGATGGCAAGTTGCATCCCCTTTTGTAACTCATCCAAATGATTTAAGTAGAGTGTTGAATAGGCATTCCAAAATTTCTCTGCACAAGAGTCTTATGCAAGTCATTTGTGTTCTTATGTAGAGCATGGGACATATCACATTAGGCATACAAAAGGCCTACCATAGTATCTAAATCTAGTTGAAATACCTTGATATGAATTAATTTTTTTATATAAAATTTGACTTGCATTAAAAAAATTAATTGTCATGCCAAAGGCAATAATGAAAACTAAACTGTAGGGAAAAAATTTCTTGATAGACAAAGTGGATTGTCAAATCTAACCTTGATCACTAGTAATTTTAGATTTCATCTATACTAAAAATAATAAATATTTGTCTTTAAAAATAATAGATATTTATCCTATATTTAATGACCAAAATTAACCTTTCTAACTGTTGACTATTGAACTCATGATGTTTAAGACTAATCGTTCTGAGAGACATCAAATTTCCACAGTTCATAATGATTGTAGTTCAATACTTCAGGAGATAACTGTGTTCAAGTTTTTACCTTAATGTTTCAGATCACACTCCATGATCAGGAGGAAATTTTATGTTAAAGTAAAAACTTGAACACAGTTATCTTATGAAATATTGAACTACAAACTAATCGTTTCTATCAAGCTAGAGAGCACTACACTCTTAGTCTAACTAAAAAAAATCTTCATCGTTTTGCCTACTCGGCTTTTTAGTCCAAACAAAAGAAAGAAGATTG